>JAOYRS010000009.1:1525000-2725000 GCA_032432895.1 Dryadula phaetusa | reverse complement strand
TTTCTGTTTCATTTTGGCGAACACAAATATACCTATGTTTGATAAGTCTCTATATAGTTTTCATTTTCTATTTGGTAAGAGGCCTGCAGGAAGCTGAAAGGTAGAAAGGCCTAAGAGACGGTGGGTTGATGATAAGATAGAAGTAGCAGGAAAAAATTGTATGACAACAACAATAGATAGAAATAAACGGAAAAAGATGGGAAGGCCTTTACTCAATTCAGAGTTCACAACTGAGAACCTCACCACTAATCGTGCTAACTTAGTAATATATAGGAAATAATACGAAACAAAAATACCATTATTATAAGACTAATCATTATATTCTCTTAATAAGACGTTTTACAATAAACTTATTTGGTTGTGAAATAGAGGAATTAACTATTTATTTAGTAATGAGCTTGACGGCAATCCAAACCTTCATTTAGGTTTTATCCTTCATTAATTACAATAAAAATTCATAACGAAATTTAATTGAACTCAACAAAATTAACGCGTAGTTATACTAATAAAACGCGTTATATTAATAAAATGTCCTAGTCTAAAATATTTGTGATAAGTACAGATACATACATATAAGGTAGTGCAATTTAAATATTGTATAATTTGTTCAAGGGCGAGGTTCTCGACTGTCCGCTATGCCTATCTACATTCAGCGCGTCAAGCATGATGCGCCTTGCGTGGTGCTCGCACCGGTGTTGCGAGCCCTGCCTCCGACAGTACTTGGCTATCGAGATATTTGAAGCTCGGGTGCCTGTCAACTGCCCGGTGTGTCATGAGAGTATGCATCCTTCAGGTAAGATGATTCAAAACTTTTAATTTCTAACTACGAGTTTAAAAATGTTGAAATAGTTGTGAAATTATGATGCAAATGTATATATAATTTAATATTGAAGTCGGTTAACTTGTGAAGTAACAAAATTCGTGCAGACGGGTCGAAATGCTTTTGGTATTCCCGCTGATATTTTAGATGTTTTCCTTATTGTTATATCATGTGCCCACCCAACACGCAATGACTCAATTTGAAGGGAAAAAGGAAACTAAGAAATTTGCCAAGTTCTCATTAAGATGTTTGAGTAATTAATGTTATTTTATAAAGACGATGTCATGCTATTAATTAATATGAAACAATTTCCCTATATAATATGTATACTTAAATAATAATAAATAACACTCTGCAGACATGTTTATGACTTAGATACTGATTAAGCAACTCTGTCATCTGTACATATAATTTACATATAGCTTCCACTAAGCGTCTAGTCGAATGTAAACACAGATAACTACGTGCCTTCGCAACAGAACTCAACAGATTGTAATCCATTTTATTATAAACATTGGCAGGAAAGAGGATGATTGTCGTTCAAATAAATTTGCGCTTTTATTTTCTTTTAACATATGGCTTACGTGACATGTTATTTTATTATGTAACAGAAAATAAAGGAATTTTACTATTTCAATACTAAACTAATTTATACATACATTCGAATATAATATTATTCAATAATTTTTTTTTACTTTATTTTTTAATTGATCGCAATAAGCGTATTACATAAAGAATATTATTATAATTTTTGTAAGCAAATTAGTATTAATAATGTAAGCGTTAATTTTTTTAATTAACTACACGTCGAAATTATACAGAAGTATTTCGAATATGCATATTGAAGTATGCTTCGGCATACCACTCTGAATGTTTCCAGAGAGTTCTCGTTAAAATCTAGGTCTAACGAATAAGAGCTTCCGTGCACTTTTACCGGTCGATAGTTAAGCTATATTTATTGCACATCGGCGAGAAATCCCGATAAGTGACACAACTTTTTTGAAATGTCACGTCGACTGTAAGAAGCTGCCACTTATAATGCGAAATTACGATAAAAGATGACAGGTGTACGGTTCGACTTCGCTCGAAATACAGTTGTGTTTAAAAGTAGTTAGATATTAAAGTTGTACTAAAGTTATTTTTGTACTTCCTTTAAGTTAAACCTTTTTTTTTTGGATATTATTAATTAGCTAGTACATTGAAAATTAAAAACTATATGATTATGTACTAGCCATTCAGAAAAAGTATTTGCAGCTATATATATGTAGGTATATGCAGCTAGAAAATAAACTACTGATGATCTATCGATTGCTCAATACTTCATAATTATACGCCTACTCTTAAATAAAAGAGGCCATCGTGGCGCAGTGGGTTAACTTCTGACCGTAAATTTGATTGGTTATGGATTTGATTCCAATTGGAATGAGGGGAAACATAATATTTCAAATTTCCTCTTTATTTTTCGCTTCGATAAATTAAAACGCGTTGAGTTGGAGACTCGGCACGCAACTTCTCGACTTCTGGCAGAAGCAGTCGACGGAGAGACACTTGGTTGTCTCTGATTATCGTGTTCTGCGTGATAAAGCGTGAATACAACAGATAAAATAGAAATTCAGCCTATATAAACATTGTGCAGATATACTGTAGACATCCAAATTTATATAAAATAGATCCCAACATACTTTAGAAGATTAATAATAATGTCTTGCAGGAGGTCTTGTTGTGTCCACTATCATTGACGTTTGGCGTAATGCCCATTGATCTTTACAGTAGCCCTACGTAGTTTATACCTAACAAATACCTTATTATTTTCATATCAATAAGTTAGTAGCAAATTTTACATTTTGCTTTAAGTATTTTATGTTTTAATATGTACTAAATGTCCCGTTTTACACGTTGACAACGCGTTATTTTGGCAATGTTTATGTCGCTTTATATAAACGTGTAACAATCAATACTTTAGTAAATTCAATATATTTTTATATATTATTTTAATTTATTTTAACTAACAATAACTGTGCCAAATTTCATTCTCCACTGTTCGCGTATTTTTTGTAAAAAGGAGTACAAAGATTTTACTTCGCATATTAATATATAGATATTGCCTCGTTTTGCTCAACTAAAACCGGCAATGCCTATTATAAATTTAAATGTTTACAACTAATCTACAAATTGAACACCAGCGGGAACAATACCCTATAAGATGTCAATGCTTTAATTGTTTGTTGCTTAGTTGATATAATTAGCTATTTTACTTTATTTGAATGTTTCTTTCAATAGTTATTTTGCATTTTAATAGTAATTACTAACGACATAATTTATTGCCAGTACTCCGATACAAGAGCCACAGTAGGCTCTTAATAATCATTTTAGGTAGTTTTATATCTAAATATATATTTACACTGTAGCTTATAGTGTTTTTGTATCTTTACTACACACGGCAAATCATTACGCATATGTCAGTTTACCTCACAAGTTGATAATCTACGCACTTATTGACAATAGATGAAAAACAATTTGCTCCAATATCCGTGTATGAGACACGTGACAGCGGAGTTACGATTGTATCGCATGTTGCTGTTTTTTTTTCTATTTTATTTATTAGTATGTATTATGCTATTGTTGTAATATTTATACTTTTTATATGATAACATATAATGTAAAATTACAAAATTATAAATATGACTGTACTAAGAAAGTTCTTTTTAGATTACTTAAACAAAAACTTATTATATCCATTAATTCTTAGTTTTACTATTTCTTCATTAAGGATAATATAAGGGTTAACTTTATTTAAAGCGAGACCAAAGAAGATCACATCTTTAATATTCAACTTGCAAAATTTTGATCTAATTTTTCTATTACGATTTGATTTGATCCCATCTTCCTTTCAGTTCACCTACTTGTTTATACACTGCTACAAAATGGAAATGTGTTTTTTGTAAAAATGCTTATTTCTTTATACATCGATGTGCTTACAATTGATAAAGATATAAATATTTATATAAGAAACAGTTATCTGCAACAATTACACGATAAAAAAAGGCTATCGGCTTAGTGAAACGATAAAACGAAATTAATTCGACACGCACTAAATGAGTCATGTTATCTTTTGTTTATTACTAATTTAGTATTATGTAAATTCAGCGTGATTTTCTTTTATTATTTTTTGTTCGAATATTTTAATAGTATATAATTTTAACATTAACAGGCTTCTTATTAAAAATGATATATTAATTATACATGACCTTAAAATATAATATATATTCTCGACTTCGGGCAAAAAGCAGTCAACGGAGTGTCTTGACACTAGGTTGTCGCTGACCATCCAGTTACACGGGATAAGGCTTGAAACGGAATTATAATATAATAAATTTATTTTGTTACAATATTATAACGTTTCTATATAAAATTAATTTAAAAGTGACCTTGTGATAACTTACTAACACTAGGTCTTGTAGCCCCTATAAGTGCTTGTATAATAATTTTAAGCTTTTTATTAATTTATATATATTTCTTATGTATGAATTATTAAAAATTCTTGAGAATTGATAGATTGTTGGTTGTTATGGAAATGGAATTACATATAGACAACATTATTAAAAGTAATGTAATATTTTATTTAGCTACATAAAAAAATCTATTTCTAGATAAGACAAGTAAAATGTATTACATACGTTTTAGAAATATCAAAAATAATTTTAATAACCGAATTAGTATGCGTCTTGTAATTAAACAATTCTTATTTTATAAAGATCAATTCATAAATTATTATAACATTCCTAATTTTATCAACATTTAAAGATTGTTTTATATCTAAATTTGGTTAGTTTTTAGTATAATCAAAATTGAAACATATATATTTATATTTTTTTTGGTATTTCACTTTATCCTGCATAACAGGGCAGGCATAGAGAACCTTGTGGAAGGACACTCCATTCTCCGCTTTCCGTCCGAACTCGAGACCTTACATATTGTGTAGCGAAACGCAACAACGCGTTTTGTTTTATCAGATCGGGGAAATGATAGTATTTTAAATTTAATTTCTCCCCCGAGTGGAAATCAAATTAACAACCATTGGTTTTACAGTCATACGCTGGTGAGTCGGTGGCGAGATTATATTATTTTTTCTCTTTAAATATTTATTTGTTTAATTTAATAATCCTTTTGGTATTTTAAATCTACACATTGAATTGATATATTCGTTGGAGGGCTATGAAATAACAATTAGACTTATTTTTTTACGAGTAAAAAAAATGTGTATACGTAGTCGATGGCGATAATAACGTTTTAACAATATATTTGTGTTTTCTTACATATGTATATTTTTTTTAAGTTTACGCTTTTATCCAAGATACTAGGGTTAACAGGAATTATACCAGATAGTCTAGATTCTCTATAGAGATATATCCCGTACTCAGCTTTATTTCATACTGATAGTTCTTTGCTATAATAGATTTAGTAACAATTACTAAGGCATTGAATATAAATAACAATTTTATTTCAGTAAGAATTTCAAGAACATGTATTGTAAATTATATAATTAACTAACTTCTTATTTATTTTATTATAAGAACTTTTAAATTATCATGAATGTAGCTAATAAAAAATATTAAAATAATGATTCTCCCGTATAATATAAATGAAATAAATATGAAGTGATATTTAAAGGTCATTGAAAATTAAAATGCTGCTTAAGTATTTTTTTATTAGCTTCACGTTTTTATGCCGCATAGCAGGGTAGACAGAAAGTACCTAGTGTCAAGACACTCCGTACTTCGCTTTCCGCTGAATTCAAGACATTATATGTTTGTCTTACCAGAGCGAGGAAGTGGAAATAATATGAAATATAGTCACTCCCCCGATTGTCAATTGAACCCGATCGCGTCTAGAAACAGACTGCATCACGAACGCCTTAAGTATTTTAAAAATTCATTTATATTCACGATTTGAATCGTAAGCCGAAGCTAAAACCTCCGTTGATTCAAGATAAGTAATATATGATAACAGCTTATACCATTTTCTTCTAACATCGAGTTAATTGTGGAAGGTCAAGTTATGTACACTAACTACGAGGTTATTGATAATATTATATATTGTATGTAGCTATAATACCTTTTTAGTAAATTAACCTATTTATTACACTAATCGTGTTTGTTGAAACTAGTTGGAAACTATTATATGGATCAATATTGCTTAATTGTTTGATATTCTTTCTAACGACAATGTAATATAATATAAAAGAAAGGAAAAGTTTTTCTATTACATTTGATGGCTGTGGGTTTGAATCTCTCGTAGAAGGATTGTATATATTATTGTGCTCATACTTTACATAATTCGTCACTGGTTTTTGTATGAAGAGACAAAACCAAGAGTTTAAACAGAACAATATATCTATGGATCTATGGGTTCGTGTTCCTCTCAAGATAAAGTACTTCATTTATTACTCAAAAACTGTTCTTTCGATATTTTTTTAAGCAATTTTTTGTGATTATATTAAATATAACTTAGCAGTATTTATAATTTTTTAACCATCATTACCTAAATATAAAATATACAATTTAGTTTCACGCTTTTATCCCGCATAGAAGGGTAGCAGAAACCCGCATAGCAGGGTAGCAGAAGCAAGGTAACAGAAAGTACCTAGTGTCAAGACACTCCGTATTTCGCTTTCCGTCGAATTCAAGACATTATGAGACGAGTGGCGGAACTCAACGCCGAACTTTGTCTTACCAAAGCGAGGAAGTGAAAATAATTTAAATATAATTACTCCCCCGAGTGGAAATCGTACCAACGACCAATTGCGTTTACAGTCGGACGCTCTCCCATTGCGCCAAGATCAGCCACGTGAGGCTAAATAAAAATATATATACAATTGGACAACAACACGTTGCTTTCCTCGTAAGAGTCTCAGTATGTAAATATAGACGTTATGATGCCAACAGCTGACATGTCAAATCGTAGCATAAGAAAAATCACAATGCTGAAAATAAATAATAATTTAATATATTAAAATTTCGACAAAATTACAGTTGAAATGTTGTTACTGAATTTTAAGTCACAAACGACGGAATGTCAAACGACTTAAATTGATAAATGTTGTTTCAATAGGCGCGTAAATAGATTTTTATGTTTTGTGTTTATTATTTTAGTACAAAAAAAAACTAATTATGACATTTTTTCATGTCATTGACTTTTATTTTAATGCTATAATTTCTTTATAAAACGAAATCAAATTGTTTTTAGGTTTATAAGAATTTAAAGACACACAATTTAAAGAGAAAGAAAAAATAATTCACTACACGCATAATTTATGAGATAGACAATGTTCCATAGAGTGGTAACCAATGGATTGAAATATATTAATTATTTGCTTCCGCGTCTCATTGTATTGTAATTTACTGATTTGTAGACAGTAAACGTTGTGAAGAACAGGTGTCAGACATCTTATTTATTATAATTTGTATTGTTAATAAATATGTTGCGCGCGGTGTTGAGTTCGGCACTCAACACTCAGTGTATCGATTTCGGGTGGAAAATAGACACTAGTTTGTCTCCTGTTATGCGAGATAAAGCTTAAAAAACTATAAAGTTATTAATTTGACACTATTTGTGTTTTATTCTTTTGTAAATGTTTTTTATTTGTTTCACCCAATTTGAGCTTTACCTTTTGACAATATGTAGGTATATGATACCTACATACCCGTTTCCCGTTTTTATCTCATATAGCAGGCAAGGAGAATAAATGGGAGAGAAGAAATAATTGACACCAACCATTTGCAACCACCATCATTGTGTACTCAGCATTGTGTATCATTGTGTACTCAATATTTTCTAATATAGTAATTTCTTCAAAGACGAATATATTGAAGGGGTTAAGTTAAAAATAGATGAAATTAACTTGGTTGTCTACTCATAATTATTTGTACTTCTTGTCATATTAAACAAATATTAGTCAACTTTACAATGTAAGACAATGTTCTCGGAACATATATGTGTATATAATTTTGTATATATTTACCTACACAAGTTTACGCACGCTTATTGTTGAAATAATCAAAGTCGGTATTTTCAAGTCAATAAAATGTTGAGTGCCCAATAAACTCGTAGCGTCTTTTATGATTTTACGTTTAGTGGCGATCGAATATTGAAATACACATCTATGTTGATATTATGTTTACTTTGCAGAACATTATTTCAATGTAATGAATGATGAATACGTTGGGACAAGTAGTTCTAAATTGAAGGAAATTTTGATCTTATAAATTATTTTCTACATTTTAAATATGTTCTTTAGCGTAAGAAGGTACCTTCTAGTATTTGCTTTAATCAAAAACGTTTATTTACTATAAATGTCATAAAGCCAATACTCTCTTTGTAATAATGCAAAAGTATCATGTATGTGTACGTTGCCATGGTAACGCGTATTTTACCTGTGATTGATCTATTTTTTTAAATTCTATTGTTACTACCCAGCAGCCACCTGCAAGTCAATAATATTTTTAATGAACGCTTGATTAATTGTTCATATAGAAGATACATTCTCGTCTGGTTTTCCTGTATTCCCAGAATTGATAATAATTTCCTGAGGCACTTTGATTTCTACGTAATTTAAAAGTTATCGCATTATATCATTGGTCTTGTATATTTATCATTATATATTTATCATCATAATAAATTTGTCATAATAATTATACTTTTAGTAATATATTTATTTTGAGTGTATATATATATATATATATATATATATATATATATATATATATATATATATATATATATATATATATATATATATCATAGTTGTAAGTAGATTTAAAAGATATAATTAGTCAATATCAATAATCAGTATCAATCAATGTAAAAAAATGTTGCAAGGCTATTTTCATAATGTTGCCGTCCGACTTGCTTGAAAGACAAGAAGTAAATTTCTATATAAACTAATTAAATTGGAGTATCTGTTTGTAACAATAAATAATCGCTTTTTAGTAAATTGTATATGTATGTACCTAATTATACACGGTACATTTACCAAAATAACATTTAATAATATTTTTGCCTGTGTGTTTGTTCCGGATAATAATCTGAAAATGCCGGACCTATTTTGACGGTACTTTCATTGGCAGATAGCTAATGTAATAGGTAGTAACTTAGACTATTATTATTTTAGAATTGTAAAGTAAATATCCAGAGATACTAAATCCCACACGGATGAAGTCGCAGGCACAGCTCGTATATAATATTTTCAAAGAACCTGATGTCCTTGTCTGAATACCTAGGATAACGAGCAAATAATTAAGCCTCTTTAGTTTCTTTTTTTTTAAATAAATTTATTATTACAATGATTCGTTCGTCGTCGTCGTCGTCAGCCAATCGCAGTCCACTGCTGGACATAGGCCTCCCCAAGTTTGCAATGATTCGTTACAATGATTAAAATCAAAATATGCAGAATTGACAGTAGATATTTAATTAAGTTATTGGACAGGTTCATTAATTATAGAGAAATTCGTATACAAATATTTTATTAATGATTTACTTAATGAAGAAAATGTAATTAAAATTTTACCTGGTGACGCTGACATAATCGTATTGTGATGAACACCAATCATGGCTTTCTATAGTTATTTTGCGACGCTAAATATTTCGAGCCTTACAATATTATTAATTATATAAATAAAAATATAAACTGACGTAAAACAAATATTTTTTATATATATGTATATGTTTTTATTGTAATGAAATTGGTATTTTTTTTCGATACATAATCTGAGATCATCCAATATTTAAGACTAAGTAATTTCGCTAACTATTCTTTTTCCTTGAAACTTAATGAGTTTTTATAATTTAGTACTTGTCAAGAAAATCTTTGCAATGTCTTAGATGAGTTCTATATCGAAAGTTCATTAAAGTCATCTCATTCTCTCAGAGTAACTTTACTTGTTCATTACTTAGGGAAATTGTGTTTAAAGGAGTATAATTAATGTAAAGGATGGATCTTATGATCAAACAGCGCCGACATCTTTTATTTATATTGAAAATGTGTTGGCAAATACACGTTTAAGATTCGTTAGACTTACTAGTTCTTGTAGCGAGTCGTTGTTTATAAATATGTCCCACTGCACCATGATCGTTTCCGATTGTTTTGATAATTTTATATATTTCTATTAATGTAATAAAGGCATTTTTAATAATATCAATATATTTTTATTTATCTATTATGCATACTAAATGGTTAAAATCTCTAGTAATGTGTACAAAAGTTAAAATATATAAAGAATTAAAATGAATAGGTATTTTATTTAATAAATATGCATATAGTTATATGAATAAACTGAAGCTGCATAAAAAGTTAATATTTGTTAAAAATAGCCAGCTCTATAAATACAAGGTGTCTAACGCTTTATTTCTCAGAAAGATCACAACTTTATTCCCCTCTTAAGCAAAGGGCAGAGGTTACATGTACTTGAAATTTTAAAATCTCTATTATTAATAGAGGTTGTTTGACATTTGAAAACGTACTTCTTATGCACAAACATGTAACAAATGGCGTTTAATTACAGATGTGAGACGGATAATAGATAATCAAGCACTGTACGACAAGTATGAAGAGTTTTCAGTGCGGCGCGCGCTCGCCGCCGACCCCGACACGAGGTGGTGTCCCGCTCCAGACTGCAGGTAACTGCCCTTTAGATCTAGTTTATTGTTTATTTTTAATTCACTGTGATCGATACGGCCTTTTCTCACTTAATAGTCTTCTAAGAGTTGATAGATAAAATTTTATATATATATTAAATATAAGTATTTAGATTAGGAATAGCGCTTACAATTTTTTTGACAAATGTTCCTATGTTTTTCTTTCTATTTATTCACTGAGCTAGTAGACTTAGGCATGAATAGACTAATATCGTGTATGTACCAAATTTCTTATATATTTTTTAAAAAGCGATAAATCAATCTATTATATTATTCTTGCAATAATTCATAATAAGAAATCGACTAATTTTATAATAAAAAATACTTTTGGCTGCTTAAATTGCATTTGGCAATTTAATCTCGAGAAATCGCATAATTCCCGTGGGGTTCCTAGAAAAAAACCACTGTGCTCATTTTGTTGATAATTGGAAAATTATTTCTTAACAGAGTTCATCTTATATTTATACACATTTAGATTGTAAGCTCCTGCAAAGAATCAATTATTATTATTTTTGTAAGAATACAGTATCTTATATAAACAAAATATGTATACATATTTTGTTATCCAAAAACCAATCAAGTTTCCACAACTTAACTTAAACATTATTTGGCTTAGTAAATATAATAAGATATTTATTTAAACTACTTAAAATACTTATAAAATTAAAATTTATACGGCTGAATATAATAACAATTTTCTAAATATACATGGGCATGAGTTCAATTTCTACCTCTGAATTAACGAAGATATATTTTATTATTCCGCTGTTAATCTTTAGACTATTATCATTATAGCCACGTTTCGACCTTTTAATCTAATTAAATATAACTTAACGTTGTACACGACCTAATAGCCACTTGCCCATTAATTCGTGTAATTAAAGCCAACTGATCCAGGCTGGCTTACGGAAATTCTACATTCGCTTTACATGCGGCTAAGACAAGGTGCGACATACGAGTACGTGCGCCTTAGTGACGTATTGAATTGATTCCGTATTATTATTTTGTTCCTACGATCGGTTTTTTATAAGCTTTACAGTAATAGGGTTTGAATATTTAAAGTGATGGAAGCTATCAATTAAAATACAATATTTTATTGTATTTTAAATGTTGTCTCATCATTTTTATATTTATAAGCAAGCAAAATAGACAATGGGAAAAGAGTACATTGTATCGTAAAAGAGTACCTAGCGTCAAGACCACCAAATTCGAGACATCGCGTGTTGGGTGGTGGAACTTAACGCCGCTCTTTGTCTTTACCAGAGCGAGAATGTGAAAATAATTTAAATATAATCACTCCCCCAAGTGGGTATCGAACCCACAACTGATCGCGTTTACAGTCAGATGCTGTGACACTGCGCCACGACCGGCCTTGTATATTATAGCCATTTAACTATTTATCTACTATATTATTTTTTAATTGTTAAATAATTTAAAAAATGGATTTCAATTGACAATTAAAAACAGTTTCGCAGTAATAGCAGCGGGTTGTGCGTCGTGTCCGAAGCTGACGTGCTTGGCGCCAGGCTGTGGGGCGTCTTTCTGCTACCACTGTAAAGCGGCGTGGCATCCCACGCAGACCTGCGACGCGGCGAGACGCAGCCGACACCCCATGCCTAGAGCGCCGCTACCCCTAAGTGATATGGAACTAGGTGAGAATTATTACTAACTATCAGTGGTGGAACCATCCATATAATACTCCTCCCATCTGATTATCTTTTTTAAAATCTTATTAAATAAATTATATGTATAGTAAAACAAATTATGTATGAAAATAAGAAAACTTCTACAATAATAAACTTTAATATCAACGAAGATTTTGTTATGCATAAAATTTTAAGTATTTTAGCTTTTGACCACTCATATACAAAAAACCTAAGATGCACACTCAACTCATTCAAAATTATGCGTTCATTTGGGGTCACTCGCGTCTTTTTACGTACGTTTAAAATGTCGAAGTGTTCTTTGTGAAATTGTAAAAATATTACATCAAGAAGGTTGAAGAGGCATGGGATATCGTATTTTCGGTAAGTAAAAAAGTTTATTGATTCATTTTTCTTGTTTTTATGACTGAATTAAGGCTGCTATATGTAATTTTAATATAATTTATTTTAAAAGTTCTTTCAACGGTCAAAGTATTACGGCAAATTTCAAAGGCGGCTCTTGCAATGCAAGAATAATGCATTGCAGCCGCCCTTATTTTTAGTCTCATAACATAAATGATCTTATTTAATAGAGTCGTTTTTTTTATTGTATGTGTGTCTTTTTATTTATGTGGCATAATATATATTGGCATACGGGGCAGATAATTATCATTTTGACGTTGCTTTCAGATTGAACAACCGGATGAAGGCTGTGATATTGAAGTCTAATGTACAATGCTTGATTTAGAAAATGAGAAAAAAATTAAATCTCCTACTAATTCCCTTACTATAGGGTCAATATTGGATACGAGGTGTATCCCGGGGTGGAGGTTTAGTATAAAAATCAAACACAAATGCTGCGAGGTTAATTACCAAGAACAAAGTAATTGACAGTTTGAGGAAGAAAATTGAGACTTGTTAAAAATAATATTTCTCTAATGAATACGTTAAAGGTCAAAAAGAAAAGATTTATATAATACGAGAACAGCGCATAAATAAAAGATTGGAAATCAAATTAATGCCTTTTCTGCTGCTTTGTTTCAGATGTTTTGAGTTAAAGCTTGTTTAAGGTACATAAATAAAATACTTTTTGAACTTTTAATAACTTTTGAATTGAAATTTAATAAATTATTTTAACTGTTACTACTTATTTCATTCATACACATGTCCTACCCAAAACATACTTACGCTCACATAAAAGTATAACTAGGAATTTAGAACATATTCTAACAAAGCCTTACACTCACTTAAGAAAAAATTATACATCGTCTCCACCCTATACCTTTTCCCACCGATCAAAGTCGGTTGTAAAATTTTATTACTTTTTGCACATTGTGTTGTGAAGACGACTTTAAATTTTTAGTGTTAAGGTAGAATTTGCAAATACATTTGCTTATAGCATAATTTTATCTAAGTAGGCATAAATGGTGAGTGTTCGGCGACAGTTTCGAGTGTTACTTTTGTTCGAGATTGTGCATCTTGGGTTTTTTGTATATCTATGCTTTTGAGTTACACCGGCGTTACTAAGTGACTATGCTTGATGGATAATCTCATCTGAACATGGATACGAAACTAATTTGAAGTATAACGACATACACAGCTATGGCGTTACACTACCTAATTTGGTATTTTTTTCAAAATATTTATTATTTATTAATATAAACGATGTCTTGACTAGAGCAAAACCAATTTCGCCTTCCATATGTGCAAAACTCATCATGCGATACGGTGAATATGCATTGTTTGCTATAGAAGTAGTAAGGGCTCCTACGCATTACACACCCACTCGTTCGTCTAACTTTACACGACAAAGCCATAAGCCATCAAAGCCCTTTATGGTTGTAATATGACTCTAATGCGCTGCCTACCATCTGTTGAATGGTCATTTATTTTAGTATATCTACGTACTGTTTATTTCCTATAAGTTCGTTATTACTATTTTTTGAAATTGAAAATGAAAGTTTCTTGAAATTGTTATCAACTAGTGAATGCCCGCAACTTCCTTTGTGTGGACTTGACTTTTACCGGTGACTACTTCAAATAAAATACTTAAAATTAATATAATTCATATAAGCAATAAGCTGATTGAAATAAAACTAATTCTTTTAATGTTAAGCAAAGATTACTAAAATACAATACTACAAATTTTTATTAGAAGCGTGCTGAAAATCATAAACAAACAGATATATTTTTTTAAATAATTGTTTCAAGTTCTATTTCATTTACAAATGTTTCTAATAATAGTTTGTTTCATATATCTTTCGTGTATAGACAACGATAGTTATACATTGTTATTATGTATCACTTGAGCAAAAAAAAATCTGCCAATATTACGTTGTATGTAGAACTGAGTAATATCTTAAATATATTTTTTTTAGTTTCACGCTTTTTATTCCGCATAGCACGGTAGACAGAAAGTATCTAGACTCAAGACACTCCGTACGTCGCTTATAATAATATTTTAAATGCTTATATTATAGTCTGTTTTAAACAAGTTTTAGATTGCAAACATTTTTTACAATTAAATTACTACGCAAAACGGCTTGACTAATGAGCTTGTACATTTAAAATTTATATTAATTAGTTGAATTATGTGTTTAAAGTTAAGCAAATTTAAAAGGTATATTTTACTTATTGTTTGTTGATAACGTTAATTTAAGAATTTTTTCTTATATAGAAATTTTTATATATATATATATATATATATATATATATATATATATATATATATATATATATATATATATATATATATATATATATATATATATATATATATATATATATATATATATATATATATATATATATATATATATATATATATATAATTTATTTGTCTTCTAGGCGAAGTGAAGCCGTGTCCGCGATGTTCAGTATTTATTGTGAAAGTGGAAGATGGTTCGTGTAACCACATGGTGTGTTGTGTGTGCGGCGCTGAGTTCTGCTGGCTGTGTATGAAGGAAGTTTCAGATTTACATTATCTGAGGTGAGTTTACAATTTTTATTTACTTTTATAAGATTGTAGATATTAGATATAGTTAGTATTTATTGACGACGAGGTCGCCGAAGACTGAAGTTTCTGGACTTCGGCTAATGGCATTCGAGATGGAACACAGTGAGGTTTTAGTGGGTGAACGGTGCGGCCTAAATCTGTCAAACTGTATTCCCACATAACCTGTCCGGAGACCCCAATCGAGAAGTTTACAGGGTTTCCTCACAATAAAAAAAAGTATATAGGTACCCTTTTTTTTAGTACCGTTATTTACCACGTAACAAAAATTTGAAACAACATCAATGCAAATACAAAGCAAATACAATATCAATGATATTTCAAGGTTAAATGAAATTCCAAATTAAAGAATTATATTTTTCATGAGTAATCTGACACTGATCTACAGCGAAACAGGAAATGTCAAATGATTAGAAACGGTCACTTTTAATGTTAAAATATATACGAGTTACAACAAATCATGTCCTATGTCTATATAAATAAAATTGAAGTATCTGTTTGTAATATTAAAATAACTGCTTTCTACTAAATACATGTGTACATACAAGATACAAACTCTAAAATATTTTCTTTTTACAACTTTTGTCTGTCTGTTTGTTCTGGCTAATATCAGGAAAGGCTAGACCGATTTTGACAGCGCTTTCATTGGTAGATACCTGAAGGCATAGTAATTTACAGTTCTTTTATCTTAGAATTCTAATTTAAAGACCCAGAGATGGTCAATTCCGGGCAGACTAAGTCGCGAGCACAACTCCTTAATAATAAAAATATACAAATATATCCAGAAGGTATATTTGAATGACTTATGTATTATATGCATGTACAATACGTGGAAAAACCAGTGATTAAATATCATTTAATTTTAATTCGTATTTAAACTTGATAATAATTAAGCTTTGTAATTTTATTTCTCACCACCTTTGATTACTGTGTGATAATGTACAGTGAAACTTGATTGTATTTTTATCTGATTAATTACAATTTATAGCAATTTTTTTATATATTTTAGTTATATAATTCAATGTGAAATTATTAAATAAAATATGATTGTTCGTTTTGTTTAAATTATCTGTGTTGATAACTTTCATGGATGGCATGCGTGAAGCTAAAAATTTCAAATTATTATTGAAAGAAGTTCCTAATACGGCTTACCGGTAGTAGAAATCGTCACGTATCCATCCTGTGTATTTGTGTGAGTGTATCGAGACCACCACAAACAAAGATAAAACTACTATGACTTATTACATGTCGGTACATTGTAGAAAAAATCTGACAACCCCAAATTAGTATGTAGTAACATTAGAAAAAAAATAAAAATTAATTTAGTTTTGTTTACGATTTATGTTATTATTTAAATTATAGAGAGACATGGGAATATGATTTATGGAAAACGCGAACGTCAAAGTGCAAATAAAATACCAAATTATCAATGCTCAACGACAACAACAATTCCGTCAGAACATAATTGATAAAATAAAAAAGAAATATATGTCTTTTTTTGCAATTATTGATGAATCATTATGCAATTACTAATGAATATCATAAAAAGACATAGTAATGATATTAGCATTGGTTTTTGCGATTTTTACACATGTCAAGCGATTTTTTTAAAACAGGTTTAATCTGATATATTTTGCTACTTGAAAATATGTATGACCGACAAATGTAAAAGATTCAAAAGGTCGTGTTTACGTAATTTAAAACATTATTCTTAATAATTTATTATAAAGCGTAAATAAATAATTTAATGTATTTATTGTATCCAGTCCAAGTGGTTGCACGTTCTGGGGTAAGAAGCCGTGGTCGCGAAAAAAGAAGTTGCTGTGGCAACTAGGCACGCTAGCTGGCGCGCCTCTCGGTATAGCGGTGGTGGCCGGCGTGGCGCTCCCCGCGCTGCTGGTGGGGCTGCCGCTGTGGGCGGGGCGGCGCGCGCACAGGCGCCTGAGGCGGTCGCGGCCGGTGCGGCGACGCGCCACTGTGGCGGCTGCTGTTGCTGTTGCGGTTGGTTATATTTTTTTGGTTTTATTTTTTTATTTGAGGGGTTTTTATTAATAAAATTTAGTAATTATGTTCTTGTATATGTAGTTACTTGGTTATTATATAGCTTGTATGTAGGTGTATTACAATTTAATATGTTTATTCATTAAAAATTTTGGTACATAATTATAACATCTTATAAGGATAATAACTGCATTAGTATGACACTGAGTTGCAGATATTAACATCCTTCTCGCTATCGTTTTTCCAGAAAGTAAAATAATATTCGGTTTAAGCAAAGAACAAATGTGATAAAAAAATAGAGAAAAATCAAGAGAAAACTAGATTAATATATAAAATTATATCATTATTTATTTCGTTCGACTTAATTGGTTGTTTATGGTAAGTTGGCTCTTATACATAAAAAGAAGCTTAACTTGTTCGCCAGATTACGAATAATGTATCATATTGGATTGATTTTCTTTCTGTTTATTATATTTGTATAAAAAATGTAAAGAATTTCTTTTAATGTTTGATAAGTATACAGTTGCAAATTGCTCTCACAGATTATCGTCAATTATTTATGCCACATTCTTTTGTTATGAAAAATATTTATATAAATTTCCTACTTATATTATTTTATATTATATGCAGATGAGCTCATGCTTTCTTTTCTTTTTTTAATAGTTGTCAAAATTAGTATATTCAGTGTGTACACTATATAAGTGCGTGAAATAAAAAAATATGTATATCTTTTTATGAAAATTATGTACGCATAGTACGAATTGTAACATGAAACAAGTTATACTTTTAAAATGATTTATTAGTAATATGTTAAATAAATGATTATTAATACTCGCACTATAAGAACCGTAAATAAACTAAATTACATACTAAACTATGAATAATTTCTAGTTTAATATTCATTAACTAATTCCCACAGCTCCTCATATCGCCTCTAGTAGCGGGCCTAGCGGTGGGCATAGGCGTCCCCATCCTCCTCTTCTACGTGTACGGCGTGGTGCCGGTGTCGCTGTGCCGCGCGGGCGGATGCGCCTCTCCGCCTGAACATCAAGAGCAGACGATCGACCACGGCGACTTGGACGCTGTGTCACGGAGATTGGAGCCGAGTATTGGTTAGTTATTTAAACTTCACACTTTGTTTTAGAAGGGTAATCGGAGTCGACCATATTAAAACACTCCAATCACCTGAAATTGAGATTTCGTGTAAAATGGAAAATTATTGTTTAGTTAATTTGATAGATTTTTACAAATATTATTTTTATGGTACAGCGCAATGGTATTGTTTATTGATGTATTGTTGTAACACTGACTTTCCACTGTACACAACCTGTGTTGGAGTTGTGTGTTGTGCAGGCAGGCGTCATGTTTGAATTTTAAATATTTTAAAATTAGATACAACAAGGAAAATCGTCAAATGTGGAAGATGCGTGAAAAAAAAAAGATCACTATTTTATGTTTCATTAAAAACTAAATTAGTTTGATGAAATTCAACAGGTGACGCATCACTGTCAGCGGGCTCTCAGCAAGCGGAAGCACGCGCGCCTTCGCTGGCGGGACTCGCAGGCTCGCTCGGCGGACACGAGGCCGCCTCGCCCGCCGTCCACCGCCTCGAGGTCACCGCGGACGTGGCCTGCGACACTGATGCCGCCTCCGCCTCTGCATCTGCCTCCGCCTCCTGGCCAGACGACCTCCCCTCCACCTCCACCTCGCGTTCGGCCGCGCGACTACGCAGCCTCTTCCTATACGGATCCGCGCACCCGCCGGATGTGGAGGCGGCGGAGGTGAACGTAGACCCGCCCGCTTCACCATCACACGCACCTGCCGAACTCACAGCGACGTGTGAGACGCGAACACCTCTTGAAGTAGCCGCGCCCGCCTCCGCCTCCGTCTCCGCGCCAGCCTCCGCCTCCGTCTCGTAACACGACGGCTCGCTAATAAGACTGTGTTTGATTAATCTCGATGTGTTAAGTGATAGTCCGTGGTCAAGTGGAGCAGCTTGTAAATGTCGTCTTGCTCTTTCAAGGCGTTATGTACTATGTGGTTACAAACGAAACTGTAATATATGATATGTTAGTTTTATTGGAATACTGTTCTCTATTTTTGTATCTGTAACGGATTTTTTTTGTTCACTCTTAATTTAAGTAGATGACACTTATTTTTTTTTAAATGTATGTGTATTAAAATGCTTTGTATATATATAAATGTAAGTGCAACCAGCTTAGTCAGGATCCCTCTAATTGTTATTAAATCGCAAACTACGAGTTAATTGTAACTTAATTATATTTAGTTATTGTTTATGGAAAAAATGATATCGGAAAGTCATTAGGGAACCTCGCTGCCAATCTCCCTCCACATATCGACATTTGGTGAGATTCTCTTTGATTTAGCCTGACTTTATACGACTAGTTGTATATATGAATTGATTGCATCGACAGTATGCATTTCAATGAACAATAATGTGTCCATATATATTAAACGGAATTCTTCGCAAAGCGATAAGAACTCATATTTAACTGTCTATTTAATAAACGTGAAACTGGAACCTTATAGTATTGTTTTTATTTTCAACAAATAAATGACTTGAAATCTGTCAAATTAAAAGTAAATATGTCACAAAAGTTTATTGCCACCAATTTCTTTTAAAATATTTTTGCATTCTCCTTTGTGATTTTAAAGCGGCCGCACAATAAATTAGTTATTATATAAAAATATTTTTTATCGTTCTAATTATATATTTATTGTATGTACTTGATAGGTTTTTATTATTAAATATGATTAAAAAATATTAATGAAAGCGAAATATTTATTTCTTCAAGTAATTATTACTCGAAAGGTACACTGAATTACGATTTGCTTTTGGTTTGTACTGTCAATAAAAATTTATATATTATATTATTAATTATATACAGTCTTATCAGTGTGTGGCCATACTTACTTTAGTACCTATATTAAAATCAATAATTATTACTTAAATTCTAACACTAATTTAAATAAAGTAGTAAAATACTGGTATGTTTTTTACATACCAGTATTTTACTACTCATAAAGTTTTATCACACAATTACGGTCAATAGACAAAAATATTAAAAAAAAAACAATACAAATTACAAACATAAGTAAGTAAAAGAAAAATAAGAAATTAATAAACTGAACGTACAAAAAAGCACTAAATTATTACATTACGATTTTAAAAAAACGGTTACGATAATATATAATTTGAATCGTAACAATTAGTGTTAAAATTTAAGCGATTTTGTCCCATTTTCCAGTCCCAGTTTCCATTTTCAATATGTTATATATATGAATGCTTTGCGCTTTCAGTGCAGTGTTACCCAATCTAATGTTTGTGATAATTTAAATAATAAATACTACTAGTGATCTAAATTATTTAATTTTTTCACATTTGTAGTCGAAAATTAATTATAAGTTATGGACTATATAAAGTGTAAACAGAATTAAAATATTATTGAAAGTGTTTTTGTGTTTTATTTGCTGTTAAAAATGAGATTGGAAGAATGATTGAAAAAATACACATGGTGGTAAATTTTTGTCTGTGCTACAGTATTTGTAAAAAAAGTAATAAATTATATGAAAATAATAAAATGATTATCTCGTACAATAATTTCCTTTAAAGTATTATTCTGTTAATTGAATGTAATTGGAAAGTTTTTGATTATGATGAAATATTGAGTGTGAAGTTTAAAATGCATATGTTTTAAAAAAAAACTCGAATCATTAAGGATTATTAAAAAGTTAAAACAGTTTATAGATTTTTTAACTTCAATTTAAAGAAAAACCAAAAAGAAATAAACAAAAAAGAAAGCCAAATAAAATAACAATGGTTATTGAAATATGACCTGTTTGGTTTATTAATTCATAATTTATCACATTACGCTTATAAAATACATGAATTATTGCATAATTTCACAAATCTATAAGGGAGGACTTACTTATACCTATTATAAAACATTATATTATGATTTATAAAAAACTTGACTTGCAAGCAAACTTTTGTATATTCCAGAGGTTCTCAACTAATTAAAAGCACTTAAAACAATTGTTAATTAAATAGAATAGATTTTAACTTTAAATTAAACAATCTAAACTAAACAAAAGGAAAAGAAACAATTTGTATTACTTGTATCATTGAGTAAATAAATAGTAATAATTTTTTTATTTGCGATAATTGACAAAACTATTTTACTTTAATTATGGAATCTCTGGAAAATACAGTACTAATTTTACTCTAGGCAGCTATATGTATGTAAGCAACCGTTTGAAATTATATATATATATATATATATATATATATATATATATATATAAAAAGGTTTTAATATCATGTCTTTTGGCAGAACATTTTAAATGCTGTATAGTTATCATAGTATCTAACATTTCAATGCCACAATAAGAAGTAATTTATGATTCAAAAATTCTATTCATAGTTATATTTATGTCGTTTAAAAATAGGTATATATTACTAGGTACTAAAGTAGAGAGCATTAATGTTTATTTTAAAGGGGCCCTTTAAGTTTGCACTTGTGTCGCAAGCCCCAGGCACTGATCCGAGTACCCCTTCTTCAACGCGATGGGTATTAACACTGTAAATCCATGAAATGCTGTAGAGTTTCCTCTTGAGTAAAAAATATAAAACTTATTTCACAATTTTCAAATAAAACATTTTCTTAGAATTTCCACCATATTTCATGGTATTTCTTAATAAACTCATACACATACTAAATATTTAACAATTCAAAGTAACATGAAATACCTTTAAAAAAATTTAAAAAGACTATTTTCAATTTCACTTCTCACATATATCACATTAGTTCCAATTCCTTTAGGCCTTCGATAATATTCAACAAATACTTCTTATTGAGAAATTGAATTTTTCATATTATTATTTTACTAATAATTTATTACATGAAAAAATACATAATTATTCTGATTTATTTCAATTCTCTATATTTCATTTAATCATCTTAATATATAAGTAACATCAAAACCCAACATTTACTTATTGTTATTAAATATTAATTTATCTAACTAAAATAATATGGAATCTATATACTAAAATATTTACATATGTACAGACGTACATTATGAACTTATTATTAGAAAAAATATGAATCTGTTTAATTTTTTTTGGTTCACGCTTTTACCCATATAGGTAGGTATAGGTACAGGGTAGAACCTAGTGTCAAGACACTCGGCCTCCCTTTCATCCAAATCGAGACATTGCGTATTGTGCAACGGAATTTAACACTGGGCTTTGTCTTGCCATTAAATAAAAACAAATTTGTATTGGTAGTTTTAAAAAAAATTGTAAAAATTTAATTTTAAATGCATTATATTGAGTAAATTTAGAATTGAATTAAGGTAATTTATCTTTTACCAAACAACTTTACAAAAACTGAAAGAATATATAATTCTAAATGACTAAGTAATAATGTTTAATATTCTATCCGATCCTAAAATTTATTAATTGCTAATCTATTTCACTATATTTTTTTTTTTGTGAAAATACCGATTCAGTAAATTATTCCTTTTTATTTTTTATAAAATATTGCAGGTACTGTAAAAAAAACAAGCTAAAAATTGTCATAACTCATTTTCAGTTGGATTCATACATGGATGGAAGTGATGTGTTCGAAAACAAATTAGACTATAAACAAAATAGACAGCGAACTTTAAAAAAAGGTTTACACTCCACTGAAAGCACAGAAAATGTCTATAAAGGATGAAGGATTTATAAATAGAAAGATTTAAAATGCCTGAGAAGAATCCAAACAAGCACAAGGACAACATAAACAAGACAAAGACAACGACGGTTATTATAATATTTATAGTTATACTAGAAGTTAGTTTATATTAAGGCCGGTTAAGGCCAAAGGACAGTGTCTGACTGTAAACGCGATTGGTCTTTGGTTCAATCTCCACTCGGGGGAATAATTATATTTAAATTATTTTCATTCCTTTGCTGTACTACGAAAAAGCGCGGCATTGACTTACAGTGTAGGTAAGATCTTTAATTTTCAACGATTTATATACTTTGAATGAAACTGTTTTAATCGGACTAAACGCGTTTATTTTGGTATTCGAAAATAGATTTTTGGAAACCTGACGTTCAGAACACTTTACAGTAGTCTGTAGTTACAGGTAGACTCGGAGTCAGAGTCTACCTAGAACCGCGGACTACCGACTTCCAAAATACATATGTATTTTAGAATACCAAAATAAACGCGATTAATCCGTTTAAAATAGTTTTATTAAAAACAGTGTAGGTCTTGAAATAAATCCCTAAGACCGAGATAATGATGTATAGCTTCGAAAACTAAATAATAGTTAAAAACGATTCACTTAAATACATTTAAAGATACACCTACTTGGGAAAACAATCAGCTTTATAAGAGAAAATAACGAAGTCGAAATTGAAGAAAAGTAAATGAAATAAATTGATAATGGAATACGGTACAATTTAAACATGTGAAATAATCTAAAAACAAAAGTAAAGAACTTTAGTCTGTATGAGTACAGTGTTCTATGTACGAATTCCAAACATGGAAATTTGGGATAAATTTGACATATAAATTACGTGCCAGCCAGGTTTGCTGAGGAGTATGTTCGAGGTAGAGAAACGAGACAACATTTCAAATTAAAAGTGTGAAAAGGCTTTGTTATGTTGGTATGCAACAAAGGCTGAAGGGCATCAGCATGTTAGACCATTGTATGAAGAGGTCCTCAAAGAAAAGAGGCAGAGAAAGACTTCCTACCCGTATCATATGATAATGGAAATAGAATTATATGATAATTTAAAATAATAAAATAAAATGTGTGTCTGTGTGTACAAAGTACACTTGGTAGAAATGAACGAAGGCATCTAATTATAAATCCTGAACTCTCTTAGGGAATACATAGACACTTAATATCTCTATGTATTCCCATCATGTGTCTATAATCTGTATTATTAATATAATAAAAAAGATACACACACAGAAACACACAAGATAAAAAAAAATCGAAGGGACCAAAATATAGTAACAAGCTGCACAAGAAAAAAAGGCGAGTAGGTTTGACATCTAAATACCTTCTTTTTTTTAAATAATAAATAAATAGATTTTGTAAATAAAGGATTTTTTAAAATTGTATATATAAATATATATATATATATATATATATATATATATATATATATATATATATATATATATATATATATATATATATATATATATATATATATATATATATATATATATATATATATATATGCTTTTTATAATCCAAAACTCATCGCCTTCATCCATAAATGTCTCCATTTTCTAACAGACAGACCAATCGAGTTTATTTAAAAAGAATAACATAAAAAATCCTATATGATTTTATTACAGTAGAAAATCTCGATTTCAATGTCATATTTTTAATACATAAATTATTAATTTTGTTATTCTTTCAATGATATAAATTCCTAGAAAATAAATGAGAAATGAACAATTGTACAAACTTATATACACATAAATAAACATGTTTTTTAAAGAGAGGAAAACATAATTACGTTACGTTTTATTATCAAAATTATATTTAATTAAAACAATTGCGTTTTATGTCAAAAAAGCCGTCATTTTTAATTCCAGCTTTTATTAATTGCCGGGAAAAATATCTAAAATTAGTTAAAATTGTAAATAAAAAGATCATCGATTTTCGTGATTTTTACATATTTTAAATGAAACTATTGTAAACGGATTAATCGCGTATAATTTTGGTTTTTTAAAATACATTTTCGAAAACTTCTCAGTGGCTGTATACCACAAACTGCTCAGTGCGTGAATAGCGTCCATCTGTGATCACGGACTACTATAAAGTAATCGAAACGTCGTGTTTTTAAAAAATATACTTTCGAATATAAACGGTTAATCCGTTAAAAATAGTTTCATTTAAAACATGAATATTTGAAAGATGTTATTGTAATTAGAATTTAAAATAAGATGACGTCATTATGACGCAGCGGCGGCTCGTGTATGAATATTTTAAATTATTACCAAAATCGATGGTACTATGCTAATTATTACTTTACTCATTGCAAATGTAATATATAATCGCCTTATATATAATAAAAACCATGACTTAGTATATTTTGTTAGGTTATTATTATCATTAAAAAATAGTTATTACAGAAATTTTAATTCATTTAATAAGTCAAATATGCGAAATTAAAAAAAAAATAACATCCATTATTATGAAGAAAAAAAGTTAAAACATATGCTATGACACCAATTATTAATGTATGATATTTTTTTCCAAGTTTAAAGTATTTTATAGTATATCCTTTTTCATTTCTTTTGCAAGTAAAAATCCCACATGATCTGTTTTATTTTCGGTGTTAGTTATTTAATAAGATCTTTGATTTTCGCGATTTTTATACATTTTAAATGAAACGATTTAACCGGATTAATCGCGTATATTTTGGTATTCGAAAATACATTTTTGGACACCTGACGTTTCGAACACTTTGCAGTAGTCCGTGGTCACAGGTAGACTGAGGTGGCATTCGTCTGTCAGTTGATACAAAAAATTAATTATATCAACTACACTCTACCTGTGACCACGGACTACTGCAAAGTGTTCGAAACGTCAGGTGTCCAAAAATGTATTTTCGAATACCAAAATATACGCGATTAATCCGGTTAAATAGTTTCATTTAAAATGTTAGTTATTTATATATTTTTTAATAAAACTGTATTGATTTATGTATTAGACAACATATCTCAATAGTAAGAAAGTAGATGTACTATATTTTATGGTTTGTAAATTAAAAAAAAATTATACATATATACAAAATAGTAGGTCTTTGGTAGAACCGTTGACAGTTGTTGGCAAAAATAACATTTAGAGGAAAAGTATGTTGTCATGAAATAATAATAATTTCTGTTTAACAAATATTCCTAATTCATTTATCATATCGTTTTGGCTTCTTCTAGAGACTAAAAAATATAAAAACAGTATGTCTGTCTGCAATATAAATTTCAGATTAAATTTCAGAGTGCAGATGTTAACAATACAGTTTTTTTATAAACTTTTCATATTTCCTTATATAAAAATTGTAATTTAATATAAAAAAAAAATATTGCCTCACCGTCTATTAATTACGCTTAATTTAAACTCACCGCACAAAACCTTGACAATTTTTAATTTTAATAACCGAGATTGAATTCTAAAGTCAAGTCAATAGAGTTGAAAGTCATATGTAGTGGAGCCATCTCGCCAGGTCGGTTCATCTGCTACTTTCGCCCGGCAAAGTGGGCAAGTGTGTTCTCTGTCCAGCCAAGCGGCTATACATAGTTCACAGAAAATGTGGCTGCAGCCAAGTCTTACTGGCGTAGTGTAGTCATCGTGGCATATGGGACAGGAATCACCGGCTGAGACTAGCTGCTCACAGGTGGGCTTTGTGCCGAGATTCTGTAATACGCAAAGTACAAAAAATGTCATTTTTTTAAACATTGAACAATTGTCATGTAATATTTTTAAAATGATATATATAATGAGGTGATCGTGGCACAGTTGGTTTCGATTCCTACTCAGAACAATTTTTATATTTAAAATTTATTTTCGATAAGTTCGGCGTTAAGTTAAGCCACTCAACACGTAATGTCTCGCGTTCGGGCGGCAAGCAGTCAACGGAATGTCTTGATACTAGGTTGTCTCTGACAACCCGGCTACACGGCTTTTGAGAAAAAATCATTTATTTTTTTTCTATATTCTCGCTTTTATAAAAAAGACGCCGGGTTAAGTTCCACCAACCGGACACATTTCGTCTCGATTTCTAGCGGATAATCAACAAGAGTGTCTTGACGCTAGTTTCTATGTAAAACCAAAACAAATACTTACAACACTCTGCAGAAGCGTCCAAGTTGCATTCTTAAACAGTCTCAATCTAACTAATATCTCGACAATTTTGGCAATAACATAAATGGACGTTAGGAACATGCCGACCATTTTCTCTGACCCCTCATATGATTGCATTAAAAAGAATATCCACGGCTGGATCGTTATAAGGCATCTGTACAACTGAGAAACAGCTTCTGTGAATAAGTATACTTTACCCTGAAATAAAAATAAAGGTGAAGTTAGTTAGGCATTTAAAAAGACATTTCCTATTTTTAGGGATTTATTTTTAGCATGCAATTAAATGTAAAATGAAAACGGAAAGCACTAATATAATTATGGTGTTAACTTGATTTAGATTTTTTTACATTTAAGTTATTTAATACTTAGAGTTATAGTCCTATAAGTGTTTCTTTCCTTTTATTTTTTAACTATACATAAATCAATGTGGCATTAAAAATAAAAAAGTCAGTTATTTCAGCCCGCTCTAAAAACGCAAATCATAAAGCCATTCCAGGTTTTCACTTTGTTTGTTTAGATTTGCATGTTCACCACTATCACATAATGCAGAGTGATCTAAACTTTACAAATTATTTCATCATTTATTAAAAATGTATAATATTTTTTATAATGAACAAATAAATAAACAAAAACCTATACAAAACTTACCCGTTTCTGAAACGGCAATATGCAAGCGGGCATCATTGTAATTAATATCTTTATATTAACAGTAATAATTTTAACTATAAGATCAGTTAAAACAACTAGCCATAGCAACTCCCATACATCTATTGTGTCCGTATAGCCCGGGAACATTATGACGTTTGGTAGTAATTTCCCATGGCCAAACAAAAAGTGAACAATTAATATGCTACTGGCTGCAAATATGAGTTCACTAAATAAAGATATTATACTTCGATTCATTTGCTTGCCGTTTTCTCTGTAATAAAAAAAAGCATTTTAAAGTCAAAGTCAAATAATTTTATTCAAAATAAGAAGTTACATGCTTCATTTCATAAACGTCAAATAAAGAAGAATCGGCAGAAGAAACTTAGTGGAATTTTCTTTTTTTTTTAAATGCCAAAAAATTACGAATTACAATTTGTAAATTTTTGCCATTTAAAATTACATGCATTTATTACCATTGAAATAGACTGGAGCGAGAAACAGAAACATGTTCTGGTTATTTTTTTTACGTCAAAATTTAATTAAGTGGACAAACTTATATGTATAATAGAAAAAAAGTTAAATTTTTATTACTTGTAATGAAGATACTGTAACATTATAGTAGTAAAGTATAAAAGCCTTGAGATATACTTCTATATAAAACTAAAGCGAATGCTGCATTAATTATTTACGTCGTAATATGTTACTACGTATCAAGCTGTCAATAGTTTGGTACAAAAATAAAAAATGTTATATTGAATGTAAGACATTATTTTCTTTTGTATATATTATAATATTATTTTTAAATAAAATAAAATAAAATAAAATAAATGCTTATTGCATTAAAGAACATTTTATATAAACATATATAAATGTATATATGAGTTACAACATACTAGAATTCAAACAACAGCCTTTAGTAAATCATCCAAACTCTCTAATCAATTAAGTTGCATCCTTATGGAGCAACAATGAAATACATAAAAATTAGTTACAAATTACTTGTTTTTGTTAGCCTCTCCATAACAATTTGCCATGCACAAAAGATAATTTCTGAAATTTATCCATTGGCGGGAGAAATTCCTATTTACTAAACACTTTTATGGCTAAACACTTTTTTGATTGTATATATAGTTGGCTTATATAAAAGTGTATATCTTTTATATTCTAACCTACATGATTTGAATATACAAAAAAAAACACTTAAAAACATTGAAATTGAAAAAGATATTATGTAAATTTGACTATGACATGAATAAAGAAACGGCTTACCTTGTAACAATACTGTTACTGTGATGGAATGTACATTGTAATATTATAAATGTGATAATTCCCTCTCGACTATCATACATATATTTTATAAAAAGAATGAAGTAGAAGGGAGCGTAGCGAAGTAATATATTTAAAGCTGCCCTAACATCTACGACCTGAAAAGAAAGAGATAATAAGATTTATAAAACTAAATATGATGTTGATAAAACTAAATATGATGTTTTAAGATTTTTTTTTAATTTTCTAATATTGTATTGTCATTGAATCAGGACACTTGCAAATTTTAAAGAAATTGGAAGGCAAGTGGATGAACATATATATAGATTTAATATAAATATATATAAATATATAAAATATTTTTAATATAAATATTTATATTAAAAATAAGTTAAAAAACATGTTATATATGATGTGTAATTTTTTTACTGAGTAATTAATTATGTAAAGATTTTTAATACAAATGTTACAGTTTTTGCCATTTGCCTTGTAGCTAGATTGTTAAAATATTTTTATAATAATACAAAATAATAAAAATAATTTAAACAATAGAACTTATTTTTAATTATAAATTTTTGAGTAATTGTGTTTAGATATTTGATTTAAGTTATAATTTTGGACAAAGAAAATAAAAAGTATTAAATGTTTACCATAACTAACATGATATATTATTACATCTAATCAGCTTATATAAAGTAAACGGTAAAAATAAATTATTATCAGTTAAACTTTGTACAGCAAAAAAAAGATACATATTTTTATTATTTAAATATATATGAATACTATTTCCGTTATCAATTTGTTTGTTATTAAATATATACTTCAACATAAAATATTAACTAGAAAATATCTATATAGAAAAGTAAAATCATGTTTAAATTCACCTGCTGTGCTCCATCTTCACTCTGACTATCATTATCAACATTTTCATGAATATTATTATTATTAGATGGATTTACAGAAATGTTTATTTCTGCATGTGGTTGAGCCTGTTCTGACATATTTGATTCATTAGAAGCACTATTGCTCATGCCTTGACTTGAGCTTCTGTGTGTCATAGGTGTACCTCTATCAGTCACCACATAAGACTGAGATGATGGTCCTAAGTTTACATGAGCAATGGAACTTTGTGGTCTTTGAGGACCATCACCTGCCTGGTGTGTGCCAGGTGGATTCCTTGGAAGCCATGTTGGAAGGGATAGCCTGGCATTATTTCCCTAGAGTTTAATTTAATATTAGCATCATGGAAATGTGAATAAGAAAGTTATAATTAATAACTTTTAAGGTAATTCAATAAATAATGCAAACATAATTTATTGGGAATATATTTGTTTGAACAAATCCTAACCAGTTAAGTAGAGACAAATTGCTATTGCATTGCGTCACGATTGGATAATAATAATAAAGATATACCATTCTTGCATGTTCCACGAGTGGTCGTATCTCTCTAAAGACACTGTTTAGCCTGTCCCCGAGGCCTATATTGCTTCTGTTTAGTGCTAATTGTCTGGAAACAGGATCCATTCTATGTATTGCATTATTACGGTTACTGTTTTCTTCTGTAATCTCACCCTCTATATCGAGGTTTACTTGATTTGATTGAGCCATGATTTGAGCTCTGTGTTGTCTTTTAAGAATAATATAACTAAAATATTATCATTTCCAATAAAATAATTAAAACATCTACACGAAGGTCAATTGGGAAACTTGACACTTCAATGTTGTGTTTGACACTTGACATAATTGAATAGGAGTTTGATTATAAGTCCCAGCCGTTATGAAGCACTGATCTAAAATTATACCGATGCAGATTGTAATAAAATATTTATTTTGTATATGATTAGTTTTAAATATTAATCTTTCTACTCTTCGATATTTTAATATGTTTTCGTAACTTTATATATTAAAAACGAGCTCCGATGTAATATGGACAAATTAATTTTAATTATAAACGTGATATTTAACTACTTTTCAATATTAATTACACTATATGTAAAATTCATCTCTTATATATTTATATCTAGTGAAAGATTAAATAAGAATGATTTAAAATTATTTTTTTTAATATTATTTTAAATATTTCAAAATTACCAAAATATCAAATAAAAGTATTTGTAGTAAATAGATCACATTGCAATTTTTAAACTAAGATTAAGCGGAATTAAGATCCCTTAAGTTTTATAGTTAGGATCTTAGTGAAATCTTTGGACCATAATGAATGTTATTAATGATTTTTTGTTAATGTATACAAGATAGAGAAGAAGAAAATTAAAAAGAATATTACACTAGGTTTTTTTTAATTTTTATTTTTACTTATGAAACAAAATAAAAATATTATATTTTTTTTGAATTATATTGCGGGACAAAAAAATCATTCAATTAATTTATTTAAAGAAAAAGGACTTATTGAAATATAGAAACTCTATGTATGTATATTTTTTCTGTATCATCCTTTGTTATTTAATGTTCACGACAAATAGCTAAAAGAACGCGGTTTATTATCACCCCAAATTTATATCAGTTAATCAAATGAAATAGATACAAATATTATTTAATTTAATAGTAATTTGAAAAGGGCTGAAATAAATATGTTTAAGTAAAACATCAAAAATGGGTACCAATATTATTTTATTTAAATAATAGTCAATAGACCGAAACTAATTTTTGCTTTTCCAATTTGTTACGATGAGCAATAGTCACCTACAACATTTATCACTTATGTAGGTCGTAGACGTGATTTAATTAAGTAAATTCAGTCTTTGTTTAGGCATCGTCTCGCAGCATCGACGCAACGAGCGTCTCCATTAAAACAATTGTTGTCACTACACAAATAATTAATAATACAAAAATAATTCATGAATACACAAACTTATCTTGTGCTTTTATATATTGCAACAAATATATAATAATTACGTAACTCGACTTAACTGTTGATAGATTATTCACGAATAAATTATTTTTCTTGGCACTCGTTGTAATTAACACGTGCTCTCACGCATCAGAATCAGGTTTAAGTGCTAGTATTCCCTGTCCATGGAGGTCACGAACTGCTTCAAGTAACCTGCTTTCTGCTCTAGGTTCTCCTAAGGCGACATCTACACTTCCTGCACAAAGTAGAAGAGCCCGAAGAGCAGCTCTCGGCCAGTCAGGCTTCAGTTCTCTTCTTACGATAGCCCCCGATGACGATGCTCCCAGTCTCGCACATTCAGCTTCAAGACGGTTGCCATAATCTTCTATTAGGGAGTCACTAGCGGCTCTTCTCATTTCAGGAGTTAGAGAAGAAAGAAGTAACAGTGCCACGTCATCCATTGGTCTACCTAAGGACACCATTTGCCAATCAAGGGCAATACATTCGCTTTCGCCATCTCTTTCTCTGAATAATAAGTTGCCACTCCAGAAGTCTGCATGTGCTAGAGGCGCCGGTTCTGCTGGTCGAAGTAAAGTATCGAGAAGTGAAGGTGCTCGAGCACTTAAAGCTGATACTGCTGCTGCTTCTTCAGTACAATCTGTACGTCCTCTGAGGAACGCCTCAAGTTGTGGTAGCCCTCTTCTAATAAGGCGAAGATATCCGGCCGCAGCCCGTTCACATGGGAATAAGAAATCAAATCTCTGATCTAACGGACCTTCTCGTTCACGCAGAGCTAGAGACAAAGCGTGGAGTCGTGCAGCTGCATAAAGAGCGGCTCTGGCTCTTGCTACAGATAAACCTTCAGCGAAGTCACCAGATTCGAAGCCTTCAGCTGTCACATCTTCCAAAACAAGCTCACTATCTCCACCAATTTCATCTGTAATAAAAAAGATATATTTTATATTTTTTAATACTCAAAACTTACGATTGACCATCGTGAAATATAAAGAAAATAGTCATTGGGCTGTTAAGAAAAAGTATAAATAAATATGATCTTTATTTTTAGCTATTTTTACACATTTTAAAGGAAGCAAGTTTAAATCAGGTATATTATGGTATTCGAAAATACCTTTTTGAAAATCCGACGTTTGGAACATTTTACAGTAGTCAGTGGTCTGTAGACTATACTCTACCAAGATATAATTGCTATAACAGCGATAAATCCACTCAAAATAGTTTCATTTAAAAAATATAAATTAATAAGTAAATTTTGTCGTGATGCTGTGGTACAGTGCCTGACAGTAAACTGTAGGTATGTCTACCCTGCTATGCGGGATAAATAGCGTGAAGATAAAAAAAGTATTGTCCGTGCTTATTAACAACGTCTTTAACCACGTGAGTTTTTATTCTTAATTAGAACAAATGATTAACAAACTTATCACCTTGTTAAAGCAATTAAGGAGAACCAAGTAACTATTACTTCATCTAGTTTAGTTATTATTAAGCCATTTGGCGTAATCGAGTCACGTACATTTTGGAATGCGATATACGTAAAAGGCTAAGCATTAATAATTCCGAGAGCAAGCTCATATAATGAATTGATATGATAAGGCGGTTGAGAATAGCATTATTGTATCTTGTTTAGTTTTGTTACATATACAATTATAGTTACGTTTTATTATTCGAGTAATAATGACACGGCAGCGATACGAATCATCTATTAATCTATTATAAGATAATCTAAACAAAATAACAAAATGATCAACGACTTAAAGTATATTTAGAATATTTAACGTCTATAAAAAAGTTGTTTATAAGTGCCTTGTGCACTGGAGACAAAAATATTTTCATCGTTTCAGCCAATAACGGATCTTGTGATCCGTTTATGACGACTGCGCTTTGTTACAATATTTTTATCTTTTACATAATGTTTTCTAAAAATGATTATATTATTATTTTGTTTTATTATTATTATTTTGTCTTAACGAAAATTTGTAAATTAAAATAGTATTAGTATTAGTAAAATATATTTAATTTTAATAAAATAGTTAACTAAGTTAACTTTTTGAAGTTAACTTTTTTTAATAGATATATAAATACCATATGAATACCTGGTAATCTCGCTTTAACACATCTTGGTATGGGTAAACCCTCATTCGGGCCCAATGCTTCTTCTGCTAATCTATTAAGTGCTGGAGCAAGTTCTGTATAGAATAATATCTCCCTTGTATCGAATTGGGCTTCAGCTACAAAGAGTCTACCAAAGGGATCTCTTGGAGGTAGTTTCACCACGAGGGGTAAAGCCCTGCGTTCGCCATTGCCTTCGTATCGAACAGTCACAGCGAGCACACGGCTTAGCGCTCCAGCTACACCCGCTCTAGACTCTACGCGTATCTACAACAATATGGTAACTCAAAGGTTAGTTTCCTTGGAAAAATAAATATTAATAATTTTATTAATATTTCTAACAAATTGTTTGATATTACCTCTTGAGGTGCGACCACGCCCGCACCAACAAGTAGTTCTCTTGCCCACTCTTCAGTAAGAGCTGCATCTGCGTCTGCTTCAGGCCCCTGTTCGCAGTCTGACTCCTCACTGCCACTGCTGGGGGCCTCCGAGACCGCAGTGCTGTCCGGACCCCCTGCCTGCATTGTACGCACTACACTCTACGCTTCTCAAAAACTTATAACAATTTCATAATTTACTGTTCACAAATGAGAATTTGGATATATTTCAGATAATTTCGACGTGAAGCTAGAGTGATGTGTGTTAAGTACTGTAGCATCGAATGAGAGCTAGTGGCTACCGCGCGTGCGCGCTCCCTCCGTCAATTATTCATCGGGACTCCCGTACTGTGTCACCGCCGCTCAATGCGAAATTGCGCTGGCTATGTATGTATAGTATGTAGATATAAGCTCTCACTATTTTGCCTACTCGCCTTTTAATGCATGGAGCATTATACCTATTCAACCCGCTAGATTTTATAATAGTGTGGAAAAGCACTTAAAGTTCATATTGTAGTACTGTTACTATTCCTCATTATATATTTTTGCATTGTAATTTATCGATTTAGGTAAAATTGTTCTTATCCTTTGCTCAGTAAATTAACCAGTAAGATAAATTTTGTAATAAATATTAACCAAAAAGATTTACCACTGATAACGCGTGATTATTACCGGTAAATCTTTTAGTACTTACAATATATTATTTTTATATTTAAAGAAAAGAAGGAATAGAATAGCTTAGGTGGAGAGTAGTGTAGAGGTGGGGTGAATCATTTAAATAATTAAAGTGGCTGGTTAATATATCTTTAATAAATTAAGTAATGTTTTGTATGAAAAACTCGCAAGCCGCAACTTTGTTTCCGCACTTTGTGATTTTTTTATTCCATTCTTTCAAGCGACTCGGATATGGATGTGCCTGTTTTTTATTGTTCCGTCTGTTTTTTTTTATTTTTAATTATTTCTATATTTTTAAAATCTGGAGCTTACACAATTGCACATATAATAATTCAATTATTTTTAGTGGTATAAGTTTGTGCCGATATCTTGCCCATGTTCAGTTTCGTCTTTAGTTCTAACGGTGCGAGAGATAGCCATTCTTAAGTTATAGTCAATTATATCATTTACTCAAGAGTCGTTAGCCCGTCTTATAAATATACCGATAGCATTTTCCTTGTCGTCAGTGTAGTATGATGTCCGTTTTGTAAACTATATATTACGAGCTTTGTCATACTAAATTTAATTTCTTATATAGTTTCAAGTTTAAAAACGAAAAAAATTGTTTAGTCTTCGGTATTTGGGAAAACTTTTCGTAGTGTTCTCTTATAATCTATTTTTGAAGAATTTTGCAAATTATTTTTTATTATAGTTTATATTCATGTTTATTACACATTGATAGCCAATTGTACAGGTATAGTTGTTGTGGAATCGAAATTTTGAACTTCACACGAGGGAATATTGGCGATATTAAAGGTATTAAAGGTATTATTGAAAGGCCGATATGTTTATAATTGTAATAGGTTTTGTATATCTAAAATCACTTAAATAATTCGTGGGGACAATTTTTTTAATGTATACCTATTACTAAATAATATATATATATATATATATATATATATATATATATATATATATATATATATATATATATATTTATCATTTACAATAAATATGTTACATAAAAGATTTTGTTATGCAAAATATATTTGTTAGTGTTATTAATAAGGCTACTTTAACAAAATGCTTCTTAACACAAATTCTTGATTATTGATTCTTACATGATAAATTTATTTAAATTGATAGATAAAGTTTAAAATTATTTATAATTTTTTATAAGTGTAGATTATAGTTGATCTCTTTTGTAGACTTTTCTACTAGAAATAAATCGATAACGTTCTGAAAGCGAACGTTGGTCAGCAACTTGACATTGACATTAAAAAAACAATATTGACATTAATTCTTTTGAAAAATCGTCAAATTAGAGCAAAAATAAGCTGTTATTTATTCAGAACTGTATTAATCATGGGTAAAGTAAAATCTAAAAAAAGACGTCGCTCTTCGTCTGAATCTTCAAGTACAACCTCTAGCAGTAGCTCAGATTCAGATCGTGACAGTAAAAAGAAACTACGTAAATTGAAAAAGAAGTTGAAAGAAGCCCAGAAAAAGACGAAAAAGATTTTGAAGAAAAAACTAAAAGATGAAAAAAGAAAATTAAAAAAGAAATCCTGCGAAGATCGGCATCGAAGTCGTGACAGCAAGCCCAATGATGAAGTAGCTTCAACAGATATTCCTCTTGGTAATTGAAATAATTTAAATTATTTTATGTTGATCTAATAAATACTTTAGACTGTTTTGTTTTCCTGTAATTAAAGAATTAATGGAGAAATCTAAAGCTATGGCTCCTATGACCAAAGAAGAATGGGAGAAACGTCAAAGTGTAATAAGAAGAGTTCAAGATGAAGAAACTGGTCGATACAGGTTATTTTATCTTTCTAAAATTCTCCTAAGCAAACTCAAGCATAAACTAAGTAACTATTTGCTTATGGTTAATTTAAAGACATATTGATACTGTGTCTCAGTTCTGTATTTTTTCTAGGTTAATAAAAGGTGATGGAGAAATCTTGGAAGAAATTGTTTCACGGAACAGACATAAGCAAATAAACAGGCAAGCTACAATGGCTGATGGAGATTTTTTTCAATTAAATACTGTTGACAAACAAAGAATTAAATAGAAAATATATTTGACATTATCTTCCATAAATTTCAGTCCTTATAATATAACACTGAATGAAGGTAAGTTCAGAAGATACAGAAGATTTAAGATTCCTTTATATTTCTTTAAGTTAATAGAATAACCTATTAGTTTTAAGATTTATATTTCTATGGTCTTTGGCTGTTTAACTAAATATTTAAATGTATTACACAAATATAAATAAAAGCATACAAAAATTAGTTTCGACTTCTTTCTCTGCAAACTTTCATTGTAATTTTTATATATCTATCATATCCTGAATAACTTTTATTTGAAATTATTATAGTGTATATTTAATATACCATAGCAGGGCTATATTAATGTTATATTATTGTTCTACCTTGGAAAATAGTATTACCACTATAAGCACAAGAAAATGTGTTACTTCTGCTCTTTTTGCAGCAACTAATGTGTTATTTACTATCATTCACATCATCACATTAAATCAATTCTATCTGTGGTCTTGTACTATAACAAGAACCTGGATGGCAGAGCTTTGCTTGGAATTTTTTAGGGTGAAATTTTATAAAGTTTTATAATGTTGTTTCTCATGAGTCTTCTGGTTCTCCTAATCCACAAATTTTCTATATGAGATTATAGTAAGAATGTGACATGAGATAGTTGTGAAAATTTACCTTTACTTTCTTATGAATATTGTAGTAGTTTTTCATTATGTGAAATAACAGATAAGGGGCCATCCATAAATTACGTCACCCATTAAGGAGGAAGGAGGGGGTCGAGAAAGCTTGACAATAGTGGTCTCACACAAGGGTCCAGATGTGACAAGCAGGATGAATTCATGTGACTTATAGATGGTCTGGTATGATGAATTTATGGATGGTCCCTTAGAGGATGTTTTCTAAAAATGAAATCTAGCTAGATAATTTTTCCAATTCATCTTGTGTCTTCCAATTCCCCCTCCATACTAAATTTCATGAAAATCGTTGGGCCCATTTTCTTCTGGAATCTCTCCAAGATTCAAATTATATACAAGAGTTGATTGTTAAAAGATATTTGATTTAATAATAACATGATCATTTATTAATATAGTATAATGAGCAAAGATTTGTTTTCAATATGTTGACAAAAAATATGGACACTTTCTTCAATTAATAGATATAGAAATAAGAGAATAATATTATGTATAGATATAAATTAAGAAATATAGAAAAGAAAGAGTGCAAAGAAGTTTAATAATTAGTATCACATTTGTATTTACTACATTTATGCATGTTTAACAATGCAGTTGGTTGTAGGTTCGAATCCCACTATTGACAATGAGTATATTTAAAATTAATTTTCCTTTCACTGCTGGTAGACAAAGTGCGACATTTAGTTCGCCACTCAACATCCAATGTCATGATTGAGGGTGGAAAGCAATCAATGGTGGATTCTCTTGACACTGGGTTCTCTAACTACTATAATAAAATGTAAAAAAAAATGACTGTTATCATATTCTTAACTTCTGTATATATTTCTATCTATATACTTTTATAATTCATCTTTGGTTGGTGATTCTTCATTTGCATCATATTCTTCAGTTACTAAAGTTTCTGAGCCATCAAGATGTTCTTTCACTAAAGTAATGAGGCTTTCTAATGGTCGCCCTCCATGATCAACACTGACAATTCTTTTCTTTTTATATAAAACTAAAGTAGGAAGACTATCAATCTAAAATATAAGAAATATATCAATTTTAATATATATATATACACATATATACATATATATATATATATATATATATATATATATATATATATATATATATATATTTATATACTACTTACTTACCTGTTCTGTTTCACATATGGTTTTTGATCTTACACAATCTATGTCAGCTATAAGTACTCTACTTTCATTTTGAAATTGTTCACCAAGTTTTATCCAGAGTGGATTCAACTGCATACAGTGAGCACACCTAAAATTTTAAAATAATAAAATATCGCGATAATATTTACAGTCATAAAATTTATGGTTATATTAAGATAATTTATTTTAAATACATTACAATTCTAATATTTTATTGTAAAAATTAAAGAGAAAAGCAAAAGACCTATGACTTAGTTATGGGAGAACTCATAAAATTTAACATTAATAAACCATTAATATTTTAAGAGAAAATGAATTAACAAACTAAAATAATTTAAGTATTTAAAATAATAATGCAAAAAGCAACCAAATTATTTTCTTTTTCCCACTCTGGTATGACAAACCGTGGCAATGATGTCTGACACTTAACAGGCATTGTCTTACATTTGGTCCGAAAAGTGAAAAAAAATACAAACCAAGGGGCAAAATAATTTACATATACTAAATCATTTTCCATGAATGTTTCAAATGTCTCTTCGGATATCCTGGCCACTGGTAATGCTTTCTTTTTTTTCATAAACTTATCTGGATCATGATTTTCAACAAGTGCCATTTTCTCTACATAAGCCTTAAGGTCTTCTAATGTATCAGCTTCTGCTACACCCATCTATCATAAGATAGTCATTTTATAATATTTCAGAAGAAGGTACGTTGAGGTCAGTTATTGTGCAGTAGAACAGTTTGACTTTAAGCAAAGTTTGATTTTCAATTCCCACTCAAGGGAATGATAGATGATTATATTTAAATTATTTTTATATCCTAGCTCTAAGTAAGACAAAATACAGTCTCAAATTTTGTGGAAAGCAGAGTATAGTATCTTGACACTAGGTACATTCTGTCTACCCCGCTATGCAGGATCTTTTTATCATACAATAATATTATAATAATTTAATTTCAATAAAATAATTAATTATGTTAATAAACTTACAATTCTTCCATTGACTACCCAAAGCAAATATGGATATTGTTTTATGTCAAAATTTTTACATGTGATTTCACTGTTCAAACAATTGACTTTTCCAATTTGGATATATTCATTATGAGCAAAGTTTAAGGCTAAGTCTGCCCATACAGGAGCTAATCTCTGAAATATGGTATAAAATTGAAAAAATATTTAGCATAATATATTGATGTTATTAAAAAGACATATGTACACATATGATGTTAATAATAATATTCAGCTAGTGATTGACGCTAGGGATTTTTGTAATTTTATAAAAACACAAAAAAATTTTAATGTATACAATTTTCAAGAAAATTTCACATAAAATCTCATAATTAAATTTTTTCCAACTTATTAATTAATCACATATCAAAATATCTTATTCAAAAGATATAGCTAAGAGTATAAAAAGAAAATTAACCTGAGATGCTTTACACCATGGAGTATAAAACATTACAAAATGTTGTCCTTTTGATAAAAACTTCTCAATATTTTGGTCATGCAAATTTGCCAAACCACTGTGAATTATGACATCTTCAGTTTCTTCCCTTTCGAGGCCCTTTAATAAAAAAACGAAAATTAATTATTTTTAAACTTTTTTTTTATATAATGCAAAGAAAAACTAAGAAAATACCTCAGACTTCATAGTAAAAACTTCACTTAAAAATAGAGTCAATGATGGTAAGTCTCTAGCACCCTTATATTCAACCGGTGAAAATGAATTTTTGTGGAAGTACAGAAGTGTTGGATACCCTAACAAGGAAAAAATAATAAATAAATACAGTAATATATTAAAATATAAATATTTTACATAAAAATATTGCTACACTTTTGCACCTGTTATGTCATTTTCATGACACAATTTACCATGTATTGTACAATCAACCTGTGCTATTGCAAATTTTGAATCTTTTGTATTTACTAGTTCTCCTAATTCTGAAAATATCGGGTGAAATTTCGTACAATGACGGCACCTGTAACATAAAAATAACTTAATTGTTGCTCTGAATATCGGCAATTGGAGCGTAGTTAAAATAAAATATAACAGCAATGTGTACCATGGCGCATAAAACATTATAAAGTTTCCGTCCATATTTTCTATTTGTTGTTTAAAATTATCAGGTCCATATTCATAAACAGCACTTTCTTTAGGTGCCACATAATTTAAGGAAAATAGTAAAATGGTAAACAATATAAAGATTCGGTACATTTTTGTATAGAATTGTATATTTTGATACTTTGAATAAATATGGGCAAAATTGATTGTTTTTAATAATAAATATTTCTAATTTAATATCATTCTGCACTAAATGGATCTACACTTTCAATAATCACTAATCGGCAGCGCGAAACGCTTTGAACATCTGATTTTGACGTTAAATTGACAAATGATAGTGGTTTTATCAATGCCAAATATTGACAACATTACAATTGTTATTAATTAATATTTGACGATGGTTAATATATAAAAAAGCTTAAAACTTTTTTTATTAAAAGAGTACTTGTATATTGCATTATATTTAATAGAACACGTTAAGTTAAAAATAACTGTAAAGGGAATAACTTCATATAAATATAATCTATATTCGAAGTAGTACAGCACTTAGATTAGACGGTATTTATACTTATAAGATTTACGATTCGTGTCATTGCTAATTATATTTTATTAATTAATTAATAAAAGTTCAGATCCAGTTTAAATTAACAAATACTTGACGGAAAACACAAATTTTTATTCAATTTTTATATACTGACCATGTTTTTACATAGAACATTAAATTGATATTTTTTTGACATACTTATTCCTCTGAAGCTTTTGAAATATGTTATTTTAAATAATACGAATGGCATTTAACGTACTTCAGATTTATATAGATAGTAAAAGCGTAGAATGTTCTTCTAACTATTGAAAAAAAAATTGGTATATTATGGATGGTTGAATCTATTGATATCTTACAAAAGAGTAGTGTATTGAGTATTCAGACAAAATAAAAATAAAACCAAGGGCAAGGAATATGTCCTAAAAAAAATTAAATAGAATATAACTAATAATTAAATAATTAAAAAACCGTAAATATATAAAAATAGGTATAAATCGTAAATGTCACTTTGGCGTAGCTTTTACGGACACACTATGGAATGTGGTAATTCTTCAAAATGGTCGCTTTGTATGGTTTGCCAACTTGCATGTCTGTGTTTTAGAGTTCTTTGTTTTCTTAATTTGTTCAACATATCTTAACACTAAGGACAAAATATATTCTATTCAGTATTGTCTTGTATGTGCATGAAAATTTAGGCTATAATCATATTTTGTGGTGTGCAAGGAAGATGTCATCGGTAATGTGAGAGCATTCTAATACATTTTCATTCTACGGGATTATGACGTTTTGGAATCTTATTTGGATTCGTAAAGAGTAAAGAAAATAAGGTAACTAGTATATATTACAACATTGCACATTATTACTTTTACTTGCTAATATATGTTAAACAAAGCTGACTCTAATTTTGGCATTCCTTAGTTTTATGTCAGACTGAATCGTGTCGAGTGTAAAAAGAGTTTGCTGCTGCATATTCCGTTTCTTTAGAAATAATGTTAATTTAGTTATATTTTTCTTACTTATTTATTATATAATATTTTTATGACAATTAGATTAATGTATTGTTTAACAATTCTGAGTACTCTTAGAATGTTTATACTACTATTTATTTAACATTTTCACATTTAATACTTAAAAGACTGTTATTTAATAGGATTTGAATAATTTGTATAAATTGTAAGCTTATTATGCTAATTACACATATAACATATTTTTTCTTTTTTTTCAGTGTTAATCAAATAAAATTAAAATACAATGTCAATTGAAGTAGAGATTTGAAAAGAGATTTACGTACATTACAAGAAATTTTGAATAGAATTGTTATAAAAGTGCAAATATAAAAGATTAAATGCGAACTGTGAGAGTGTGGAGCAGGGTGCTCATGTGATGGGAGGGGTGGGGTGAGAAGTGCGGCGCACGGGCGCGGGCGCCATGAACCCGCCGGCGCCCGGCAAGACGGCTACGCGCTCATCAGGGTACAACCAGAAAGCGCTTGCCGAAATACGTAATTCATTGCTTCCATTTGCTAATAATGGAAGCTTAGAACCTCCTGGTTCATCTGCTGCCAGCACTGTTAGCTCAGGTGTCAGTTCTGGCTTTAGCTCTACATCTGGAAATGGCCTTGATAAAGACTTGAGTGTTCTACCTCAGTCGCTAAATCAGCTGATAGCATTGGGTTATGATGAAGTAAGTTTAATTTAATTATTACATGCTTTCTTAAGTTTGTATAGTAATATTGTAAGAATATTTTTTCTGTTTTCTAATGATAGATATGCCATTTACAACTATTGTTGTTTGTATAATTTCAATTATATACTGAAATTATAAATTTTTGAAGTAGAATAAAACAATCAACTCTTTTATTTATTTATTTATATATTCTTTATTGCACAATTTTATAAATATGCACGAGGGTGGGCTTAATGGTAAAAAGCATTTTCTATCAGCCAACTTTGTCATATGGCTTTTATTAGATATTAGATATAAATCAATTCTAGAAAAACTATCATCGCTGTAATAAATAGATTTAAGATAATATTTTTGAAAAAATGTATAAAAATTTTTTGAACACAGCGGGATTCACGAGTAGGCGCGGGTTCTAATTTTTATAAGAAACATTTTTGAATAAACGTAATAAAATTTTGGAATAACATGGAATTTTGGAATAAAAATGGAATAACACTTTAAAAATAGTAGATTTAAGATAAGTTGTAAATCCTGCATATGATTTGAATCAAAATAATTTTTTAATGAACAAAAAGGTTTCTTAAAAAGATTCAGCTTATATTGTATACAAATTATCTATAACTTAATATTAACATAGTCTCAAAGTCTTAACTATCACAGTACATGATAAATTGTAATTGGCAATCACTTCAATTATTTGAGTGTCTTGACACTAGGTTATCTCTGACTACCCTGCTAAGCGGGCGAACTATAAAGCTTCTTTTAAAATATAATACATGTTTGATTCTGCCGCTCATTGTCTCACCATACAGTGTCTGAAGTTAAAGCAAAGAGTGGAGGAATGGTTTCATTGCTTATCTTGCTATATATAAATATAGAATAAAACATGAAGCTATAATAAATAACTTATTAACCCCACTGAAAGATCTTAAAATTTCATTTGTGGGAAATTAGCTTCATCCTTTTTCCCCACAAATAGTGAAGTGTTAAGACACTATTATTTACAAATTGATCATTTACAAATGTAGTGTGTTGAACCCTAGTGTCTAATGGCAATGTTTTGTCATAATATTTCAGTTAAAGTTATCAGTTAAATTACTAAAAACCTCACTTTCCTGCCAAACAAAATTAAAAAACCAATACAATTTTTGATTATTATTGAATAAAATGTTTGGTAAATATTGCCCACAAAAAATGCCTACTACTGTTCTAAAAATAATGGAATGCTATATATTAATTTTCTTTTTACTAATTTGATTCTTAAATATATAATTGATTTAAAGTTGTTGCTTAAAGTGCCTTGCATTTCCAAAATAGCAACATTATTATGTAACATCCATTATATACAGATGAAACTACTAAAATGTGTATATTCATTCTGAGTGAAGATTGATTCAAACTATTGTAAACACATTACAGTACATTCAGATAATATCACATGGCATGTTTGAGGAAATATTTGTCTGATAATTATGATTATTGACTTGTATTTAATGTATTTAAGTAAATATATAAATTAATCTTTATAATTTTTTTATTTATAAATCTGTAATGGCATTTATTGCTAAATCATACAAGAGAAAATAAAAAATTTAATACCACATGTATCATGTTTCAGGATCCAGCTGTTAAAGCTCTTAAATATACAGGTGGGCGTTTTGACGCGGCACTTGATTATCTTTCGAAGAAGCAAGAACCTCTCAATGGAGTGCTGAAATCGAGTAACTTAAGTGTTCTAAGTACGAAGCTTATAAGGAAACCCAGCTTAGAAAGGGAAATAAATCTTCATAGAGGAAGTCCTGCGCTCGACTCCGGAGCCGGAAGTTCTCGATCAGATAGTCCACGGCAATCTGACGCTCCCCCTTTACCTCATGAGAAATTAAGCAGACAGTATTCGCCGTCAGGATTTTCAGAACCCCCGCCTCCCCCGCCGCCAAGATGTCCGTCTACCCCTCCCGTACCGCCTTCTGTACAACAGTATATGAAACGAATATCACCGGCCCCACCTTTACCACCAGCGCGAGGGACAAGTCCGGTCGCATCTGGAGCCCCGGCGCCTCCCGCACGACAACCGATGATCGTCCAAAATGGACCCCAAGCTCAGCAACAATTTTCACAACAAATACAAGCATTGAGCATTTTTCAAACAGCAGGAGGTGCGGAGCTACCCCCTCCGTACCCACTACCTGGTGTCCCTCCTCCGCCTCCCTACTCTGTGTCTGTGCAGAATCGGCAAAGTCCCACGCAGTCCCAGGACTATAGGAAGAGTCCTTCGTCGGGGATATATTCGGGTGGGACGTCGGCCGGCTCTCCAAGCCCGATCACCGTGACGCAGTCGACAGGCTCGGCGTCTGGTATGACTCGCCCTACGCCTATTCAGGCGTGGACAGCGAGGCAAGCCGTGCAGCCCCCGATAATAATGCAATCCGTGAAGAGCACGCAAGTTCAAAAGCCAGTGTTGCAGACGGCCATTGCACCGGTCGCACCTCCGCCTGTGGCCAGCTCCGTGGTTCAGCCGCCTCCGCCTTCGTATGCGAGCTCGATACAGCAGAAGCAGGCGCAAACACCTCCCAGTTATCCGCTAGCGCCCAAGCCATCGTCCCCGGGATCGACGCCACCTGTCATCCCCACGGCCACCACCCCCACCGTTCCCACCACTGAGCCGCCCAGTTATGCGATAACCATGCAAGCCCTGGCCGTGCAAAGAGGCATGCATCCCATACCTCCGCCTCCCTATGGAAATCCAAGCGATAACACAACAACGGTCAACTCCCACCATTCGCCGTTACATAAAAAGTTCTCGAACAATTGTGATGTCAAAGGCGAATCGTCGCAAATGGAAATAAAATGTCCCAACCAAAACTGCAGTTTGCTTAAGGACGCACCATCTGGTTCCGATAAAAGTTCGAACGGATCGTCGGAAAGGCGACCGAAAGGCGGATCAGAAAAGATTCGACATCAATCGCCTATACCCGAAAGAAAGAACATTAGTAAAGAGAAAGAAGATGAAAGAAGAGATTGTAAAGTTAGAAATTATTCTCCCCAAGCCTTCAAGTTCTTCATGGAACAGCATGTCGAGAACATTCTTAAAAGTTATAAGCAACGTACGTACCGTCGTATGCAACTAGAAAAAGAAATGAACAAAATTGGCCTCAGTGCGGAAGCTCAGGATCAAATGAGGAAGATGCTGTCCCAAAAGGAATCCAATTATATAAGATTGAAGCGAGCAAAGATGGATAAGTCTATGTTCACAAAAATAAAACCTATAGGTATTGGCGCCTTCGGGGAAGTGACGCTTGTGAGAAAGATCGATACTAGTCATCTCTATGCCATGAAAACCCTTCGCAAAGCTGACGTCCTCAAGAGGAACCAAGTAGCGCACGTCAAAGCCGAAAGAGATATTTTAGCTGAGGCCGACAACGAGTGGGTCGTGAAGCTATACTATAGCTTTCAGGACAAAGATAATTTGTACTTTGTGATGGACTACATACCGGGGGGAGATTTGATGTCGCTTTTAATAAAATTGGGCATTTTTGAAGAAGATCTGGCGAGGTTTTATATAGCTGAGCTGACGTGCGCGGTGGAGAGTGTGCATAAAATGGGATTTATTCATAGGGATATCAAACCTGACAATATTCTCATAGACCGCGATGGTCACATTAAGTTGACGGATTTCGGTTTGTGCACAGGCTTCAGGTGGACGCACAACTCTAAATACTATCAGAGGAATGGTGAGTTTACATTTTTATTAATTACTTTGCTTATTTTTGTACCTTCACGCTTGTATGTCGCATAGCAGGGTAGACATCAAGTACCTAGTGTCAATACACTCCTTACTCCGTTTTCTTCTGAGTTCGAGACATTGTTCATTAGAAGGTGAGGACGTGAAAATAATTTAAATATAATTATTCCCCCGAGTGTGAATCTAATCCACAACCGGTCCGCGTTTACTATGCTACCACCTGTCTTCACTTTATATAAATCGAACGTCTCAAGATTGCCTGGAAGAAATCGCTTTAAGCGGTAAGGCCTCATTGCTCGCTTTTTTATTATTTCTTGTTTGTTTATGTTAAGTACTGATTGTGTGCAATAAATTTATTATTATTATAAATATATATATGTATTTCTGTTTTGTATTCCAGACCACGGACGACAAGACTCCATGGACCCAGTGGACGGTGAATGGGGTGCCATGGGTGAATGTCGTTGTCACCAGCTAAAGCCATTAGAAAGGCGGCGTAAAAGGGAACATCAGCGGTGTCTAGCTCATTCTTTAGTGGGAACACCTAATTATATAGCGCCGGAAGTATTGCAGAGGACAGGATACACGCAGTTGTGTGACTGGTGGTCCGTGGGTGTGATTTTGTATGAAATGTTGGTGGGTTCTCCACCTTTCTTAGCGGCCACGCCAGCGGAAACGCAGCTTAAAGTGAGTTGTCTTTCTATGTTTTAATGATATTTAATATTATTTAAACAGGTTGCATAATACTAAATTAGGTTTTGGGGTCCTATACCCAAAGGGTAAAATGGGACCCTAATACTAAGACTTTGCTGTAACTCTTTAAGTGACTTATTGGATTTTTTAATTTTGTTCGTATTATAAAAATTGTTTTTCTTTAATAAATGTAAATTATATTATAATAAATATTTTTAATAAATACATATATTATAACACTAGTTTCTTTAAAAAACTTTTTCTAATTATTTTCTATTAATTTCACAAAATTTTTATTCGTAAATTAATTGTTTTGTAAATGAATATTTTGAAAAAGATGCTAATATAAAATTTTTAATAGACATACGAAAATTTCTTAAAAAAAAGAAGCTATGACTATGTTCACAAATTTTTATTTGCATTACATTACATCATGTATATTTCTTTATTACAGGTAATTAATTGGGAGAATACACTCTCAATCCCTGATGCGGCGAATCTGTCCCGAGAGAGCAAAGACCTCATACTTCAACTTTGCTCCGGCCAAGAAATAAGACTGGGGAAGGACGCTAACGAAGTGAAAAATCACTCTTTCCTCAAAAGCATCGATTTCGAAAAAGGCTTGAGACGACAAGTGGCACCTTACATACCGAGGATAGACTATCCCACAGACACATCCAATTTCGATCCAATAGATCCTGACAAACTGCGGAATTCCGGAAGCTCGGACTCGAACAAATCTGACAGCGAACTGTTGGACAACGGAAAAACTTTCCACGGCTTCTTCGAATTCACATTCAGACGATTCTTCGACGATGGCTACACGAACAAAATTAACTTGGACGACAATGACAACCAGGGCCCGGTCTACGTGTGAGTGATGGGACACTTGCTGCAGTGCCTTGACTCTCTATTAAATGAATAGTTTGAAAAAAATAAATAAATTAGAGGCGTGAACTGTTAATAATCCCGGTGATAATGTTGTAATTTTGTATCGTTATGTATTTTGTAAGTTAAATGTATCATATTAGTTGTAGACAGTGAGAACATGGTGCTGACTCCGCAGGGACCGCGTGTTGTATACACTGTACTTTTTTTTGTAATTAGAAGAAATTATTTATGATATAAGAGTTTGCGATGGTGATTTTTTTCACTATATTTTCTTATGTATTTATCGACGTAGGTCGCTTAATGTGTGTTTGTTTATGTAAATCTTAAATAACATGGGAGTTAATCGGCGTACATACTGTTGGGTTGTAAGGGAGTGCTTCCAAAGTCTATAGTGTGCCTTATACAATGTAAACGCGTTTACAATGATAATTAAGGACTTCAATGTGTAGAACCGATTTTTTTCTATTACATATAACTCATTATAATGTAGCGAGTGCAATAAATATTTATTAACAAAATGAAAATCTTTAATAAAACTCTTTGATGAAACGTTTTTATGTTGGATATTCGAATTTCGAATTTATGTCCACTTCCGGTTGTGGTGTGGCCGTTATGTAGAAAAAAAACGATCTCCAGTAATTTAATGTGTGGGTGGAATATTTTTGTAAAGTATATTTTTGACATTAGATGTTGGCGGTCCTGTTGCACCGGAAGTGTGGAAAGCTTCTTATATTGGATTACCTTATTGAAGAAATCTTAGTTTTTTATACATATATTTGTTTTAACTAACCGCGTCCGATTTAATATATAGTTGCAAATAACAATTTAAATCTGTGAACAAAATATTTGTGTGACATAGCAGCTATGAGTTAGCTTGTTTGCGGTCTTCGGACTTCATTTGTACAGTATGTTATAAACAAGTCACTTCACCTTAAATTATGTGTTGAATGTAAATTTTTTTTATTCTAAAATGAAACATGCTTTTAAGTAAATGAAAATAAAATATGGGAATTCTGTTGACTTTTTGTTTGTAACCTTTTTATAGTTATACAGGTAATTTAGTTGAAGCTTAAATTATTCGTTTTGATATTGTAGTTTTCTTTTTGATTATTTTTTTTAATCTTCGCCTAAAAATGACAGTTACCTAATAGTTACATTTAAAGGTTTAGGAATTCCTAAACCTTTAGTGTAACTCTTAGCCAATTGGGTAACAACAGATTATAATTTCCAATTTGTTGTTGGTCATTGTCGAATATTGTTTTTAAATACTTGTGTTAATATAAAAAAGCAGCTTCCATATATTTAAAAATCGACGGGCCAAGATACTGTGAACCTCGTACTAGTAGTTATTCATACTTAAATTTTTGTCATATTTTTTCCAAATTATTCTTTATCGTATTTTAAAAGCGTGTCGTTTTTATATTTTTTTAAGAATACCACAAAAAATGAGACTTTATATGGGATCAATAACAACTTTTGAACTTGTGTATAATATATTTTCTTCACCGTTATTCTTTAAGTAAATATAGTGATTACCGTCTGTATATCAAAATAAATGTAAAATGACAGAAAACATTACACGAAAACAGTTGACGTAAACTAAACAGTGAATTAAAATGAATACTTTTTGTATAGACCATATTTTTCTTTCAACTTATTAAGAATCTAAAGAGTGCAATCATTTTATATCATCGCATTTCTAGGTAAATTAAAATCAAAAATTTAATATATCTGATGAGGATTTGAACTGAAAAATCCTGTTGAATAATTGTTTATAAGGAAAATCCGCATTATATTAGTAAAAAATACATAGAAGTTTCTTTTAAGTATTTATTAATAAATATATTATTATATGATATTTATTTTATTATATTTTTTTGTAATGTCTACTCTTCCAATAAGAATTCTTGAACTCTCTTGTTGAAGTCGGCAGCGTATTTCATGTGAACGTCGTGTTTGCCTTGTGGATATAAGAAGTACCTAAAATTAAAAAAAGTCGCGATGATATCTTTTCTGGTATATTATTTTTTTTAGACACTTCAACAAACGTTTGTATGCTTAGAAATTAAAAAAATAATTAAAATTTAGCAAGTTTAAAGCATCGATAGTGCCTATATAGGCACTGCACTGCCATATGGCAGCGGATTCTGCCTTCGACGAAATACTTTTTAGTACTCGGTGATAATTTTTACTTGTGTATTTTTGTGTGTACTGTTTTATACATTCCGCTAATTAAATATAGTCTGTACATTCTCAGTAGAGGGACATAACATACTTATTGTAAGAGTAACTTGTTTTTTTTATACAAAAAAGAGGCAACGAGCAAAAGCTCTATCAATAATATGAACGAGAACCAAGTTCAATATTAAGAAGGAGGCCTGTGAAACCTATAACAATTTAAAATATATTTCCTCCATAATATATTGTAGGTTCACATCCTTGATTGAACCTAAGGGATAGCTTGAAAATTGGCCTAGTCGACTCTAGGTGTTATCCTAAGTTATAAGAAAGATTTTTTAAAATATTATTTAGCATCTATTTTACTATTGAACTTGTCTCTTATTTCTATAGTAGTAATATAAATATATTTATAATGAGATACTAATCTACCTGTGCAACAATTAATGGTAGAGATGTTTTTTGAATTTTATTACTTTAAGTTAAAAAAGGATTTGAATGAATATTATTAAATCAGAATGAAAGTGCTACTTACTTAGAGTTCTTGATATGGTAGCATAAAAATGGAAAATGTGTTCGATGGATGAGTCTATCTTTCTGTCCTTGCAATATAAATGTAGGACATTTTATATATTTCAAGTAATCGTTACATATGTCAGGTTCCATTTCCATTGCACTTAGAACAAGGTCTACCCAATTGTGCCACAAATGGACAAATCCCTCTTCTCCATGTGCTTCTATCATTGCTCTTTTGATTTCATCGTCCCATGTATGAATATCCCTTATTTCTAAAAAAATATTTTGTATTTCCTTATATTTTGTAAATACATTGATTCATCTTAATGTACAGGTGGCCAGTCAGAGAAAACCAAGACACTGTTCTCTATCCTTCTGATTCCAAGATACAGCGCGTAGCGGCGGAACTCAATGCATGCTTTTTTAAAGCGAAATAATAAAAAAAAAATTTAAATTATAATCTAATAAATTCTACCCAGTGGGAGTCGAACCCACAGCTAATGTCTTTTAGAGTCAGGTGCTGCCTCACTGCGTTATGATGGCTTCACTGCTTATGCAATATTGTAAATCTCTTTATACATTATATTATTATTTACTTATAGCAAAGGCAATAATACTCACTTTTACATTTTTCAATGTCACCTTTGTGTAAAAAGGAGCTAGTGCACCAAATAACTAATTTCTTTACTTCTTCCGGATGTTGTGCGGCCAGAATCATGCTGGCCCCACCTCCTGCACTCCACCCCATAACCGAATATTTAGATATATTTAAATACTGAAATAAATAAATTAGGCACAAATAAATAAATCTTTTTGGAATAAGAATATTACTAAAAAAGCTTCACGCTTTATTTCACCTCAACCTCGTGTAATAAATTCTGAGACCGATCGTGGCTCAGTGGGACAGCACCTGACTGTAAACACGATCGGTCGTGGGTTCGATTCCTATTTGGGGAAATGATTATGTTTAAATTATTTCCATTTCCTCGCTCTGGTAAGACAAAGCACGATGTTAGTTCCGCCACTCACACCCAATGTCTCGAATTCGGACAGCGGAGTATCGAGTGTCTTGATACTAGGTACTTCCTGTCTACCCTACTATGTGGAATAAAAACGTATTCTATGTTAATTTGTTTTATTCGAGTTCAAAAGTAGTGTCTTATTAGTTGACTTTACATCCTCTAACTACTATTTTCTGCGCAAAGATTCTGTCCTCTGTCCTCATTTTCTGTTCAAACTGTTGGTAAAACTTAAAGGCGCGTTATGTCTTACCGGAACGAGGAAATAAATATGATTTCAAAGTAGTAATTCTATCGCGTGGGCTTCAAACTCATAACCGACGAGTTTTCCAATTATACATTATGTTTCTACACTCAGTTGTCATCTTATTTCAATGATTTTTATTTGAACGAATATCTTTCAACTGTTACCAAGCGTTTACTAATTACCTAGTTTTATATATTTAAAAAAAAATCACCTTATTTTCTTATAAACGCTTAATAATTAATCTTACGAACCTTCATAAGTTCGTAAGCCGTATCCGCATCCCTCTGGTAGCCATCCGTAGTAAATATCCTCTCTGGGGGGACACTTTTGCCATATCCTTGAGGATCAAATATAACAAGGGTAAACTTTTCTTTATCAAATCCGTTTATCTGATACGAGTAATGCGATCTAATAGTACCCAAGACACCTGGTATGCATACCACTTTGTGGGCACCGTGACCAACTTCGGTGTAATTAATATTGAACTTTCCTAGTTTCACTTGGTTTTCCTAGAATTATTAGAATTATTAATTTATGTTATTATGAGGGAAGTAACTTTATAACATAGACGTATGGTTTATGGTGAGCGCCGAAATTTTTTGGTTTACCGCCATTGTATGTATTATTCAGCATCTACATAGATAGATAAAATGAAACCAATCTAACAGGCCGAGGAAACGATTTTTTAGCTATCGCAATGTCATCATATTAGGAACCCACTTGTGATGTCTGCAAACACAGCCGCTGGACTTTGCATTCGTATATCCGTAGTTATGAGAATTGTACAAAGAATATCACGCATCAAAAATGATTATCGAATCTCTAATACTGATGACCTAGAGGTTATCTCAAGTGAACATCAGATTTAGAACTAATGCATTTAGTCACCCATTTTTTACCTTACTGGTAATAAAACTAACTGTTATTTTGTTAAACTGTTATTTTATATAAAATTATAAATATTCTATGAACCTTCAACGCAGAAAGAGCGGTGGTAGTTGCTGTTCTTACTATCTGACGAAATGTATGTCCCATTATTATTTTCTTAAGGAATTTTTATTTCTTTCTTTTTGATTCTCCACTCCTTCTGTAAACAAGAGGACATTCCAAGGTAGTGCGCCATGGGTTCGTGTCATAGTACATTCATAATAAAAAATATATATAAAATAAAAATAAAATAAATTATATAAATAGTTCTTATAAATTTTTATAAATAATATTCCATTATTTTAATTAAAAATAAACTGACTGTAATTAAAGTTTATAAATTGAGACCTATTATGTAACTGTATTAAATTATATTATTTTTTGCAAAAAAACCTAAGGTTTTGTGAGAAAATTACTTGAATTGTTTAAAATAACACAATTAATGATAAAAATAATAATTAAACTATAGGACTGCGTAAATATTTTGCTTTGTTTTTTTATTTTTTTTAATAGATATTTATATAAGGATGGAAATCTATTCTATACTACTTTTCTAAATTTTCTATACTTTTTTTATTTTTACATTTTTACGCACGTATAGTGGAGGCCACAGATACACATAACCTACGTATGAAATATTCTTTACTAATTTCTAGTGATATATATAATTCTTAATTGTTTTTACAGCTTCATCTCCTTTCCTTATGTCAGGTTAGGCAGAGACAAGATGTCAAGACGGGTTCTCTATACTTCTTCCGCACTGAGTGAGTGTTGAGTAGCGAATATCAACATCGCGCTATGTTTCACAAGCATGTTGTATCAAAGGCAAACTAAATTGCAATGCTCCTATTCTAATACAATAATACGAATATAGTAAGACGCAGTCCTACTACCTTTGACTCCGTTGGTCCCTACAGCGACATCAAGGGGCGAGGAAAGGGTATTATATTCTGTTTCTGCGAAATTGTAATCACTATATGGTTGCTTAAGTGGTTATTATCAGTCGTTTTCTGGCCTCGGTCTCGGATAATACACATTCAGATGCAACCAGAATGAGGAGAATATATAGTATACATATTTAAAATATTTTAATTTCGAATTTTTTATAAAATTACGCCTTCCAACTCCTGAGAATTCAATTTGCTTGAGATTGGGATACATAAGAATTTATCAAAACACTGTTTTATTGTTCCAGGCGGAACTTAGAAAAATTTCAAATTTTTTGTTAATGTCATTGTTTTAGTTTTTTTTATGAAAATAATCCAATCTCTGTTTTTCTGTATATATACATTAATAAGCTCGTTTTCATTTTTATAATTCTTCTTTATACGAGTACATTGTTATCGTTAATTTAAAATATGGTTGTTGTTTATAATTAAAAAGAAACTATTTCTTATATAAATATTTGTGTGTACGTGAAAAATTAAATAAGAAACAAAAAAATAAGCGAAATTAATCTATATATTTAGATCTTAATATAAAACGATCATCTGTCAGTCTGTTTTTTTTTAAATGTTCGATTGACTGTTAGCGTACTATAGTACCTATCTATTATTATGATTTAGAGATTGAAAGGTTTACAGACTTATTACAATTTGTGTATACAAATGTGATCATTATTACCAATTACTGCTAATTGAACAAGTAATTACATGCAGACACCATAATCGATATGATAATAGATATTTTATGGTAGCTGTTATAATCTAATGGCATAAAATTGTTGATGATATATGAAATACTCGTTTATACGCAAATATTTATAAAAGTATGTATTTGATTGTTCGTTAATATATAAATATTTACTTTCCCTACACCCTTTCCCATTTTATGTATTCAATATATTCTCCTCTTACAAAAGTTTTTCCGGAAGATATTCATATTTAGTTATTATAAAAAAATGCAAAAAAAATGCAGAAAAAATACTGTGTATTATTATGCAAAGTAATGTTTATTTTAAATTTAATAAAGATATAAATTTTTTGTGGGGACTACGGAGTGTCTTCTTGTCTATCCTGCTATGCGAGATCAAAGCGTGAAGCTAAAAAAAACTTATTCGTTTAGGGTCGTTACTCATATAACTCCCTTACCGCAAGGATTGGGGACAAAAAATCAAGTGTATTAGTATTTCAGATAAAAAGCAAAATAAATATAGTAATATCAATTCATTACATTTTTTTGTCTTATCCCGCTAGACCTTTTTAATGATAACGAATAAATAAATAAGATTTCCTATAGGGAATTTAAAAAAAAACACATGAGTTTCATTTAGTTTGAAAATGAATGAAAAGAGTTTCTTTTAGTTTCATATAAAACTATAAAAATTAGCATTGATTGCAATTTTAATTTTATATTTTAGTTGTACCTAATTATAAGTAAAAATCCTTAATTAATAATATTATTATAAATATTTAAATGAAATAAAAAAGGATTTTTTTATTACTATGTGCTTACTAAATTTAATGCACATTTTTTGACTTTAAAAAAAATACTCGAGAATTCCAATGAAATGTATGTAAGTAAGTAATGTATTATTAACTTACTTGCGGTTGATCGGTGGTTTGATCGAGTTAAATTTATTTTTAAAAAATATCGGTTTATTTAAAATATATATGTATAAGTTCAAGTTACCGTAATAAAGAACGTCCGGACTCGACTTGAACATCAATATAACTTCATTGTGTTTAGAAAAATCTATGCTTTTAAACTAAAACGTATTCATACGATGGGAATGAAAATTATTTATATTGCATAATCTTCTTTTTGTGGCGGTTATCGCTAACACTAAGTTATATAATTCCTAGTACTTTCTAAAGAAAGAATATCTTTTAATTAGTATACCTACTTGCTATATGTAATTTAAGTATTTTGAAACCAACCAGCTTGTACAAATATTTTCACAAGTTTCAAAACAGGCATTCGCTAAACGCTAACAAAATTGGGAGCAGGTTAGTTTTCTATTCTGCATGTTATGTAACTTAATAATTTAAGAAAATGCCTTTTGGATACAGTTGCAATTTTATGTTGCTCACCTTTTGGACTATTAGGTTGACCGATATCCTGCAAAGCAACACTTAAGTTTTTTTTATTTGTAAACTTGCACTCCGAATCATTAAAATACTCAACATCCATCTAATGCCCATGCCATGCTTATTAAGATAAAATTATAAGTATTTATTAGATGTTCTAGCTCCGACATTAGTGCATATAACTATCGCTTGCCATAGATAGCGCTAAAACCTATAGGTCCCTTTGAGATGATGATAGTAAACGGCGGTCACTTACCATCAGGCGACTCGTCGACGTGATTTGCTTGCGTTGCTTGTCCTTCGAAGGTTCTCAAAGGAATTTTATTTATACCATCACACACGCGCAATGTCGTTTACGTCACAAAAGAAATCCATAAAAAATCGGTACCACGTTTTATTTTGCAAATCAGGATAATCACTGAAGCTAGTGTCAAGACAATCCGTTTGCCGCTATTCGACCGAAATATGTATAAGACATTATGTATAAGGTGGCGGAACTCAACACTACGACTTGTCTTAGACCGGACAAACAATCGTTTTTCAGTCACACTACGTCACGATGACCTCATAAAGTCAATATTGTATTCAAATATAAATTCCCATTTATAGATCATTTTATGAATTTTATAATAAAATTGTCTTTAGTTTACTTACTTATGTCATAAGGGCAAAGTATTTACTTTATTTCTTTTTTCAATTTTGAGAGTTACATATCAGATGGGCTAGATTTTTATTTTTTTTATATTTATTAAAAAAAAACTAATTGTATACGGTTTTATAGCTTCTTTTAACTATATATATTATTATATCGTTAAAAGAAGCTATAAAACCATTAAATAGAATTTTTGTCTGCCTGTCTGTTCGTTTGTGTGGCAATCGTGCACAAAGTACTAGACAGAATTAAACGAATTTTGGCTTAATAAGCTATTATATTATAGTCCAGAGGTAAATGTAGGATAGTTTTTGTCTTAATATTTGAAGTATATTTTTGAACAAAAAAAGAAACTAAAATTCACAAATTAATTTATATACCGATAACCAAAGGATAGATGGGAATGATTTTCAGCATGGTAATAGATTAAAGTTTGGAGCATCATATTGAACAATTTTATTCCGATATTTAATGTAATTCCTATAGGAAAAATAAAAACTCGAATTGCTTCGTCGAAATCTTTCTAATCTCACAAAGTTGTGTAATTAGTAAAAAAAAACAATTAAAGTTAAGATATATGAACACTTATTTCAAAAGAATCAAATAATTGATATTAATTATTAATATTTCACCATCGACACTTTATTGTCAAATTTGTTTGAAAATTTTCAAATTTACCTGCTTTTGAAAATATTACTATATTTTAAGCGTGTTTGTTTAATTTTATCTTATATAGAACTAAGTTTAATTTATAATTTTAGAAAATATAATATTTTGATAATCAATAATGTATATTATGGATATCATTAGATGTCGTTAGGCCGTACGAATTTCAAATAAGTTTAATATAATCTGTGTAAAATCTTATCTTACAATGTGCATTATATACTAATTGTTTTGTTTAACTTATTTAACGTGTGGTAGAGTCACGTTGCCAGCGATGGCACTAATGGGCAGATTCGACCGGATCATTACCACTCCTGGCATTTAAAATCTTAAGTAATAGCTTTATGCTATTGCGTTTCGTATTAGATAATGCCAGGCCCCGGCACCCAAACTCTCCCCTCCTCCCCAAAATGAAAGCAGTTCTAGAAGAAATTTTACCATAAGAGGGTACCAGCATCATTGATGATGGAGAATCCCTCCCTGAGTCTTTAAACTCAGGCCGCCCTTCGAATTCTGGGGAGGGCAAAACACTGCTCCAGAGACGAGGTAAACGAGGCGTACGCTCCACGGCACCCCCTTCCACACTTAACGTGGATTTTTGTAACTGTTTTGGAGATTTCAATGCGCACCATGCCGATTGGCTTATATCACGCACTACCGACTACGCAGGGAGGGCTGCGCTTGACTTTGATATGGCAAATGGACTATCCCAGTTGGTTAATTCGCCTACGCGAGTCCCAGATGTGGACAGCCTTAATGCCTACTGGACCTTCTGCTGACTTCATATTCAGAACAGTATCAGGTTAAGGTCGTTTCGGTCGGCCCCGTTGGGATCTTCTGACCACTGCCTGATACGGAGTATGGTGCCTATTAAACGTAGTAGTTGCAGAACACTCGCAACCTGTCACGTTTGGCACTACAAGTCTTGCTTCACCGTTGCGCACCGGGAACGACACCCTGGTCCACACAGCGGAAGAGAAAGCCGATCTCCTGGGCGCTCTCTTCGCCTCAAACTCGACTTTGGATGACAGCGGAACCACGCCGCCGACCATTCCACGGTGCCAGAGCTCGAAGCCCGACATTAAGTTTAGTCAAAAAGCTGTTCGACGAGATCTATTTTCTCTGGAGTCGTACAAGTCGAGTGGGCCGGATGGAATTTCTCACTTAGTGCCCCGTGTATGTGCTCCTGCGTTGTCACCGGTGCTAACGCGTTTATTTTGACAGTCTTATTCACTCGGCGTAGTCCTTGATACATGGAAGACCGCCCTGAAAAAAAAATGAATGCCTCATTCTGGGGTGAAAGGAACATGGTTCACTTTAAATCCCTGAAGACACAAGTTTGCGCATTACCTACTAAAAAAACCCCATTTGTCTTATCAACAGTTTTCAAGAACACCCCGCCGCGCCTAATATCAGTATATTGGGCCTGAGCGTTTCGAGCGACTGCCAGTATCGCGATCATCTGGAAAGCAAGGCCAAGTTAGCCTCGAAAAAACTTGGTGTCAACGGCAGAGCGGGGCGGTATTTCGCGCCTACACACCGTTTGACCCTTTATAAGGCCTAGTTTCGACCTCACATGGAGTACTGTTCGCATCTCTGGGCTAGTGCACCCGAGTATCAGCTTAAACCATTTGATCGCATACAATGGAAAGCCATTCGGATTCGTTGGGGACCCAATTATCTGAGAAAGGCTCGATACTTTGGCGCTGCGTAGAGACGTTTATCGTTATGCGTTCTCTATCGCATATATCACGGGAAGTGTTCTGGAGAACTGTTTGACCTCCTTCTTGCCGCTGAATTTTCCAACCGCACTGTACGTAACAGACTAAAATATCATCTCTACCATCTGGATACGTGGCATTCTACTACAGTGCGGTTTTGTAAGAATTTCCTTCCGCGTGCCGCACAGCTGTGGAATGACCTACCTGCGGCAGTGTTTCCAGGTCGTTACGACATAAACACCTTCAAAAAGCGCGCTTATTCCCACCTTAAAGGCCGGTAACGCTCCTGTAGTTCCTCTGGTGTTACACGGGGCCGTGGGCGGCGCTATTCATATATTCTATCCTATAAAAAAAACTTCTGTTTAACTGATGGACCTTTTCCATTTTATACTATCAAATATTACATTACATTATTATTTGATAGTATAAAACAAAGTCACGTCCGTTGTCGGTGCGCTAAGAGGTGCGGAGCTTTCAAACTACGTAACGGATTTTAACACCATTTTCTTTAATACATATTGTGAGACATGAGGGAGAATTAAATTTAGAAGAGAAAAATTAATTAAAAAAATGTCTTTAATCTAAGGGAAAACGAGGGACGAGAGATGCGAAATCAAAATAGACCACGAACTTACATGGCAGCAAAGCCTTAAACAGGCCACTACTAAGTAATAAAAGAGTAGAAAAGTCAATTCTGCACATAAAATATTTACAAAAATTTAAGTTGGAAATAAAGAAATTGAGAAATGTTAGTGATTTAAGTTACAACACCAAAAAAAGGAATAGCAATAATATAATCTTTTCCGTGTGTAATGAAACACACAACCAATTGCATTCGCAGTCCGGCACTCTGTGACTGTGTTCCACTGCACCACGATGGCGTGTGTGCAGGTGAATTCTTATGTGGACTCTTGAAATCGTATGTGACACATGAAATCATATTAGGACCATAATGTCATAAGTGCATCGGTGAAATCAAATGTATACTATGAGTAAAGTCCCGTGTGGACTATGGTGTCATATTTTGATGAGTAAAATCAAATGTGGGCCATGGTGGCATGGGTGGAAGGGTGAAAATCACATGTGGACCATGCTGTCATATGTTGATGAGTAAAACTACATGCAAACCATGTTGGCATGTGTGAAATTTTGAAATCATATGTGAACCATGGTATCATATCTGGGCAGTAATATTACATGTCATAAGTGGATGTACGTCACATGTCCATACAAACTGTCCAATATAACATGAAATTTGATGGTAGACAGCTAGAACGCATGGCTTAGCGGTCAGAGCGTTTGGACGGTATCCAAGAGGCGCGGGTTTCAATCCCGCTGCGTTCAAATTTTTATACGTTTTTTCAAAAATGTTTTCTAATCCTAAGTGTGGAATAACACTTTAAAAATAGTAAATATTAAAATAAAATAGCAATCTCTCTTGTTAAACGATTATTTCTTAATAATCTTTAAGTAGTAGAAATTTGTAAAAATCTCTCTACAGAGATGCTAACAACACAAATAAGTTGTAACAAAACGTATAAGAATTTCGACGCAGCTGGTAGTAGAACGCATGGCTTAGCGGTCAGAGCGCTTGGACGGTATCCAAGAGGCGCGGGTTCGAATCCCTCTGCGTTCAAATTTTTATACGTTTTTTCAAAAATGTTTTCTAATCCTAAGTGTGGAATAACACTTTAAAAATAGTAAATATTAAGTTTTTTCTTTAATTCATACACTTTTGCGGGATAAAGGTACCCACTTGTAGTATAATTATACCAAATTTCATTGTAATTGAACTGAAAGTTTTTGCATGATGCTTAAACAAACAGAGAGACAGACAGACATTTTTTTTAAATTACATTTTTGGTTTTAGTGTCAATCTAGTAATACTCCCTGTAAATATTTTTTTAATATTTTCAATGTACAGATCGCGATAGATATCTATTTCCTTTCCACCTACCTTCGCAGTGTTATTATATTAATTCATTTCAATTTTAAAAAATCAATGATCTTAATTTTTTCACTTAATTGTTCCGCAATATTACCTGACAAAGACATAATTCGCCTAATATTCGTTAATAATTCGTTCGTAGTTGAATTTTCTCTTTTTGCTGCTTCTGGACCCATTTTCTTAGAGGCAAATTTCTATGCATTCTTTTACAAAATCGCCAGTATTAAAGGAGCGACTTTGCTTTGCTATCATTCGAGAAATTTCATAACTAACTTCTGCAGCTGTTTCTGAATCTTGAATCGGTTTTATAAACTTAGGTTGCTGACCAATAAGACGACATTTTTGCTTTCTTAATTCGCCTGTATACTTGGTAAAAGAAGGATGTTGCGTTTAATAGTGCCTTTTTACATTATATTCCTTTGCAATCGCAACAGTATTTTTAATTTGCAAATTAAACAAAAGACTTTGTTATGCGATCATACAAGAAAGTATCTCTCAGTCCAAATTTCTAGAAACTGCCGATTTTCATCTTTAACCTTTAGTTTTTACTAGGTTCTGGCTTCTTTATGTTGCGTTCTAATCCTGGCTACAATTAATACAGCACCTAAAGATAATTACAGTACTTACTTAAATTACCCATCCTTTTTTAAATTATCAGAAATAATTGATTAAATAAGATTTTATATCTGAAGTAATGACGTAATTATTACAGTCAGAGAAATTCTGATAAAAAAATAGTAATTTATTTGTTTTATTTGAATATTTGGCCAACATTAAAGCTAAATTTGATTATTATTGATTAAATAGGTAGGGAAACACTTATTAATAACAGAGTTTTGCTTACGATTTCGCAATATACACGGCGTTTGACAGTTTAACACTGCAACATGAAGTCTACATTGAATGTGGATCAAAATATATGACACCGGCTAGCCGAGTTAAAATCTGCATTAGAACTTTTGCGTTCCCAAAACACTATTAAACTGCACTTATTCTCAATCACTTATTATTTCACTTTGTATTTTTTCGCTCTGTAGACGCTTCACTTAAATTAAAACCGAACAGTCGGTTGTTGCTTTTTTTCTGTCAAATGAGTACATGCTGTTGACCCTGTTGGTCTTTACAGCGACACCAGGAGGGGGAGGGAAGAGGGGTGCTCTGTCCCTGCGAAAAATAGCAAGCACTGACGTGGCTACTTGAGAGGAAGTCGATGACCGTAAGGGCGCCACCTGCAGGCCTCGGACCTCCGCTTGCAATCGGCGAGCGGGCTGGGGATTTTCCCTATGCTACACAAACCAGCCGCGGCGTGAAGTCGCCACTGGAAAAATTTAGACTAAACTGAAGGAGCCTAACAGTCCCTAACCGTTAAATAAGCTTGATTTCGCCGTCGTTTCCGTCGACGGCGGTGTGTGTGTTGTGTGGGTGGAGTATCTCCTACCTACAATTTTACTGTTGGCTACCGTAATGAGGTAGTCGGAGTCTAATAGGACGCTACGCGTGCGTTTGAGCTTAGGATGCATGGACGGGGAGTAATTACTCGCCCGTACTACGAGCCATTGCAGAATTCTTTGATCGGTTCCAGTTCGAAGATCGACGTTATGAATGTACCAGGGGCAACCCGATGCGATTCGTAAAAAATCTGTTTTGAACCACTTGAAGTGATTTAAGCTCAGTGTGCACGAACGCTACACTGGCGTAAGTGAGGAAGGGCCCTATGCAGGTTTTGTACTATGTCAGCTTATTTCTAAGTGACATTATACTACCTTTGCATATTAGAGGATGTAATCTGTTAAGATAGAAGCGGGTCGAATTACACACACGACTAATGTGTTTACTGAAGGAGAGTTGGGAGTCAAAGTTACTCTGAGGTATTTAACTTGTTTTTGAAAAAGAATAGGCTTATCTGATAGAAATATGGCAGAGTTTCGTCTCTGAGGCGGGGGAATAACAATGCAGCACTTTTTTCAGGATTGCCTTCGATCCTCCATTTGCGGTACCAAGCGCATAGAGCATCGGCGGCCGCCTGGAATCTCTTGGTATTAATGAAAGAGTGGAGGGAAGTAGTGTAGAGGGCGGTGTTTACGGCGTACATAGCCAGGTGGACATTATCTACTTTAGGTATGTCACTATTGTACAGTGTATACAGAATAGGAGAGAGCCCACGCCCTCTCCTATTCGGTACACAATATCCACAATATCGGAAATATCTGTTGGAGAGATAGTTCTAAAGAACGTGAACTAAGTGATCTGGAAGGCCGGCATTACGCAGCTTGTAAATTTAGCCACTGTGCCAAACTTAATCGAAAGTTTTCGCTATATCGAGAAAAATAACCGCGGTGGAGCTGCAGGCACCATTTCTAATATTGAATCTGACTATGTGCTCTACAGCTGTAGACAGCTGAGTGACCCTTGCGGAACTTGAATTGGTCGTTTAACATTTTTGACTCTACCACTTCAAAGAGTCTAATGAGAATTATCCTCTCGTAAATTTTACCTAAGCAACAGAATAGACTGATAGGCCTGTACCTGCTGGGGAGGTTCCTTGGCGTGCTGGGCTTTGAAATACCTATAACTATTGCCTCCTTCCATTGATCTGGGAAGGTACACGATTTGAGGAGGCAATTAAATACAATTACTAATAAGGATACGAGCCGGGCCAGTAACGCTTTTACAGTCCTATTATTAAGACAATCGGGCCTCGGGGCCTTCCTGTCTTTTAAGTTTTTAATAATGTTTTTGACCTCACCGGCAGAGGTCAGGCGAAGCGGCACGGAGTGTGTCGAGCTTATGTCGTGTCGTCTAGCAGCGGCGTTTTTATGTCTTACTTATTAATCGAATGGACTGGTGCATTTGAAACCTCTTACGAACAGCTGAGGATTACGTCTTTGATGTAATCTGAGAATTTATTAGCTGCGTCTTTTGCTAAATCGATCGAGTCAGCGATGCGTGGTATGAGTTCCTTAAGTCATGAATCAGTCAAGAATCATTGGCGCGAAGAAATTTAGAAAACTTCTTCCAATCAGAATCAGTAATTGTTTAGGTGAAAGGGCCTGAGGGGCGCACCACGCCTAATTTGATTAAAACCCGGTCTATGATCGGAATCTAGTTTCGGTTGCGATTCAATAGAATATTGCCAGAGGGTAACGTTCTTAAGAATCACAATGAATCATGCACAATGATGGCCGCGTTTTGTTCCTTAGCTATTTCGTCGAAAATCTTACCTTTTTTAGTAGTTCCTATAATTCGCAATATCGGGAGAGCGAATGCTAAGTTTAAGAAAAGACTCCTGTTTTCAGAAATTTAATTGACGAGAGTAAACGTACTCACTAATTAATTCTTTTTGACCTTTGACACTGTTTGCGTTAAATGTCGCTATTATTAGGGCTGCTGGTTTAATCCGCCGCGCACGACACGCAAGTCAGTGGGCGATGGTGTGAATTTATTTGAGACCACCATCGATTACCTGTAGTAATTTTATTATTTATTTAGCCTGGAAGCCTACGATGGCTTTCAGAAGATTGGCAGGCTCGCATATCGCTTGTAAGAGAGTCCTGTTAGCGCCGTTTGACTTACTGAGCTTGGCCGCGAATATGTTAAGCTTTTTGAAGTTGAGTGCGCTCATGTAGTCCATTACGAGCTATAGGTTGTTTGCAGGATTTGTACCCTGAGAGGGTTAAGGGCGCAGGGAGAGCCGAGTGGCCACGCGAGGCTGGAGGTGGCGTGGGCTTGAACCACGCGTTCACCTTTGGAGGCGGAGCTGCAGTGAAAACCTCGCGAGTTGAAGACTCTTTTGGTACCTCTGCCGGGCGTGAGGGCAGTGCCCTGCTCCTTTCCGGCGTCGTTCAAGTCTGACACAACGAATATGGAATGGAAGGGGGAAGCCTAACAACTAGGGGGGCGGGGGAACCACATGCGGATGCGGATTCCACGTCACTAGAGGTTCGACACGGAGGAGCTGTCCGGCTTGGCACTGGACACCTCCATCTCTGACCTAGAAGAGGAGGAGCTGGCCCACTCGGGATATAACGAGCGTTTGCGCGTTCTAATTGTGCCGCGGGCCCTTCATCGGTGCTCGGGCCGGCGTCGCGAACTCTAGGAGGCTATTTTAGGCCTTGGCATGAAAGGTACGCAAGTACCTCAGGAGGTCGGCCCTTGGGAGCTCCTCCATACTGACGGCGACGGTTGGTTTCTCCTTTCACCTTTCAGTGGGGGAGGGTGAGTATTTATTCTAATACTTCACTAATAGTTACCCGATTTGATGAACGGAGGTGTGTGAGAGAGACTGTGTTTACTCACTGCGGCTGCGACACAACCTCAGCTCAACCTCGCTGCGGCGAGAACACTGTAAAGTGGGACATGAGCAACTGCCGGAACGCACATACACAATCGACAGCGAGGAATGCCAAAAGTTGCCACACGACCGTCGCCGGTCGGTGCCAAATCGGAACTATCGGTCGCTGCTTCTTTTCTCTGTCAAAGGAGTACATGCTGTTGACTCTGATGGTCTTTACAGTGACACCAGGTGGGGGACGGAAGAGGGTGCTCTAACCCTGCGAAAAAATCCGCGCTAGAAAATTCTTGATTTCTCTACTATTTTGAACTTTATATAAAGGCGGCAAGCGATGTTACACGTAACATTTTTGGACGCTAGATTCAAATAGCGCGCGCGAGATTCATATTACTTTTCGAATATATTCTTTTTGGTTTTCAATATTGGAATTCAATATTTTTTATATTATTGTTTTTACTGTCGATGGGCCATCAGTATTCGCCGGCGGGCCGCGGTCTGTGCAACTATAATTTAAATATTGTTTATTGGGATAAGCATTAATACAGAGATATGAATAATACGATTTGATTCATGTAGCCTTGTTTTCCGACTTATAAAATGTACAAAAGTAGTTATACTTATATAACTACAGTAGTTGAACATATGGTATCGTGGATTATTTTGTATATCTTCATACGATCTAATAATAATACTATGGTATTGTAGAACATTTTTTGTTTTATTATTGATATTTTTTGCAGCGCACGCGGTGATAGATTCTTTTAGCTGCTTTTTTCACACCTTGCCTATGTTATTGCATTTTTATTAAAGATATTTATTTTTTCGAAAATGCCATATACCCTATGTTATTCAATGAAGATACAGCTTTCTAACGGTGAAAGAATTTTTGAAATCAGTCCAGTAGTTTTTGCGTGAAAACGTTACAAACATACAAATGTTTCCTTTCTATAATATTAGTATAGAAGTATAGAAATAGTGATACACAACCGGTACTGAACTAGGTAATTGCTAAGTTTTTCGCCAGTTCTTCTTAGCAGAACAGTCTTCCGAATCGGTGGTAGCTTCGTGTAACACTGTACTGACAGATTATGTAGATTGACGGTGCGAAAGTACTTGTAATAGATTAGAATAAACTTAATGAGCTTCAGTATGACCGATACCGAAACCAAATATTCACTTGGTTACTAAGAACATTAACATTACAGTATCTTACACATAGCATACAGTATCTTAGAATATGAATTTTTTTTTTTTACATATTGTGGGATGCAAAAACTTTAGTTGTAACATTTTTCAATTATTTCTTAACATAAATGAAACATTTTCAAAATGATAAACAATTTTTTATCTGATATGATTAATTTGACATTGTATTTTTTTCACATTTTTCATAGTGACATGTTTTACTCCAGTAAGAATTCTTGAACTCTCTGGTTGAAGTCCTCAGCGTATGTAATATTAATGTCGTGTTTGCCTTGTGGATACAAGAAATACCTGAAATTATATATGACATTAACACAAAACAAAACACCAAATAAGACATTATGGATAATTAATACTTTCTAGTGTTATTTTGTATAAGATAAAATAAGTAAAAATAAATAACCATATGGAATCCGATCCGCCACCCATAACCGTTCAAATATTAAGAGTTTTTTTTAAATGTTTATATTATTAAAGGAAAATAATAATCAGTCACTTTAATTTAGGTTTAGCTTGGACTTTTAATTTTAGTTTTTACGATGATCTATAGACCATATTTCATTTCTATAAAAATGTTACGGATTTTTAATAGATCGGGTTAAAAGTAATACTTACTTAGAGTTTTTGATATGGTAACATAAAAATGGAAAATGAACTGGATGTATGACCCTATCCTTCTGGCCTTGTAATATATATGTAGGACATGATATATGTTTCAATTGATCGCTACAAACATCAGGCTGCACCTCTATTGCACTTAACACATTATCTACCCATTTTTGCCACAAACGGATAAATCTTTCTTCGCCATATTCTTCGATTATTAGCCTTTTCATTTTATCGCTCCATTGGTCAATGTTACTTATATCTAAAAGAAATAACGCACAACTTTAATCTCATTTTTTTTTATAAATCGATACTTTGTCACGTATATCATTGTATTTTTGCAACGCAGTTTTAACGATTTTTATACAAATTTAATGTTGGATACATATTTTATTTGATTTTGTGCATCAGCATCATGAACACCAGTGTTCCCACACATCTAATATTATCGTTCCATAGAGCGTTTTTAACAGGTCCCTCTCCACCATCAGAATTACTGTATCAGTAACAGCAGAATTTTATGTATTTTTAGGTATTTTTCATAACATAAGCAATAAATACACACTTTTTAATTCATCAATGTCGTTTTTATGAAAAAAAGAATAAGTGCACCAAATCACTAATTTCTTTACTACATCTGGATGTTGTGCGGCGAGGAGCAATCTGACCGTGCCTCCTGCGCTCCACCCCATGACTGAGTACTAATCTTGAAATACTGAAAATAAATAATACTGTTTTAGAAGTTTATAATTTATAAGGCGTAAGACGTGTCGTAACGTCGTAAAATCTTCGTTACTATCGTTATCGTTCGTTCGTTACATGGAATAATATTTTTAGATGAATCTTATGCATTTTGAAATAAAATTTACATTTATTTAGTATAATGTATGTAGCGTAAGTGCATAATTGCGAAGTAAAAAACTCAAAAAAATATATACATTTATCTACATGTTAATTACGATTAGAGTTATTAAAAATAATTCTATTCGTAATTTCGTATATACAATGCGGTGCTATTTTAAACAGTGCAATAAATATTATTTATTGCTTGCTAAGTATTTGTGTTTTAGTAGTATTTACTTATTAATTTCATTTAATTCATTAAACAAAATATTAAACAAAGTCGAACAATAACAAGTCCATAAAAATTCCATATTCTGCAGTAAAACTGACAACTTAATAAATAAATATGAATTATTATTATAAGTTACGCTTACGTTAGCACGTTACGTTTTATAATGTTTTTACGTCAGCGAGGAAAAGAAAATAAAATATTTAATAAAATAGTTAAGATTGATAATAATTGTTTTACACCATTATTGTAAGGTAAAATGTTTGAATTGAAAATATATATATATATATTGTATTTTTATATAATTATTGTATTATTAATGAAAAAAAAATGTATTTTTGTAAAAAAAAACATATTTTAACCCGTATTATTAGTTTCACTAGTATTTAGCTAGATATCGATCACTTATTGTTCAAAGAGCCTTAGAAAGATAGGTAAAATTGGACCTAAACGTCCGTCCGTCCGATTTGCCTGGAAATTTTCATATGTGTTTCAAACCTCTGAAAATACTGTTGTCCGTAGTATGACGACTATGATAATAAGTTTTTTTGTTGAATATTTATATTAAATTATCTTTCGAGATTCGAACATACTACCATGGAATTTATAATATGATTATGTCCCATGATGGTCCCAAAATCTTACAGTTAAAATATATTTCTATATAATTGACACAGAGTGACAAGATCTGACACAGTGAGACAACAATTGGCGCAGTGTGACAAGGTTTGACTGTAAACGCGAACGGTCATGGGTTCGATTCCCACTCGGGGGAGTGACTTTTTAAATTATTTGAAGTTTATCGCTTTGGTAAGATGGAGTGCGGCGTTGAGTTCCGCCACTCAATACACAATGTCTCGAACTCGGCGGAAAGCGAAGTACGGAGTATCTTGACATTAGGTACTTCCTGTCTACCCTGCTATTTGGGATATAAAAAAATCTACATTAGTGTGTTGGTCGGTCGGTTAGTTCGGTCTATCTAGCACATTTTGGCCACTTTTCCTTTAATTCATAAAGAACAAGCAGGTTAATTAGTATCAACTAGAAACAATAATTTATTGGTTAAGTTGTTTTCTATAGTAAAAACCCAAATAATTATTCTAAGTATATTATATTTTATTACCTTCATAAGTTCGTAAGTGGTATCCGCGTCTCTCTGGTAGCTATCTCTAGTGAATATCCTCTCCGGAGGGACGCTTTTGCCATATCCTTGAGGATCGAATATTACAAGGGTAAACTTTTCTTTATCGAACCCGTTAATCTGATACGAGTAATGTGATGTAATAGAACCCAAGACGCCTGGTATGAATACTACATTGTGGGATCCGTGACCAATTTTTGTGTAATTTATATTGAAATTTCCTAACTTCACTTGGCTTTCCTAAAATGGCAAATATACACACACACATATATATATATATATATATATATATATATATATATATATATATATATATATATATATATATATATATATATATATATATATATATATATAATTCTTACGGTAATAATGTTCGGTGTACCTTTAACGCAGGAAGAGCAGTAGAAAATGCGGTTCTCATTATCTGACGTAAATTATGCCCCATTATTATTTTCAAGTTCCAAATTCGAGAACAACTCGACGCCGCGCTTTGTCTAATACCAGTGTGAATGAATGCAAGAATTATTAAATATAAAATCCACGAAAACGAAGTAGTGAGCAAAAAATAAATTATAACTGTAATATTAATTTATCTTAATTAAAAACAGAGATTTCATACTAAAATATAAATTAGTATATGTTTAAGCGTATATATATTAGTATATGTTTAAGCGTACTGACGACATACGCAAGGTTGCCGGAGCGGGCTGGATGAGGGTTGCGGAGGACCGGGATGTTTGGCGCAAACTTGGGGAGGCCTATGTCCAGCAGTGGACTGCAATTGGCTGACGATAAAAGCGTATATTATTCCAATTTCTTAATAAAATCTAAAAATAAAATTGTAATTAGACGTATGAGAATAGAGAGGGAGTAATTTGAATATTTTGTAAGTAGTTTAAAATTAATACTAAAAATATTCATCATTATTCATCGACTTACGTTACTATAAATAGTCCAAGTTACTTAAATGTTCTTGTAAAGTGTTTAATGCTTTATTTTTACGCTTTTGCCCACTTGTACGTAATGGAGACGTTTGTCTGACGAAGTTTATTTATATACAGTGTTCCCCAATAGGGATGATAGGATTTTAATAGCTCACAGCCGCTGTTTTGGTTGTTTAACATTTGACATTTGTGTTGTTTAGTGTTCAGTAATGTTTGCCATTTAATCATGAACAAGTTCACATTACCTCAACGTTTGGAAATTGTCCAAATTTTCTATCAAAATTCGAGAAGTATTATCTCTACTTAAAGAGCATTTCGTGCTAAATATGGTCGTCATGGTGCACCGTCTGAGCTCGCTATACGTCGCACAAGAATTGGGCTTATCCAGAACGACAACCTGGCGAATTTGATGTATTATGGATCTTGGCCTACATCCATACAAGATTGTGTTGGCATAAGAACTGAAGCCAGCAGACCATCGATTACGTCGTGAATTTACTGATTGGGCGCTTAAAATGATGGAAACGGACACCGAATTTCATAGAAAAATCATCTTTTTAGATGAGTCTCACTTTTGGCTCAATGGTTATGTGAACAAATTGTCGTTACTGGAGTAAGTCAAATCCAAGAGTGGTTCATGAAACACCATTACATCCTGAAAAATTGACTGTTTGGTGCGGATTATGGTACGGTGGAATCATTGGCCCGTACTTTTTCAAAAATGGTGAAGGCCGTACTGTTACTGTCAATGGCGACCGTTATCGTGACATGTTGAACGATTTTTTTTCCTGAAGTGTATGAAATGGATACGACATTTATTTTCAATAAGATGGTGCAACATGCCACACTGCGACCGTCACAATGGATTTATTGCGTGATAAGTTTGGTGAGTCGGTTATTTCTCGCAACGGTCCTCACAATTGGCCACCAAGATCATGCGATTTAACACCCTTGGACTATTTTTTGTGGGGTATGTTAAATCTCAAGTGTATGCCAATAAACCAGCTACGATTCAAGACCTTGAACGCAACATTCGAGCGACTATAGCGGCCATACCAGCCGAAATGCTGCACCGAGTCATCGAAAATTGGACCGATCGTATTCACCAGTGCAAAAAAAGTCGTGGCGGTCATTTGAACGACATTTTGTTTAAATCATAAATAACATTTCCTATCAAATATGCCATTGAACACGAAATTCGAACATATATTACATGTTTTATTTCAATTTCAAAACATATCGTTCTTATTAGGACACCCCATATATATATATATATATATATATATATATATATATATATATATATATATATATATATATATATTACAGCAGTATTTTAATTAACTGAATATGTAAACCTTAATTTAGACAAAGGTAAAGAAATAATTTCTGTATTTTTAGAGTTAACCAAGTCTTTTAACACATTTATTTCAGTACAAATCTTAATCAATAAATCAGAAATTATAGGAATAAGATGGGTTCAATTCAAATTATTCCATACTTACCATTCTGAGCGATCTCAGTGCATTCGAATTGGTGATCATTTTGTTGATAGTCTTCATATTGAGTTTGGGGCGCCTCAAGGTATTTAAGACCTACATTATTTCTCATATATATAAATAATTTGTTTTCATAATTTTACTCCAACGATATCCGCATAGATTTTGAGACAGAATATTATTTGACAGAAGATAAAGCGAGCAAAATAGATATAGATCTATAATTATTATATTATAGCCAAAGTAAGTGGTACGAGAGGTTGGGGGAGGCCTTCAAAAACACGGTATCGAAGATATTGGAGGATGGTCACGTAAAAAGTACGAGAACCCCCCGAACGGCGTGCATAAAGAGGATAATGACTGTGTACGAGGCGAAAGAGGTATACAGGGAGTGTAGCGTTTGGCGCTCCGTGCTCTCTGACTACCCCGCCAGGTATAAAGCGTGAGGCTATAAAAAAATATTAATAATGCTGTTGTCACCTTTGTCAATTGGGTGTATTTCAAATTTTTTAAGAAAAATTGGAAAAGTCCCAATCTGAAGACATGAATTAAAAGTATATGTAAGTAGTGTGTTAATTATACTTTGTAAAGTTTCTGTAACGTTTGTTTTTTGAGAATCGAGTTATTTGGAAAAAGTTAACACTTTTAATATAGTTTGTTGCAAGCCTAAAGTAATCCATGGCTTCATTATATTTTTAAGGAACGACAATAATATGTTTATAGTATATTTAGTTATTACACAAGAAATTAAATTTATTTATTTTCAATGGAAACGTACAATGTTTTATAATATAAAGTAATTGTAACATATTGTGTGATCCAAAAACCAGTTACTACAAAATACTATTATCCATAAAACATCTTCGAAAAGACGTATAAAAATTTGAACGCAGCGGGATTCGAACCCGCGCCTCTTGGATACCGTCCAAGTGCTCTAACCGCTAAGCCGTGCGTTCTACTACCAGCTGCGTCGAAATTCTTATATGTTTTTGTTACAACCTATTTATGCTGTTCGCATCTCTGTAGAGAGATTTTTACAAATTTCTACTACTTAAAGATTATTAGGAAATAATCGTTTAACAAGAGAGATTGCTATTTTATTTTAATATTAACTATTTTTAAAGTGTTATTTCACACTTAGGATTAGAAAACATCTTTGAAAAAACGTATAAAATTTTTGGACGGTATCCAAGAGGCGCGGGTTCGAATCCCGCTGCGTTCAAATTTTTATACGTTTTTTCAGAGATGTTTTCTAATCCTATGTGTGGAATAACCCTTTAAAAATAGTAAATACTATTATCCATAGTTTTTATATTTTGAAACAATTAATTCTTTAATATAAAATAAATAAGTCAAGTCAAATAAATAAGTCAACTGTATTTGCGTAAAGTAATCAAACAGTTTCAAAATGACAAACTCTTTGGTTTTATTGGTATCTAACATGATTAATTTGTCATTGTATTTATGTTATTTTGTATTTTAGTATAGCCAGATATTTTATTCTTCCAATAGGAATTCTTGAACTCTCTGGTTGAAGTCGTCAGCGTATATCATATGAATGTCGTGTTTACCTTGTGCATATAAAACATACCTGAAATTATAAATATGCAAGATGATATTAACACAGAGGAAACACTTAATAAGACTCTGCAGACACTGAATATTTCAAATTGTTATTAAATTTCGTACAAGATAACATTTTTAAAAACCGTATCGCATCCTGCAGCCGTTCAAATCCTTAGAAGTTTTTTTAAGAATGTTAGTATTCGGTATTATTAAAAATAATAATAATAATCAGTCTTTTTAATTTGGATTTAGATTGGTTTGGCTTAAATTTAATTTTTTAATTTTAATTTGTACGATTTGTACAAGGATGATCTATACATTCATATTTCATTTCTATAGAAATATAACTGAATTTTATTAGTTCAGGTTAAAAGTGATACATACATAGAGTTCTTGATGGTAACATAAAAATGGAAAATGTACTGGATGTATGATTCTATTCTTCTGTCCTTGTAATGTATATGTGTGACAAGATATACACATATATATATATATATATATATATATATATATATATATATATATATATATATATATATATGTTCCTGATGTATGTAACGATCAATTGATATATATATATATATATATATATATATATATATATATATATATATATATATATATATATATATCAATTGATCTTTACATACATCAGGCTGCACCCTGCAAGAGAAAAAGAAGAGAAATGGACTAAATTCATTATTGAATAGTAACAGAAAGAGATTAGAAGAGAGATTTGAGACATAAATGCTGCTCATAGAAAAAACTGCAAAATTTATAAGCGGTAATTTAGGCCCGTCTTATTTTTTTATTTAATGTATTTTAGTAGTATTTACTTGTTATTTGTCATGGTTACCACGCTAAACTCATTTAATTTATTAAACAATGCTTATGACGCTGAACTTCATTGTCTAGAAATCCTTGTCATTCTTAAAACTATAGCCAGGGTCAAATGTTTTAAGCAGACTCGTCAGGGTCCAGGGTGCGGCAAATAATTAAAAAATTAAGATGAAAACCGGCAGAATAGATTCGTACAATACAACGTACAATTTAAGAATGAGTTATATTATCAAAACTTAAATGTATAGTGCGGCTTACTGCAGCACTGAGGACCTGTAAAGACGTCAAAAAATCTATAAAACATTTTAGAATGTATGCAATGATTCCTTTTTTTAACGTAAGGAAATTCTGTTACGGATTTACGATTTGGGATGGTTTATTTGAGACTCTGGACTGACAGGTGTAAGCCGTGGCGTTTATCCAATAAAACATCAGGGTGCTCCCCCTCGACGAAGATAGAAGAACGAATGTTATGAACCCGAATTAACTTTAGTGAACTGGTGGTAAATCATTTAACGTTTGAAAAATGAAGTATTTGACTTTCACACTTTTCACACAACTCAAAGCATCAGCTAGTTAACAATAGTCTTAAGATTTTAATCTCTTCTTTAAGGTCATGTTGAGGCCGTCATGGCGCAATGATACAGCGTCTGACTGAGTAAACGCTATTGATTGTGGGTTCGATTTCAACTTCAGCGGAATGAATTTTATTATAATATTAAAAAAAAACGCTTATTTCTCCGCTCTGGTATACCAAAGCGCGTTCACCACACAGCAAGAAATATCTCAATATTAGACGGAAAGCACTCAACCGTGTGTTTTGACACTAGATTGTCACCTGATAAGCGGAATAAAGTGTGAAGCTGTATTGGCCATCAAAAAATTCTTTTCATAAAAAGCTTCTAGCTTCTAGCTTCTAGCTTGTAACTCTTACATTATTTTAAGGATTCGTGTAGTTCTTTAATAATATGTCGTCGAATAGGTTTAGATTTTGATCCCGGTCAATCTGGGATACGGTAGCGTTACCGTACATTTCTGGGCAAAAGCAGCCGTTCAGTGCGTAACATATGAACATTTTTCTAATTTGGCCCAGGATTGGTTGTCTCTTGTAATAACTCATTTGTATAGTTCTTGAAATAATCATTAAGAGTCGTTCAAACAACTAAAAGGTAAAAATTATGCGCCTATTCTAACCAAATTACCCATGGTTATATAGATTTAAACATGCATACCCCTGGTTTATATAAATGTTTGCCGTCCGCGCCTTGGACACTCATGTACACCTATACATCTAGCTAAGATCAGGGTTAGGTATCATTCTCTGCGGGACTGTGGTATCCACGGAAGTACCATTTCTCACATCCTATTTCTGCCTTAAACTCTTTCATCCTATCTATGGAGTCCTCCTACTCAAAGATTTCCTTCATATAGATTTTAATTCTTTGCTAATGTTTCTGTTTATTCCTCTATATACATTTCTGTCATCATATCTACCATCATAATCTGTTTACTAGCCAATTTTAGTGTATATTTGTCGTGCTGTTTTGTTATAGCTGCAGACTTTCAATTGCATTTCTTCTTTTTTAATATAGCGTTAAACTGTTTTCTAATTTACTTGTTTAGCATACAACCTCCTTTGTGTGTTTGTTCCTATCAACATAACAATAGCGAAGTGTTATCGGTCTATTGGCACGCTCAAAATGACATGAGCTAAAACCAAACCAAATTCAAGCGTGAAGCTGTTTTTTCTTAATTTGTTTGAAATATTCAAATATAATCATAAAAATAATAAAACTAAATGATACACATGACAGTATTATTTCATTGTTATGATGTTTTTCTACATTTTCATGTAAGAAGTTTTTTTACTCTTCTAATAAGAATTGTTGAACTCTCTGGTTGAAGTCGTCAGCGTATTTAATGTGAATGTCGTGTTTGCCTTGAGGATATAAGAAGTACCTGAAATTATAGAAATACAAAATATTTATTTTAAATTAGTTGCTTTAAAAATATTTTTATAAATATTTTCTATTTAATATAAGGATATGAGGATATTTTAAGTGAAAAACGTGTCTGTAAACGAATAACAAGGAACCATCCACAAATTACGTCACACGTTAACGAAAGAGTTAACAAAGTGTGACATTGAGTGGGGTGGACTCAAAATGCATAAAAATAATAAATATTTATGGATAGCCCCAAATAGCTGAAGATTTTGGAAGAAATCATTTTCAGACTTCATGAATAATAATAATACCAAAGGTATAATTAATCTAAACAAGGTATTATTGATGAATCTGTTTGCTATTTCCCATGGCAATTATGAAATCCATTCTGCGGTGTTTCTCTTATACGTTCAAGCTACTAAATCAATATCAATAGTAAAATTCAAAAGCGTACGTATGTTATAAATGATACTTACTTGGAATTTTTGATGTGATAACATAAAAATGGAAAATGTGATGGATGCACGAGCCTATCCTTCTGTCCTTGCAATATATACGTAGGACAGGATATATGTTTCAATTGGTCGCTACATATATCAGGTTCCTCTGCCATTACTCCGAACATATAGTCTCCCCATATTTTCCACATTTCGATATACTTTTCTTCGCCGCATATTTGGATCATTTCTCCTTTTATTTGATCGTCCCATGTATCAAAGTTCTTAATTTCTAAACAAAAAATAAGCTATATTAACCGTGTATTTAATTGTATTTTATTCTATACTATTTTATATTATTAAAAAATTGACTCTTTGAGGATTGTTATAGATTATTGAATTGTTACAGATTAGCGAATTAAAAGTTTTTTTAGTCGACTTTTTATGAGAACTACGAAGAAATGCAGCTCAATCGTAGTCTCCGTTATACGTTACGTTACGTTGGTGATCTTTTCTTTAAAGTAGGTAGGCTGTAAAGTAGATATATATATATATATATATATATATATATATATATATATATATATATATATATATATATATATATATATATAGATACGATGATGATGTTAATAAAACTTTTAGGGTCTGTAGAGCGAAAAAAAATTACCTGTGTTTTATCCACAAACAGTCTTAAAAACTGTGTATTTATTTGTATAAGAAAAGCAATAGTACATACGTTTATATTGTTCTATGTCGTCCTTGTGTACAAACGAGTTAGTGCACCAAATCACTAATTTCTGTACATTCTCCGGATGCTGTGCAGCGAGGATCATACTGGCTGAGCCTCCTCCACTCCACCCCATTACCGAGTAATTAGGAATGTTTAGATACTGAAAAAATATATATTATTCGATATAGCTACTTATATAATAATACGTTTTTTACAAGAAATACAAGGACAGGAGAAGTTATAGAAAAAAATTATACATGAGGCGGAATGCAAGTATATATATGTTTTAAATAATGCAAAAAGAATAAAATACATTAAGTTAATATATAAAATGACGTAGCCAAGACACGTTGGCAAGACAACGCATTGATTACGCATCAACGAGTCATTTAATATATATATATATATATATATATATATATATATATATATATATATATATATATATATATATATATATATATATATTATTTTGTAAATGTGGACATACATATTATACGATATTTTCATATATTCATTCATTTTATAAAAAAAACTACAACTATATGATAATTAAACGTACATTCAACGATACATTGATGTTAGTAGTGACAAAGTTATCATTACAAATATTGCAGACGACTTTTATCAAGATTCTATTATCCTACTTTGCTGCATCTAACACTAAGGTCAGAAAATATATATAATAAGAGTAAATAGCAAGATCAACTTTCAAAAGCTACCTTTTTGTATAAGTACAAACTTAATATAGTGCTCTTCGATTACATATTGATTGACAAATTATATTAATACAATGAGAATCGATAATATCCTGTATCGATCCAAACGAATTCGATAGAGGTAGAATGTGAAAACAGTATTATTTAAATTAAACGAGACATTATATTTAAATAATATAATAATAATAACCTTTTACAACAGCCGTAGAAGTCGTGGCGCGATGAGACAGCGAATGTGGATAAAAGGACTGTAAACGCAATTGGTTGCGGGTTCGATCCCCAGTCGTGGGAGTGATAATATGTAAAATTACACTTTCCCGCTCTGGTAAAACAAAGTGAGGCGTTGAGTTCCACCACTTAATGCTTACCCTGCTATGCGGGATAAAAGCGTGAAGCTAATAAAAAGTCATTTTAGTATTCGAAAATACATTTTTGGAATTTTTTTGGTTAACGTTTCGAACACGTTACAGTAAACCGTGGTCACAGGTACACTGAGGTGGCATTCGTTTGTCAGTTGATACAAAAATTAATTATCTACTATGGCCATCTGTTTCTTAATTGTCTCACGTACTGCTTTGGATTCTCGCGGAATGAGCTGACTGTATCTTTGTCTCTGGTGTGGTGGATTTGAGGCTTTAAATTTTTTAATTTTTATAAGTGGGTCCTAGGTGGTAGAGAGTTTTCAACCAGCTTTCCTATTGAAATTAGGATGTTTTTGAATTTCAATAGCCTCGCGGATCATTCTAGGAATAAATCTACTTTTTATTCATTTATTCATTGTATGTTCACACATAAGTAGATGGCAATACACGCCCATTATTGACATTGGATATGTGTACCTTCACCCTAACCCCGATGCTCCTCTTTGTTTGACCAATGTACGATAAGCCACAAACAATCTAGCTTATATACACCTGCACACTGCAATAGATAATTACATTTCACGGGTCTCAAGCATTGGCTCACTTTTTTATTAGGCTTGAATATGGTTTTGATAGAAGTTCTTTGTAAGATGTTGCCAATCCTGTCTGTAACTCCCTTCACATAGAGGTAGAAGCACTGGCTGTCTCTCAACTTTGAGTGGCTTGTTGGTATTCATACAACGCTGGCGGGGAACTAGCAGCTTGTTCTAATGAGGGGCACCCTTCACCTGTCAAAGCTCGTCCCCTAGGTGCTCAGCGTCGCAAAGGTGATAAGCTCTCTGAAACAAAGAGATACAGGCGGACCCATAGTGATGCCATCTACTAGACATACAAATAGAATACTTGATTGAACACTAGATATCCAGATGTAAGGCAGTGTTCCAAAAGTTCAAGATGTTCAATAGGCATCTTGTTTTCCTCTAGCTTCCGCTTGACAATTCTGATGCAGTCCTTTATGGGTATACTAGTAAACAGCGACTGGACATCAAAACTGACCATGGTTACATTGTTAGCTAACTTAAGATGTTTTAGTCCGCTAACAAAATGGTAAGAAATCCTGACATAAGATGTTGTGTACCACGCAGGGGAGAAAGTACTTTCGCGATATTTTGAACTTGTTTATATGTCGGCGTATCGATTTGGCTAACGATTGGACGAAGTGGTATATTAGTTTTATGTATTTTTGGTAATTCATACAACTTTGGAGGTTTAACACGACTAGGCGCGAGAGATTTAATGTAAAATTGTAATATTTTCGCGCGTTTTGATATGTATTTTCGAATACCAAAATATAAGCGATTAATTCGTTTAAAATAGTTTTATTTAAAATGTAGTAATTGTTGTCTACAACAAAATATATAATTAATCTTAATACATACGCTCATAAGTTCGTAAGCCGTGTCCGCATCCCTCTGGTAGCTGTCCTTACTGAATATCCTCTCTGGAGGGACGCTCTTTCCATATCCTTGAGGATCAAATATTACAAGGGTGAACTTGTCTTTATCAAACCCATTTATCTGATACGAGAAATGTGATCTAATAGTACCCAAAACGCCTGGTATTAACACCACTTTATGGGAACCGTGACCAACTTTCATGTAATTTATATTGAATTTTCCTAATTTCACTTGGTTTTCCTAAAATAATTAAATCAACTCAAAATAACAATGTAGAGAAAACTGCTTTAATCCGCGACTTCGTCCGCGTTGATTTTAACACATCTATATCTTTATTTTATAATTCTAAAACAAAATGAGTATATCAGCTATTTGCTCTTGAAAGTTCCGTCAAAATCGGTTAAGCTGATCTGACAGACAAAAGTAGTTACAAATGTAATTTTGCTCTATATGCCATATACATATAAATGCATTAACTTTAATGCGGCTATTTTAATACAGACAGTATAGATTATTGTAAACTGAATTTTGTTTTATCACGGTAGCTTCACGCTTTTTAGCATGGTAGCATGCACTAGTCTTATATAGAATAATAGAATTCTTGGAGCATACCTTTAAGGCAGGAAGTGCAGTGGAAGTTGCTGTTTTTACTATTTGACGTAAAATATTAGTATACCCCATTATTGTTTTCTTCAAGTATTGTTTTTATTATTTCTGTAAACATGTAAAAAAAATAAACTGAGATAATTGTACTATAAGCCATTTTTTATGCTCACACATTTCCAGTTTCCGGAGGCAATGAAGAAACAGAAGAAACAGAATAACATACCTAAATGTTACACAGTAGCGCGGGAATATCTTTATAATAGATTAATATGAATTAATTTTAAGGAAAGAATTACTTAATTAATTATAAATTGTATTTTTAATTACCTTCGAGAAGAAATCGTAATAGATATAAAGTAATGGAATAAAATTTGCAAACTTTTTATGTTATCTTTCTGTTTGTTGGTTTCTACGAGCGCGTCTTTAGAACTGCTGGACGGTTTTGAATGAAACTTTTTATATACAATAGGTATTACATATACTTATATCTATAACAGATACGCAGCCTTACAGCATAAATTATTTAACCACAATAGGCATTAACATACAATTAAGGCAATATTACAATTAAAGATCAGTAAAAACTATACATTTTTCTTTACCTTTACGCTTTTTTACCGTATAGCAGGGTACACAGAAAGTACCTAATGAGTCAAGACACTTCGTAATTCGTTTTCCAGACATTGCGTTTTGAGTGGTAGAACTTACCACCGTACTTTGTTTCACCTAAACGAGGAAGTGAAATAATTTAAGTCTAATCACTCCCTCAAGTGGAAATCGAACCCACAACCGATCGTATTTACAGCTGCTCCACTACGACACGACCGGCACAACACTATATTAAATAATTGTTACATAAAAAATTTTTGTCAACGATAACATCTTTGGTTTTACGATTTTTTCACATTTTAAATTAAACTATTTTAAACGGATTAATCGCGTACATTTTGGTATTCGAAAATACATTTTTGAGAATTTGTCGTTTCGAACACTTTACATTAGTCCTTGGGACTGAGGTGGCATTCGTCTGTTCTGTTTCACAATTGTCCCACGTTTGACTGTGTTGTTTTCCTCTATTGAAATTGGGACGTATTTCAACAGACTTGCGAGGATATGAAGTTTATTAAACCTAATGAAGTGATTGAGTTTATACACTGTATGCTTACACACACTGTATGAGTTGGTAACAAAACCAAAGAATAGTAGTTATTTTATTTATATTGGTTTACAAGATGTGTGTAAATTAAATCTTTATACAATTGTTTTTTTACTTTACACTTTTGGAAGTTGGTTTTATAAACGTAAATTTTTACTTTTTAGGATCCATTCGCTAATGGTTATTGAACAGAGAAGCTTATAGGTATATAGAGGTTCATAGTGATTCAGTGTAAGTACATATATATTAAATAATTATAATATATATTACAGAATGGTAAACACATATAAAAACGATAACAACAATCGCGAATCATTTGCTTGTTATTCATTGAACATTTTGCATTGATATTTCCAAAGATCTTCATCAGATTTTTAACAATTTTTGTAGAACACTACCTGAAATGTATTTTTTCAAATAAAAGAAAATGGCACATCGGTTCATAAATGTGGGAGAAATCGCAGTAAATACGTAAAAAGAGCAGTGACAATGCCATCGTTAAGTTAACAAATATGATCATAAAATCATAACTTTCAGTAGTTTTGATTGAAATTAATTTTTGTGAGACCAAATGGCAGCGCTCTCGGCGGAATAGTTGTACATGCGTAAAAAAAATACCGGCCTAATCGGTAGCCTCCTCCTTTTGGGAAATCGCTTAAAAAGTTACATAGCCTAATACATGTTTTATGTAGCGTATGAATGTCAGATCTGAACAATCTGATGTGTTGTTAAATATCAATAAGGCTTCTTAGCAGTGTTGCTATGTTAGATGAGACACAAGTTGTATACAACTATAAGGTAGTGTCAAGTTTCTCCGTTGAAGCCTGCTTGCTGCCAAAAATTAGCTTGCACGCTTATGTTGTTATTTATAATATAATTTAGGCTTGAAGTAATTGTTTATGTGAAGGAGTGGTAAAAGAAATCACAATACAACGAAAACATAATCCGCACACATGAGGAGTTACAGCGTAACTGTGTAATGTGTATTTAATCATTTTATTAATTCGATATATTTTCTTATTTAGCTACACACTTTATCCCGCATGTTAGGCAAAGACAACCTAGTTTCCGAATACTCCGTTTACAGTTTTTGCCCGAATTCGAGACGTTATGGGGAATGTAAATAATTTAAATATAATCACTTCCTCGATTTGGAATTGAACTCACGATCATCGTTTTTACAGTTCCACTGCGCCACAATGGCCTCATCGTGTCTTTTTATATAAGAATATTATTTTTTCTGAAGTAAAAATAGATTGGCTATAACTAAGTTTATAAATTTATATATTACTTAAATATTTTGACACAAACTATACCTAGTAATTAATAAGTAATTAAACGTATAATTACGTCGTGGCGCAGTGGGACAGCATTTGACTCTAAACGCGATCGGTTGTAGGTTCGATTCCCACTCGGGGAAGTGATTATATTTAATAAATTATGTTCACTGGCTCTGGTAAGACAAAGTGCGGCGTTGAGTTCCACCACTCAACATGCAATGTCTCAAATTTGGTGGAAAGCGAAGTACAGAGTGTCTTAACACTACGTACTTCTATCTATCATGATATGCGGGATAAAAAACTTCAATATAGATAATTAGTTTTTTTATTGCTTCATTCTTAAACGTTACGTTTGTTATGGCAATGAGCAAATCAGGTTTACATTGATAATGATTAACATAAATGAAGAAGTATGTACTCCAAGCTTCACGTTTTTGTTCCGTGTAGCAGGGTAGGCAGGTGTTACTTTGTGTCAAGACATTACCATTACCACTTAACGCCGAAATCGAAAAATTTTGCATTTAGTGGCATAACTTAACGTGGCGCTTTGTGTTACTTATATTTTTTTAGCTTCACGCTTTTATCCCACATAGTATCAGTATCGAGGCACTTCGTAATCCGCTTTCCGCCGATTTCGAGATATTACGTATTGAATGGAACTCAATACCGCGCATTGTCTTACCAGAGCGAGGAAATGAAAATAATTTTATTATAAATATTCCCTTGACCGGAAATCAAACCCACAACGATAGTGTTTACAGTAAGACGTATTCTACTGTGTAACAACCAGCTTCAAAAAAAAATTCATAAATTAAGTTAGACATTTTTTATAGTTTTTTTAATGCGTGGACAAAAAAGTATCGCCTTTGTCATTAAATTTATGCAGAAAAATTAATACTAAATTTGAAATTATTAAAGTTTACAAGTGTATAGACAATTATAAATTAAATATTAAACACTGTGTCACTTGTGTATAAAATAATATAAAGATTGACAAATATTATATGATATATTGACAAAGGATACTAATTCGTTTAAATAAGATAATGTCATGAGAGAATTCTATAAAAAAAATACATGACATCATATTGTATCAAATGATGAAATCAAAAACCGGTTGCACATAGTTGAGATCAATCTTGAAAGAAATAGAAGTGCTATACAAAATATCAAGCTTCGAGAAACTATTGATAATTGTAAATTGTGTTTTAGAACTTTAAGTACATGCAAACAGGCATTATTAAATAATCTCCCTATATATAACCGATTAAAAATATTTTAAATAATTTAAAACTATACTAGATACTATTTTAAACGGATAAATCGCATATATTTTTGTATAAAATATTTTCATTTCAAATGTGCAAAAATCGCGAAAACAAAGATCTTGACCAATTCTAAAGATAACCATATGTAATTTTAGTCCCCGCTAAACTCTAAACGTGTTAAATAAAAAAATAAAAATAATTCAGGTAGCTATTTATAAACAAAAGTAATTTATTAAAGTCATTCACTTACGGACAGATCAAAGAGGGCTCTCTTGACTACTTATGTACATTTAAAATATTTTTTTGTCTGGTATATAACTAACGTCTGTTCTCGACATGATATTCACTTTAACTTGACATTGTTTAAAATAATAATATATTTAAACCATGAGGCAGTCACGAGGTGGATAGCAAAGAGTTATGTCGTAAATCGAGCCTCCCGCGATCACAGAAAACGACTAGCGATAAAGTATTCTCTTTCATTCTGTCTAATTACCTAATAAGTTAACATAATATTCTGACTCACATACTTATTTAAGAAGCACTTATTTAATATTTAAAATACATTCACGTTATACAGCTAATAAATAACGCATATGCTTTAATTTTTTATTATGCGCTAAAGTTATAAATATCGTTAAAATTTTTGGCTTATAATAAATAAAATCTATACATTTTTTTAAATATTTCATTAATTTGTTTTCTTAGCATCACTTTTAGCGTATTCAGAAAGTACGGTCCCTGCATACTTCTTTGCCTCGTCTACAATCATTAACCTCTTCATACATACCCTTCAGGTCCTCATACTTTTTAAGCAACCTAGTATCATTGATACTGTGTTTTCAAAAGTCAACTGTGGTCTCTCCCAACCTCTAGTACCACTCACCTTTGCTACATAAATCTCTATATCACTCATCCTCTCAACATGCTTAAATTATCCGAGTTCTTTCAGTTTAATGTGAAAATAGTAATTTAAACATCATAATTTTTTTTTCACAGGTAGAGATGAAAGTGCATAGACATGTTTTTTGGCTTTTTATATATTTTATTATATTAAATAATAATTAAGTGTTCATATGGGCTAAAACTTTGTTACCTGTACTAAGTTGTTTAAAGTTACTCACACACTTTCTACACTAAGTTATTAAAACAACAATGAAAACACCAGTGAAACAACTTGTCAAGAGCATGGAAGAACTCTCCTCTATATTCCTTGCAAATGAGTGAGTTTGAGAAAACCTGCCTGTTGAAGATGTAAGATTTAAGGTCTACAGATTTTGAATATTGGCACAGACTTGGTGTTAAGAAAAACTCTGCCCGGCCCATTGTAGTCAGATCCACGAGTATACATCTATGGTCCAGCGTTTGGAAGTCTAACACATTAAAAGGCTCTAAAATTACAATTACAGAATTTCTAAATAAGTTTTATCAAGAAGTATTCATAGCAGTTCAAACATATTTAGGTATAAATAAATGTTGGTCAACGGATGGTATGATAATTAAATTAACTCCCAACAAATCCAAAAGTAAATTTTCTACGCTGTCTAAAATTAAAAAATTAATGAAATGTTCTGCTGATAATTCCTTGAAAAACAACTAAATCATTCAACATCTTAATCTATGCTGGTTAATCGTTCAATTATCTTTGTTTGTTTTTTCTTTTCCTTTTTCATGTTTTGAACGTATATTTATATATTTTATGTCTCATAGATTGTTTAGATTCTATAGGTTTTTTTTCTTAATTTGTTACTTATTCTTTTAACTTTACGACAGTCAAATATTATTTACTCATCTGTCATTAATGTGACACAGACTAAATAGTATTTTTTTAAAGTTATCTGTTATCGTATTACTTATATTTGTTTTTGTGTTTAGTCTATGATCGTTTTATATTTCTCTTGCTTTATATAAAATATTATGACATTTTTTTTAGTGTTAACTTTTTTATACAATCAACTTGTGTATGTGGATTAATGTTTTTGTATCTTTATTTAATCTTCATTTATGTATTATATATTTAATATATTGCACAATTAATTTATTCAATATTGTAATTATATTAATATTTGCATTTATTTTATATTTTTATTTTGTATAGTGTTTATCTATTTGTACACTTATTGCATAGTAAATGATGTTCTCTAATGATGAACATTTCTATTGTTCTTCTAATGATTATATTAGTGCTAAAAGTAATAATTCAACCTTTTTTGACTTTGAACCAGTTCAAGATAAATTACCGAAGACTTTTATTACTCCTAATTGTCTTTTTTTAGTGCATGTCAACGCTCAAAATGTTCCTGCTCATCACATAGATTTTCTCATATCTTTTGGTTCCGGTGTAGTCGACTGTATACTTGTATCTGAAACCTAGTTAAGACCATCTTTTCCGTCTGTAAATTACGCTATTCTAGGTTATCAACTATACACCGCAATATATCTGCACTGCAATATACCTGCATCTATCATTTCTTTATCCTCTCATCATCTTTAGGTACTCTTAAATTTCTTTATTTAGAACTAGCAGTACATCATAAAAAACTTCTTCTGGGAGTCTTGTATTCCCCGAATGACAAAGTTAATTATTTTAGTACTTTGGTAAAGTGTGCTCGAACATCTCTCACCTCTATATGAGCATGTAATCTTTATTAAAAATTAAAAAAAATGATATAAGATCTAAGATTTTAATAACGCTAACTCTACTAACTCATTATTTTCCCAACTGTAAGCCCTCTTTAATTGATGTTATGTCTGTCTCAACCCTAAACCTGTTGTTTCTCATGGACTCATGAAATGACTTCTCCTTTCTCTTTTCACAATCTAATATTTCTCTCATATTAATTACGTCCTGCCAAGGTTAACGACAAAATCTTTTCTACACAATTTAAAGCATATGGAATTAGATCGCTTAAGAGGGGAATTGAGGAACATATTGTCATCAACCAATATTAACAATATGAACTGATTTCTATATATGATATACATGCTCCTGTGATATCAGTTTGAAAGAAGCATGCCCCTTGGTTACGCCGGTTATTAGAAATACGATGTGTAAGCGTAATAATGCGTAAAAACAAAAAATATCCTCGTCAATAAAACTTAGCTGACTACAAAAAACTGCGTTACTTTTGCAACATGATGTGTAGAGACGTAAAGAGACGTTATATTCATATGACAGTTCAGAATCTCTCCCAAGCTCAGGTCTGGAGATTCTTAGAGTTATTTGGTGTGGGTAATGACACTAATTCAATTACTTTGGATCTCCTTGATGTAAATACTTTTTTATAACTTCTCCATCAATCACAAGTCCGCAAACTAAATCTAAAATACTTTTCTTTCTGACATTGTTCTCCCTGACTTCCCTCCTTTTTCTTTTAAAGCTGTAAGAGAAGTTGATGTTAGGAAGTGTTTCAACTCTAATTCTACCAAAGCCTTTGGAAGTGATGATCTTAGCCTCGACATGATCCCTCCTGTGTTGGAAATCAATGCACCAGTGGGCACCCACATCATAAATTTTTTACTGACACGTAATGTTGTTCCTACTCACTGGAAGTATGTTTATATCATTCCTCTGCCTAAAACTTCCAATCCCTCTAACTCCACTGATTATCGTCCTATATCCTTCCAATCCTATCTAAGGTTGTCGAGTCTTTCGTCAATAGCCAGCTGTACTTTTATGTCTCTTCTAATAACCTATTGCATCCTTACCAATCAGGTTTCCGTCCTCTCCACAGCACAGTTGGGGCGCTGGTGAATATTAAGAAGGACATTTAGTGTGCTTTGGCTCAAGCTCACTGTAATGATACTGCTGGATTTAAGCAGCGCTTTCAGCTCTGTTGATTTTGATGTACTTCTTGGCACTCTTCGCGTAGTTAATTTTTCTACGTCAGTCATTAGTTGGTTCCAATCTCTTCGGTCGTCAGTAGTGTGTAAAATCTAACAATGCTACATCGGCGTGGTTAGATCTCACTGCTGGTGTTCCACAAGGCGGCGTTCTTTCACCTCTTGTTTTTTCTATTTTTATTAATAGGGTTTGAGAGTTATTTCTTGTCCCTATCACCTGTATGCGAATGATTTGCAGCTATATAAACAGTCTGGCTTAAATGAATTGCCCAAGGCTATCGCTGCTTTAAACAAAGACCTTATCGGTGTTTAATCTCGTGCTGAGTCTTTTGGACTATTAATTAACCCGAAAAAATCACAAGCTGTTATCATCGGCAGTAATAAGCTTAGATACAAAATAAATTGGGACTCGATGCCAAAAATCATGTATTGCGCAATTAAAATTACGTATCATGAGAAAGTTTAGAACTTGTGTTTAACTTTTATTAGGTCTTTGTCATGGAAATCACACATCAATGATGGTAGTAAGTGTATGCGTTTCTCATTCTACTCGCTTAAGCGACTAAAATATTTTCTCCCACGTAAAAAAAAAATTATGTTACCGCAATCTCTACTCCTGCCAATTCTCGACTACGCCGATGTGTGTTATCTGGATGTAACTGAGGAGTTACTTAATAAGATAGAGCGCCTTCAAAATCTCGCAATACGATTTATTTTTGGTCTACGTAAGTATGACCACGTTTCTTACTTTCGAGATCACCACAATTGGCTCCCTATTCGCCTTCGCCGTGACATACATATTCTTATACTTCTCTTTAAGATTCTTAATAACCTGAGCCTTCCTTTATATGTACGTTCTCGCACCCATCACGCGCTCAAGGCGGTCGTATGTCGTTCCGATGCCTGACATTCCAAAGAGCAATAAAAAGTTTATGCAGAAATCCTTCTCCTCTTTAGAACCAACTCCCGAAACCCATCCAGAAAAGTCCTTCGATTACCTCCTTTAAATCCCTATAAAAATCATTTACTTACTAGTGCAATTTGAGATTGGTTATAAGTATAGTACCTATATATGAATATATATATATATATATATATATATATATATATATATATATATATATATATATATATATATATATATATGTGGTAACCACGCATTCCCATAAGAAGAAACAGTAAGCTTACATAACTGTAAGTACAAGAAGACAAGGATCAAGAGCGAGAAATTATAGTTAAAACAGAGAATCCAAATATAATATAAAAATATATATGAACACGACCACTAACACAAGTCACAATAACAAATAGAATTAGAAATTAAATATTATTAATAATTTAAGAAATTAAATATTAAGCAAAAAACATACCTTAGACCATGATACAATTGAAAGGTGTATGATTTTATTATGACTTGAATATGTTTAATCTGTCATTTAATCTTTTATAGCATTTCTGTTTTATCTCTTTATCAAAACTTATTTATCTATAAAAATTTGTGAATATACCAAAAATATTTGATAATAAAGAAATATGTCACTTATTTATCACAAATGTGTAATTATTGAGAATGTTTTTCGGTATATTGTTACGGCTATTTCATACCGAGGAGATGCGAAGCACGTTGGGTCAACTAGGACAAGGTAAATATCAATTTTTATCATGTACTAGCCGACCCAACATTGGGCTTATTCACGGATATAGTTAGTATCTGGTACCGTTCGTACTGTGTAATTGAAATGAAAATTTTTAAATGTTTCTTGGTGTTGTAAAGTATGCAATCAGACAGAAATCTCATTCGGTAAGTATTAATAAATTTAGAATGTCTATACCATAGAAGCTTCGTTCGTTGCTGATGAAGAATTTTCATAAACTCTGACTTAGGGGAAGGTAAAAATCTTCCCCTTTCTTTAAAGATTAAGTTAGTATGAAACTTTAATTACTTTGAGTGATTGGTCTAAAACTTTATATATTTTAACACAAACTTTAAGCCATGGTTGCAAAGACTTATTAAGACTTGGTGCCACTCGGGCAAATCATGAACTGATGGCGGGCCGGCAGCCAGAAGTATAGATAATTAAAAAAAAAAAGAATTAACAAAACGTAAAAGTAACACATAAAACTGTTTCCAAACTTTCATTTGCAAGGCGGTTTCGATTTTTTTGCTTTATTATTATTTAGAACTAAAAAAAGTTGTTTACATATATATGTATGTAGAACCAAATAACCTGGAACATTTCAGAGTGTTTATGCGCAACTCTTGGTAGACATAATATTTAAATTATATCAATTCATAAACTTAGTTATAACAAATCTATTTTTAATTGAGAAAAACTAATATTCTTATAATATTTACAATTTTTAAAGTGTTATTCCACACTTAGGATTAGAAAACATTTTTGAAAAAACGTATAAAAATTTGAACGCAGCGGGATTCGAACCCGCGCCTCTTGGATATCGACCAAGCGCTCTGATCGCTAAGCCATGCGTTCTACCAATAGGTGCGTCAAAATTCTTATACGTTTTGTGACAACTTATTTATGTTGTTAGCATCTCTGTAGAGAGATTTTTACAAATTTCTACTACTTAAAGATTAAGAAATAATCGTTTAACAAGAGAGATTGCTATTTTATTTTTTAATATTTACTATTTTTAAAGTGTTATTCCACACTTAGGATTAGAAAACATTTTTGAAAAAACGTATAAAAATTTGAACGCAGCGGGACTCGAACCCGCGCCTCTTAGATACCGTCCAAGCGCTCTGAAGCGCTCGCTACGTTCAAATTTTTATACGTTTTTTCAAAAATGATTTCTAATATTCTTATGTAAAATAGAGCTATGTCAAATTTAATAAGTTTTGGCAAAGCGCGTCATCTGACTATTAACGTGTTATAAGCAGCTGCGTCCCACCTCAGATTCCGCTCATTTATATCTTTACCTTTAACAAAACAGAGATATCAATAAATATTTTTTGCATTATTCTACATATTATGATGTTTTAATTACTATTTTCACATTGAATTGGAAGAACTCGGGTTGTTTGGGCACCTCGAGAGGATGAGTGATGAAAGAATGGTAAGAAAGATTTATAAAGCAAAGTAGGTGGTACAAGAGGTCGAGTGAAACCTCGGTTGACCTTTGAAAACATAGTATCAATGATACTGGAGGTAGGTCGTGTAAAAAATATGAGGATCCGAAGGGAATATGAAGAGGTTAATGACTGTAGACGAGGCCAAAGAGGTATGCAGGGACCGTAGCGTTTGACGCTCCGTCCTTTCTGAATACCCTGCAAGGGAAAAAGCGTGAAGCTAAAAAAAAGCCAATTAATAAAATATTTAAAAAGGCGAGTAGATCTTATTTCCTATAAGTTAAAAACTTAAACGATCAAGCGAATAGTAAACATTAATGCATATGCATTATTTATTAGCTGTATAACGTGCATATATTATAAATATTAAGTGCTTCTTAAATAAGTATGTGAGTCAGAATATTATGTTAACTTAATAGATAAACAGACAGAATGGAAGAGAATACTTTATCGCTTGTAGTTTTCTGTGATCGCCGCAAATCGCGGGAGGCTCGATTTATGACATAATTCTTTGCTATCCACCACGTGACTGCCTCATGGTTTAAATATATTATTTTTTTAAACAATGTCAAATTAAAGTGAAAATCACGCCGAGAACAGACGTTAGGTATATACCAGAAAAAAATATTTTAAATCTACATAAGTTGTCAAGCGAGCCCTCTTTGATCTGTCCGTAAGTGAATGACTTTAATAAATTATTTTTGTTTAAAAGCTACCTGAATTATTTTCATTTTCTTACTTAACACGTTTAGAGTTTAGCGGGGACTAAAATTACAAATTGGCTTTCTTTAGAATTGATCAAGATCTTTGTTTTCGCGATTTTTACACATTTGTAATGAAATTATTTTATACAAAAATATATGCGATTAATCCGTTTAAAATAGTATCTAGTATATTTTTAAATTATTTAAAATATCTTTAATCGGTTATTTGAATGTACTTTAAGTTGTAAAACACAGTTTACACTTATCAATAGTTTCTCGAAGCTTGATATTTTGTATAGCACTTCTATTTCTTTTAAGATTGAACTCGACTATGTGCAACCGGTTTTTGATTTCATCATTTGTTATTTTTATAGAATTCTCTCATTATATTAAATTATTTAATCAAACGGATACTCCGTTTTCAATTTATCATATAAAATTTGTCAATCAATATATTATTTTATACACAAATGACAAAGTCTTTAATATTTACTTCATAATAGTCAGTTCAGTAGAACACGTCTTACTGTAAATAATTATAATAAAATTATATTCATTTCTTCGATCAACACACAAACACAAATAATTATAATAAAATTATTTTCATTTCTTCGCTCCGGTAACACAAAGTGCGGTATTGAGTTCCACTCTACACGTTATGTCTCGATACTGGTCGGTAGTAGGGGTACTATGCGGGATAAAAGCGTGAAGCTTAAAAAATATGAGTAAGACAAAGCGCGACGTTAAGTTACGTTGCTCAATGTACAATATTTCGAATTCGGCGCGCTGGAAAAAAACATTAAAAACATTAAGTAACGCGCTGGAAAAAAAAACATTAAGTACATACATCTTCATTTACGTTAATTATTATTAATGTAAACCTGATTTGCTAGTTGCCATAATTTTTAAGTTTTAAGAAAAGCAGACCTCAACCAACCCACAGATCGATGTTTTTAATAATTAATTGAAAATAACTAAAACAAAGAATAGAATATTTTACATAACTCAAATTGAAAGTGGTGAATGGGATGTTTTGCGTTTTGTTTACCTTTCCTAAGTTAATATGTGCGAAAATGTGTAAAATTTTAAAATAAAGAGATACATATATATTATATTCACTAAAGTTTACGCATTTTGTTGTCACTAAATGTGTTAACGTGTAAGAATGAAGCAATTATGTTAGCTATATTGACTCAAGTCGATAATGTTTTTTTTTAGCTTCACTCTTTTTATCCCGCATAGCACGGTAAACAAAAAGTACCTAGTTTCTAGACACTCCGTACTTTGCTTTCCACTGAATTTGAGACATTGCGTGTTGAGTGGTGCAACTCAACATCGCACTTCTTAACAGTCTTACCAAAACGAGGAAGTGGAAATAATTTAAATATCCCTCCCCCGGGTGGATATCGAACCCACAGTTGATCACGCTTACAGTAAGACGCTGTCCCACTGCCCCACGACCGGATTAACATAATTATTTATACGTTTAGTTACGATTCGAATTATTTTCGCACATAACTTAGGTATAGTTTTTGTCAAAATAATTAAGTAATATATAAATTTATAAACTTAGTTGTAGCAAATCTATTTTTACTTCAGAAAAATAATATTCTTATATAAAAAAACACAATGAGGCCATCGTGGAGCAGTGGAACAGAACGTAACTGTAAATACGATGATCGTGAGTTCAAATCCCAATCGAAAAAGTAATCATATTTAAATTATTTATATTCCCCCAGAACTTCATGAATTCCGGCAGAAACTGTAAACGGAGTTTCCGGAAACTAGGCTGTCTTTGCGTACCATGCGGGATAAAGAATGTAGCTAATTAAGGAAATATATCGAATTAATAAAATGATTAAATACATTCATAAAATGATTAAATACAAACTGTTCATGTGTGCGTGCGTGATTTCTTTTACCACTCCTTCACATAAACAATTACTTCAAGCCAGAATTATATTATAAATAACAACATAAGCGTGCAAGCTAATTTTTGGCAGCAAGCAGACTTCAACGGAGGAACTTGACACTACCTTATAGTTGTATACAACTTGTGTCTCATCTAACATAGCAACACTGCTAAGAAGCTTTATCGATTATTAAACAACACATCAGATTATTCAGATCTCTGACATTAAACATACATAAAACATGTATTAGGCTATGTAACTTTTTAAGCGATTTCCCAAAAGGAGGAGGCTACCGATTAGGCCGGTATTTTTTTTACGCATGTACAACTATTCCGCCGAGAGCGCTGCCATTTGGTCTCACAAAAATTAATTTCAATCAAAACTACTGAAAGTTATGATTTTATGATCATATTTGTTAACTTAACGATGGCATTGTCACTGCTCTTTTTACGTATTTACTGCGATTTCTCCCACATTTATGAACCGATGTGCCATTTTCTTTTATTTGAAAAAATACATTTCAGGTAGTGTTCTACAAAAATTGTTAAAAATCTGATGAAGATCTTTGGAAATATCAATGCAAAATGTTCAATGAATAACAAGCAAATGATTCGCGATTGTTGTTATCGTTTTTATATGTGTTTACCATTCTGTAATACATATTATAATTATTAAAAATATATGTACTTACACCGAATCACTATGAACCTCTATATACCTATAAGCTTCTCTATTCAATAACCATTAGCGAATGGATCCTAAAAAGTAAAAAGATACGTTTAAACAAACCAACTTCCAAAAGTGTAAAGTAAAAAACAATTGTATAAAAATTTAATTTACACACATCGTGTAAACCAATATAAATAAAATAACTACTATTCTTTGGTTTTGTTACCAACTCATAGGTTTGGGGTCGGTGCCAACTTTTCGAAAGTAATATACCTTTGCAGTGTACAGATGTGTGCAAACTATATTTTTATTGTTAAGTTAGCTGTGTGTAAGCATACAGTGTATAAACTCAACCACTTCATTAGGTTTGATAAAATTCGTTAAATATATTTTAGATTTCTGCCTAGAATGATTCGCAAGTCTGTTGAAATACGTTCCAATTTCAATAGAGGAAAACAACACAGTCAAACGTGGGACAATTGTGAAACAGAACAGACGAATGCCACTTCAATCCCAAGGACTAATGTAAAGTGTTCGAAACGACAGATTCTCAAAAATGTATTTTCGAATACCGAAATGTACGCGATTAATCCGTTTAAAATAGTTTAATTTAAAATGTGAAAAAATCGTAAAATCAAAGATTACATCATTGACAAACATTTTTTTATGTAACAATTATTTAATATAGTGTTGTGCCGGTCGTGTCGTAGTGGAGTAGCTGTAAATACGATCGGTTGTGGGTTCGATTTCCACTTGAGGGAGTGATTATATTTAAATTATTTCACTTCCTCGTTTAGGTGAGCCAAAGTGCGGCGTTAAGTTCTACCATTCAACACGCAATGTCTGGAAAGCGAATTACGGAGTGTCTTGACTCATTAGGTACTTTCTGTCTACCCTGCTATACGGTAAAAAAACGTAAAGAAATATATATTGTATACAGTTTTTACTGATCTTTATTTGTAATATTTCTTTACTTGTATGTTAATGCCTATTGTGATTAAATCATTTATGCTATAAGGCTGTATAACTGTTATAGATATAAGTATATGTAATACCTATTGTATATAAAAAGTTTCGTTCAAAACCGTCCAGCAGTTCTAAAGACGCGCTCGTAGAAACCAACAAACAGAAAGATAACATAAAAAGTTTGCAAATTTTATTCCATTACTTTATATCTATTACGATTTCTTCTCGAAGGTAATTAAAAATACAATTTATAATTAATTAAGTAATTCTTTCCTTAAAATTAATTCATATTAATCTATTATAAAGATATTCCCGCGCTACTGTGTAACATTTAGGTATGTTATTCTGTTTCTTCTGTTTCTTCATTGCCTCCGGAAACTGGAAATGTGTGAGCATAAAAAATGGCTTATAGTACAATTATCTCAGTTTATTTTTTTATATGTTTACAGAAATAATAGAAACAATACTTGAAGAAAACAATAATGGGGTATACTAATATTTTACGTCAAATAGTAAAAACAGCAACTTCCACTGCACTTCCTGCCTTAAAGGTATGCTCTAAGAATTCTATTATTCTATATAAGACTAGTGCATGCTACCATGCTAAAAAGCGTGAAGCTATCGTGATAAAACAAAGTTCAGTTTACAATAATCTATACGGTCTGTTTCTAATATTAAAATAACCGCTTTTGAGTAAATGCATTAATATTTATATATGGTATATATAGCTAAATAACATTTTTAACTATTTTTGTCTGTCAGATCAGCTTAACCGATTTTGACGAAACTTTCAAGAACAAATATCGAATATAGAGTATATTTTATTTTAGAATTGTAAAATAAAGATACAGAAATGTGAAATTCAACGCGGACGAAGCCTTTTACCCGCGGTAAAAGTACTTTTTCTACATTGTTATTTTGAGTTGATTTTATTTTAGGAAAACCAAGTGAAATTAGGAAAATTCAATATAAATTACATGAAAGTTGGTGACGGTTCCCATAAAGTGGTGTTAATACCAGGCGTCTTGGGTACTATTAGATCACATTACTCGTATCAGATAAATGGGTTTGATAAAGACAAGTTCACCCTTGTAATATTTGATCCTCAAGGATATGGAAAGAGCGTCCCTCCAGAGAGGATATACAGTAAGGACAGCTACCAGAGGGATGCGGACACGGCTTACGAACTTATGAGCGTATGTATTAAGATTAATTATATATTTTATTGTAGACAACAATTAACATAATGCCTCGTTTAATTTAAATAATACTGTTTTCACATTCTACCTCTATTGAATTCGTTTGGATCGATACAGGATATTATCGATTCCCATTGTATTAATATAATATATCAATCAATATGTAATCGAAGAGCACTATATTAAGTTTGTAGTAGTACAATATAAAGGTAGCTTTTGAAAGTTGATCTTGCTATTTACTCTTATTATATATATTTTCTGACCTTAGTGTTAGATGCAGCAAAGTAGGATAGTAGAATCTTGATAAAAGTCGTCTGCAATATTTGTAATGATAACTTTGTCACTACTAACATCAATGTATCGTTGAATGTACGTTTAATTATCATATAGTTGTAGTTTTTTTATAAAATATTATATATAATATTACGATAAGATTGAAAAGTGTGTCCACATATGCAAAATAAAATAGATATATTAATTTATATTAAATGATTGATTGATTGATGAATTTATATTAAATGATATTGATCGTAGATGCGTAATCAATGCGTTGTCTTGGCAACGTGTCTTGGTTACGTCATTTTATATATTAAGTTAATGTATTTTATTCTTTTTGCATTATTTAAAACAAATGTACATTTGCATTCCGCCTGTCCTTGTATTTATTGTAAAAAACGTATTATTAGCATTATTATTATTATTAGTAGCTATATCGAATAATATTTTTTTTTCAGTATCTAAGCATTCCTAATTACTCGGTAATGGGGTGGAGTGGAGGAGGCTCAGCCAGTATGATCCTCGCTGCACAGCATCCGGAGAATGTACAGAAATTAGTGATTTGGTGCACTAACTCGTTTGTACACAAGGACGACATAGAACAATATAAACGTATGCGCTATTGCTTTTATTATACAAATAAATACATAGTTTTTTAGATTGTTTGTGGATAAAACACAGGTAATTTTTTTCGCTCTACAGACCCTAAAAGTTTATTAACATTAATTTTGTAAAAACTCAACTTTGTATCGTACCTATCTTTATATATATATATATATATATATATATATATATATATATTATATATATATATATATATATATATATATATATATATATATTATATAAAGTGATGTTTACAGCAGATGAATAATATTTAAACCTACTTTAATGAAAAGATCACCAACGTAACGTAACGTATATCGGAGACTACAATTGAGCTGCATTTCTTCATAGTTCTCATAAAAAGTCGACTAAAAAACTTTTAATTCGCTAATCTGTAACAATTCAATAATCTATAACAATCTTCAAAGAGTCAATATTTTAATAATATAGAATAGTATAGGATAAAATAATTAAATACATGGTTAATATAGATTATTTTTTGTTTAGAAATCAAGAATATTGACACATGGGTCGATGAAATAAAGGGAGAAATGATCCGAATATACGGCGAAGAAAAGTTTATCGAAATGTGGAAAATATGGGGAGACTATATGTTCGGAGCAATGGCAGAAGAACCTGATATATGTAGCGACCAATTGAAACATATATCCTGTCCTACGTATATATTGCAAGGACAGAAGGATAGGCTCGTGCATCCATCACATTTTCCATTTTTATGTTATCACATCAAAAATTCTAAGTAAGTTATTGTTATACTTTGTTAACCCTTTCGTTAACGCGTGACGTAATTTGTAGATCGCTTATTGTGGCTCAAATCCTTATATTAAATAGAAAAGGGTTTTTTAAAGCAACTAATCTCATTTGGGATTTCTATAATTTCAGGTACTTTTTATATCCACAAGGCAAACACGACATTCATATGAAATACGCTGACGACTTCAACCAGAGAGTTCAAAAATTCTTATTAGAAGAGTGAAACAACTTCTTACATGAAAATATAGAAAAACATCATAACAATGAAATAATATTGTCATGTGTATCATTTTGTTTTATTATTTTTATGATTATATTTGAATATTTCAATTACATTAAGAAAAGGAAGCTTCATGCTTGGTTTTGTTTTGGTTCTTAACTCAAGTCATTTTGAGCGTGCCAATAGACCGATATCACTTCGCCATTGTCATGTTGATAGGAGAACACACAAACAGCTACTAGCCAGAAGCTAAAAACTTCCCTTAAAAGATTTTTTTTGATGACCAATACAGCTTCTCACTTTATTCCGCTTAGCAGGTGACAATCTAGTGTCAAAACACACGGTTGACTGCTTTCCGTCTAATATTGAGATATTGCTTGCTGTGTGGTGAACGCGCTTTGCTGGTATACCAGAGCGGACAAATAAGCGTTTTTTTATAAATATATTCCGCTGAGAGGGAAACCGAACCCACAATCAATGGCGATTAGACTCGTTGTCTCATTGCGCCATGACGGCCTCAACATGACATTAAAGAAGAGTCTAAAATCTTAAGACTATTGTTAACTAGCTGCTGCTTTAAGTTGTGTTAAAAGTCGAACGTCAAATGATTTACCACCAGTTCACTAAAGTTAATTTGTTCTTGTGGCTTCAGCTAGTGGTGGTCTAGGGGGAGCACCGTGAAGTTTTACTGGATAAACGGCACGGCCAACACCTGTCAGTCCAGAGCCCCATATAACCCATCCCAAGTCCCCAATCGTAAGAGTATCCGTAACAGAATTTCCTTACGTTAAAAAAAGAAGTCATTGTATACATTATAAAATGATTTATAGATTTTTTGACGTCTTTACATTTCCACAGTGCTGCAATAAGCCGCACTATACATTTTAGTTTTGATAATATAACTCATTCTTAAATTTTACGTTGTATTGTACCGGTTTTCATTTTAATTTTCCAACCCTTTACCGCACCCTGGACCCTGAAAATTCTGCTTAGAGCATTTGATCCTGACTATAGTCAATGGGCATTGCAAGAATAGCTGCCCCAGTTGGTATTTTTCATCCAAATGTTATTATTTAACCTGAATATTGTCGGCAATTGTGGCTCTACTATAACTATTTACTATTGAACATAATTAAATAAAAAACAAACTTATCATATGATTATCATTGATCGTTAGTAGGTACACCTTTCTGTCTTTCATATACTATTACTACAACTTCCACAGGTAGTTTAGGTTAATAGTTATTACATATGTTCAAATTATAGTTTTTTGTGTCGTCTTTGCTGAAGTTTCTCTTAGAAACAAATGTCTTGCCTTGTTGTACTATGAGTTTATCATATGTATTATTTAATAATTTACAGACTACAAGATTATCGGGAAATGTAGCATTTCAAAATCTGATAAAAGGTTTCTTTTTTTGATAACTACTTTCCTTTCAATATAGTTTAGAAAAAATCCTAAAGAAAGATGGGAAGAAGACTTACAGAAAAATTAAAATTCATTGCCTTAAGAATGTTCAAACAAAGATTTACGAACAATGTAATTTAGTGTCATAGACATTGTTTAGTAAATTAAATGAGATTAGTATGGTAACCATGACAAATAATAAGTAAATACTACTAAAACACTATAAGTAAAAAAAATTAGCGCCTTAATTGGCGCTTATAAAATTTACAGTTTTTTCTATAAGCAGCATTTGTCTGCCTCAAATCTCTCTTCTAATATCTTTCTGTTACTACTCAATAATTAGTTTAGTCCATTTCTCTACTTTTTCTCATAGTATATATTATGGCATAACATGTTACACTAAATACACTTTATTCCTTACTCAGTCATGGGGTGGAGTGCAGGAGGCTCGGCCAGCTTGTTCCTCGTCGCACGACATTCAAATGAAGTAAAGAAGTTAGTGAATTGCGGAACTCACTTTTTATTCATAATATTGACTTTGAAGAATTAAAAATATTTTATGCTTATGGTATAAAAAGGTACCTAAATTTATATAAAATTCTGCTGCTACTTATACAGTAAGTCTAATGGTGGAAAGAGACTTATTTAAAATCGTTCTATGGAAAGATGATAATTAAAATAAAATCAAATATGTATCCAACAATATTTTTTTCTAAATATCAATCGTTATAATTGTGTTGTAAGAATACAATGACATTCGTATCGTGTTCAAGGAACGTATTTATACAAAAACAATAAATAAGATCACTGTTCTACCTTATTTTTTTAAATATAAATGACATTAACACAAGTAGCTATCAAATTAAATGGAATGGCAAAGAAAGATTTGCCCGTTGGTGGAAAAAATGGGAAAATAATCTGTTGAGTACAATGAAGGTGTACCCTGATGTATGTAACGATCAATTGAAATATATATATATATCTTGTCCCACAAGTACATTACAAGGAATGACCTATTAAAAATCCGTAACATTTTTATAGAAATGAAATATGATCTATATATCATCGTTGTACATATCGTAAAAATTAAAATTAAAAATCTAATGTAAATCCAAACAAAACTGACTGATTATTATTTTCCTTTAATAATATAAACATTTAAAAAAAATCTCTTAAAATTTGAACGGTTATGGGTGGCGGATCGGATTCCATAAGGTTATTTTGATTGAGTAAAAATGACTAATTTTATCTTATACAAAATAACACTAAAAAGTATTAATTATCCATAATGTCTTATTTGGCGTTTCTTATATGTTGTTGTTATTTTACATATTTATAATTTCAGATATTTACTATATCCACAGGGCAAACACGACATTCATATTAAATAAGCTGAGATGTTTCTTATAAAAAGCAAAGCAATAATGTAGTCAAAGTGTAAAAAAAGGAGCTAAAAAAACTTAAAAAACAAAGGAGCTTAAAAAACAAAGTGTAAAAAAAATGTTCTACAATGTTATGGATCGTATGAATATCTGCAAAATAATCCACGACCATATGTTCAACTACTGTAGTTATGCAACTATAACTACTTTTGTACATTTTAAAAGTCGAAAAACAAGGCTACATGAATTAAATCATATTATTCATATCTCTGTATTAATCTTTACTCCATTAAACAATATTACATTAAGATCATTTCAATTCCTGTAAAATATTTATTAAATTAATAAAATCAGACATTCTATTGAAAAGATATAACGAATTAAAAAATTAGAATCTAAACAAAATAATTAATGTAATAACACAACGGAGGTAAGGGGGGCCATCGATATCTATCGCGATCTGTACATTATAAATATTAAAAAATAAGTAACAAGGGGTGTTACTACATTGACACTGAACCCAAAAATGTGATTAAAAAATTTGTTTGTCTGTCTCTGTTTGTTTAAGCATCATGCAAAAACTTCCAGTTCGATTAAAATGAAATTTGGTATAATTATACTGCAACTGAGTACCTTTATCCCGCAAAAGTGTATACTTTAAAAAACAAACTTAATTTTACACCTCAATCCATAAACATCACTACTGAACTTAGCATTACTAGCATTACGCTATGTAGGACCAAATGTCGAATTTACTAATTTATATATATATTTTTTTTAAATAAAATAATAATATTTTAAAGTTTGCTTATTTAATTATTTTCATACTTTATTTTAAAAATAATTAAAACTGATTAAATGTATATTTCAATGAAGAAATACAATTTTATTTCAAGTGAATGTTATTTTCTAATAATGAACATATTTTTTATTTATCCAAATTTATTTACGTACTAGAATTTATTTAAGTAGAAGAAATTATTTATGTAAATTTATTTATGTAGAAGATGCTAATAAAACCGTCTTAGTGGGAGACCATAGTCCTTTTATGAAACGTTCATTTGAAATGCTTATTTAACTTTAATAATATTTCTTACTAGCGGCCCGCTCGCTGCTTCGCCCACGTGAACTCACTATACTATAGCTATTTCCTTTTTTACCTGCAGGCTTCTTATAAATATTTTTTTATATTTGATATAAACAATATTTATAAGACTTTATATACACTTGCAAGAGCCCTTAAATATTTATAATCTCACCCTGTCGTAAAATCTGTTTTTAACGAACATCTTCTACCTCCAAATTTCAAGTTATATTGGATACAACCGTACATCCATCCGTACAACCAACCGTACGGACATGTGACGTACATCCACTTATGACATGTGATTTCTCCCACCCACATACGGCACCATGGTCCACACGTGATTTGAGACTCGTCAACATATAACATCGTAGTCCACATTTCATTTCACCCTTCCACATACATATGTGTGAATGAGTAATATCATATGTTCACATGAACATATGATATTACTCATTCACATTACATCTTTATCCACATATTAATTTACTTGTCCACGTTTGATAAACATATAATTCATCCATTCACATATGACACCATGGTCCACATGTGATTATTCTTGTCCACATATAACACCATGGTCCACATGTGACTGGATGTTTTTCTACAATGTAGATTTTATGCGTACAACTGTACAAAGAGCGATCTTAGCGTTATTCCTCAAAGAATACAAATCAAATATTCCCCTCTATTCCCGTCTTACACACAAATGTGACACAGTTTATACTATATGTACTCTATATATTTAATAAAACATTACTGTACTATTTTTATTTTCTAGAGTGTAATTATAATATGTTTAGTCAATAATTTTGTATTATTATTATTATTATAACTTACAAATAATCAAGAATTAAATTATAAGTTTACATAGAAAGTAATGCAAAAAATTATAATCCCAGGTCGAGCAAACCGACTATATACTGCGCTGATACTGCGCTGTTAGCCACTAATGTGTTTTCTTTTATTATTTCTGTATTTACAAGTCAATGTATGTTTACAAGCTAATAATGTGGAATACAAAATATGAAATAAACTATAATCGGAGATATGAAAATAAAGGATGTAAACATATTATGTGTAGAATTTCTTTAAAAAATTGGTAGCAGATTGGATATTCTAATTATTTTTAGACTTATAAGCTATTTTTCAAGTATATATTAAAATGCCGTGATTACATTTTAATGATTAAATTAAAACGATAAACACAGTAATATTATATAAGGTATTTTTATTTCATTTTTATATTTTTCCGTAAGAAATTGTATTAATCTTCCAATAAGAATTGTTGAACTCTCTGGTTGAAGTCGTCAGCGTATCTCATATGAATGTCATGTTTGCCTTCTGGATACAGGAAATACCTGGAATTATAATAACACAAGATTGCCTACTAATACATATATATATACAACATTAAAACTAGTTGTAATCAGTCTGTGGAACTATCCACAGCCTGATTGTGTAACATTTTAGCAAAGCGCGGCGTTAAGTTCACCAATGAACACGCAATGTCTAGATTTTGTGATTAAAGCAGTCAACGGAATGTCTTGACACTACGTTGTCTGACTACTTTCTTATGCGGGATAAAGCGTGAAACTTTTGAGATATTTTTAAAAGTGTTAAATAGAAGTAAAGCCAACTATACATGGTGCCGTGGGATGAAGAAAACTATTCACAGTGACCAAGGATTTTTGAAGAAATCGTTCACAATACACAATTTTGTAATTATAATATACACGCCGATCGATTGTGGGTTCGATCTCCACTTGGGGGAGTGATTATATTTAAAATTATTTTCATTTTCTTTCTCACTCTGGTAAGACAAAGTGCGGCGTTGAGATGGTATGACTCGAATTCGGCGGAAAGCAAATCACGGAGTGTCTTAACACTAGGTATTTTCTGTTTACCCTGCTATGCGGAATAAAAAGCATGAAGCTAAATAGCGCGGGACCACACACTTATTGCAAGTCAATTTTGGAACGTCCAACTTGGATACTATACAGATTCATCTTATATGGGCATTAATCTGGATAGTTGCTTATAATTCTTATAACTTCGGTACAAAAAATGATTACTTACTTAGAGTTCTTGATATGGTAACACAAAAATGGAAAATGTGATCGATGGACAAGTTTATCCTTCTGCCCTAGTAATATATATGTAGGACATTTTATATATTTCAAATGATCGCTACATATATCAGGTTCCACCTCAATTGTATCCAACATATTGTCCCCCCATTTTGACCACAAACGGGCAAATCCTTCTTGGCCGTATGTTTCGATCATTTCTTTTTTTATTTGTTCACCCCACAAGTCGATCTGCGTTATTTCTAAAAAAATATTCTTTAATTATTAAGTAACTATCTTTATTGTGTTTTTTTTAAAATAACATTAACCAATGATTACTATAAACTGGTCAATTTTTTATGTAACTATTTCATAAAAACCTGTGCCATGGAAGAAGTGACTTGTTATACAAAATGGTGATCTGGCGGAAAAGATTGTATTATGAAACAATTTTATTATAAAATAGCTTTTACTCGCAGCTTTGCCTGCATGGTAGAATAACACTACTTGATAAAAATAGGTGTATTTTTGGTTAAAAGAGGCTTACGTCATTCGTAAGCTGGCGTTGACGCAGTGTGACAGAGTCTGACTGTAAATATAATCGATTGCGGGTTCGATTCCCAATTGGTGTACTGATTCTATTTAATTTTTTTTCATTTCCTTGCTCTGGTAAGAAAAAACGCGGCGTTGGTTTCCGTCAACACTCAACACGTAATGTCTTGAATTCGGCGAAAAGCGGAGTATGGAGTGTGTTGACACTGGGTACTATATAAAGGCGTAAAACTAAAAAAAATAGCTTATGGATCTAATAACCGTTCCGCTGTAACTTTTAAATATGATTTAGCCGCAAAATATAGCTTTAAAGTGACCTTTCAGTTAATAATTGAATCTATTGAAAAAATTATATCACTTCGTAGAAATTAACAAAGTTAAAGAAGGATTACTCTCTTTCCTATATATCATTCACCAAATTCTAACTATCTCTACTCAAAAAACTGTAACGTAGTAGACAAACTTTTTTGTAGTTATTTTTTTAAATATTTTCATATTAAAGGTATTATTGATAACGCACTTTTAAACTGTTTAATGTCGTCCTTGTGGAATAAGGCGCTAGTTCCCCAAATAACTAATTTCTTTACTTCTTCCGGATGTTGTGCGGCCAGGATCATGCCGGCCCCGCCGCCTCCACTCCACCCCATAATCGAATACTTAGGGATGTTTAAATACTGAAAAAAAATCTAGTATTGATTTTATTTTAACATTGATATTTATAATATTTTTCCCGCACAGTAGGGTTGATAGTCAGAGACAATTCAGTGTCAAAACGTTGAGTGAAAAATGTTGAGTGGCAGAAAACAACGCCTCGCTAGTCTCACCAGTGCGAGAAAATTAAAATAACTTAAATATAATCATTACTCTGAGTAGGAATCGAACCTATAACCGATCACGTTTAGAGTCAGACGCTGTGCCACTGCGCCACGACCGGCCTCACACTAACACACTAAACACATTAAATGTGATTATATATATTATAAATTAATGAAAGAAATTGTAGAGTAGCTTACTTTTTTTGTAAGGAAAAGTAAGAGTGAGAAAAAAACTATGGAATGGACGTGTGGATTTTGACATATATTATTACTTATTTTTGCTTTTGTAATTTCAAAATAAATTTAGCCATACTCTCATGTGACTCTATAATACATCAGCTATCTGCCAGTCAAAGGTTTCGTCAAAATCGATCTAGCCGTTCCAGAGATAAGTCCGCACAAACAGACAGACAGCAATTTTTTTTATTTTGGTATATATACTGTGTATACATACATATGTACATATTTAGTTAAAATCGGCGATTTTAAGATTATAAACAGACACACTAATTTCAAATAAATGTATTTGTATAGATTTAAATGTATCTCTATATTATACTATCGTATTGGGGATCGAATCCACAACCAGGGAACTTGTAGACAGGCTCCCACTGCACCACGATGGCGTCAAATTCGTGTATAAAATAAATGTGTATTTTTGTAGATAATGATTATTAGATATTTTTTTTTTGTTTCCTTTATTCCACATATATTACGGTAGATACGGAGAATACAATGACCGCATGTTGTCCACGTTTCCCGTAAATGGCAATGAAAACATAGTACGTAAATAAATTAATTTCTACAGTAAAAATTTTATCACTTACCTTCATAAGTTCATAAGCAGTATCCGCATCTCTCTGGAAGCTGTCCTTAGTGAATATCCTCTCTGGAGGGACGCTCTTTCCAAATCCTTGAGGGTCAAATATTACAAGGGTGAACTTTTCCTTATCAAACCCGTTTATTTGATAGGAATAATGTGATGTAATAGTACCCAAGACACCTGGTATTAACACCACTTTATGGGAACCGTGACCAACTTTCGTGTAATTTATATTGAATTTTCCTAATTTCACTTGGTTTTCCTAAAATAATTAATTAATTCATATTACAATAAGAACTTTTGTTTACTTCACGCTTTTATCCCGCATAGGAGGGTGGACAGAAAATACCTAGTGTCGAGAGACGCCGTACTTCGCTTCCCGACGAATTCGAGATGTAGCGTGTTGAGTGACGGAACTCAACGCCACATTTTGTCTTATCAGAACAAGGAAGTGAAAATAATTAAAATATGATCACTCACCTGTGTAGGATCGAACCCACAACCGATCGCGTTTACAGTTAGACGGTGCTCCATGGCGCCACGACCGATTTCAATAAGTAAGTACGTGCGTGCGTAAATAAAACTTTTGAGATTAGATTTAAAGAAAAAAAAAAGAAACGGAGAAATTCATAATCTGCTCGTAATTTTGTTTTGCAAAAAGTTCAATATCTTATTTCACTTGCTATTTTTATCTCATTATATGTTAAATGATCGATAGGTTGTACAATTGTTTTTTTTATTATACATTTATTAACTTCGTCGCGATGGCATTAATATTCTTATATAAAATAATGTCATCCTGTATACCTTCAGTGGAGACAAAGCGGTGGAACTTGCTGTTCTCACTATCTGACGCAAAGTAAGCCGCATTATTTTGTTTAAAATCCTCCTTTTCCAAAGTTTTCTGGTTTGTTTACTATATAAACATATTAGAACATTTAAATAAAAACAATAATATTTTAAAAAAATCAGGCTTTTTAGGCGTGGAAAGAAAGTACCTAGGATTATGCTAACAACGTAAATAAATTGTAACAAAACGTATAGGAATTTTGATGCACAGGATAATACGCATTGCTTAGCGGTTGGACGGTTTCCAAGAGGCGCGGGATCGAATCCTGCTGCTTTCATTTTTTTGTTTTTTTTTAAAGAACCTACGGATATGTCAGTAATAAGTTCACTTTCCAAGTTCTAGCGATATTGGGACCTTATCAACTGTTTATGTAACCAGACCGAGGCTAAATTTACAACCTACCTATGTGTAAGATCACGGATCAGTGATGTATTAGATATCTTGTACCTGCCTTGGTAGAGGTCTTATTAAAAATACGCTTTAACCTGCAATGTTCGAGCTCCTCTCCCTACATCAAATTATTTATTATAAAAAATTGTACAGTTTAATATTTACAATATAATTTTAATTATTAAACATAATTATGTAAGTGTATTAGTAAAGTAAATCTACTAATTATCATAATAAAATATTATTTTTTTTATCACAAAACGATTGCCGGATGCGGTGCTGTGGTGTACAATTATATAATATTATAAAAGAAATGTATGCTAAAATTATAATTATCATCATGTGCCTTAAAAATAAATAAATTTTAGAAAATTTTAGAAAATTTCGATTATTAAAAAAATAATATGTAAATACGTAGATCTCAAATAGGGGACAAATACTATATTGAGCTGTAAGCAACAACGGAAGCTTAAACTGTATTGGTGAAAACCGTTTATTAAACGTTACAATAGTTTCTGAGATCAGTGATATCGAAGACAAACAAAATGTGAATAATTTAGGCATCATTTTATTTATTTTTTTAATATAAAATTTTATTCCACTACAGACTAGGTCTATAGCATTTTTTCCTTTTTGTTATTTATTACTCATTTGCATATAATTATAATCGGCTACGCTGATTAAGAGCTATATTTATATTTAACCGATTTTTTGACAAATAATTGTAATCTTGTGTATTTAATCAAAAGTTAGAACGTTTGTCTATTGGGGTGGCATAATAAATTTATAGATTATATATTAAGATGAAAAAAAAGGCCTATAAACTGGTTTTTGTTTCTTATTAGAATGTAATTTGTTATATATATACATACGTTTACATATATATATATATATATATATATATATATATATATATATATATATATATATATATATATATACACATATATGTATATATACAATAAGTAATTTATTAAATTTATTTACTTACCGAAAAATTGTTGGAAGAATCGATTTAGTAATAATAGATTTATTAATAGTTATTATAAAAATACAGATTCAAATAAAAATAATATTTTTGTTTTATTATATAGGTATTCTAAGTATATAACTGACGTCCGTACACTACGTGACAATCACTATGACTTCACTATATATATAGAAAGATATGTAGGCATTTTTAAACTATGAAGCATACGCTTTTAGAATTACTTTTAGCTTTTTTCTAGATCTTTCGACAAATCGATAGTAACAATATAAGTAGGGGTATTTGGCGAAATAAAAAATAGAGTGAGCGAATATAAACAGAGATATTTATTTTTTTAAACTTCACGCTTTTTAATCCACATAGCGAGGAAATGAAAATAATTTAAATATAATAGTAATTCCTCCGAGCGGGGATCAAACCCACAATTGATCGCGGTTACTGTCAAACGCTGTCTCACTGTGCCACGACCGGCCCCTATTTATTTGTGTTATTTTAATGTTATTATCTTTTTTTTATTTTAAATATAAATTCAGTACAATCTACCAAACAGATATTTAGCACATGGATATTGTTAACATTGGAATTGACTGCTATTTTCACTTAGATTTTTTTTGTAGAAACTTATATTATTACAGGTAGTGAAGGAAATTCCTTCGACTCATTTTTATAATAATTAGTATTGGAAATTAGATTTTTTTAACATGGAGAACGATTCAAGAAAATCATATTTTTTATAATAATATATGAGAATGAGCTTAAATTAAACAAACTAAAAGTAGACGAAGTGAGTAGTAAAGTGCAGTGGGACAGCGTATGGCACTATTGGCTGTGGATTCAAATCTCACTCGGGTAATGATTATATTTAAAACTAATTGTACTCGCGACTTCGTCCGCAAAGAATTTAACAACAAATTTATTTTATAATTGTTAAATAAAATTTGCCTAAGTTACGGTTAGTCTTACTAGTGGGGATCTAAGTGGGGATCGAATCCATAAGCGATAGTGTTTACAATCAGACACTGTCCCACTGCGCCACGACCGCCTCAACTCATTATAGAATTATGGTACAAAAGGTAAACATATGTATTTTATATTTAAATATATTCGTAACATAATATTCCTGTTAATCTTTTTGCTACATTAACAAGAAATCTAAGTAATTCCTAGCTTCTTTCAGACATAGAAAAATTTTCTCTCGTCGCTTTCTATCCATATTCAAAATACAGCGTGTTGACTTGCGGGAGTTCAACGCCGCAGTTATTGGAACGACGAAAAGAAAATAACTGAGTCGAATCGAATCCACGACCCCACTGCACCACGAAAGCCTCAATTCAATCAAGTGAACGAACAAAATGCTAATGAGACACCTGCTAAATTAGTCGTTTAGCGTTTTTAAATTTATTTTGTTTACTTTATATTTAGAATTCATGTAAAAATGTTTGAATGCTTAGTTCATTAACACGTAATAGTTGTTAAAACATGTGTTTAACATTCATTACTTTTTTACAGTCTCTTATATCTATTTTTATATGATGCTAGACTTTGATTTATTCGTCAATCGTATATGTATTTAGTGAATTTACATATTGAGCAATTAGCATTGCATTGACAAAAATATACTCAAGTCTTATAAGTCTCAACCATGTATTAAAATATTATAAAGTCGAACTCATAACAAATTAATTTTAGCTTCACGCTATCCCGCCTAGCAGGGTAGACATAAAGTATCTAGTGTCAAGACACTTCGTGCTTCGCTCTCCGTCGAATTCGAGACATACCATCTCAACATGTCCTAGAGCGAAGAAATGGATTTTTTAAAAATATAATCACTCCTTTGAGTAGGAATCGAACCCACAACTGACCGCGTTTACAGACAGACGCGGTCCCACAGCGCCACGGCCGGCCTGTCTTTTAAAATTGTCGTAATTAAACAAAAGGAAGATACATCATTTTGTAACCATATATAAAACTCTATTTATTTATTAATATATAATAATGGAATGTATTATGTAACTTTTTTACTAGGTACATACATAAATGGTCATATCAAGAAGGATAAAAATATATTATTAAAAAATGTGTTTTTTTTTAGATTTCTTTATTTGTATTACTTTTAAATGAAACTAGAATTCACAGCACCAATATTTATCCATTTTTCACCCAAAAAACCATTGCATTGACTTTGCATGTTGAGTGGCGAAATTCAACGTCTAACGTCAATCTTCATTCCTCTGTAGATATAACCCACAAACATCGTGTGTACAGTTAAAATTTAGTAACTAACATTATTCAATAAAACCAAAGAGAATTTAACAAAATGTTTATATAAAAATTGATAAGTATAGGTAAATTATAATAAAAATATTTCATTAATCACTCGTTAGATCATCACTGAAATAAATATAAGCGCGGCATTTGGTTCCGCTCGCCGGACAATTGCCTAATCTATATATCTCAATTTAATAAGAATTCTTGCACTCTTTTGTTGAAGTCTTCTGCATAGTTTAGATGGATATGGTGTTTGCCTTCTGGATAAAGATGGATTCTAAAACAAAAGATATATTTTATACATAAAAAGTATTTTTTTAAAGAAAAATAAACGTTTTTAAAAATTCATGCGCTCTATTAAAGGTGGACGTTTACATAGAGGCGCAGGTTCGTATCCTTTGCGCTCAAATGTATGTAGGCTTTTTATGGTTTTTTTACATTTTAAAAATAGTAAAACATTAAAATTATTTTCTTAATTTGTTTGTCGATGACAAATATCATGTTTTTCTTGTAAGGAGTAACTAATATCATTAATTTTCATAATGAATATCATAGTTGTATATTTTTTTTTATATTAACAGCTAGATTAAAACATATTTTCTAAATCAAAAATAAAAGTCATAATATGCAAGTACTACTAAGACCACTGTATCAATTATGGTTGGTTAAGTAAATTAAGATAAATAAAGTAATTATAATTCAATCTTATGTACTTATTACAGAAAAAGCAGTTTCAGGCTTTACATAACATAGCAGATTAGTCAGAAACATCTTAGTGTCAAGACACCCTGTCAACTATTTTGCGGTTGAAATGGAGTCATTGTGTGTTGAAGAGCAAACTTAACTGTGCTTTGTCTACCAGAGCAGATAAAATAAAATAATTGACATATAATAATTCCACTGATTGGGATTCGAACCCACAAATAACAACATTGACATTTGGATGCTGTCCCACTGTGCTACAGTAGCCTCATATAAATACTCAGATAATTTAATTGAAAAATGCATTAACATGAAATACTAATTAGATTTAGTTTATGAAATAGAATTTAAGCATGAATATACTATATTATGGTAATAAGCTCATAAATTATTTACCTGGATCCTTCAATTTGTGTATGTAAATGTGACACATGTATTTTATCGACGAGTGGGTCTTTTTCACCATACAAAATGTATGTTGGGCATTTAACATTCTTCAAATATTCTGAACAAATATTGCCATTCTTAGTCCTACATATCTCATCCATAGCCTCAACCCATCTCGACCAGTAACAAGCAAACCTTTCTTCACCATAAATTTCAATCATAGATCCTACTATTCTTTTTGACCATTTATTTACGTCTTTTATTCCTGTAATAGTAAATATTCTCTTTTGTATTGTCATATATACATTATAATAGTAAATAGATTGTCAAAGATTGTTATTTAGTTTGAAGGTACTTATTTGCTTTGTTATCAAAATAAAGTGTATTAAGTGGGTAAGATGTAATTATGTATGGCAGAGTCAGTTCATTTTCCGGTACCTAGCTAATTACAATACTTATTGTGAACTCCAGTGTTTCATTTACATTAAATACATAATATGTATATTTAATTTGACTAGCATATTAAGCAATAAAATTGTATAATAACACTTAAAAATTGATTTTTAAATAAGTTGTGTCTTTATAAATATGTTTTTAGAGTAAAATCCTAAAATACTATATTAGAATCATAATATTTTAATTAAGAAATACTGACTATTATAAGCTTCTTGTTCAGTTGGGAGTATAAAAGAATTCGCTCCCCATACCACTAACTTGTTTACGGCACTTGGATATTTTGCTGCTAAAATAAGGCTTGTTGCACCTCCATCACTGAATCCCAACAATGAATAATTTGGTATTCCCAGAACCTTAATAAAATGTTTTTACTAATAAACAATATGCAGAAAATTTTGATTAATAATTAAAATATTAATATTATTATATTGAATTATGTTATAATGATTTTTTAAAAATAATATTTAAGTAATAGTTTCCTAATGTGAAGATAAGCACAAACCTTCATTAATTCATGAGCAATGTCTGCATCTTTTTCAAGAAAATCATCACCAAAATTCCGTTCTGGAGGATAACTTTTTCCATATCCAGGAGGGTCCCATGCTACTATACTAAACTTGTCATGCATAAATCCTTGTAATTGTGGTTTAAAATCAGTCCAATTGGTACCTAAAGCACCAGGCGCGCAAAATATATTGTGGGGTCCATTCCCAACTTTAACATAACTTATAAGGTATTTTCCTATTTTGATTTGATTTTCCTGAAATATTTAAATTATATTTCAGATTAAATGTCAATTTATACCATTTTTATTTATGTTTTATTTAAATATTACGTTATTTATTAGATAATAAAATGCGCAAATTTAAGATAAACTAATGATTTAATTTGTTTACATTTGCTTATATTGTTTACTGACCTTTGGTTGAGCTATAGTGGAAAAACGCACAGAAGAACATTTTAAACTGTGAACACGAGTTAAAATATTCCTTATATAGAACATGATGAGTATTATTATAAAGTAATATAATTAAAAATATCTTACATCTATTATCGCAAAAAAACCACAGCTTATTTACTAATAAAACAGTGAATGACGTAACGAGCATAGATAATATACTAATAAATTATGATATGAGTACTAGTGAGAGCCACGGTACTTTATCGCAAAATCACAACAGATATTGTATTTTACAACATATAAATGATTTATTTTATTTGTAAAATATTGATTTTGAAAAAATAAATCATAAAGCTTTTATAAAAAAGCTCATTTATAACTACGAAACAGATTTTTTAATGTTATGCCAAAACTTTTTCAATAAATGTAGTTCAACTGACACACAATAAGAACACAGTCATATTATATTTGAAGAGTAAAAAAAATGTAAAGAAATACATTAGAATAACTAATAATAGAATTAAGTAAGTTTCAATAGTAGCATTAGACAAAAAAGATAAATGAAATAATTATTATAAAGATATTGTAATATTAGTAGAACTAAAAACATAGATTTTTTTATAAAAAGAGGAGGCAAGAAGAACCGTCCAAAGTGACCGCTTACCATCAGATGACTCACGTGATGGTAAGCGGTTACTTAGGCCGGTAAAGCATCCACAGCGTGGATGCGTTGCCAGCCTTGGGATGAAAGTGAAAGGAGATAGTGTAGTGGCCTCGGCATCGAAAACTATCGGAACCGCTACACTCTGAGGAAAAGGATGGGCGGGATGTTGATAGGGCAAGATGGCTTACATGACATCGAATCGGAACATATCATCAGATATTTGACGGAGCAGTTTTGTCACAACAGTAATCGTGAGCCAGTCGGAGAATTAACCTCCTAACACCAAACGGGATACCGCCTCTTACGGGACGCTACTAAGCAGCGGACGATATAGTATTTTACCCTATCCTCTCACAGAAATTATTAACGTGCGATCATTTTGGATTTTGAGCTCGATTGATAATCATCTTACTATAAAATATTATTTTGTTTCCGTTGTAGTTAGATAGTTTGTGTCACACATCACGCAATATCCGATATCAAGTGTCAAATGTTTCATAGTAGTTCCACAGAATAATAAAATTCTAAAGAAAATAAGTTTTAAAGCAGCTTCATGCTTCATCTCACATAGCAAAGTAGTCAAACACAACTTAATGTCAACACACTACCTAATGTCAACCACTTGGTGGTTTGACTTACCCAGTATAATATATAAATAACGTCCTTTCTGATCCGGATAGATAAAAACAAATATCAAGTATAATGATTCCTCCGATAAAGTCTCAACAATGAAGCTATGATTGGCTGATATTTGTAGTAACGAGGCATACGTTGATTTATCATTGAGAGAATAACTACGTGGATTTTATATCACGTGTAAGGGAAATACCATTTTCAAAAATATAGATAAATATATATTGTTGTTAACTCTTCTTTTGCACAATATAAAGACAATTTTAAAATAAAAAACAATGTATATTAAAAATTAATTTTATTAATATATACCCTAGCGACAATAACTAGCATTTTTAAGCAAAGAGATAATCATCATTTAAAGTTAAATTTGGTGTTTGTAGAAACGTGCATATTACAATAAATTAATAATATTTACGATATTCCTGCGTTTAGTACGTCATTGTCATATGACATATATATCGACTGATGTTTTAATACTAGGATAGTTTGCGTCACGAAAGAAAATCAAATGTAAGAAGTGTTAAATTAAATGTAAAAATGTAGTCTCAAACTATTTACTTGCTTACCCTTTTTTATGATTTTTTTAACATATTACTTTCTTTAATAGATTAAAAAAAACAAATTACTTTAAACAGAAGTTGCACGCGATGTCAAGTTTCAGTTGTCGTGACACAAACTAAACCAATTTGCAATTATTATAAAAGAAAACAAAAATTAAATGCATTACAGTTGTAATTCAAAAATCTTAAATCAGTTATTCATGTGTCAAAAAAATATTATTTTTAAATTAAAGTATAACCATAATTATGATTCTTGTAAAGACATTTAGAATTTTTCTTTAAAATCTTGTGACAGCTTTATTAAAATGAATACCAGAAAGCACAAGGAAAATTATTAAGTAAAAATACTTGTTTAAAAACATTACATTACTCCATTTCTTGTTAACTTCAAATAAGGCTTAAGTGTAACTAACGCCATTTTGTTTTTTCATACTTCAAATAATAAAGCACTGGTGTTTAGTATAAGCTAGTTCTTATGTCCTGAAATTTATTTTTAATATGTATGCAATAATATTCAGTTTAAATATCTATTTTAATACTCTTGTTTTTTCCTATAACTTCTTTGTATATAGAGAAAGGCTTTTATTATTATTTATAGAAAATTAAATGGTTGACAAAAATAAAATTCGAGACATAAGAAATCTTATTTATTACTAACTATAGTAATCTAACACTAATCAAGCTCCCCGGCGTTGCATGCGTCTTCATAACTCTTTCCCTTTTGTTCTGGGTCCAATTTTATCATATCGTCGATACGTAAAATTGTGATTGCCGCTTCGGTTGCGAATTTCAGTGATTTAATTTTAGATATGGCTGGCTCCAGGACGCCCGCGGCCAAGTTGTCCCTTAGGACACCTTCGTTTAAGTCCAAGCCTACCCATTTGAGGTTAGCGTGTTCAACCTTAAACAAAAATATTTTTATGAATATATATGTACAAGTCACGGCGTCTTATTTAGGAATTATTAAGAGTTGTTGATACTGTGACTTTTTCAATTTTTTTTGTGGGGTAGTCAGAAAGATATGCTCATGTTCTTCGTGGGGACCTCGTGTTTTTTTCGTGGCCTTCCTTCAGTACCATTGATACTGATGTATAATGTGTATTAAAGTAGTTTACAATAACCCTAAAAAAATAATATAAACATATTTCTTTACCTTTACGCTTTATCCCTGACGAGATTATTAGAGAGAACTGAATGCCAAACGCTACGGTACCGGCATACCTCTTTCGCCTCGTCCATACTTGCCCTTCGGGGGCCCTAATGCTTTTTACCTTCCTGACCTTCCTTCAGTATCTTTGATACTGTGTTTCACTTACACAGGCAACAATTTAGAATATAACAGAACATTAGAAATGGCGATTTGGCATCCATAATCTTATTTACTAATATTTAATACTTAAATAAAATATATATATATATATATATATATATATATATATATATATTTAAAAAGCAATTAAAAATACATACTTTAGTCTGTGAAGAGTTGTGGTAGGCTCGCAGTTTGGCCACGAGGTCTGTAGCGTCGCGCGCCGCGTTCACCGCCAGCGTCTTCGGTATCACCAGCAGGGACTGAGCGAAGGCGGCGATCGCTAACTGTTCGCGGGAGCTCTGCGAATAAAAATGTCCAAAAATTAAATATATAACATCGTAGGGTATACAGGAAATACCTAGTGTCACTCCATACTCCGCTTCCCGCCGAATTCAAAACATTGCGTGTTGGAGTGGCGGAACTCAACGCCGCGCTTTATCTTATCAGATCTTACCTTCATCCGAGTGGGAATCGAACCCACAACCGATTGTATTTACAGTCAAACATTCATCCACTGCGGCTTCTAATATAAATTAGAATTATCATATGTATTAATGGCGTATTATTTTACTCATAATAGTTTTTGTTCTAATCTTTAGTGAGGAATAATTTATATAAATTCTGGGAATACATTTACAACTCTTGACGTTATTATAATATTTTTTTTATATACTTGTATAAAATATTTAAAGAAAAAAATATTTTATTTATCTTAAAGCACTATTACTCTATTAATTTAGTGGACGGTGAATATATTTATAAAATAAAAGCGAGTAGCGTCGTTAACGCCTCGTTATTTTAAAATGGAATATAGAATGTCTTATACTATGGCGAAATAAACATTCTTAGAAATAATATGTGCAGGTGAGAAACATCTCTCATATAGAGATATCAACATAGAAAACAATATAATATGAATCTAACGCCTAATTTAAAAAACAAAAGAATAAAAGATAAACCAACCAAAGTAGTTGCGAAATTATCTAAATATATAGACAAGGCAGCTTCCACAGCACCACCACCAGGCACCAGTCTACCAGACTCCAGCACTCTCCGCACTGCACAGAGGGCGTCGTGGGCGGAGCGCTCCATCTCATCGCAGTAAGCATCTGTTGGGCCTCGGAGGATGATTGAGGCTGCCGTTCTTGCTGATGGACTGGAAACAGAGTTTAATTCATAAATAATTTTTGCGACATTTGTGACATTTGAAATTTGTAAAGGGTGACACAAATGCTATTGATTTTGTGATACTTTTTACACATTTTTTTAATTACCATATATTATCTCTTATCTAAATTCTCTATTATCTAAATTAAATTAATTAAGAAATATATCTCTATTATCTAAATTAAATTAATTAAGAAACAAAACTATATTACTAAAATAAAATTGAATATTAAGTCGAGTCAACCAAGTTATTAAGTCTCAGTTCACTATAGAAGTTAAGCATTAAATCTCATTGGCAACAAAGAGAACGTCTGAGCAACTTAAAATGAATGTCCTGTATGTTGTATCTTACCCCTTAATCAAGATGAGCTGGTCATCACATATTTGTTCCTGGACTACTTCAGCGGCTTCACCAATCATGCTGGCCTCAAACACTTCCTCACCTACAAACGAATAGATAAATACAAATAAAAACAACATATGGCTTTCTTGGGTCATTTTTTAATAGTTTTGACATACTAAAATATATTTGTTAAGTTATGTAATGCTTGTGATATCTCAGCATCTAATCAAAAGAATTAAATCTAATTTTCTCAAAGTCAAATAATTTTATTCAAAATAAGAGGTTACATGCTTTATTATACATGTTCATAAGTAAATGCCTCAGACCTGAGAAGAACTGCCACACAATGGGCTCAAAATCAAATATCCATAGATCTTGAAACATGAAACCTAAAGTTATAGTGTTTTGACTGTTTTAGGTAGTGTTTATCTCTATTATAATAAATTACTTTTCTCATTAAAGTAGATTTGTATTAAAAACAAGCCAGTTATGTATATTATTTTCAAAATAATTGGAAGAAGCTTGTATGAAAAATTCGTTTATTTTTTATATTAAATTTAAATCATTATATATACTTTCAGATGCTGCATTTATTTATAATGATTCAATGGCATAATTTCTTTTTAAAATATTGATGTTTTAAGATTTTTTGTTAATTTATTAAATACTAATATTCAATTTTGGTAAAATCATTATATATTGTATTAATAATATAGATTATATATTTAATGTCTTAAAACAGGACATATACTTAGAAGTGTATAAGGAACAAAAAGTTAAATTTAAAAAAAATCAATGATAAAATTTAATTTAATAACATATTAAAACTTAATATGTAAGTAGGCACCAGGGTTACGACAGCGAAATCTCAATACAATCTACTAAAAAATCTCAGCCGGCCTTTAGGTATGATAATAATTTTAAAGTCCTATTCCAAACACAAGCATTACAATGTTTCTGTGATGTTAGTTTTAGGGAAAACCTAAAAATAACATCAGTTTATTATTGATCTCTACAGTTGAAGCATAGAATGCTAAAAATTGTTTTCTGTATAAATACACATAAAAAAACAAGGACATATAAAAAAAAACAAACTAACCCTCCATATTAGTAAGTGAAGTCAAGAAGGTGGCCCCAGTCGCCTTGGCGATCCTCTTTAAATCAGCCTTCTTACACCTCCTCACACCCATAGCTCCGGCCTCCACAAAATATTTGAGACACAAGTCGTCTATTCCCCCCGAGCATAGAATCACATTGACACCAGTTGAAAGGATTTTCTGAAGACGCTCCTTAGTGATGTCTAATTCACGTGCTCGAATTGCTTCTAGTTTTTCTGGGTCGGATACTAATACCTGATTAAATAATTATTTTTTATTATTATAAACATATAAATATAAAAATATAAATAATAAAAACTAAAGTAAGAAATTTCAAATGATTAACTATGAAAGTTGGAGTGTCAATTTCAACATCTTGATGCCATTTTATCACAGTGGGAAAGTGTACAACTGTGTGTATGTGAGTTCCAACACTCACCAGTCCCGAATTCAGAAGAAAACTGGTGAACAGAGTGTCTTACACTAGGAATTTAATTAGAACCACATAGGCTTATATTAAATTGTTTATGTCAAAATAAAAACATTTTACATTACTTTCATTCATTTCAAATGATACTCCTTTAACATAATTAGTCACCAAAGTATAATCTGGTATGTATTTAAAAAAAAATAAAAAACCTAATGTCTCTACCGCTTTACAAGCAGACGGCAATTATCTTTGGTCACAGATGGATATTAATGTAATAATAAATAAAAAAATATAAATACAACAAATTAAATTCTATTTACCTGCACACCAAGCTTCATTTTAGTTTTCTGCAATGAAAAATCTAGACACGCAATCTTAGCATTGACAATCTTCTTGGGCATCGCTTGAGATGCTACAGTACAGTTTAACGCGTATCCTTTGACTAACACACTCTCCCTAGCACTCTTGCCGTGTGCTTTTAGTACATTAACAGCTTTAATGGGATAGACGGCGTTTCCTTTCGGGTCGGTTATTTTGATAGCCTGGGCGGCATCTACAATCATTTCTGAGAAGAAATCTGCATCACTGTTTGCAAGTTAAGAAAATTGTGTTTTTAAATAATTGAACATTTTAATATTTTTAAAGTTTAAATAGAACATCTAGGAAGGTAAGAAAATCGTATAAATATTTGAATGTTAACGATTAACACATTTTAAGTGTACAATAAGAAATATTACAAAAAATTACCTAATAAAGATTATCATATAGAAATATTAAAAAAAATGTTTATAACTTTAAATACAACAGATCTCCTATAAGTAGAACGTGAAGGAAAAAGAAAAAAAACGAGCTATAGTTTTCAAGTTATAGAGTTTTGATAGTAAAAACTATTTTCCAAGTAACACTTGTCTATTTACATTTTCAGCAAATTCTTAAAGTAGGCTGATAATTTTTCTTTGAACTATAGTGATAATGAGAACCAAATAATCATATTGTAAAATAAAGTATTGCTGTGTTTGAGATATATATAGTTTTTGGAATTATAGATAGGATTGGGTATTTAATAAATGGGAGATTATTTTGACTAATAGAGAGTTGAGAACTCAAGTGATGGAGGTTTTCAACTTTTAAGAGGTTTGACTTAATGAGGTTCTACTGTTTACAATTCTGTTATAGCTAAAATCTTTTCTCATGTAATATATTTAAAATATAGCAATTATATGTAAATTTATTTTTTATCTAATATACATATATATTTATTTGTAGAAAGGATACGCTCCAATCAATTTGGATGACATAGTAGTTTTAGCAGCGTTGATGACAGAGGCCCTACCTAAGGACTCTACAGAGACAGTCAAGTTATCTTGAATGTATTTAACAGCCTCTTTACAGGCCAGCCGGTATCCAGAAATAATACTGGTTGGGTGAATTTTATTCTTCACTAGTTCATCTGCATTCTGAAAGGATATTTTTAATACATTTATTATTGGTCTATCATTAACTAGGGGTAATAATTTAATTTAATAATCACTTTTTAGATATTGGAACAATTAATTCTATAATATTATATGTATGTATGTATATATATATATATATATATATACATATATATATATATATATATATATATATATATATATATATATATATATAAATATAAGCTTTAAATTTAAACTAGTATTTTTGTGAATATTTGGTCCTAACTGTTGTAAAAAATCTAATCATTTTTATAGCTTCACGCTTTTATAGCAGGGTAGTTAGCAAGTATCTAGTGTCAAGACACTCCATACTTTGTTTTCCACCAAATATAAATAGAAACATTGTTTTGTTTGTTTGTCTTACCAGAGCGAGGAAGTGAAAATAATTTAAATGTAATCACTACCAAGTGGGGATCAAATCCACAACTAATTGTGTTTACTAAGTGGCTGAATGAATTTTAAATATTTAGTTTATGTTTCTAAAGTATACTTTATATCATTTATTTAAACATACCATTTTCTATTTTAGTAATATTACTAAGTATGTTTGTTACCAGAACTGGATTATATATTCAATGAGAGGTAATTTTTTTGTTATTTTTTTATTTTATAGAACTAATGATTACCTTTAATAATTCAGCAGCTATAATAACAACGGAAGTAGTGCCATCTCCGACTTCCTCATCCTGCAGCTGAGCCAGCTCCACTAATACTTTTGCTGCAGGGTGTTCCACTTCCAACATTCTAAAATAGGTTTATTTATTATAATAAACTTTTGGGTAAATTATAATATAATACTAATTAATTAAATGCTTGCATAAATGTGATGTTATGACTTATCCATTTTATGTTTTCCACCTGTTGTCTTCACAAATTTCAATATTTAAGGCCAACATAGTGGAATTTAAGAATTTTGCTACATTGTCTTATGGTTTATGCATGGTTAATAACCATATAAAAAAATAATAAAAAAAACAATTTAAGTTCTTTTCTCTCTCTCTCTTTATAATATCAATTCAGGAAGCAAAAAGTATTAATTATTAAACTTTAATTTTAACTTTATTTCTTATAAATAAACATATCTACATAACAATTCTAAGTATTGAGAAAGAGCATTATATTTTAAATATTAGGATAAATTTTACACTTACTTGAGAATAGTAGCGCCATCATTAGTGACTGTGACATCGCCAATATCATCTACTAACATCTTATCTAGACCCACAGGGCCCAGAGAACTTTTCACTATATTTGCAATTGCTGCAGCTGCCATCACTAATAATGTAAAATATATTATATTTGATGAAATGAATGGATGCTATGATTTGTATTATTACTTTTTTTATTCAAATTGACTAAAGTATATGTCATACACTCTTTAATACATATATTTTATATATACAGTGTTAGCTATTGTTGGTTGTTATTACTCAAACAATAAGACAAATTTAAATATTTAAGTTCTTTTAGGTAGTTTTGATACTAGTTAATACAAAATAAGTGTAAAATGGCTTTGTTCAAAGTAAAAGCTCGAATGACTAATACTAAGAGGTTATTTCTAAGTAATATATGAAAATACGAAATATTATCAATATAATAAATGTTACAACACTAATTTTCATTAAAATATGAATGTTTATAGAACCCATAATGAAGACTTATTCCTTTTTCACATAAAATTTGGGCAATTTAAAACCATAAGCATTGCATGTGATCAACCGGGGTACACCTTTTTAGTGCTGTTTACTTTACTTACCATTTTGGCTTCTTACTGGGGCTCCAGAATATCTGGTCCCTGCAACGGATAAGGGTGCAGCAAGTGTCGACATTTTTAATAAATTTTAGTTTCTAGAATTTGATAAAACAAACGCTCGTCACACTTTTTTAAGTCTGGAAGAAAGACAGTATTGCCACAACACAATTTTAGTAACTTTTTGACATTTAATGTCAGAAATGCTTTGCCAGCAACAAAAATCTAATCAACCAATTTTAATATAAAAAATGTTTTTCTACTTTACTAAAATTACATAATCATAGCATAAGTATTTGACTATTGCTTTATAATTCAAATTCTCAATTAAAAAAATAAAATAGATTTTGTGTAATCGAATTCTTAAATATTTCAATTGACTTGAAAAGATATTTTAATTTATTTTAAAGGGTTCCAAAGCAGTCGAATATAACTTTAAAAGAATGATATTCAAAGAGTATATTAAATAGATATACAAGATATGAATGATATCAGTCAAAGTTATTAATAAATTTTAAGACGATTAATAAAACACGAACAACATATTTGTCGTGATCTTACACCTATAGGCAAACTATATTATATATTAATGATTAATTGGCATACTGTATAATTCCCTTTTAATAGGTATTCTTTTTAAAAGACATTATACTAAATGAATAAAGTGACAACTAATGATTTGATGAAATTTTTCTAGAAAATCACCTTCTTAATAATGTATGTATACGTTAATAAATCATATTTATTAATCAATAGCTAAATAAAATCAAGAATATTTTACTTTTCCTTTCTGAACTTATATTATATGTATAAGTGTATGTATGTATGTGTTTGAATATAAGACTTTAAGCACTTACGCATATGTATATTTTCCCACGCGACATAGTTGGCTGTTGAGAAAATGTTATTTAGCCATAATCTCGCCTTTTGTACATATCTAATTTGTGAGCAATAAATAAATAAATTTGATAAAAAAATATTTAAACATAAAACAAACTGAGCTGTTTAGAAATGAATAGATACAAATGTATGAAAATAAAAACTTATATTTCGCCGTAAAAAATATAATGTACGTACCTTATATTACCAAATTACAAATATTATTTTTAAACGATATTATTTCAAGTTACATAAAATAAATGCAAAAAATGAGCGGTAAAGCATAAAATTCCACTTAATATTCCAGTCAAGTCTCGGATATCAACCTTCGAACCATGCTCGCTATCTGTTCATAGCGATCACGAAATGATAATACAAAGCGCCAAGAATTCGAAAACATTTAGTCAAACATGATAACTGAAATGGGTAAATTTATACCCAAGTATTTTTGTTTTTATTATTATTTTTCTATATAAGCAAACTGCACGTCTTATTAATTTTATTTATTCAGCAAAGTTGTATATATTCATAATAAAAATAACCGCAAACACCTAACATAATCGCACTAAAAGGATACCTAAATCTTGTAACCTGCATACCATACACAAACATCTCTAAGCTTACCCTAATAAATATCACATGAATTTTCCACATTGGAATGCCCCGCAGCGTGTCGCATCTATACCGGCGCGGTGTAATCTCATTTTCTTGCACCGATAAAGTTCGAGAGCAAAACAAATCGTGGAGAGCCACGCGCCTGCGCTAGTGTTATACACGCAAGCGCTTCTCATTGCACGTCAGTCGCGCGCTGGCCTTTGCCGCGTACGAGGTATTTCGTTCCTATTACCGCGACCTCATCACGTGATAAATGGCGCCCAAACAGGGTCCTCGTTATCGCGGGTAAGTCTCTTGACACATTAATAAATCATGACTTATTGCGCAGCTTACTTCTTTAAGCAAGTATTGTGGTCCATGCGCCAGGAAGCTGCGAGGGCGTGGTATCGGGCGGAGGCGTATCGAGCTGATAAGAAAACGTCCACTGTCAACAAACCCTGTCATTATATAAACTGTTAAACATAGAAGTGGAGAGTCATCTCAAAGTGCTTATTGATTTTCCTCCCACGGTTTAGATATATATACGTCGTCGTGGTATTGTGGTATGCAGGAGTCGAGGCGTTGAACGTCGCTAACATCATTTTCCCATTTGTCCTGAGAGTATTATCTTCTTGCCTCGCCATTACCTAAGCCGTTGTTGGTTCTAAATTTAACTTTTAACGAAGCGCTCTAGTTGGTTTTTAATTTCCATACGTAGTCGCTTTTCATTCTTCCATGACAGGTTATTACGTTAACCTAATTGTATACTTTTAGATCTAGACTTTAGATATAATATGTAATATTTTAGAGTTATTTAAAATTCCTGTGCCACTTTTTAACCTACATAATTAAGTAACTAATACAGTAATGCTGGCATAACATTTGATTTTTTTTTAATATTTAATTATTATTATTCTTTTATCTAGGCACGGGGTCGATACCTGATTGACTTATCTATAAGCATTTAATAGGCATTAGTAAGGTTAGCGTGCAATTTGCTTGTGCTTTATCGGACTACAATTGATTTAATCCCCAATAATAACATTAGTGTAATACGATACTTAAATGGATATTTGAGAATTTATTGCATTTAGTAATAAAAAAATTACTTCTAAGTTAAGTCAAGATCGTTCTTATAAAATATTAGCTTACATTATACAGTTATTTTGAAATAAGATATTAATTCCTTTTTCTTTTTTCTTTCTTCTTTTCCCACATTGCTTCCGATCCTTTTAAATTCGAAACATTGCGGTGAGAGGGAGCAGCAGGGGAGCAGAAAATGACAATAATTTTAATGCAATGATAAATGATGAATGATGCAATGAATCCCACGAGCGTGAATCGAAGTCATAACTGTGTACTTCAAGTCGGACTTCTCACTGCGCCACGATTAATATTCTTTTTCACTATTGCATATATTTTATTGAGTCGGGTAATATCTTATGGCGTTATTGGTCTTATAAGTTATCGTTTTCGTAAAAAACGATTCGATTGTTGACCCCGGTCGCAGTGCAGTAGGCCAGCGTCTGACTGTAAATGTGATTGCTTGTGGGTTCGATTTTCAATCTGAAGGATGATTTAATTTTCCAATTATCCTATAAACTAGCAATGTCTCTTGCTTTTACTTCCTGTTTACTCTGTGTCTGTGCGTGTGATTAAAGCGTGAAGCTCAAAAAAGTACGCCCGTCGGTACACGGTGGTCGTGGGTTTGAATCCTACTCAACATATATGTATATATTTAAAATATTTTTATTTTTTCATTGTTTTATCCTTGTTAGACATGAGCGTTGGTTCATATATCTTAAGATGATATAAAAGTTATTTCGATATTTCACTATTTTTCATCTACTCTTAGACACATTGCTCGTTGGACGGGGGAATTTAAAACGCTCAATACGATTTGGAAATATTGAGGAACGCAATAAACTCCTTTTTGTATTATATATGTATATCATAATAAATAAAATGAAGAATGAATGAAATGGACATTGACAAGGACATTTAATGTCTGGCTCCTATTTTTTTAATTTCTGTGGGTTTATATTACAACATAAAAAAAAGTTTTTTCACCTATTACTAATATAATAATAAGACAAAGATATTTAAATAAAATATATACTTTTTGATTAGCCCAATAGGGATATATTTTTTAAGGTACCAATAGCCATAATTCGTAAATTTTAACTAAGAGTTGACACCAGTTTTAAAATATTATTCAAACAGCGTTGGTGCGTTTGTATGATCTATACCAAAAATCCATCACTATAAAAAATTGTTTTAGAATATTTTGCTGTTTATACCGTCAATGTATTGATGCTTGGTACATTAATAAACTATCTGATTGTATACACTATACTATACTATATTTAAACAATTTACGTTTCCTTTCTATGGTAAGACAAAGCGCGACGTTGAGTTACGCCACTATACACACAATGTCTCGATTTCAAAACGGCAAACCGGTGTACGCGTAGTCTTAACACTAGATACTTCATGAATACCTGCTATATGGAATAAAAGTTAATAAGGAAAAAAAAACAAAAATGCTTATTAATTTGTTCATCCATGGTTTTCGTCATTCTACATTTTTGGCGGAAGTACCGACTCGTAGGTACTTTTCTTATAAAGTTTTCAAACAATAACAAAATAGAAATAACATTATGTTTAAAATTTACTTAAGTTTTTAATTATACTTTGTAGAAATATTTTGTAAAGAAAGTTGTACTTAATCAAGTTACCAAAATTTGAAATAAACATTTTGTATGAAAGTTGAGTAAAGGTTACATATACGTATGCACTTGGAGCTCGTTCAAAAATTAACGTCAAAAACAAAATTCAAGTAGTTATAAAGGTATATTTTTAAAGCCAAAAGCATTTAAATCGGAGGTCATTAGCGTTGAAGTCTAACATACCTACCCACATACATATGGTTTAAAGTTGCATTGAAAATATATATACATTAGTTATGTACGAAAATAAATATCGATTATTTGTACTATGTCGTAAAGAAGGTATATTTTTTACTTTGAAAACACCAATAGTCTGAGTCTTTTAGAAAGGATTATGAAATACAGAAATATTCTGGTCGCAATTGTGCCATTTTCAAGCGATATCTTGGGACAAAAAAGATTTTGTAATAATAAATTATTTTTGACCCTATTATAAAATAGATATAGGAAAAAGACGTCCCAATATCAGTAGTATCAATATACAATATGAAGGCTTAGTTAATGCTTAAATTATGAATTCTTTTCTTAATATACTTAATATTTAAAAAAATACAGGTAACATATTTGTTAAGAGCCCAAAGTATTCACTTTTAGGGTAGGGAAATTAGCGGTAGTATTACTATGAGACTAGACTTAATACTAATTAGTGAACTAACAAAATCTTTTTTTTTCAGCCTATCGCCAAAATGAAAATCTTAGCAGTTGGCCAATATGAAATTCTATTAATATACATTTTTCGATGCAATATCGAGAATTGGTATTCATCGTAATAGTCTTAGAGTGAAATTCAATTTAATGTCATCTAAAATTGCACTATTATGTTAGTGCTTTTTAAATATTAAATATAAAAGCATAATACCAACAATGCGGGATCTCGCTGTATACCGCATTGTTGGTATTATGCTTTACAATCGAATTGTAATGTAAAACAAATAGAAACTATAGGTTTTCTCCAAAATTCATTCATTCATCTACAGACTGAAAGTGACAAATAAAAGGAAATATGCGAATATGTCTTAAAAGTTAAGTAAGTTGTATTTTGTCCCGTGGACGGTATGACTGTACCATATACGATTTTAAAACATAGAAATCCCTTTTAATCATTTTCTAGAGTATATATTTAAGTATATTTTTAGGGTTAAATATACCAAATATAAGCTTTCAACTTATATAAAACTGGCTATGCCTTTTATTTTAGTCAGACAAATTGAGCCAATAACGGCAGAATTTTGTATTTAGTCATTAGAATGTGGCAAACATTTTTTCGTTTTTTGCGCATAATATAACAGCTTTTTAAGTCACATGCGTGTTTCTACACAATATGCAATGTGTTGGCTCTTCTATGTTACATAATCTATGAAGTTAAAATAAAACAACACAATGTTATTGGAGTTCCTCGATTTAATAGTGAATTCCATCGTCGTACAGAATGAAATGGAATTCCAATGAAGTAGATATTAGACGTTCTTATAAACACTTGAATACTATCCTGGAAGATATCGGTTTGGTTTCTGTTTTTGTTTTAGCTTTTTTAAAACTATTTTTCATATTTTTTTACTTTATTAGGTTATTTTTTTTATTTTTATTACCGTTCTACACCGTTTGAGATTAAATTATTATTGAACTCTTTATTTTTTAATAAGAATTTCTATGGCAAAGTTATATCATTTAACTTGTTATTATGGGTTAAATATGAAAATTGGTCTCTTCAGTTATTTTTTTATGGGTAGAATAATTGCAATCAAAATTTAAATATCTTAATTTAACAAATATAAATATATTTGTTAAATTAAAGTAAAATTAAATAACACAACGTCAAATATTCGAACTTTAAAAAGAGTTACTGTGATCCGTGACAGGTAATATCATGTGTACACTTCTTCCTTCCTGACAAATCTGGTTCACAAAATTGTTTTATTAGAACATTTTTCACCAGCTTCCCCGTTCCTTATTTGGATATTTTTACCCTTTCAGGTTGAATGTATACAAATCCAATGGTATAAGATAAAATCGTGACTGAAATTTTCATGGGCTAAATTCATATGCGAGGCAGTAATCGGACAAAGCTTTTGGAGCTTTGTAGGAAAGATTATTTATATGTTTTCTTCGGGGGATACGTTTTCTTAAGGATTTGTTCGCGGTTACAACTTAGATCAGTTTATAGCGAGGAATAAACTGAGAATATCGAAGCAATATGCATATGTAGTGGAATAAATAATTATATACATTAGTATATTTATTACAGTTACAATGCTGCTGTAAGTTAGGTAAAATTAATAATTAATTTATTATAAGTTACCTTAATGTTGGTTCTGTTTTTGAACGTTATTACGATATTAGTTTCTAAGTTTTGACTATTGTAGTTATTTTATGAAATGAAACATAATTTATTCTTTTTTTTATATCTTCACGCTTTTATCCCGCATAGCAAGAAAGTAGTGTCAAGACACTCCGTATATCGTATTCCATCGAATTCGAGACATTGCGTGTTGAGTGGTGGAATAAGACTTGCGTGACTCTTCATTTTATAAAAATATTATTAAAATTATTAATTTCTGTTTATTTTCCACATTTAGCTTCATAAGTAAAACTGTAAGGGACACTTATGAAATATTGTTGAATCTTATTTCTTCTTCTTTCTATTGTACGTTGAAAGTTTCAGAAACACCTTGGATGCTACAAATTGATAACACCTCACGAGTTACAAAACTTTATCATTATCACATACACATTCCATGCAAGTGAATTTATTTATTTTATTTTCTGTTCACATACAACTAATGTGGAATTACTTAGTTCTTGTATTTTTTCGATTTTATTTCATTTATTCATAAAACTAATTGTATTGTTAGTGTATTGCTGTAAAGCTTTGCCTATATGCAGAAGCTGATGTTATTTTTTCTATTTTCTTGGTTTATTTTTAAAATGTGTGTTGTGATTTTTAATATTAGATTCATGAACGTACCTTTGCGAACCTTCTATTCTCACTGTTTAGTATAGTATATATTGGTTACATTTTCGAAAATTTCTTAGAATATCAATATACATAGCATTGGGCCGGTCGTGGCGTGGTCATGGAACAGCGTCTCACAGGGGAGTGATTATATTTAAATTATTTTCACTTTTTCGCTCTATGGATATAAATTTTATTCCGATGTTTTCTAATTTCAATATGCACTAGCGACATTTAACAACGTAGCGGCTGTCCGTATAACTCTAAATGTAGAAACCCGAGTTCAAATTTTACTTCGAGTTCGGTTTTCCATACTTAGCTTAGTCTACCATCTAAGTTGCAACTAACTTTTACGGACTTGAAAGTATATTATTACACAGTTTACTAGACTGAATCATAGATAAAACGATTCGTTAAACGGTAGAGACGTTTTACATTTCCGGAAGTAGTTTGAAATATATAATTTTTCTAAAAGTTATGTTTTTATTTGCTGAATTTTCTCAATGAAATTTTTAAATATTTCTATATAGATTAGAGACTTTTCAATACTATACTAAGTATAACTTTAATTAAGCTTAAAAGGACATTTTTTAAAATTTTATTGCAGGTTAATCAATATGAATTGTCCATGACCCTAAGCAGAAGAATGGCTTATAATTAAAGCCACTGGCTTATATCTCCAGCCACTGGGCTAAATATTAAACGTTCATCCTGCATTTTATCCTGCATAGCAGAGTAAACTGTTATTTTTGTGCCTAGTGTTAACACACTCCGTACTTCGCTTTCTACCGGATTCAAGACATTGCGTGATGAATGGTGGAACTCAATGCTGTACTTCATCTTATCAAAGCTAGGAAGAGAATATAATTTTAAATGTAATCACTACCACGAGTGGAAATCGAACCCACAATCGATGGCATTTACAGGCAGACGCCAGAATTTCAAGCGTTGAAGTTATTATCATACTCTGGGCTTATGGGGCTTCTACTGGGTGAGCTTATTCCTCGTAAGTAAGTGCTTTTATTAAAATGATTTAATAAGCCGGCTAGAAGGTAAAATTTTCATATGTAACATTTTTTAAAAAGCCATGCAAATTTTGTCTAAAAATAGAATAAAAATTTAAAGTATAAGATATGTATTGAGAAAATATTTTTGACAAGCCTCGACTCGAACTCGCGCCTCTTAGAAATTGTCCAAACGCTATGATCTAATTCATACGTTCACATATACACATATAAGCCGTTAAAAATATTATAGACTATAAAGTTGTTTTAACACCAAAATACTACCAAATATTGAATTAATTTAAGATTTTTGATATAAACATTATAATTTCAAATACGATTACGCAATTCAAGATACGTAGCGATGATAAGTTATTCAAACTTCATCAGCGTATTTAATTAAGGGCCTTGTCTGCCATTTAAATTTTCATTACCTACATTCCTGGATTCCTGCATTCTCTCTCTCATTCAACGTAATACATTTGCTTTATTATTTATTTTATGCGTACAAACGGCCAGTTCACGTTTCATCATACAAAAAGCCAAATGGCTAGAAATCTTATTGATAATGTAGAATACATTATCAATAAGATCAATAAGAAAGTAGGTATTTATTTATTTATGTTAAATGTGACATTGATTGTAAACTTACATTGAATTTAAAAAAAAATCGATAATCCTTACCTTGGGGTTGTTATGTACCTACTAAATTACAGTTTGAAATATTTTTAATAGACAATTATTAGATTTACTTTTATCTAAGAAGTTATATGTCATCCGATTGCGACGCACGTAAATGACTACCATGATAATGCACACTATATTTACGTAAATAAAATCAAACCAACCACAAAGTCCGGGTAATAATTCCGCTATAGTTTTGGGTTGCATCGCGGATTTCTTTTTAACTGTTGAATCCATTTTTAATAGTTCTTTGAAATAATGTTAGTAAATAACAGAAAATATTCAAATATTGCACAACACAAACAAAACTTTTTCAAATCCAAGATTGAAGTAACTGTCACGATGACCGTTGCCTTTTCCGTTCCACACTTCACTCTTTAATTCTTAATTGTAATAATTAAAATAAATACAATTTTAAATAAATTATAATAAATAAATCTTATTACCAATAATATACCTTCTTAGAATGTTCTTTATTTAGTTAAATTATTTCGTGATTATTTGTTTAGACATAGGCGAAGAATTCAACAGATTTCTGTAACCAGCCGAGAGTGCTTATATGTTGTATATAAAAATACATATACATTTATATATTTGTATTTTTTAACTTTTAATTATTTGAACTTTTAATCACCTTATATAATAATTCTCTTGACAGTGTCGAAGGTAATAAGAGATGATATACTTTATTTCGATACCAAGTTTTAATTTATATGACACAAACAAATATAACAATAATTCCTGAATCTGTTATTCTAAAGTCTTTTTAGTATAATTTTCTTCACAAAAGAAAACTCTCGAATCAGTTTTTGAAAGGATCGTCTGTCTGTATTACGTACAATATCCTTTAATGCAGTTTTGAATAGCTTGCAATCTCCGCTACTTCCTGGCATTATAAATATTATAGTACTGCGGACTGACTATTTAAATTATATAAAGCTTGAAACGAACTCATTTAATACGCGACTTATTTTTAATCTGTATCAAAATACAAACTTAACCGGAGATTTAGTCTATGCATTTTATTATTTCATTTGATGTTATTTACTTAATATTCCTAACATAGTGTTTATTATATATTTTAAATCAGATAACAATTTATAAAAAATTAAAGCTACTTATTACTATTGCATAACTCGCAAAAACATATAAAACAAAATGTATATATAAAAAAATTGTGGACGTCTCATCTTATTACAAATGATTGTGTTAAATAAAAAAAGCATGAATCTCATCATCTTTTTGTTTTTTTTTTACGGAATACGGCTAAGATAGTCTTATAGAAAATTACGAGCATCATTAATGCAAATATAACCTAGTATAATGAGGAATAAGGCTGAAGCGAATAAAAAAAGCGTTTACAGCAAACCTCAAAGAGCAAGCCAACACAACGCTCCTATAATAATAGTATGGCACAGCCAGGCTATATTAATTATTCTCAATAGGCATGCCTATTGTCTGTTTAATTACCTTACACTTCTGCAGGCAGATTAAAAATGTATGTGTGATTTAGTATGTTAAGTTTTTTTATTATAGTTAGATTGTGAAATGGTTTTATTGATATTAGGAATTATTTTTGAATTAAAAAAGTTACTTTTGAAACCCCTTTAGATCTTTTTTTCTTTAATTTTGAAAGCAAGCCAAATAATAGATAACTTTTGATAATGTATTATTAAAACTGTAATGGCATATTATCCATTCCATTTCGTTAATTTTTATAAAGTGATAAAAAAGTGAAGTGATCTAAGTATCTACGAAACAAAATGTAATATATAAACTTTACTCTTTGTCCTGCATAGTAGGGTAGTCAGAGGTAATGTAATGTCAAGACAGTTGAAAGCTTTTGCTCACAATCAGTACATTCGGAACTAAACACAGCGTTTATTCTTACCAGATTGGAGAAATGAAAATAAACTTTAATCATAAACAACCAATCGTGTTTACAGTCAAGCGGTTTCCCACTGAGTCAAATATAAAAGATGCGTTAGGATAAATTAAAAAAATGCAGTGCAGCGCGATGTACATACATACATACATATATACGATATATTTATAATGCTTGCTATTTACTATAATATACCCATTAATAGGGCTTATGTGTATTGTTTGCTTAATTACCTGGGACTACGGTCTCGGTATGGGACAGTGGGTTGATTAAAAGTATTGCGTGAATCGACTGCTACTACAAACTTATTAAGACAAAGCCTTTGGCTTATTTTTTAATTATTATATTTTATATAAGCTGTATGTTTTTATGATTTTCCCATTGTATATTTATTTACAAAATGTTTAAAATAATAATACAATTTACAAACAAAATCTATGAAGTACGATATTTTTTTTTAATGTATTATGTTTCAGCTGGCACGTTTTCAAACACTGGTCATATGTTTTTTTATGATGAATGTCAATAGAAAAATGATTTAATGTTCTCAATTGATTTTTCTGAACATCTTCTTTACATATTCTAATGTGAACTATAAAAACAGAGAGGGATACATTCCTACACGTATGTAAATATCTATAAAATTGCGGCATATATACCTATATCGGTGGTATATAGTATATCGGTGTCTACTTCAGTTATCAGGTTGAAAAAATATAAAATTTCCTTCAAACTAAAATATATAGTTGTTAGTTAGACTGCGTTACTGCGCTGAGCACATATATTCTCGTATACTAACATGTATAAACAATTAGCTTGCTTTCACATCCCTGGGGTCACAGGTCGCGTTGGGGTGTCCCTTACCCGAGTTCAATATCCGATTTCGATAACTTTATATATGAAAAAATTCATGCTTTTTATTGAAGTGAATAAACTAGTTTAATTATATACAAATTTACCTTTTGTTTACTAAGTCATTTAAAATTAAATGTCTAGATGTAATACTAAACACTAACTTTTAATGAGTTTTATTAAAAAATATAAAAAAAAAGATTATTTTTCTTATATGAATGTAATATGCTACTTATAATTTTCACGTCTTTTGATTGTCACACAATGCATTGTGTAGATAATAAATATATAAAATATATTAAATGTTATTAAGTGCAAAACTATCAAGCTTAGTAAGCTTAAGTTACTTAATTTTCACTTGTCGTTTGAAATTGAGACATTGTGTGTTAAGTGGCGGAACTCAACGCCGCATTTGTCTTCAAAGAGAAATGAAAATATTTTAAATATAAATATTCTTCTGAGTAGTAATCATACTCCCAACCAATCGTATTTACAGTCTGAAGATATGGCAGTGTGAAATGATTCTTCATAAATGTATCACATTATGAAACTGTTCAAGGCAACAATTGCAAAAAATATGTTTTTGAAAAACTTTCTTTTATATAGCTAACAATACAATATATAATGTACTGTATAAATTAAAATAGTTAAAGTTAAATACTTAAGTAATAAATGTAAAATTTGAAATAAATAAAAATAAATAAAAAGTACAGTACAAGTATAGATATACAACCTTTACAGAACAAAGTCCAAATATCGAATAGGATGTAAGTCAAAATATAAGTAAGTAATCATAAATTTGTAAGATATAAAAATTCGCTAGAGGACCGGTGGGTCATATAAACTATCAAACCGATTTTTCCATAATAGGACATATCGAACAGACTGAGAGCGAAATTATCACTTTCAAGATCTTTTTTCTTAACGCGAATAAATCTGATGCGGGGAACGGCAACCTAGATGTTCAATTCTGCAATTTAAAACATAGAATGGAGCGTAATGTGGAAGTGAGCCTCTGGTCACGTTTTAGCCACCCTGTCCATACCTCGTGGTGTGTTGGGAAATTCCAAAATAAGTCCACGGTACTTCCTGCAACAGGCAACATCAGTTCTTTGCCACCGATGTTTATATGAGCATTAGAATGAGTATAAAGGTACATTCCCTTAATGTGGTTAAGTGTAATCTCCAGGCCAGGTCCAGCCGACGATTCCATCCGACGACCTGGTCTACCGCCGTCATGGCGAGCACAATCTCTCGATAAGTACGCTAGCAGCGTCAGCAGCTACTTTTAACGTGAGGTTGCGAAATCTTTGCTCGTATTATTTCTTGTGTTCGCATGTAATTTGATTTGAATACATATTCATTTCGAATTTGTATCAAAAATAATTTGTTCTAAATTTAACTTATTATGTTATTCAGAATTATTATGATCCTCTTCGGAATTATTATGTTATCATATTAATGGTTTGGTGAGTAAAAGTGAGGCGATGAGATTCGTAACTCGCGAGCAAAGGAAGAAGAGGAAGTTAGGGAAGGTGGGAACGCATTGTTTTTGCTCTAATATGCCTTTAAAAAAAAGTAAAAAATAAATATGTAGTAAAATAACACAAAGCATTTGTAAATACAAAATTTGAAATCGCAAACACAGTGCTACATCAGTTGTTTCGCAGTGCAATGAACTGGTTAATTTCCACCGCCAGCTGACTTAACGAAGCACAAAACTCGATTTCTTTTCTTTGTTGCTTCTATTTTCGTCGAAAGTACACGACGCACGATAATGTTTCTTTGTGTATATATATAAATTTGATTCATTTCTTATATTCTAGTAAAATATAATATATATGTATATATATATAGAAACCAAGATTATTTTAGAGTTATTCAAAATATGAAGATACTTCTTTGACCACCAATTGATAACCGTTACAATAAAATTAAATGCCTCATACCTGATTAGAAACGATTCAATAACTTAGCGGGACCTTTGTTTCTCACAGGCTTGCTTTTCTATTATTAACTATGAATCTTTTAAAATAGACTACTATTGTAAAAGCGATCACATTGTGTTTTCAAAAAATCATGGATTGCATATAATCAAGTTCCAAGTATGATAAGTTTAATACTGCTACTACTTCTAATATTTTGTATATTACAAGTTTTGGGTAAAAAATAGTTTCATTTAAAATATTTTGAATTAAGACTCAACTGTCAATATATTAATTTCCTTAAATTTTGGCTTAAGGAATCATTATTACCTTAGTTACAGGGAAAACGTGGCGAAACATGGCAAAGGGTTTGCCACTTTTCCTTTCAATTTTAGCTAAGTTTATTCGCCAACTCATCGCTGTAATTTGGAGTCAATGAAACACCAAAAATACCGTAGAAATAACAGGATCCACAGCAATTCTATTCAAGAAAACATTGGCTTCAACATTTTTTTTTAAATTTACGCGTTTTATTGCCATGATGTAGTTTATATGAGGAAAAATGCTTTCTTTTTTGTATTTTTCAAAGTTTTTAAGAGCTTGGGTGGACTAATAGACATTAAAGCTTTGTGGATTCTTTGCGTGTCTTTTAAAGATCTAATTAAGATATTAATGTTTTAATTCATAGACTTCTTATTTTGCAATGTCTAGAAAGTATACCTCTAGATACCTATTTGATATACAAATAATAGACTGAATACACAAAAAAAATAATGAGTCATCTCTTACACTGGATATAAGAAAAATGTCATGGATGGATTTACCATGTAGACAAGGGGCACATCGCGTTGCACAGGAAGACGAGACTTGTATTACAAACGTAAACTTAACGCATACCTACGTCTTCATATTCAAATATATATATATTTAATAATAGTTCATTAAGTCATTGTTAAATTTATTTAAAAAAATATATAATTTCCTTTTATCTTTAAACCAGATATAGTTCTAACTGTGTTCTATGTTTAAAGAACAAAATAAAACACGCTTGGCGTAAAAGAATTACTTTCAAAGGCCGACCACTGAAGAGTTTTTAGTTTCTATAGTTTTTAACAATATTGTACAGAAGTGTTGGACTTGACACCTAAGTGACGACATTCTTTATTCCCTTGCCGTCCTTCATTCTATTAAAAGTGAGTGTGTTCTTCACGTTAAGAACATCATGACACTTTTAATTTTCACCATGTCTTCATTATTATTTTTATTTTGGATACAAACTTTTCACTATGTTAAATTTAAGCTTATAAAAGTAGAAAATAAATTCATTTTGCTGAAAAAAATAAAACTTTATATGTTAACTAATGGAATTCAAGGCTGTAGTTTGTTTTATCAGAGCGAAGAAATTAAAATAATTTAAATATAATCATTCTACAACGGTTACACTCAGATTTTATACATATTTATTATTAAATGAAATAAATTAATTTTGAAATAATATAAGGTAATCAAAAAATATCAATATAGTTTTCTAGACGGGAGCATTGTAAATTAAAAAAAAACTCTTAAAATGTATTTTTGAATACTAAACAATTCATATATTTTACACAAATAACCTAATTTATATAATTTCATTCACTCGAATTCGGTAGGTACAGACTGTGTCGTTTGTGTGGACGATAGAGTAGTCATGTTATATTCGTAGCGGCGTAGCACAACGCTACGACGTCAATCGCACTTTAGTCAATGAACTGACTAATGCCGTAGATGTTTGATCTAACTTAGACGAGTTTCGTTTTACATTATTTTTGAAATATTTTTATATTTTGTGAACATTTAGGTTATTGTACTTGGAAAACAAATACACACGCATACAAAGTTTACTATTTTCTTTTAGTTTTATCTAAATTAACGATAGAGACCATCGTGGTGCAGTTTTTATAATTTAATTTAATATTTACTATTTTTAAAGTATTAATTCACACCTAGGATTAGTAAATATTTTTTTTGAAAAAATGTATAAAAATTTTGAACGCATCGGGATTCGAACCCGCGTGACTTGGATACCATCCAAGTGCCCTGACCGTTAATCAATGCTTTCTACTACCAGCTGCTTTATAGCACATTATACGTTTGCAGTTTGTGTTACGTTTGAGCAGCTTTATACGTGTTTTTTAATAAAAATGTTTTCTAATCATAAGTGTGGAATAACACTTTAATAATAGTAAATATATTCGGTTTTCCATGTAATATGGCATTTTCTTTAATCAGATGAGCGAAACGAAAACATTTTCAAATTATTTATGTCGTTAGTCATAAACCATTTTGAAAAAGTCTCGCGAAAGTATGTATAGTAAATATTACAAGTAACCAAAAACTATATTCGTATAAAATTTAAAATTATTCCAAATTAATTTATTATTTTCTTTAACAATTAACATAATGTACATTAAAAACTTCCTTAAAAATAGATCAAAACATGACACCTTATATTAGTTTCACTTATTTAGGACGAGAAAAGAACAGTAAATACGTAATTAACGAAAAATCGTTATATGTTAGTATACTTAACCTTTTAATCAAATCACTGGAAAATTAATTAATTAAAATAATTTTCGGAAGGAACTTATATACTTTAATTTAATTATATCTGCAATTGAGTAAAGCCAGAAAATAAATCTAAATATAAAAAACAACACATCACCTTCTGTACCCTTTAATACTTAAGAGTAACTTAGTTTTTATTATTTTTTAATCTTCATTTTTGAAAATAGTGTTTTCAATTTAATTGATCGAGAATGATAAATATGAAGATAAATATTTTTTTCAGTGTGAACCTTTAACTAATGCATTAGAGTTATGAGCATGTATATTTTTTTATAGTGTTAGTTTTTGTTCATTTTTATAAATTATATAGCCTTAATAGCCTTGTCACATTTTCTGCAATTATTAAGCAAATTAAATCTATAAAAACAAAAATATTATTATTTCACATCTATCATAACATAAATAAAAGTTACTCAAAAATGAATACATGAATGCCATAAGTGCAGTGCATTGGTAAAATCTTAATTGTTTTTGATGTATATTTTGATGTGATATTTCAGGTTTACTTTGCTTAAATTTGGATATAACATACATTTAGATTTTAAATACTAAAAATTTACACTTACACAAATCGAGCATTTCAATAATGTCTGTTTGTATACAAGATAGTTATCAGTTCCATTTTTTACCAATATATTATATTTCAAATAGATATACAAAATGATGTGAAAAAATAGTCATTATAAAAACTTTCTACAAATAGAAACTTTTCAACGAACATTTTGTTCCAGGTGATTCGTTGGCAGCACAAGGCCGCGGCGCAATCACACATGCTGACGATATGGTGAGTATTCACGTCTGTTGTTATTAAGTTTTTTTACTTGAATTCATTTTACGCCCATTCCTGCATAGCAGGGTAGTCAGAGAGAACTTAGTGTCAAGACACTCCACTGACCACCGCCCGAATTCAAGACACTGCGTGTTAAGTGGCAAAGTACAGTGTCTTAATACTAGGTACTTCCTGTCTACTCCGCTATATGAGATAAAATCGTGAAGGTAAAAAAACGTGGCGAAACTTAACGCTTTTTATTACAGTAAAGAAGAAGTATATAATTGAAGTGGGTAATTATTATTCATTACCCTAAGTACAAATAAGATCAAGACAAAACTGACAAGTTTTATTTATCTTATCGTACAATTACCAAAAGTGATTAGAGTCGTATCCTGACCCACTGCACCACGGTGGTCTCAATTATTTCAAAATAATAAACACTACTTAATAAATGTAGTTTGAAATTCTAAGTAACATTTATGTCTTTTTATATGTAATTGTTTATGTTGTTTTTTCTTGTACTAAGATTTCTGTTTGACATAAAGCTTTTTTTACATTTTCACTATTTAATAATAGACGTAAAATACAGTCAATTAATTTGAAGTCCCTTTGGACTAAAAAAAAGATTAAATAGGTAAATAATTTAAATAGGTCACAAAGAACAAATAACAATAAAGCAATTGTAATGCAATTTTTATAAACAAATGTAATTAATCAAATATAGTTCAAATATTATAATTATGTTATGTAATAAGTAATAAATAATCTGTATTGTCACAAAATTTAAAATAATTAAATGGAAAAAAAAGAACGACTAATTTATCGGGAGAACCTGCTATAAATTAGTTCGATAAATCGAGTGGGGCAGAGATACCGCCCAAGCAAAAGGAGAAAGAATTTAACTACAAAAATGATGCATTTTTAAGTAACTTATAAAGGCTGCTATTATATTATATCGAATCGAAAGAAAATGTACTTATGTTTTATTATATAGTTATATAATTGTTTGCAATATGTATAAACAGACAAGTAAATAGTGTTATTAGTATAAAGTCCTATATAAAAAGATTTTAAGCGTACATGCTGAGGGTTCAAGAGGTCATTCCGCCACACTCTAAGGACACTTATCAGGTTCTCTTCAAACACCACTGGATTTTTCATTCGCATTTTCCCTTACTTACGTTTAAATTGCGTTATATATATTTTTTAATTATTTTTTCGTAATGAAAATAAATAAAATAAAATAAATATTTACTGGCAGTTATTAATTAGTTAAAACTTTATTATTTTTAAATTATTAAGTTACTTACACCCTTCGACGTGTAAAATACGCGTTGCTCTAGAAGTGTGTTTGACAGTACCTATATATAAAAATGTCAAACATGAATATGTATTTATAATTTTTTTTATAAAGAAAAATGGTCACGGGCTGTACAAAATTTCCCCTGAAGTATGACATAATTCATATTTTTGACATAATACATATTTTCAAAATTCGATTTTCAAAAATGAAATTTTGAAAGAATTTTATTTTTTTATATCCTTGTTGTGCGCCTTAAGAAATAATCAATGCAATATATTTATATGTTAGCCACTGATTTTGAATAAAACAATTATATATTATATTTTAAAGGTGGTCGCGGCGCAGTAGGACAGCGTCTCACTGTATCCACAATCCGTTGTGAGTTCGATTCCCACTCGGGGGAATGATTATACTTAAATTATTTCATATCCTCCCCTGATAAGATAAAGCGCGGCGTTGACTTCCGCCACTCAACACGCAATGTCTCGAATTCAGTGAAAAGTAGAGTACGGAGTGTTTTGACACTAGATATTCTCTGTATCCTCTGCTATGCGGGATAAGAGTGACAAACCAAAAAAATATTAAGATGAAATTTAGTTAACAAAAAGTTTAGTTAAAAAAATATATGGACTCAAATCTTTTATCAATAAATAAAATATCAAAAGTCACCGACACACCACAAGACATAAATGAAAGTGGTAAATTTGTACTGATAGTCTTTTTAAAATGATGAAATTATTATTTTCATTAGTATAATAATAATAAAAAAATATTCTAATAAGCTGTTATTACAAAATTCAGGAAAGATTTTATTTGTCATATACAGTCTTAATTTGTAGATGGCGCTGAAAAACTTAGCAAATACCAAATAGATGGCGTAGTTATCGAGTTAAGTATATTTGTAAATTAAAATTTTTGTTTATTAATAAATAATATTAAAGATATCATCAATAAGATTAGATTTAATAAATCAAAAAAGTAAAAATCGACAGTTATTTTACTTAATATTAATAAGAAATTTGGATAATGCCTATTTGGGCACCGCCATCTATATTTCTAAACTTGTACCTCTGTGTACTACAATCGTTTTAGTTCTACTTAAAGTTTATAGATGGCGCTGAATAAAACCTTTAAAAGTAAAATAAATTAAATACAGTATTATAAGCTGTTTTTAATTTTTATGATTTTATTAGTTTTGAATTTAAGATTTTTATAGTCTTATATAATAGATGGACATTACCATGAGGCTAGTTTTCACATACTCGCTCTGATAAGATAAATCACGGCGTTGAGTTCCATTCAATAAGTAATGTCTCAAATTCGGCGGAAAGCGGAGTACTGTGTCTTGACACTAGGTACTGCCTGTCTATTCTGGTTGCGCACTAAACGCGTGAAACTAAAAAACAATCATCGTAGGGGGCTAGGCATCCTTCCTTTAATATTATAAAAAGGAATGTGTTTATGTTGCTTGGGAGAAGTCACGGAACGATTCAGTCACAGAATGCAATCGCAATATTTTGTGATTTGTCTAAAGCATTTGACTGCGTGGACTATCATAAATCATTGTTTAAACTCGGTCACTATGGAATCCACGCGTTATGGTTCATTACTTCGTACCTCAGTACAAGAATTTAGCATGTTGCTATTAATGATAAAAAGTCATCCGGTTGTTAACATTGTAACATTTAAATCCTTAAAAATTAGGGCCAACATCAGCTACGCGGTCTCTTCATGACGTATGTGCGTAGGAAGAAAATCAATGAAGCACAAGTTATTTTAAAGGAAACTACTCAATTTTTGCTAAGATTGCAAAAGAAAAAATACTCGTGTACTATGAAACTTTCAAGTGTAACAGCTCCTTATATCAGATACTTATAGAAAAATAATAGAAATATAGGTTTTCATGTTAATTTTATTCAAAGTAGTTTACTCGTATGACTAATAATTTCACTAATAATTGCAACGGTAGAAGCTAGCCTGTCGCCTCAGTTTGATATTCGATCGGGCAATTTTTCAATATTGCAATATTTGCTACAATTGTAAATACATTTATAAAACATCTGCAAATTTTATATCACACTTGAGATCTTCATATCTCAACTACTCTATAAAAATTCTCAATTTAAATATAATAGTTTTTTTTACTACAGTAACTATATCCGTGACGTCGTTCGTGGGGAAAAAGTTCCATGTAAATCAATACAGCCCGACAGTCGAAAAAAAAGACAGTTATAAAAAAATGTTATTTTGGCATATCTCCTATGTGCATAGTATATACATATGCACTTAGTAAAAGTTATTATTTTATTATTACAAACAGATAAAATAATTTTATTTAACTGTACCGATTATATATGAGATTTTAAACTAATAATATATGTTTTTTTTTAATAATTTGAAATTTATTACTCATACTTTATAACGGTGATCAACAGTAACTTACTTTCTGCCAGGATACAGTATGGCCGCGGCACATTGGCTCAACTCGCTCGGTTATCTGTCGCTGTCGCTACTATGCCTCCTCGCCACTACCCTCCAAGTCACAAGCGGTAAGTCTATTTGCGGAATTATTTATGTATACAATATTTTCTATGTAAATTTCTTTCTTAAACTTCTATTAGAGACCAAGGTAAGTATTTTGTGTGTTTGTTTTTTTGTGTGTGTTTTGCTTAACTATTTTCTGACCATTAATAGAGTAATATTAATTTTTTTTTGTAAATAAACAAACATCTTTATGACTTTTTTATGGGAATAGATTATCCGGTAATTATCACAAATTATAGTTATGTTTTAATAAACGTTGTCTACAGTGGTTGACAGTTGTGGCTCAATTTTTGGCCGTACAAATGCATTGCACGCATATGTATTTCACGTGTGTATATTCCTGCTTAGTTGTAATTATTATTACTATTATGAATTTTGACTTAATTTTAAAGCTTTAACTGAACTTAAATAATAGTAACTATTTTAGTTAACCGAGTAAACTATTAACCGCTAAAGTGCAACTAGCAATTTAAATATACGTGTTTGATAAATACGTGGCTAAAATTGTTGTCACTACACCATACAATATGATCAGCAGTTAAGACTACAGACTACATGTGGCTTCTTTATGAAAAAATAAACAAAAAATACTGGAAAAATTAATTCACTTTTCCATTATAACTTTACAAAAACTTCTTTAGAGTGCATCGATAATGGATATTGTTACCCACGTTGATATGGGTAGAGTAGATTTATTTCTCTCTGCCGCCGGTTGTAGGCTGGCAGTTTAAGATTTAATAAACGGGTACAACAGTAATTTTAATTTATTTATGCTAATATTTATTTACATAAATTGTGTTACTTAATACAGGAATAATTTAATAGATTATGCAGAACAAATTATTAAATAGAGGCTATCAAAGCGTAGTGACCATAAATACGAATGGTTCTGGGTTCTGTTTTTATTTTCTTTCGGTCTGGTAAGACAAAGCGCAAAGTTTAACTCCGCTATTCAACACGCAATGTCTCGAATAGGAGAGGGGGCAGTGGGGAATTTGGTTAACACTAGCTTCACGTGCCCGTAACCGGAATTAAATATTAAAACATTAGTCCATACTACTATTTAACGCTATTTATGGGTACTTTAGCTACAGCGTTACATATATGATTGATTGATCACGTCCACAACATGCATTCAAGCCGAGTTGAAACTAGGACAATCAGTTGCAAATGTCTTTTTGTTTATGTGCTTCAGTTTACACTCAATTGTTTTTTATGTCATTCTCATGTCGTAGCTAATTAATTGTCAGCTAATTTAAAGTGTATATTTAAATGTGTTTAATTTTAAAGGGTTATTAAAAAAGAAGGTTCTAATAAAAAAATTAAGATAATAACTTTCGGTGGTTCTATATATTTAATGATTTTAATTTATGTTTTCTTTTATATATTTTTTAGCTTCACGCTTTCATCCCGCATAGCAGGGTAGACATAAAGTACTTAGTATTAAGGTACTCCATACTTCGCTATCTACCGAGACATTACGTGTTGAGTAGTAGAAGGTAACGCCGCACAACTGATCGCGTTCATAGTCAGTCTCTGTCCCAAAGTACCACGACCGGCTCTAATTACTTTTACGGCGTTTAATTTATCTATATTATGAAATAAAACGTTCGTATATCCGTATATGAAATAAAATGTATCCCAAAAGTTTATTTCCAGAGTCAGTCAGTCAGTAAAAAATATTTTTGAAATCGATTAAAATTTCTTATAAAAAATTCTAATAGGTATAATTATGCATACTTGACTGGATATATCTAGAAACGACATAGATACTCTCTTAGGGAGCTATCCTTCCTTTTCTGTCCTTATCTTCCACGGTAAAGAGATATGTTGCATCTCGTTCCCGCCTCAGGCATGGATCAATAAGGGTTCAGATTGTAAATTCGAGGAGCTGGCATAGATTATGAAGTGCAATAGAAATGATATAATATCTCTGCAAATTATTTGTGGTTTCTTACAAAGAATAAACTGAAACAGGTTCAAAAATATTTTTTTTAATTTTTTCATTCTTTAAAGACAATCATGTCCATGAAATTAATTTATTATCGTCGGATCGTAAATAAAATATAGGATGCAAAAGTTAGGATAGATAGCTTCATCCTAATAAAAATAATAAAACAATAAAAATTAAACTTTATGCCTATTAAAAACATTTAAACAATATAAAATTAACTATATAATATAATAGCTGGCTCGATCTAATCGAGAATAAAAAATTTTGGTAAAACGTTCGTATATTTAAAAAAATATTTATATCATAACTTAATTTACTAAATTATAATATTCGTGAAGTTATTTTCTAAAACATTATTATAAAATTTTATTTATTTGTGAAAAATACGTAACCACTGTCCTCGCGCATACTAGTTCCGTTGTAGGTTCCACTCTGTGTCTTGAAAGGATGAAAACGCGTAATGATGTTTTATAGGTTGCGTGCTGGGACATCTCTAGCGTTTTATGCTACACTGAGTGCAGCGTGGGAAGGTTTGAAATTAATATTGATGTTACATACATTTTTAGTTATATTTATAGGAGATAATGTCTGTAATTTAATATAAAATATGTAGACCCACTATATAGTGACTAGTTTAAAGGAAGTTTATAAATTAATAAACGTTTCTGAGTGTGTAATTAGTAATTAGAAAAAAGTCCTTCTAAGATTCTCGGATTCGCCGAGACCAGGATGTATATAATTTGACGTTCAATAAAAAAAGCACTTTTCAATAACAAATTATAATAATTTAAATAAATAAAATATTAATAAATTTTAATAAAAAAATATTATTATCTAATTTCAATCTGCATTTTGCTCATTTTAAAATGAGTTCTGCCACTCAATGCGCAATGTCTCAAATTCAGCAAAGCGGAATACAGAGTGTCTAGACACTATGTACTACTCGTCTATCCTGCTAAGCGTGAAGCTAAAAAAAATTAAAATGTATCCAGCTGTATGCTCAGTTACCCAAAACAAACACATATAAAAATATATGAAACTAAATATTTCATATGAACGTATATCACTTAGATTTAAATAAGACAATAAAGAATTCGCTGACTTATGGAATATAGATATTTATTGTTCCCTCTAGAGCAAAGTGAAAGGCTTAGAAAATATTTATTACACCGCGACATTTTTGCATAAGAAAATTGTCATTTACTTCTTCCGTTTGTACGGGTAGCCAACCCAAGAAGAAAATTTAGAAACTTAACCTCTTTTACTTTTTTAAATACTTATATGAGTGATAATATTATAATTTTTGTTACTCACTAATTTTGCACCTTCTTTCGGACTTATTTTTCTTTTACCTTCACGCTTTTATGCCGCATAGGTAGACAGAAAGCACCTAGTGTCGAGGCACTCCGTTCTCCGCTTTCCACAGAATTCAATCATTAACAGTCAGACTGTACCACTGCGGCACGATGGCTTTTTTCACATCTTTTGGTATAAAGTAGGGCCAGTAAGAAGTATTTTGGTGTTTATGTGTAAGAAAACAATAAATCTCTATTTAAATCCAATCCTTTTTCAATTCTGGTAAATATATGTAGATGACTGTGTGATGCGTTTTGTGAACTATTCAAATATTTACAGTCGACAAGAATTCTTTGTAGATGAAAGTGGAATTCAGTATATCTTTCCATATTCTGAAACTAGTCGTAGTATAAACATTTTGCTTTGAACTAGGAAAAATATTTAAAAGGACGAAAATCTGGGATAACGAATTTGCATTATTTAACTTACATTCTACTCATTAAAGTATATAATTAAAGTATTATAATAAGTAAATATGGCGGCTTTAAACTAAAATATATTTAACTCGATTTTTAGTTTGTTTTTCTCAACTAAGTTTTAAAAACGATTAAATATGTTTTTAAGAGCTTGTTAAAATTCACACAATATTGTAGCAAATTTTATTATGATGTCAAAAACCATTTACGGATTGAAGCCGTCATGGCGTAGGGGATAGTATATGACGATAGTCACGTTGGTTGTGGGTTGAATTCCCTAATGAATTATATAGATTTATAAAATGAGTATGTTTGCATCGTTACACCATGAGCATTGTTTTGAATTTTGTGGAAAGTTGAGAACAGAGTGTTATAGCATCCCGTGCTCAACTTTTTATATTTTGAGAATATTCTTTGAGGCCGGTCGTGGCACAGTGGGACCTGACAGTAAATTCGATTACCACCCGGTGGAGTGATTATTTTTAAAATTATTAGCACTTCCTGTGGTAAGACAAAGTGCGACGTTGAATTCCACTACTCAACATGCAACGTTTCGAACGTCTAGACACTAGGTACTTTCTGTCTATCCTGATATGCGGGTGCGGGTGCAGTGCTTTCTACTCTACCAGCCTGATTGGATATCACTAGATTTGAAATCTACATACCTTGCTATAGGGGAAAATGTGTGAAGTTAGTAAAACACACAGTAAGCTAGTAGAAGCTGACAGGTTTTACTGAATAGGATAGCTGTAAGTGTAAAATGGACAGTATATCGCACATTTACAATTAAAATGACTCAATATAAAATTTGTCGAATTCGACATAGTTCTATTTTCTAATGTAGTGTTTGAATATAAAACTATGTTATTTTAAATAGAGCCACTTTATTTCTGAAAGTGCTATGTAAAGCTTACACAAAGCACATCATTGATCTAAAATAAACAGTGAGTAGATAATACGATGCTTCCGTTACAACCTTAAGCATAAAATGGCTACCAATTCGCTGTGTCGTAAAAAAAATTGTCTTTCTGTATTATTGATAATTATAATATATATTTTTACCATTTTTTATATTATATATAATTATAATTTATTATATATTTTATAATTATATTATATATTATATATTTTTATTGTATTTTTATATAAAAATGCAAAATGTCGTTTGTTTGAAACATTGAATTTAAATTTTTTTGTTTTTTTTTTTATTTTAATATATTACATATACATAATGTTTAGTAAGATTATATATATGTTATATATTTAAATTAAGATATATTTTCGTTAAATATTTAAATTATTATTTACTAGTGAATGCCAGTAGCTTCGTTTACGTGGCGTTTGCCATAATTGCCGTAATAATAAAATTTTATTAAATATGAAATAAAAAATACACAATTTATGGAAAGATTGCCACAACACAATAGTAAAAACTGCATTTAAATAAGCTAAGTTTACAACATTATGCATAAATGCATAGACAAACCGAAAAAATGTATAATTGTATTGAGTTCTATTACAGTGATTAATAACCCCAAAAAGAGTTTAACTTAATCTTCCGTGAACAGATAGCGATTAATATTTGCTAACTAATCCTATTAATATACGCGACTAAACTTATTATTAAATGCTTGATTCCTATTTGACTATTCAAAAAAAAAAGAAAATTAAATTATCCACAATTTTAAAAATACCATTAAATAATGAAGATATAATTCCTAGTATATCTATTAAGCCCATTTCAGTATGTTTAAAAATATATAATAATTTAAATATATATATATTTAAACATACCGAAATGGGCTTAATACTTATACTTTTGATGATAGTAAATAAATAATAGTTCACACAAAAATCATTTCCACCAATACAACATCGGGAAGGTAAATATCATAAAACGTGTTACCATGTCGCCATATTAAATATTAAATATTTATATTAAATATTTACTTAAAACTCACTGTATAGGTGTAATAAGAAGATTTTATAGAATACACATGTCATAAAAAAATCAACGACTATGTTACTATTTTTATGTTTTTTTTTCATATATTTTTTATTTTTTTATTGTTTCTCATTTAGTGGAAAATTTAATTTAACTCTACTCTCGATTCAACCACTGTATTGAGAATATTTAATGTCGAAATTCTTATACGTTTTGTTACAACTTATTAACGTTGCGTATCAAAATTTAGATTTTGATATGTTTTTTTTAAATGATTTCAAATCTTAACTTTCGAATAACACTTTAAAAATAGTTAAGTTCTTCCTTATTTCTTAAAATGAAGTCTAATCAAATGCACATTTTATATAATAACCTCAGAAAAATAAAAATAAGCTCATATATAAAGAACGCTTCAAATATGAGCACTAAAGACGTTAGTCTGACGTCGTTTTCATTCATAGAATACCAACTTTGTGATGGATTAAGGCCTAATATTTCAAACTTACTTACTTTTACTTTCACTTTTATTCGAAAATTTTCCATTTACACGAACGCAAAAGAATAAGTTTAAGTTCTTATTGTTAACTCATTTTTGAATTCTTCATTCCTTTTCGTCACTATTAAAATAGTGAATAAAAATAATTTTCAAATTCTAAGTAAAATTATAAGATCTGCATGTGGATAAATAGCGAATAATAAAAGATATTAAATATTTACTATAGTTATGCGAGTGCAAATAAATTTTTAACATTGCATATAGTGGCATACACTATAGATGCGTCTTGATTAAAAATGAGATCTTTATAATATATCTTCACCCATTTCCCTAATTTTATAAACTATAAGCAGTAGGTGCTTGAAGGCTATCATTGTCTCCCCTATCTCTCCTATCATTCTTGCACAATATATCTTTACAAACCATCTATCGTTCATCCTCTTAACGTGTCCAAACCACTTGACCATGTTCTCCTTTATTATATTGTAGAAATATTTTATAAAAAAATGATTAGCTAACTTAAGTCCGCATATCGAGACGAACTGGTCTTCCTCTCTCTTCAAGATCTATGGACTCCCCTTGGACCTCATACACATAATATTCTTCTTACCATATTTTTTAAATAAAATCTGTGTTTGTGCTATTAAAATGTCGCTGTCAATCAATATGCCCCTTCCAACCCTGAATGAATCCGGAAATCACTAACATACATTTAGAAAAACAAAACAATATTTATTATGATAAAGTTATGTTTTAAAGGTATATTTATTTTTAATTTTGTGTTGTCCAAACTTGCCGAAATCGCCCATTAGGTGTTGCGTATAGCGACGTTTCTCTCGTGAAAATCCCGGATTATCCCGGACGTTCGGTCACAACTGATTCTGAAGTTGGATACTCGAGTTTCACATTACGCCTCACCGGTACGTTTAGTCTACTTAAGCTTAAGTAGCTTGGGCAATTTTGTAGTTGTTATTAGTACCTTATTTGATATACAGTAATAATTATAAAAGAATTTAGTTTTAATGAAAAATATTATTAATTTTAATTAAATACATCGAAGAGTTGCTGTGTGTACGAATGATTTTTTTCTCTTTAGCCTAGTCAGAAAGTACCTATTCGCTTCCCACCAAAGTTGAGACATTGTGCCTTAAGAGGAGAAGACTCAACGCCGCAATCTGTCTTACCAGAGAGAGGGAATGACATTAATTTAAAGACAAGCACTCCCCCAAATGGGAATCAAACCCACAACCGATCGCGTTTACAGTCAGATGTTATCCCAATGCGCTACGACCGGCCTCTGAACTTGTGTTTATTCAAATTTAAAGCAGTAACTAAATGTTTTATTGAATATTGGAAATGTAAAGGGAAATAAAACAATAATCTGAGCGTGTGCTTAAAAATTCATTCTAGTAGATGAAACCAATAATTTTCTATTCACGAAGCTAAACAACAAGAATGTAAGGAATAAAAAATGACCTGTGTTTATTCATCCATATTACCTGTACGATTTTTAGTACGAGAGACTTTGATGGATGAATGTTGACGTTAATGGATTATTTAAGTATCGTATGTCGAAGGTTGTAAGATTTAGTTTCAGTTAATGTGTGTGCAATTAAAAATGAAAAAATCTATTTTAGAAAATAGCTTTTTATTATATGAACACACTTATGCTTATTATTAATTATAATTATTGTATTTTTGGTTAGTTAGTCTGGTTATGTGTAGAGTGTCTCCGAATTTTTTAGGAAATGAAAAGCGGAATGGAAGAAAAGTTCATTTTTCATCACACAGACCTTTATTTATATTATTAATTCTAGTCTAAAGACACTTTATTTCATTACTTTAAGAATAAACAGCTAAGATATAAAAAGGCTTTAAATGAAATATATTATAATATAAAAAAATAATATCATTAATGTTATATTTTTTATAAATATAAGAAATGAGGTAAATGTATGGATGCTTTTTGTGTTTTTTCAATTCAACCAAGCCCAGATGCGCGGTTACGATTGGCTGGTTTCCCGCCCGCCCTACACACGGCACTCGCTCAGTTTCAGTCGGAAACTAATCGGTGTTGCACGTCCCTAGCGGACAGGACCGCGCGAATATTTAAAATTAAAAGACAAAAATAATTTTAACTACAAAATATTCTATAATAATCACCATATTTAAGCATTATTTTTTAAAGCGTATTTCTATGATAAGCCAAATTTAATTGTAGTGTTATATATTTGTTGTAGATGTTTATAGTGTTGTTGTCACTTTATTATATAGTAATATATTGAGTGTTACCATTATTAAAAATCATATTAGTATTAAGTGAAGTGCGGTTATTAAGGTGAATATAATATGTATATTTTATAAATTTGGATACTTCATCATTTTTATTTCATTTTAATTAAGAAAATGAGTATTTTAAATACCCAATAAAATATTAAAAAAAAAATTAAAATTAAATTAATATTTTAATTAATTAAAATACGCAAACATTTTAAATAGTATTATACAAATCAACATGCAACACTTACGAATTATTGCGCGAATAATTTATTTTTAGACCAATTTTTAAAACAAAAGATAAGCAATAGTAACAAAATTTAGAAAATTTATAAAAATATTTTTAAATTTATATTAACGTATTCTTAAGGATTTCTTAAAGTAGAGAACAGAGTGTTATACACCAAGCTCTCTCTGTCTGTAGCTGGGATATATTTAGCACTTATATCTTAAAGCTGTTATTTTACAAATTTTGATTTACTTCATTAGCAACATTGAAATGATTTCTGGCTAAAAATAATCCACTTGTATACAACATATAATAAGTACGACGCATTATATATCAAATAATAAATCAACCTTTCCTTATTTAACAGTATAAAATATCTCAAAAAGGCTGATCTTATTAGAACTTGGCATCATGAGGAGATTTTCGAATATAGTTTAACTCAATGTGAAGTGGCTTCCATATGTCGTACCCTTGTCAACAGCGACCCGTCCTGTCCCTTGCATTGAATGTTGCTAATAACAAGCATATATAGATAATTTAATACTGACCGTCGCTAGAGCCTGTTTTACGTTAAAGAAAAGGCTTAAAAATCTTTTGGTCAGCCTACCCTCTTATATATTACTAAATACTATAAATATTTTTAGGTTAGTTAGAATTTATTAAAAATAAAATAAATTTATATGAATTTCGTTTTATAAACGCTTCGTTAGCAAATATTGTGCTTCATTGAATTAGCAAACTTCTGTCGTGACAGTTGGATTTGTTTTATTTTAATTGAATTTACATTCAGATTTTGAGGCCAAATGGTAGAGATAATAAAAAGAAGATTTGATATAATAATAATCAGAAGATTTTATATATAAGTAATAATATTGATAATGTCATATGTCGTTATCTTTATCTCGCAAACTCCCGAAGTGAGGCCGGTCGCGGTGTAGAGGGCAAGCGTCTGACTAATCATGATCATTGTGATTATTTTTAATTTTTTTTCACTTCCTCACTCTGATTAAATAAACTGGTTCCGCCATTGAACACGCAATGTCTTGAATTTGGCGGAAAGCGATATACAAAAAAAGTCGCACTAAGTTATACGAATATTTTACTTAATTTTTCTAAAGCACTTGGACATTTTATGAGTGTTACAACTATTGTATAAATATATGTTCATAATTTCAACTTTTTATATTACACAGGTTCGAATTTGTCTTATTATATTGTTAATTTTACACAAAACTTTAATAAATATCTAAAAATTAAGGTACTTAGCTCATTCAATAAAATTAAATAATTTATCCAGTTCTTAAAAAAAACTCTAGTTTCTTTTTTTTACTTATGAAACTGTTTTTACTTTTTCATCTATAATCTACTAAGTGGACATTTTTGAATCCGATCAATGACTTGAATCTTCCTAAACATTAGTTGCTCAAACTTAATATTCACTTTTTAGCATTTTATAAGTAAATATTATAATTTTGTTTAATTGCGTGAAGTTATGAGAAATTATATTTAATCAGTACGACCTTTACATTATGTATATTTCGTATTTAAGCTGTCTCTTGTGTACGAAAGCCAACTATAATGTTTGTATAAACATTTGACATAAATTGTTACGGGTGTCAATTTACCTTTCTTTATTTGATAACTAGTTATCACCCGTAATTACGTTTTTGCTTCCATTTCTAGCCTTTTTATTCTATCTTTCGATTGTAAAGCATAAAATCATGCTCTTCCTCGTCCCTATAAGAATTTTAGGAAATCCTGCTTCATTTATATATTTTTTAAAGAATGCACATTCTTAAGCCAAATTTCAAATTTCTTTGCTTAATAGTTTCGGCTAGATCGGCAGTAACTTATATGTCATATATCTTTTATGAAAAATACAGAAAAGTTAAAATTCTATGGTTTAGAGATAAGATTGTAATTTAAATGGTTGTATTGTTTTGGATCTTTTTTAATTATTTACAAAATGTTCCTGCTAAGTAGTCACTCTTTCATTGCGAGTCTTTAATTTCTCTCAGTTCCGCCTATAACGAGTCCTGGCAAGAAAACTCGAAGAAAATGTGTACTTAATATAGTTTTTAATGTTCTAGTTTCATAAAAAGCTGTAGATCTCTTGCAAAAGCTCTATTATATATTTGCTTTGTGAATGGTGTTTGTTGGCTCTTAGAGAGGTAATTAGATCTGGAATGCTAATTTTATTTAATAGACTAACTTGATTAAATGAATTTATCTTTAAATACATTATTCAATTAAACATAATATTTTTTTTTAATATTTTATTTTTATACCTTAATAGAGTATTTCAAATCTTATAATAACTGAGGTGGGCGTTTTCCATTTACCTAGTATGATTCTGTAAGAAATATAAAAAATAAAAAATAAGGATTATAATTGAAAGGTTACAAAAATACAGATAATGTAATAAAATATCTTGAATTTTTAAACTACATGTAGAATTTAATGATCTCTAATTAACGCGCAAAAAGTATGTGCCTGTAATATATTAGAGACGAAATCCAGTACAAATTATTTAATCATATATGAATAGCATTTAATTATCCAGGTCAGAGACGACCTAGTGTCAAGACACTCCGTTGCCTGCTTTCCATCCGAATTCGAAACATTGCGTGTTGGGTTAAAATCTTATATTATTACCTAAAGACTTAAATACAAAACTTCTGCTCCAATTACAATAGTAATTCGAGATTTTTCAAAAGTTTTCGAAATGCGACAAATATTTATTAAAATAACAGAAAGCCTAACTGCGGGAGTAAATATCGAAATGGGTCGAGTGCATTTCACAATGCACAGTAGTACTAAGTACTTCTAGAACGTAGTTGTTGATTGTAATTCTAAAAAAAATCTTATTTGTTAACAATATCTTGCGTAGCTATTAGAAAATCTTTCGATTGGAGAGGAAAAATAATTTTCTATTATCTATTTCATCAAAATTTTAAATGTAAAAATAGAAGCCAAATTCAATATAAGGAATATGCGTGTTTTTTTTTTAAAAAATTGAGGTCTATATGTTTGCCAAATTCTATACAAGAGATAGTTAGAGTAACAATTGGTTTCGTTAAATTTCACTTTATTTTTATTAAATAATAGTTTCTTGCTTTATTCCACGTAGCAGGATAGGCAAAAACAACCTAATGTCATGACACTCCGTTCTTCCGCCCTAATTTGTAAATTGAATGGCAAATCTCAATGTAATGTTTCGTTTCGATTATTTCCTTTATTGCTCACAATGTAGGTATATAATAATATAATGTATTTATATAAACGTAATGTGATTCTGCATAGTCATATGGATGATGTATTTATTAATATTGATTCGAATTTCGATGTATTTAATTACCGTAACGACGACAGCTTATCGATACATCGATATTCCATACGTCGTTTGAGTTAATGTTTACTTGATTAATTACATTATAATATTATATTACTCTTACACAAAATTCTTAACGAAATATTGCTCCCTTCTGAAAAGACAAAATGCTCTGTCTTTTTTATTTCTACCTACATCGTAATAACAAACTGCACTTCTAAGGTGAAAAATCGAAATATTCACCATCTTAAACTACAGCCATAAATACCAATATCATTGAGTAATTAATCTGTCAACAGGTACTATTTAATATGCTATTAAGATTTCATTTTTCCTAAGAAGCAGCTGTGAAAAATATATCGGCAAATTATGTAAATGGACTTATTTCTAGTAGCTGTTCTCGTTGTAAAGGTAAAGGTAGTGACATTTTTTTATAGTATAAAAGTATGAAGGTAGAGGAATTATGCCATTTACAACTTTTATATTTTTTCATATTGCGACTGTGTTTTAATTATAACTAAATTTGTAAAAGAAACGACGGAGGTTTTTAAACGAAACTTGTATATGAATACACCTATTTATTTGAGGATTATAATTTAAAAGTGTACATTTTTTATTTAAATTTATTACAGTTTTTTTTAGTCAGTCGGCCGGTCGAGGCGCGGCGGGCCATCGCCTGACTGTAAAAACGATCAGTTGTGGGTTCGATTTTCACTCGGGGGAGTGATTATATTTTAAACTATTTTCACTTCCTCGCTCTGGTAAGATAAAGTGCGGTGTTGAGTACCACCACTCAACACACCATATCTTGAATTTGGTGGAAAGCGACGAACAGAGAGTCTTGGCACTAAAAAAAAATTCAAAATTTTCTTTTTACAGTTTTTTTATACATTTAGTAACATTCGCGCTTATAAGATGAACTTAATGATGTATAATTTGCTAAAATCTGTTTAAGGATTTAATAGTTTCAACGAAACACATAAACGGACAAACATACATAAATACAGGGTAAAAGCATAACCCTCCTTTTGGTAAAACACTATGCTTTTAATGTTTTATGTAACAGAATTTAATTATTTATATGAAACAAGATTAGCATCGAAGAAACAAATTAATTTCCCTTTAACTAAACCCGAAGCGTGCTTGGTGCATGCATCACTTAAAATCCTGATTGGTTTCTCGGAATATTCTACAATAATTATATTCGACCTGTATGAGTAAATACGTAAGCAAATTTAGTTATGAGCTTCACTTGTATTGCAATGTTAAATTAATGTCAGGGATGCTGTAGCTGCTATAATATTTGAAAATATACTTTTTTTATTGTGAATATGGATTTGATTCTAACCTAACAGTATGAATATATTTAAATTATTTAATAAAAATACTTTGTCTTACGAAGTGCGACGTTGATTTCAACACACAAGTTTCGAAGTCTTGACTTTAGAGACTCTTTGATCTGATTACTATGAGGAGAAAAGAGATAAAATGAAAAGAATACCATATTTAATTCAACTAGTATTTATTTTTAAATGATATAAACAATATTGTTCGATAGTTATTTTAGTTGTTTGCTTAAATCCGGCTTTTAATATATTAGGCGGAAAAAGTCTATTAATATAATTTTATTACAATAGTTACGTTCTAGACTTCTCAACTGTGCCTTAGAATGTCGCAGTGCAAAAAACACCTAAGGTATTTTTTAAGTATGTATAGTTTATACTCTCATATAACAAAGTAACCTGATATAGAATAAATACAAAAATCTTAACATTTTTTCAAAATATAACATTAATAGTATATTTTCATTAATATCCTTAATAACGTTGCAAAAACTTCCGCCTAATATTGACAGTGGAAGCTGTACCGGCTACTTTCCAAGTTTCTTATAATTAATATCGTATTGACGAAAATATTTATCTTGCTTCCGCATTTAAAGTATAAATATATATATATATATATATATATATATATATATATATATATATATATATATATATAAAGTTTAAATCAAAGTATTTCAATGGGATTGATCGCAAAATGCCAATCAGCATATATCATATGTATTGTTTTATTATCAATTTATCTTAATAATTATGTTTTTAGTTATCAATAAACATTTACACCACAGTTATCAAAACCTATGGAATTTTGTATAGGCAGACTGTGTGTTGGCATTGTTTTATATGAGATTGGCTAGTTTGTATTCGATGGCGACCTCGACTTCATTTCCATCTGAGCGCGCTCCGGAGCCATTTATTCGTAAATCAGATCATTCTACTGTCTATCTCGTCGTTGTTCATTGATTTCTATCACCGGTGGAATGGTCCCGCCGAAAAGAACGTTACGTTTCTCAGTTTTATTAACTAACTTTATGTTACATTTATAGTAGTTTTTATTTTTTTTTCGGTTGAGAATTGAATTATGTACATATCATTTTGTAGTAAACAAAAATATTTTATATTAAGAAACATAAGTCGAATCCAAGAAAGAATATGAATTTTAAAAACCATAATTACGTTCTCGGGTACCGTTTCAATGAGGTGACCAGTTCTTAAAGCGTTGATTTAAAACAATAAAATTGCGGCAACACTCGTTATGAAATACTTGAATAAATTTTACCTAAATTATTCATTCAAAGAAATCTCTGGATGAATATTCAAAGTTTGTACTCAGTTGTTCTTAGAATTTTTTGGTTTCTAATTGGACTTGAATCTAAAATGCTTGAAGCGTTACCGGTAATGTGATCCGCAATACCAAGGACATTATTGTAACAGTCTTTCATGAAATCATATTTTTTTTGGTCACAATAGTAAATAAATTTGATGAAGTATCTAAACACCTACTATATACATTACAAGTATTTAATTTTATTTTTATTATAGCAGAAGGTACGTGCCTGCGTATCTTATCAAATAAATAACAATATTTGACAATAATTAAAGAAGGAAGACTGATTAAAGGCTAGTTGGCTTAGTGCAAAGAACTATTTTAAGCAGCATTAATATAAGTGCCAAATTATTAATATAATTGATTAGCTAATTAAAACAATCTCAATTAACAAAATCAGTAATCTACGAAATGAATAAAATAATAAAATATTAAAAATATTTTTTCCCTTTTTATTAATTAAAACAACTGGCAGCATATCAAAATGGGCGAAGAAATATAGAACATTTAAAATTTGAATAACGAATACGACACAATTAGTGCGCGCGTAGTCGCGGCGACGCTAACCGCGGCGCGTTGCGCCGCGCGGGGCGCCGCCAAGCTGGGCGAACACGCGGCCATGCTCGCCGTCGCCATCTGCTGCATTCTGGTGCTGCTGCTCGTCTTCATCATCCTGATCATCGTCGTCGGGCAGAATATGGAGGTGAAGGGCGGTTCATAGCAGCTCAAAGGTAAATATCTGAAATGGAACGAGATAAATATATATATTTCAAAAAACAAAAACAATAATAATCAAAGAATTGACTCTTTAAGTTTATTATTATATTTCATCCTAAAAATGAAATTATTGATTTATTTAACCTATGTATCTCATAGGACCGCGTACAAAGGCAAGCGCATAAGTTATTTATTTATTAGGAAAACAAACAGTATTGTATCGCTAAATAAAATTTAAACAAAAAATCAGTACATCAGTAAAGTCACTATAAATTGTAGCAGGAATTCAAAGTATACACAGTATTTTATACATTGGTTTAAATAGTTATTTAATAAAATGTATTCGTTTTAAAAGTCGGTAACCGTAACGTGGAAGTAATTCTTTAGTATATACTTTAGTATATCCCACCTCAGGCAGGCTTTAGACAGCTCATTCTACGTAGCAAGCATCCAATTTACACAAACGAGTTCTGTATTGAGTTGGAAACCTTAACAAAGTTTCAATGCACTACAAACAAACAATACAAATGGGATTGGGTAGAAGAAAAAGTCGAACTGTTCCCTGATTTAATTCTCACCATCAGCAGCTTTTGTTTAGATTACCTTTGTGTAAAACTTGTTGGAATGACCACTTACAACTAAAACCTCAATTTTACTCATTTTCGTTTTGTTTTAACATAAAATTCATAATTTATGTTTTGTCAGCGCCTTTTTAACATGTATATTTTTACTTATACGCTGTGATAAGATAAAACGCGGCGTTGAGTTTCGCCAATAGTACAGAATATCCCTGACTACTCTGCTATGCTACTACTATAAGTGTATCACAAAAGATAATAATTTTCTTATTATTGTATTTTATCTTTAGATTATTTAAATTTAAATGCAAAATATAATAATTTAGTAACTGAGTGTAAATTTCTACATAGAGAGGCAATAGTACATTTACGAGTGAAAACTTATAAAAGAAATAAAATGCTTACTGTTGTATTATTTGATGAGACAGTTTGCATTGTAACTGTAATATTTAAGAACAAAGGCAATTCTACTTTATTTTTATCCTGAGAGGGCGGAGAGAACAAAAATAAGCAAACAACAATCATCGACTCTCGTGCTAAGCCTCTGTCAAGAGTTACAATCACGTACTCGAGAATTTTTTTAATTAAAACTTCTCGTGATTTACTTTACTTCAAAGTTAGAAAACATATATACTAATGTACATTAGAAAATTTAGATAATTATTAATAATCTATACAGTAGCATAACGTACTTTTAATATTGAAATTAACTTACTGTTAATAAATCTATTTATATTCGCAATTAACGGTCTTTGACAGTGATAACATTGTCCTGCTTGGTCTGTAACGAAAATCATAAGTTCGATTCGTATTATTATGAAAATAGAAAGAAACTTAAAGATAAATTAAAGATATATTCGTTAAGTAAATAAAATCCTAATAAGATCTTTGATTTTAAATGGATTAATCCCATATATTTTGGTATTTCTACCACCTGGGATCCAATTCTAAGAACATTGTAGTTATCAGGGCCAGGAAGCGACACATAAATAGCTCATTCTGCAAGAATTCAAAGCAGCATGCTAGGCCAAGAAACAGGTGGTGGTAGTATAGTATAATTATTTTTTGTATAAACTGAGAGACCAATTTCACTTCAGTCTATACCTGTGACCACGGACTACTGTAAACTGTTGGAAACGTTGGGTTTTTAAAGATGTATTTTCGAATATTAAAATGTACGCGGTTAATCAGTTTAAAATAGTTTTATTTAAATACTAACCGATTTTATTTGAAACCTGCGTACTAATAGTCAATGATCATACCTATACATTTAAAAAGATAAACTGTATTTTATTGAAAAATTGGTTTGAAGTTAATCAATTTGTCCGATTACGTTGTAATTAGTTAATTGGTCCAAATCCTATTGAGGTTGTCAAATAGTTCGAAAAAATACTTTAGATTTGTTCTCGATACAAAAATATTGTAGAACTTTTTACAATATATATTTTTGTAAGATCTTAAAATAACAATTTATTGAAATAAAATAATTTATTTGGCTTATGACTATAATCTGAATGTGATGTCAGGTAGCCTGATACAGAATAAATATACAAAAGTTATTCAAAAAACCTCCAAATGACAAACGCAGGTTTGTCGCCAGAAGTTTCCTAATAACGAAATATGTATAGAATTTTGTCGAAAAGCGAACATAAATGAAATTCTAAAACTTTCATAATATGGCAAGGGCGTGTCTAACTTCCTGACAGAACTGAAACAGGGCGTGGTCAGCTTAGACATAGTTTTTGCGGGAGATAGCTACTAGTCTAGAGCTAAAATTGTGATGTAAAATGACAGGTTTATTAGAACAACGTTTAGATAGTATTAGCTGTAATCAAATAATTGCTAAGTGCAATGAATAATTTAATGTACCTTTAAACTTTAAGCGTTACTTAAAATTTGATTTTGCCGATCGTGGTGCAGCAGAACAGTACCTCTCTGTAAACGCGATCGGTTGTGAGTTTGATTTCCACTCGGAAGAATGATTATATTTATATTATTTTCATTTCCTCGCTCTGGTAAGACAAAACCCGGCTTTCCGCCACTCAACATACAATGTCTCGAATTCAGCGGAAAGTGGGGTATGGAGTGTTTTGACATTAGGTACTTCCTGTCTACACTGCTATGCGGGATAAAAGCGTACGGAAAAAATATACTATGTATATTTTGTAATACAATATTATTACATCGACAATTGATAATTTCACTAGTTACTACTTCAATGTTATGGTTCACAATATCATATATCATATAGACATGGCTGTTAATTTTTTTGTATAATATAGTGTGTGGCCTAAATTATTAGGTATATATTTAAAAATTATAGAATAATTTTTAATTTTCAATTTATTGTAATAGGCATATATACCTAATTTAGATTGGTGCTCTCAAAACAATATTACTGTTAGTTTTCAGTTTATAGCGTTAACCCGACGTTTGGATTTACATTACTAAGATATACGATACATGCATTACTTTATTAGGTTACTATTTTGGAAAACACGAAATTAGTTTTAAGATAACATTTTTTCAGCAAGTAGGTAGATAGCTAAATTAGTGGATTAAAAAAAACATCAATGTTTTTCAATGTTTTTCTTATACTTTATACATTCAAGCTGGACTTGCTAAACACATTTATCACACGTCACGGAAATTAAACAGAATCAATCAAAAACCGCTGAGAAGTAATCGTCATTAGCGGTAATGACACTTCATACGATTGATGTTCTATTTAATGAGGTTAACACTTTTAAAAACTTGTGATTATATCTTTTTGAGCTTTGCGACTAAATAAAGCGTGTTCCCTACTTCTAAAATGTTTAATGGCGGCATATAACGCCGCTTTTGGTATAATAAAATTGAATAATAGGAAATAAATTAATTAAAATTAAAAAAATCAGTGATGTTCAAATCTATAATCATGATGTGAACAATTAGATTTTTTCTAATATCTCAATATGGCTTTTAAGTTATAAATTATATTGATGTAAACAACCTCTCGTTCATGTTCCTAGCACGTAGTTTACCGGAAATAGAACGGGAGGTACCCATATAGATCTCGCGTTTCGTTTCCTCTCCTGAATGAGGCTTTGAAATTTTATGAAATGACTAACTTTTTGTCATGACCTCGTTTATCACACGTTTATTTATGCTTTCACTGCTAGTGCCAGTTACAAAGGTAAAGTAACATTGATATTATCTATATACGTGAAGCATAATTTTTGTAAGAGGAGTATGAAATTTGGGCACAGTTATACTGTATATAAAGAAGGAGTGCAGAATACCAATATTTTTTTAAAATAATGAATAAAAAATGTTAAATTAGTAACATAAATGTAACTCGCACTATAATGTGTCTGACATACACGTTACTCCTTGTGTTATTGTATTTATTTAGTTTCGTTTGTGACTATTCTTTTTTCGTCGATGAATATGCGGTAAGTAGACTATTTCAATTTTACATATCCATACAATATATAGAAAAAAAAGTGTAAAATAAGATTATAACTAATTATACCTCATAACAGCTCTGTAAAATGTTTAAGGTGCCTTAATTGTAAATATATAATATGTTTTCGACAAAATATTTGGCAAAATGTTCTTAAACACAAAGCGTGCGATATAACAATACATCAAAGGAAAAAGTGTCGCGTAATATACGTTATTAAAATCGTGGTGTCTTATAAAGTAAAATATTCATAGGGCGGATGAGCATCAAAGGCGTTCTATACATTTACGCGAAGCTCAACGCAAAGCTCTCGATTGAAACCCTGTAGCAAGCGATTACAGCTAACTTATATCGATATAAAGATATATTTTTAAAGAGCGTCCTAAATAGTTGCCATACCATATTTCTTTTCATAATATTCGTTCATATCTTTCAATAAGACGCGCTTAGGATGAATCTTAATATAGGGTTGTGCGTATTTGGAAATCAGTTAAATATAACTTATTGATTTTGGTTTATTTTTTTTTATTCCATATGAAGTATTAATTAAATACAATAATGACATCTTATAAAGGATTTTAGCTTTTAGTATTTATATAAATTTTAAATAGTTCTATTTTATATTAAGCCAATTTTTATGCTAGACATTTTAAACATATTTTTTCTATCACTACAGCACTAGCTAATTAGAGGTAGATTCCACCTACGCGAATTATACGCAATAAGTCCGCTTAAAATAGTTTAATTGAAAATGATGACGTCATGTCCTTTAAGTCTTTGTTTATGTTAGTATAACCCGTTGAGTCGTTGTATCTAGTACCGTTGTCTTACTAACGTGTATTTAAGTGACATGTGAAATTATTAAAAAGTAAATAGCAAACAAATAGCAATGTGTATAACATTTATTATGTTAATATATTTCGTTAATATAAAAAAGAGCTTATGCATTTTTTCTCTTCTTAAATCTTAACTTAGATAATTTATGTATATTTATCCATGAATTCATTATTTTTCGTAAAAAACAGTTCTCTGTTTGTCCTTCAGGTTATAATATAGAAAAAATATATAATTACTACATACTTAATTTCAATAAATAGTTTAGCAAGTTATATTATAAAATTACACTACGTATTTAGTTACTTATATAATGGTATAATATCAACAGCCGATATTATCCTGAAAGTGAGAGGCGTGTGTAAACGACTAGGGTCACCGAGATTTGCTCAGATTTCCAATAGATCCGATATTATGATAATCTTGTAGCTGGATGTTGTAACCGAATGCATTTTAACCAGAAATATGTAAAAGAGCACGTACAATGTGATTATTATATTTAATTAAATTTTTGGGATTATATTTCCAACAAACACATTATTTATTAAAAAATGTAGAGGCCGGTCGTGACGCAGTGGAACAGCGTCTTGGATTACAGTGTAAACCTTGCTCGTTGCGCGTTGAGTTCCGCCATTAAACACGCAATGTCTCAAATTCGGCGGAAAGCGAAGTACAGAGTGTCTTGACACTAAGTACTTTCTGTCTACCCTGCTAAGCGGGATAGAAGCATGAGACTAAAAAAATGTACATAAATTTATTTTATATATTCGTAGCAAGGCTTTAATTAATATTGTTTTTATTATATCGGGATAGAGCGTTTAGACGGCTTAAATAATGTATTAATTAAAACACAGTAAATTTGACATTCATTCATTCAATTATTCATACGATTTGACCTTCTTGTTATATATAGTAGTATTAACGCAAATAGAACTTGTGATAACAGAAATCGTGACTAAACTACAATGGGTGCCCTTATGAATGTGACGTTTAATAAATGCATATTCTTGACAATAAGAGGAAACGTGATATTGTAATGTATGTGCGTATGTGTATTAAATCCTTATTAGACTTACGTACTTAAACATTTATCAATACATCGCTAGAGACCTCACATATGCAAAATTGTTATTACAAAAGTAAAACTATTTTAAACGGATTCATTGTGTATACTTTTGTATCCGAAAACATATTTTTGAAAACCTGACGTTTCAAACGCTTTACAGCAGTCGGTAGTCACAAGCACAGACACAAGTAGACATGTAGTCTACTTGTGTCTGTGCTTGACCACAGACCACTGTGAAATGTAAGTGTTTTCGAATACCATATATACGAGATTAATCCTAAAATCAAAGCTCTTATAATGTTACTGAAGTTTTAGAAAATAAAAAAGTTTTTATAATAAATTTTAGATTACTTGTGTTTGGATGTGTTGTGGATTCTATTCCCATTCTAGAAAATGATTATATAAGACAAAACGCGGTGTACAGTTCCGCCACATAATATACAATGTCTCTAATTTGACAAAAAGCGGAGTACGGACTATCTTGATATTAGGTACTTCTTGTCTAAAAACGTGAAGCTGAAAAAACAGAAAACAATTATGTGAAATTGGGCATTCTCAAACATTTAACTCGGTTATTAATATCATTACTTTCGTTGCGGCTAAATCCGGCTACAATGAATCATTACAAAAGAATGGAAATGCGGGTGTTGATTTTAATATTACTCTATACATTTAAATAACACAAACGTAGATAACGATTTTCCATCCGTTTGTTTAGAAATTATTCAGCTTCCATTAGAGATAAACCTTAAATACAACGCGGGTGCTTTAGACACGTAGTCCGTATTTGCATAACAATTCCAATTTTCCAAACAAATACACCGTTAGCCCTGCGAACTGCGAACGGAAAATTTGGTACAATCTATATTAAGTCGTGTTTGCACTTTTATGCTACGCAAAAGCGTCACCGTAATATCGTTGCAATCGGACGGTTTACAAACTTTTTCACCTGCCCTACTACAATAAACATGTGACCTTTTGACATGTTAGCACGAAGAATCTACATAATAAACTATTGTAGGTTATAGGCGTACGTATATATATTGTTATTTAAATTATTTTCATATAAAAGTATTAAAATTCGCAAAAGTCAATGTTCTTATTATATAACTAGTTTCTTTACTTTTCACTCATGGATTACTTTAAGTTACCATAATAACATTAACACATAATATTTAAATAAAATATTTAGTATTAGTGTTTGTAGAAATAAGTAAACTTTGTACGACATAATAAACAAAGCTAACACAAGCTTTTGTTGAAGCGATATATAAAATAAAGTTATAAGCTTCAGCTTTGCTTTTGCAATTTTATAATATAATGTAAAACATCCCACACACACACCCTTACCCTTATATCCCCTAATTCTTTTAAAAGCAGCACTCAGATACTTCTTATATACTTAACAATTCAGCAATGCAATTCAAACGATCGTTGCCGACTTCTCTTCGTCGACATCTTGTGAACAAAGCATAATATTGAAACAAGTGATTCTTAGTGCTTATAAAGAGATTTACTCCTTTGAGTTTCGTTTACGCTCAGATTATTTTTCAGATATTGTGTAGAGATTGTGTAATGGAGCCGCTGTGTCAGTTTTAACTATATATTTATTTAAAAGTGAGGCCGGTTGTCACGCAGTAAGACAGCGTCTGTCTGACTCTTAACGCGATCGGTTATGGGTTTAATTCGCATTCGGAAAAGTAATTATATTTAAATTATTTTAACTTCCTCGCTCTGGTAAGATAAAGTGCAGCGTTGAATTCCACCATTCAATGTCTCAAACTTGGTGGGACGCGAAGCACAGTGTCATGGTAGATACTTTCTGTCTACCCTGCTATGCGGAATAAAAGCGCGATTCTTGTAACAAGAAAAAAAAAGTTATACTATTAGATATAAAATATGAATAGCAATTCACACATTCATTATTCATTCATGGTGTATAAAGATCTCAAAAATAGCAAGCAATATTGCTAAGCTATATTGATAATTGGTTTTTTGCTTATGACTTCCAGGTATAACAAAAAAATAAATCAAAAGAAAATCTTTTTAAATTTTCAATTTGTTACTCAACTCAACATTGAAATGAGAAGGCAAAGTATCGTTTACATCTGCCATTTCTATAAGTTTCCGAGTCAATAATATAATATTTATTTGAAATAAAATTCCAGTCTGACATTTTTATTTAATTACTTCCCAAAAATTGGTCAATTCTATTTTTGTAGTGTCTTTATGAATAAACAGCGTACTGATCTCTTTGACGTTTTAAAAGCTTTATATCTTAGCGTTTAATTAAGAACCCATTTGTGTAATGAACTAGTAATGAATATTTGGTGTTTTTGTTTAATACCCTCTAGTGACGTTTTAATCAACGTTTATGGAAGACGCCTAATTCATGATACTGTAATAATGTTCTCTAGTTCCAGTGAACTTTGTAAAAGAAACTATTTCAATACAGCATCACATTATATATTATTTTCTTAAAGCCATTGTGATACAGTGAGACTGCGCTTGACTGTAAATGCGCTGATTGCGTTGCGTGTTCAATCCTCACTTGGGGAATAAATCATACTTTTATTATTTTTATTCGTTCTGATAACGATTGTCACGAAATATCTGGAAACCAGAAGGCAAATAAAAACGGAGTTTTTAAACATTAGGTCTCTGCTTAATCTTTCTTTGCGGAAAAATGCGCGAAAATTCTTTGAATAATAAGAATAATAATAAGCAATATATTTTATGACATTTATATACATATATACAGCATAGATATGTGACGTAAATAAGATATTAAAAAAAATTTTTTAAATTAGCATTATGAAATTTGTTGGTGGTATTTAATACCGCTTTGACAAATATAGACGTATTCACGGAAATAGAAAATCAATAATGCATCGGTGACTTAAGTGGCGCACGCTCTGATTAGTTTTGTGAATACCCACGGCATTTCCTATACATAGGTACATGATATTTTTGCACTAGTAAACGAAAAAGATAGTTATTAATAAAAGGTTGTTTGATGGATCGGTACTTTAACTGGAACTATTTTTAACGGATTATTATCAAATATATTTTGTATTCAAAAATATATTTTAGTTTCAAATCTTTCCCAGTTCCGTTTAACAGTTTCAACCAAAATGTCTTAAAATCGAAAGAACCATAGATCTGTTCATAGATAATCTTTATATAACTCACAAAAAGATTAGTTAAAAGATTCTTAAGTACGTTAAGCGACGAGGAACAGCCGCAGCAATGTACTTTCGAAATAACTTTATCTATTTACTACGATAAAGTCTTCTGGATCCTTTTAAGAACAAACAAGAAAAATACAACATAGATTAATGAGTGTTTAGATGTTAGACAGATAACTAAGAGCGACGCGAAAGCTTAGACTTCCAGCGGCAAAAAAATCTATAAATCTTATTTACTCGAACCTTACTGTGATATATATGAGAAAGTTTCATATATTTTTACTCAAAATTGTTTTAAAATTAATTTCTTTCAAGAATTTAAAAAAATAATGTTTTGAATTATTAATAAAAAGGGGGTTTCCAGCATATTCAATCACAGGTCGCCAATGTTGACCATTTTTTTACATATTGAAGATTTTAGCCGGATGACAATTAAATGACATGTCAAGTCTCTCATTTTTGTTAGTCTTATATGATCTGTCTAACAAAAATTGGACACTCGATCTGTCATTTTGACATCGTGGACCACGACACGACGACCATCGTAGTGCAGTGAGAAATATATTTTAACTGACGAAAGAGATTTTCCATCAAAGCCTGCAAGAGCCCAGAATCAATATTTGTACTTCAAATATCCACTTTGCCTCGGTAAAGGAAATCACACATCACTGGTCACATACATATGTATCGCAAATCCAATATGCCGTCCAACTAAATACGAGATATATATATAGACTTATATATAATAAGTAAGGTATAACAGAAGAGCAAAATCTTAATAATAAGTAATTATTTGAGGGTGAGAATAAAAAATCTATATTGGTCAAAAATGTATTGTGATCATTGTGCGTATTTTTATAGGTAATTGCGATATAAAATAATATTTGTTTTAATTCGGTGGTATAAACATGTTCAGCTATATTTACTTTGTTTTGTTATTTATTTCAGAAATATATATTAAAAAGAACCTAAACACATTATTGGTATATAGAATAAAATATATGAATAGATATACATTATACCTTCAAAAATTTTTAAATTATAATTGAATAAAATATAAAGTAATATATAACGCTACGTGGGCGACCCCTGTACCTGGACCGAACCTTAAATTTATTGCAAATTGGCAAGGAACCCTTAAATAGAGATTTTCAATTATATAGCTATTTTCAATTGCTATACTAAAAAACTCATTTATTATCCGGATATTGATATATTAAATTTTATTAGTATTAGATGTACTCCATATTATTTATCATTAAAATATGCAATTAAAGACGTTATGCTAAATGAAGGTATATCAGGATATATCAGGGTATATTTATAGTGTAAGTAGTGGTCTAGAATAACATTGACTATACTATATCTGTCTCGAGAAAATCCATTCATGTAAAAATGTTTATAAACTTAAGCATTCTGCTAATCCAAAAATAAAAAAAAAACCACTAATATATCATTTATTTAAAAATCTCAAAAATATACCAAAATATTTGTCAGAACTGTCAAAAATATTTAAAAAATGGTCGCTAATTTTAATAACTAATAAATCGTGAATACTTTAACGGCATAATCATAATCCTCCTTACATGAGAATGTTCCTTTGACGGCCAAACTCCTCCAGTGGAGTGCTAAATAAAATCGAGGCATTGCCACACAATGCCCATCTTCGATGACCGGGCACTCCAGATACGCTTGAGATTTTTTTTACTCTGACCTAGTTATTTTTATATCAAAGTTGTGAACCAAAAGAACAGCTTATTATCACCCATCTTAAATATCGGCTACAAAGTTTTTCTTAATTGACTTTTTAAGATTACGCTTTATCTTTTAATTTAGCTAAACAATTGTTGAAGTTTACAGGACGATGGTAAAGACTTAATAAAATTTTAAGATAAGGTATCGTTGCTTGTTTGGAATTAATATCTTGTTAAGATATATTTAAATTTTCTTATCACGAAATTCAAAGAAATACTTACATATCATATTCATCTCTCTTAGACCTTCTCGTTTGTTCTTGTAGCAGAGTACACTATAGTACCAATAGTACACTACAATACAATACCAGTAGTAGTATAGTCCTAGAAGTGCATAGGCTTACCAGATATCACAATAAATGTGTAATGATTATTTCTACGTTCATATAATTTATATATATAAAATATAATATGCAAAACATCGTCTTGCGTCACTAAATTAAATCTGACCTAATCTTTGTTGACCTATTAACATTCTTGCATGCACAGACCGGGGAACAAAAGGCAAGTGACAATAGACTGCCCTTGGGTTAAACGCCAGCCGCAGCCATTTCGTTTTTATTATTTACCAAATCAAAGGGATTGCCTCTTTATAATTCTAAAATACAGTGTGTGCGTTACAACACGTATGTCACTTTTTACAAATCTGTAGGTGAAATCGCATGGTATTTTAAATTACTTTTTTAGACTATATTATTAGAATATGTAGTGCATGGTCACAGGATCGTGTTCAAAAGTGAGAAAACGACGGTTTTCCAAAAATATATTTGAAAATAGTCTTATTTAAAATATGTAAAAATCGCGAAATCAAAGATATGAAACGCATGGTAGCTGTTAATAGTATTCGTATTAATAATTTTATTTAATTTTTTATTATATTATTATAAAAATATTGATTGTCTGCATTTCTTCCAAATTAAACTCTGTACTAAATTTTATACTCCTGAATCTTTTGCATCGCTAACTCCGCAAAAACACTCAAAACTTAGGAGATAATTTTTGTAAAAAAGAGACGAAATTTCTTCCTTCACGTATTAATATATATACTAATTATTTTTGACATTTTGAACAAACAAATATAATTAAAATAAAACTTACTAAGAACTTTGAGCGTAGTGTTTTTTTTTAAATACCATTTATCAACTTCACTTACAATTTATTTGGTCCTCTTAGTTACTGCTACATAACTCATACTGAACGAATAATCACTATTGGATCTGAAATATCCTACTATCCAATAATCAGAGCGAAGCGTTATTGGGTGAATGTTTATGTCAAACTGTTAATTTTATCCGACAACATAATGTTGGTGACTGCTTTCCGCCTGATAATCGAGATATTGCCTGTTGAGTGGCATTATCTCCGCGCTTAGTCTTACCATAGCACAGAAATTAAAATATATTTTAAATATTATCCTTATAAAATCTTTCCTCCGAGTGGGAAACATATCCGCAAGTAATTTCGTTTGCAGCCAGACGCCGCCCTTCACGGTGGCCTCTAATTTCGTTTTATCTAATCATATCATATAAATATTATCTTAAAATAAGGATTGGTTGTATTTTAATATTAAGTTCCACAATCTAATCCTCAAATAAAGTAAAAAGTAAAGTTTTTCTATCTATTTATATAAGCATTAAAAAATCTACGTTTGAATATAATAATAATGTGATTTTATACTCAATACAAAATTATAAGACCAAGTTTACTTTTAATGCTGGAAGTTCTCGGTAACTTTTCTTTCATTACAAATGTAACAGATGCGAGGCTGAGCCCTATTCTCGAGGTATTCATATCAAATTGAATTAGATTGTTATTTTGGTGTTTGCTTATTTATTCTTACAGTATCTATTTATGAAACGAATTTAGCATTTATGAAGGTATCTATATAATTAGATTTCTCAGAAAGTTTTGTTTATAAATAGTCTTGTCTTTCTAAACTTAGGGAATACTGTTATAATATTGTTCCAATAACAATTCACTCTATTGATTAATATTATATTTAGGTCACCAGTAATTATTTTGTTAATATTTTGTTCAATATCTTTGTTATCGGGACACGATATCTATAAAAGATTAAATCATAAAAAAAATTATATGTTATAATAAGTTATAAACAACAAAAAATCATGTTGTTTTAGTTTCAAAGTGTCCAATTGTTTCCCATATTATGTAATTAATGTATTATACAAAAGTTCCCTCTTTTTAATATGTTTAAATTGTTATTCAATGAAAAAGTTTCACAGAGCAATTTTGTACCAAAAGTTGTGGACTTTACTCTAAAGAAACTGTTCAAAAACACATAACTAAAACGAAAATAAATAAATATAACAAGCCCCAATAACTAGAGATTTATGACTAACTTATATAAAAAGAATAATATAATAGCATAATTTTTATGCGTTATGTTAAAAATTATTAGCATTCTTCACTCCACCTCTAAATGCACTATAACTGTGCCAATATTCATTTTCCTTATCGGTATAAAGATTTTGCTTCACGTATTAATGTAAATATAAATATATTATGACTTTTACACACACGGGAACGTACACTATAAGGGTAAGTTCAAATAATCTATATATTTCAATATAAATCTTTTTTGAGAATTCGACCTGCTAATTCTGTCTGAACCGGACAAAATTATTTAAGTGGCGTACCTAAAATGAAATCGTCAGCAAATCGTGCTATCTTTTGTGAAATCACGTTTATGGTCGATAGTATCTATATTATATGGTCGATAGTAGCTATCTTATATTTACAAGCAAACTTGAATTCTGTTACTATAATAAGCCGATTTTAGTTCCACAGCGCTCCAGTCTGTTCAAAGGCTTCTGCTCAGATAATCCTTATCCAACGTTGTACTAACGAAATCTTTGCGTTCACCGTTCACTTTGTATAGATTCTGTCCAGCTACATTTAAATAATTTATGAATAAACAATAACTTAATATAATGAAATAAATATTTGTGGGTTAATAAATCGATATATAAAGTTTTATTCAATTGTAAACTAATTCCATTAAGGCCATCGTGGCGCAGTGGTACAGTAAACGCTATTGTTTGAAGGTTAGATTCCCAGTTGAGAGTCTTATTATATTTCCTTTCTCTTCTCTGGTAAGATAAAGTGTGGCGTTGAGTTCAACACGTAATGACTCGATTTCGGGTGGAAAGTTGACAATGGAGTGTCTTTTCAATATTTATCTCTGATTACCCTGCTATGCCAAATGTAACCTTTTGAGGTTAAAAAAATTCCTGAAATTCATATGGAAATTGTCAAAAAAACACTTTTCACTTTTAAAAGTGAGAACAGACAGGCACTCGCACGACTAGACACTCGAAAATTTAATAACATTAAAAAAATTACGTAATAGAAATCTTGAATTTAAATCAAATCCACAATCCCTGTTGTTTAAAAACTTAAAGCTCCCAAGTGCTAATAATACGTGTTACTTTATTTGACTTTTAACTAACTGTTTGCATCACTTTTGTAAGAAGGGTTCTCCAAACGGCTGGGTATTGACATAATCCGCCTAAGGTTTAAATGGAATGCGCTCCGGGTTCGTGTAGTCAAAGGTAAGAGAGAGTTATTGGTCCCCATGTTTTCACATAAAACGTGAGGTAGTTTTAAGCCCTTTAAAATGTAATATTTGTATTTAAGAATTTAAAATATTAACTTCATGTGATGAAACACCACAACGAGGCGAAGTTTTTGGTTCTAAGAGAATTTAAAATGTACTGATTGAATTAAATAAAATATAGTTTTAGGGTCCGTCACCCATAAAGCAATATTTCTAGTGAAATATTGAAAATTTGAACAAAAAGTGGTGTAAATACGAAAACTGTAAAATTAATAAATATCATAAAGCCTTATTTACCGGTATTTACAATTAAATCATTGGCTTGAAATTTTTTTGTAATCGCGTAATAAAGGACTATATATTTGGACCATTGAATAGTAGTGAAAACTCGGTTTCTCAAAACTCGGTTATAGGTTCAAACCCCACCTTAGAAAGTTATCATATACAAAATATTTTTATTTTCCTAATTTTAAATTTAGTTACTTAACACGCATGTCTCTAATTTGGGTGAAAAGCGAAAACTGACAGTCTCTCTGTTATGCAAAAAAGCTTGAATTCGCTAGAAACGTTACTCTTGTTGTAAAGATTTTACACCTTGAAAATGTTGAACAAAATTTATCTCAATAACCCCGCATAAATTCAATATTGATTTTCAGTATGACGTCTGCATCGAAATCATGCAGATATTATAAGAGCAAACGTTGTGTTCATTGATTGATGAGTTATGATTGTCAGTATAAAAATTATATGATTTACAATGCTGTTTAATTGTGTTCAAAAATGATGTGCATGAATACAAATTGTATTATAATTCCACCATGAGAAATATATATTTAAAATGAATTAAATGTACATAATTATAAGATGCTGCCAACATAATTGTTATTGTCAAAACAAAAGCAACACAACAACAATTTGATGATAATCCTGCCAGTTGGCAGTGTCTAGAATGACAACAAATAGGAAAAGTTAATGATTCATCTCTAATGAAAGTCTACTTTGTAAAGAACGACAAACGAAATTGAACGAATCGATTAATATATACCGAATATATCGATTTTTCTGAATGACACTGTAAAGATGTATTACCCATATTAGTTCTAAACTGAAAATCCATAGCTTAGTACATTGTAATTTAAATGCAGTAATTTGCATCAAATTTTTTTCTTTTAATTTTCAAATATATAAGAAAGATAGAATTAAACAAAAACAAAATAATATTAATCTAAAATTAAAAAGACAATTTAAGTTTAAATAATTTATATTAAGTTAAAAAAATTAAGATTATTAAAAATGTGAATTCACGCATGCCTATAATATATTGAAAAGAAAATCATAATCGACTATTTTTAGTAAAATATCTATATGGACTTTTCATTGTATGAAATGTTCATTGTTTCAATGATGACCGGATTAAAATTGGAAAAAAATACATAGAGATTCTCTGTAAAAAATGTAATGACTGTAAATAATTTGGCCATTGTGAAATATACAGCGTACGTTTGAAAAATTGACAATGTGAGCTAAATTGTCAATTTTTTCTTACTAGTATATAATATTATTTTAAATAGGTATCGTTTGATATTTTTATGCTATAGAATTTAATATAGGTATGTAAGCATCAAAATGTAATTAAACACACCTGAAGTAATATTATTGTCAAACTTTTCGTATCTGTTACTAATGAATCCGTTTCCCCATACGAAATTAATTTTAAGGAATTAATTATATACTTGTAATGAAATGACATTTCATTATTCCAAATTTGCTGCGCTCTGCGCGTTTATAATCTGTAGCTGAAAGTCAGTTTGCCGGGCATTTGATGGTTGAATGACAGAGAATGTTTAGATTATTTTGAACTTTGATTTTGTAAGAAAATAAAGAGATATAATAGAGGAGGCGATATTAGTGAACTTATATGTCGTTTTATAAGATAGGTTATTGAGGATGCTCAAAATAAACCACAAATTGTTTTTCTGAAAATATAAAGTTTTGTTTTACTTAACACGCCTTCACATCATAACAATTATCATTAAACTATTACAATTATACTTTTATCTTACCTGAAAATACAAAGAAACGACATTTAAAGTTCACTAATATCGCCTCCTCTATTATATCTCTTTATTTTCTTACAAAATTAAAGTTCAAAATAATCTAAACATTCTCTGTCATTCAACCATCAAATGCCCGGCAAACTGACTTTCAGCTACAGATTATAAACGTGCGGAGCGCAGCAAATTTGGAATAATTAAATGTCATTTCATTACATACTTATAAATATCCTGCTTGCAGGATGTTTTTTGCAACCTTTTATTTTAGTTCGTGTCGTACATACGAGTACGTTACCGTGTTAGTTGGTTAGTGTGAGCGAAATCTTGCAACCTAAATTTGATCCACTTCTCAGTTTTGTTAATCTAAAACGGTCGCTGGAACAAAATGGCAGATTATGAATTTTTGCACAACCCTACTAATATGGGTATCAAATGTAGTATCAATTAGTGAGTATCAATTAGTGTGTATCAATTAGTACGTACCTTACGCTTAATTAACTTACTAATTATGAAAAAAGCTGGTTTTTAAAAAGATATTTTAAATTAATATTTTATATACATCTGCATTACACAAGTATTTCTTATAACGATACAGCTATATATAATATGCTACTTAGCATATTATTACATACATATTTATTTGATTTTAACAAATTAAACAATAGGTACAGATTATAAAAGAGAAAAACAAAAGCCATGACAGTGGCCACCCACATAAAAAACACAATTAGTCTCAATGTCACTTAAAAATGTGCGTCAATACGAAATTGAAAATATTAGGTCGAATGTTTTTCACTCACGCTTTATCTTCAGTGTTAAATACCAAATGTAACTGAAGCACTTACTCAATTTTTTCAATTCAATTGTTTAGTCATTTATGAAGGATCTTAATTCGGCGAGAAAATAATAAAAAAGAAGAACGAAAATTTAAATTATTTCCACTATTCCCCTCCAGTAAGGATAAAGTGCGGTGCTAAGTTGCGCCTCTTGGCACGCAATGTGGAATGTGTATGACGGAGATTAGAATATTATTACACGAGACTCTGTCTGACTTTAGATGTTGATATGGTAGGAAATGCATAAAACTTTAAAAACAAAACAATTTACATATGGATATACTTTTCCTAAAGTATTTTTTTTATATTCACGAGGCTTAAATTTAGCTAACGGCTTCAATTATTTTTAACTTACAAATAGATTGACAATTAATCTATTATACTAAATCAAATCAAAGACATAAATCGTCAAGTTGGAACTAAGCGCGTCATCAGCTTGCGTTCATTCATCTATCGTTTCATCCAACACTGTCAATGTACGAATGGTGCGACGTAATTAAAAATCAATCATCACAGTCCGCATAACGACTTTAGAGGAGATGAAACAGATATTGCCGTATTTTCTTATATTTTTATATATTTTTAGTTACTAATTTGTAATTTTAGGATATAGTTCTGCAGTTTAAATGCTTTAATACAACAGTTCAACTAAATACATATATATATATATATATATATATATATATATATATATATATATATATATATATATATATATATATATATATATATATATATATATATATATATATATATATATATATATATATTTCATTGTAGTTGAATAACCTAGTAGCTCCCTATTCAAAAAATCGATTGGGTATAAAACACAAATTTACGTTTTGAAGGTAGTTTTTGTCATAAGAAAAAGTACATCGCCATTACCTTCAACGCAACGTAGCGCAACGATAATTCTGAAATATAATTTAAACTATGTAGCCTTTTAGTTTGATAAATATTCACATTTTTACTTAGGTGGCCTTAGATATTCTTTTTCTATGTTTTAATTTTTTGAGAAAGCTTATATGATATAATGCTAAATATATTTTTATCAGTAAAACTGTTAATTTAATTTTTGTAAAAGGCAATACGAACCTCTTAAATGTATTTATATAAGTTAAATATTGCTTCAGAAGTCGCTAGGAGTTATTCTTGAATAATATATTTGCTTTAAACTGTAACTCGATACAGGAGACATTTAGAGCTTTCCAATGTATAGTGCAATACTTCTTTAAAAATATACCTTTAAAATCTCATATACTTACAGTTATAGAACACGTGTGACGCTTTCGTGATGAACTATTTGATTGTGCTGATAATTGTTATAGGTTCGATTTCAGAAAAAGTATATTATACTTTTATGTACTATTAAGTCAGCGTAAAGGTAGATTACCTTAATGAGCAGTAATTCTAAAGTAGGTTAAAAGTGTGGAATGTAATATGGCTATATACTTTCGGGATTCCACTAATAATGTGGATGACACGCGAAGACAAATGAACAAATTAGTGTTAAAAATATATTTTCATTGTCCTTGTCATCCTTGTATAGATATCAGATTGATACCACCTAAATATTTTGTTGTCATTAGATCTGAACAAAAGTGCAAGTTTCAAGAGAAATTAAAAAATAGATTCAAGTGAAGCTAATAAAGCGTGCTAAATATAACACCAGTATAGATGTATTATAAATAACAAATTTAACAAATACATACAAAATATGCACAAGAAGTATACTTGTAAGAAATTTTTCTAATGTAAGATGCCTTAGCCAACCCTTCCTGATACTTGACATTTTTATTCTATCCATTTCTCACCTGAGTTCCCTACGCGAATGTGCCATATTTGATACAAGAGTAAGTTGCCGAGTGGGCGCGGTCGAGTGGAAAGTGCGGGCGTTGGATTCAGTAACTATACTCGCTATATTATGAAACTTCACAAATTTCTATTGAAATCATTTTGCTTGGTTGGCGCTTTTTCAATATAACGACGTCGGTGATTTGTGACATAGTGATAATTTAACGACCGAAAGAAAAATAATATATGTATACCGTCTGACACAACTAAAACTACGACAGTAAAAATCTCTACATATTTTTCTTTCTGTTTTTTAGCTTCACTTTTGGCTTTATCCTTTATTTCAGGGCAGACAGAAATGTCCTAGTGTCAAGAAACTCCGTACTTTGCTTTCTGCCGAAATCGAGACTTTGCATGCTGAAGGAGGAACTCAACGCCGCGCTTTGTCTTACCAATCATTCCCCAAGTGAAAATCTAACCCATAAGTGACTACGTTTACAATCAGACCTTGCACATTGAAATACAAATTTCATATGAATTGTTAATCTTTTTACCGTCCTCTTATTATAATTAAACATTTTTTTTTACGTTAATGTTGAATACTAATTATTAAAAAATAATATTTAATACAATAATATACAAATGTCAAAGTTATATAATGAGATAGGTATTTAACAATGAATAGGGCGAAACCATTGTAATAATTACCTGTTATATTTCAAGCTAATGACTCTCGCTATGCACCATTTTGTAGTCGCTTTAAAACAAAATGGCTGAGTTTCTGCGCCCTACATTTCAAATTATGCATCAACTCCACTGAAGCTCAAATGCCTGCACACCTTAACATGAATATTCATAAATTTTAACTAAATCTCTATTAAAGGACGAATCAAATATTAATTTGGTCCAATTGAGAAATGTTTTAAATGTTATATTATTATACTTACTTTGAGACTTTGAATTAGATTTATAAAGGCAATCGGAGTAGGCAATAGGGCAGCGTATGAATGTAGACTTCAGTTGTAGATTCGATTTCCATTCATTAGGATGATTTTATTTAAACGATTTTTATATCGCTGCTGGTAACAAAGCGCAGCGTTACCAACAATTAATGACTCCAATTTTAGTGGGAAATTGAAAATGGATTGTTCTGACACTAGTATTGCATTTAATAATAATATTTAAAAGAAGAATAATATTAAAAAGTTATATAAATAAATAAAGAACAACTTAGCACAATAACATGATTTATTAATAATTTAAACAGTAAAATAAAAGAAATAAAATATCCAGTTGAAATATACGCTACAATTATCACACAATATATATATATATATATTTACTATTTTTAAAGTGTTACTCCACACTTAGGATTAGAAAACATTTTTGAAAAAACGTATAAAAATTTGAACGCAGCGGGATTCGAATCCGCGCCTCTTGGATACCGTCCAAGCGCTCTGACCGCTAAGCCATGCATTCTACTACCAGCTGCGTCGAAATTCTTATACGTTTTGTTACAACTTATATATATACGTTTTGTTACAACTTATTTATGTTGTTAGCATCTCTGTAGAGAGATTTTTACAAATTTCTACTACTTAAAGATTATTAAGAAATAATCGTTTAACAAGTGAGATTGCAGAAAACATTTTTGAAAAAACGTATAAAAATTTGAACGAAAAATGTTTAGACGTTTTTTAAAAATGTTTTCTAATCCTAAGTGTGGAATAACACTTTAAAAATAGTAAATATGAGAATCACTGAAATTTAGAATAGATGAGGATCAGAAAGGCTCATGAAAGCCAAGGTCCGTTGTTTAACAAAGATGATCCTTATAAAAAAGTACTAAGAGAGGAATTATAGAAATTCTTACAATAACAATAAATAAAACATTAAAAATTACCAGTCCTAACTTGTACGTTATATATGTTATTGTTTTGTATTTGGTTTCAGCAACGTGCGTTATGTTTCGAAATGCGTAAAGCAAGTTGTTACCTAGCGATGCATTATTCCATATTGCTACGGTAATACGAGTGATTTATTGAATTTGTTGGGTTAATGAGTTAAATCAATATTAATTTAAGCGCTACCTCATTTCCGTCAAATTAAGTTCATAGTATATGAGCGCACTTTGTAATTAATGAACTTAGATACTGTAATCAATATTATGTTAGGCACTAAAATATACTATAAATGATATTAAAATATTGATGCACGATAGAATGGAGAATTTTATAAATTTATGGAACGCTTTTCTATAATAAGATTAATTTGAGTTGAAAAAGACATTATTAGACAGTGATTTTATTTACAATGACGATTATAAAAAAGTAGACTCCTAGAAGCAGTAGAGGAGTCCAGTCTAGAAACAGGTCCTAGTTTCAGAAACTAGAGAATTCCCTCCAAAATTCCTCTTAATATTTACTCCCCTATACTTTTTAAATAAACTATTATAATATTAAAAACATTTAAAATCCACCAAATTTTAAATTGACTTTCTTAAAAAATATTTTTCTGTAAATTTATACCATAACTTTCAAGCAATAAGCGAATAATCTTTTTGAATGATTACAAATTGCAAAACTTAGAAGAAGAAGAGTGCATTGGACAAGAGCTATCGCGATATCAGGTGCTCGTCGAGCGTTTTAATAATTTATAAGGCTTGACTTTAAGTAATGGAGTTGTGGTACGAAAAACGACCATCATCTATTCTCACTATAGATTGATTATGCAACCGCAACCTATTTGTGAGTAAGAAGTAATTTGTTAATTTAAAAAGTTTCTAGTGTAATACTTCTAGTCAAGTGTGCATAATAACTTATCTGAAAAATGCTTCTAAATGATATTCTTATCTGTGCACAATTATGTATAATTGATTTGATTAAATTTAAAATGTCTTTATTTAGCATGAAAGTATATATGGGTTTTTTAGAATAACATACTAAAAATAAGAACACATATATTTATTATTGACTAAAAGATCGTCTTTCTTAAACAAAGTTACCATATAAAAACATATTTTGCTCCAACTAAATATTAATATTAATGAAATATAATAACTTTTACATTATTATAGAAGGAAGCAATAAGTTAAAAATATTAATAATACATATATATACATATAAGCAAATATACACATACACAAACACATTTACAAATATTTAAATGCATATATTTCGTTAAGATATGGACCACCAAATTATTCACACAATAAATTAAACGGATGGAGAAATAAATGAAAAATATTATCTTATAGTAAAAACATAAAAATACATGATCGAAATAGAAATATGACATTTCGGCATCTACTTGTAAACGGTTTCAAATATATATATATATATATATATATATATATATATATATATATATATACATATGATATAAAAATTTAATTAAGTAACGAGAAGCTGACAACAAAAATGGATCGTAATAATCGTATAAGAATTTCGTAGTAGCACGGTGGGAACACATAGAATAATTAGTTACGATACTTGAAGGTTTTTAATTTATACAGGTTCCAATTCCAATAAGTGTAAATGTTTATAGGTTTTTAGAAAACGTTTAAAGATTAGAGTTGAGGTCTCTAGGTCATGCGTTCATCAGTCATGAGTTACAAAACTCGAGTTACACACATGTGGAATAACAAAAAAATAATTTATTTATACGTTTCTAAATATTAATCAAACATTTTTAAAAGAACAATAGTTAGAACATCAATTCAGCTTTTCAATTATAATGGAAGTAGTTTATAAGGAGCGAAAATATTATTTCATAATAAACGTACAATGGTAGAGGCAAGTAAATAATTAATGGGAATCAGGTGTCCCGACCAGATAACGCAGAAATCACTTTGGCCGCGTCTTATGGCATTATCTCTGTAAGAGCCTTAGATTATACTTTGGGAAACCGTCGTAATAGTCCTTTTTCATATTTTATCCGTATATTTTTTTTTGTCCAGAAAAATATATCTATGTTTATATATCTGTTTGCAATAAATAATCTTTATTTGCGATTCCTATTTAATCTGCATAGCAGTATGCATGATGATTATTTTTTTAGCTACACGCTTTTATCCCGCATAGTAGGGTAGACAGGAAGTACCTAGCGTCAAGACGCTCCGTACATAGTTTTCCACCAATTTCGAGACATTACGTGTTGTGTGGTGGATTTGCAAAAATAGTGCTCTTATATTTTCAAATACAGATTTTATAAATAAATTCCTATAACAGCTCTAAACAAATCTGTTTACAAGTAGGCCAGGATATAATCAGTATGACCAGGATACAAATAAGCTGAAAATCTTTAAATCATATATATAATATGATATAAATATTTAATTAAGTAACGAGAAGCTAGCATACATTTGTGAAAAATATTCCGAAAAGTTGCAACAGAGAAAAATATAAATATTGCTTTTAATATACACAAACATATACTATATTAATGTTTTTCAATGAACGTGAATATTAATGAGTGTAGTCAGACGTGTGTATGTATATGCAAATAATGTGATGGCGTAACTGGGTTGAAGATAATGTAATTAAATACGATTAAGGCTAAATACGATTAACTGACACTGGCGGCTGAGCTTACTTAACCCTAAATAGCAGATTGGATTCGAAAATCATTTAGATTAAATAAAAGTTTAGATTTATTGTAAAATATATATATATATATATATATATATATATATATATATATATATATATATATATCATTCCAGTTAATAAGTTTCTCATAATAAAAAAATAAAAATATATAAATTTATCGTAATGATTTTAAACAAAGTACGATTTTTCATACTTGCATTTATACACTACAGCTGTATAACAAATTTTGTAAAAATACAAAGTTATTACTTACAGTTTCAGGTTTCAATGTTATCTTTCGTACATGTAACATATTCAAGTTCAACCGTTGTTATATTATGATGCTATCAAATTAACCTAACATTGCTTATACTACTTAGAAAACATGGCAATCGTGAGAGAAATCGTTACTGATTTCTATATGTGTTTCTTATATTTTTTAAGCGAAATATGATAACTATTTGATAACAATAAAATAAAATAATTACGCTTATGGTTATATGTATGGGATATTGTTTTGCTTACATTTATAGAAACTTAATCTTTACTATAACAAATTTAAAGTTTTCCAAACGTCAAGATTTAAAACTTACTTACAAATAAATGCAACGACGGTCTTATTAAAAATATAAAACTAAAAACTTATAATATACACATATCGTATACTTGGTTACAGGTATGGCCGTGTTTACTGTAAATGTATTAGCGCATTGTCTATTCACGCCTCATTACCGTAAACTCAATCAAGTGGAATATTGTTCTAGTATCATCATCTGTTTATATCAAATTACAAGTCAAATTGATTCAATCCTACGTAAATTATAAATCAGAAACTTCAATAATTTTGTGTAAATAATATCAAATTGTGTAACCTTCGAAAACATATCAAGAAACACTAGAGGAACGTTACATAAAAAAATGTGAGGTTCCCTTGGCAGGACATTACTAGTCGTGGATACAGCAAAAAAAATTTAGCGCAGCGTTTGGCGCTCCGTTCTTTCTTCTTTCCTCCCTTAACGTCGGGTCATTATGTACTGAGGAGCGGAACTGAACGCCGCTCTGCACTTGCTTTATCATAATGGATCGAACCCACAACTGTCACACAACTCTACACTTGTCTTTTAATTTTATAATGATCATTGTTAAAAAGTTATTTTTGTTTCTTCACTCTATCAAGACAGAATTGAGTTCGCCACTTGTCACGCAATGTTTAAATTTTAGACAAAAATCTAGTAATCTACTATGCAGGATAAAGTGTAAAGCTACAAAAGCGTGGGTGGAGTGAGTTATAAAAAAATAGTAGACAGACTTATTTACGAGAAAAAATATTAAATCATCCTTATTAGTGGAGTACCTATATTATTTTGCTCTAGCAACTCTAGCTCTTAAATAAAGTTTAAACCATTAAGCGGGTTCGGGGCGATAGCTTACAATCGTTTTACTGACTTTTCCATTTCCAAGGAGCTAAGTGGTTAATGTCACCAATATGATTGCGATTGTTTGCTAGCGGGAAGCAAAATAAAATTTATTAGAACTTAATATATTTTTTACTTCGGGTATAATGGGTATAATTTTACTTTTACAAATCTATAGCATTTTGAAATGAATATAATATAAAAAAATAGATGTGTACGTAACGGTACCAAGTGCCACACTTCGTCTTAAATACCTGAATGACAAAAATTAAATATTTACCATCCGGCTTATCCTGAATTTTTGTATTCTCGTATTTGCCATTTCATTACATAATGTAATGAAGAAGCGTTATCTAGTTGTTAAAAATTAATCTCTCCAAAACAAATGTGTCCCATACAATGACATTGCCGAAGGCATTTGTACTCATGCAAGTTCTAAAACTTAAGATCTGAATTGTAGTAAGTAGTTTTAGTTTATTTTCGTATCATAAAACAGGAATTTTAAAAAAAACATATCATATTATGTTGATGTCAACTTGATAACGTGTACCACACATCTTACACATATAAATATCATATACATTTGGATGATTTTAAGCAAATTAAACGTCAAATTGCTCACATCCCATTGCACATGCAAAGGGGCTTTTAGGGAATTAAACCGTATCTGCTCTTAGAAATCATATTTACAATGTGCGTTGAGATAAAATGTTTTGAACGTGGGTTTACCAGTTTGCTGGAAACAATTATTTATGAAACTTCTCTTGGCTTAGTTTTAATACGCATGTTTATAAAAATATGCGTATTAAAACGAAGCTAAGAGAACTTTCATAATTTCAGTTAAAACAGACTAAAATTTTTATTCCAATAAGGTACAAGGCAGTGTCAGATTCAATCTATAAAGTAGACTTATAAAAATAATTGTCTATCGAAATAAGATTTGTTATCTGTCTATCAGTAAACATAGACGATATCTGCAATTATACGGACGGGTGCCACCCCCAATATCCGGCGAGACAATCAAGATGGCTGAACTTCCGGCCGCCATGTTGTCAAACTGTTGCGATTTCCCGAAAACGGTTTCACGGGAAATTTAACACGAGATTGGTGTTAGCGATTTGCTGGAGGGTACTTTTTTAATTTACCATCATGTTTAGGTTAGATGTGTATTAAATCCTGTAAATACTTTAATATCCACGTCTTTTGTAGTTACGTTTAAAAAATACCTAGTTTTCGTTACTATGTATTTCTAGCTGTTTTTACTACAATATATCTCTCTTTGTAACACCTATCTACTAATATCGGAGAATATGCGGATTTGATAAATTGGACAATTTGATAAAAATCTCTAACAAACAGACACTTATGTGTCGACAAGTTTCTGTTTAAATTCTCTTTTTGTATACAAAAATATAGTTCATCACAAATATAAATTTCTCGAACTTTGACAGAATTGACCTTTTTAAGACTCAAAAGGTCAATTTTCTTCAATGTATATAAATGAAACTTTAAAGAGGAAATATAAATAGCGATATATTTTTATGTACTAAACTACTAAGTGAAGTCATTAACGCAAGCTTTCGACTGAAATTCATGTGTTTATACAAATGAATGAAACCAGAGTAACATTAAATAAATTAAGAGACAAAAATATTTTTTCCAAATCAAATTAAAAAATTTGCTTTAGAGTGTGAATTTTTAAAATAATCCCGCTCGAATGATAATTCGTTGAAAGAATGTTTAATGCTCCGCAATCATACATAATTAAGCGTTCATTCAAATCGGCTCATATGTTACTTTCGCGGGAGTAAATAAAAAACCGACCCGTTTTATTGTTTGGGACTTTCAAATTTTTGTAGAATATAAAACGAAATTTACGTTTCTATTTAGAATTTTTATCATAATAAGAAATACGTGTATAACTTTTGGGTTTGTTATAAGGTACGTGTTACATTTATTAAGTTTATTTTTTTTGTCTTCACAGTTTTTATCCCGCATAGCAGGGTAGACAGAAAGTGGAGTGCCTTGACACTAGGTAGACACCCCGTACTTCGCTTTCTACCGAATTCGAGACATTGCATTTTAGGTGATGGAACTCAACACTGCACTTTGTCTTACCAGAGCGAGTCCCCCGAGTGGTGATCGAACCCACAACCGATCGCGTTTACCGTAAGGCGCTCGCCCACTGCGCCACGATCGTCCTCATTAAGTTATTTATTGTATATATGTATATACATGAATATTATTTGTGTATGTTTATGAGTATGACTAGTATTGTTTTTATATTTATATATAATTCACACCCTACCTGATTCTTAAATTGCTATTTCCTATGCTGTTGGTTGCCTGGAAGAAATTGCTGCATTAACGATAAAGTCACCAGTTGCACAATATATTGTTATTTTAATATTTTTTAGCTTCACGCTTTATCCCATGCGGGGTAGTTAGAGAGTTCAAGGCGCCAAATGCTACGGTCCCTGCATACCTCTTTCGCCTCGTCCACAGTCATTATCCTCTTCATACATGCATATATACATATGATGATGCACAGAGATGCGTGGTGTCAAAGTAGGATGATTAATTATGATGAAAAATATCATTACCATCATTGTCAGCAAGAAGATATCCATTGCTGGATATAATGACGTAGTGTTAAATATAAAACTTAATATAAATGTGAAATTGAATAATATTATTATAAATATAGAAAAACTCTATCGCAATATGTGAATGGGAATTCAAAACTGAGCGCATAGCTATTGTTCGCAATAAACTTGGGCGTCACAGCGACCGTAATATACAATACAACCCCATGGGCACTTTGAAAAGAATTCATTCATTTTCATCTCGAGAAACAAATGCTAGCCCCCTACCACCCTCCATTACGGCTTTCGTTTTATTCACAGATTTCTAAAAGGGGTTTTCAATTTGTATATTTTTTTATAATTTGAAATATACGAGATTGTATTGGAATGGTTCATATTTATTTTAACGAGCTGTTACATATATACATACATATATGTATATTTTAATTTGTGAAAATAATGATAAAAATCCATGTAACGTACACTCTGGTGTTAATTTCACCTATATTACGTTTTTAACTTATATCAAAAACTTAAAACTGAGTTTATGATGACCAAATATTTTCTAAACCTTATATTTGCTTTTAATAACATGTATATATATTAAAAATAAATGGCATTTACATTGTATGACTAACACAAAACCACAATGGTTTCAACTTTTCCTCTTTCATTTTTATTTTAGGCGTATAGTTTTTTAATTCTTGCATATAAAAGCTTAATAAGAAACTGCGTCTGCTTGAAGTCAATCGTGCTGCAGTGGGACAGCGTCTGACAATAAACCTGATTGGTTGTGCGTTCGATTCATTTTCTCACTCTGGTAAGACGAAGTGCGGCGTTGAGCTTCACCACAATGTCTCGAATTGGCCGGAAGGCAGAGAAAGAAGTTGTGCGTCCTATCTACCCTGCTATGTGAAATAAAAAGCGTAATACTAAATAAAAGCAGCGACGTGCCTTAAACTTTTTTACTGATACCAATCATTCTTGAAAAAACGTGATCATTCTTGAAAACAAAAAATCTCGATCTTATTAACCTCTTTCAGATCTAAGCGAATAATCTATCCACGGTTGTTTCAAACAAATCGTATTTAAAGTAATGTCTACTAAATATTAGAAATTTTGTTCAAAATTAATTTACTCACCATTTAAGCTGAAAAGTGCTATTGTCCTGTGAATTAAAACATTTCAATTATAATGAGCGAATTGATCTTCTATATAGCGAGGAGTCAGTTAAGAAAGTTAGTTGATTTGTAGCGGAACTCGCTGTATGATAAATGACTTCCATTGTAAGAAACTTGGTTAGTCAATTATTACTGGTCCCCTTTTGATACTTAAGAAGACGTTTTCCAGTTTATGATTATGTATATACAAATATATATATATACAACAACAGCAAAAGTCCTTAATGATTATTGAGATGAATTTTATATTTGCTCAAAATGACACAAGGTTGCTAATATAAACTAAAAATCTAATTAATATTGACTCGAATTTTGTTAGAAAACGATAGAGTGATCGTAAACTTACATAAAATATAAAAAACAAAGATTTCGAGTCCACAACATATATTCGTAAAATTTCCTTTCTACTCGTATTCTAGACAGTGTCTGTTGGATTGCGGATCTTAACACCGCGCTTTTTCAGAGCAGCGTATGGAAATAAACACAAAAGTTAAAAAAATCGACCGAATAGAGATCAAACTCACAACCATAGTGTTTCCACTCCGCTACGATGACCTCATGTATAGTAAATAAAACCTAACATTATTGTAATTATTGTCATTTCTATATGATTCCGTTGTTCTGATCAATATTATTAAATTACAAAAAAAAATCAAATTACAAAAAAAAACATAATCGTTCATGATTATAGTACAGTCTTTATATATTGTATCTTTATATATATAAAGATCTAGCTTTCATACGAATCATGTTCCATACAAATACTGTAATCATCAAATACTATCATCATTTTTTAAATTTAATATATACAATCAATGATATAATATAACATGCACAAAAAAGACAAAAATCACATCTTTATCTCAGCTTAAAGTTTAATTAATTTTATTCTGGCTCTTAAATCATTTTTAATTAGAGCCCTCTAGCGAATTGTAGCCCAGATTTGCGGAAAATTCGTATATAGTGAAATACGTTCGTTATTTCAATAATGATTCAAGAAATTTGATTATTCGTGGATGTAATGAAAAACGTACACTTTTGGAGCGGAAGCTTTGACGTCGCTACGTTTCAGACGTTATAAAAGGCAAACTAAAGTGCAAATATAGTCACTTCCGCGCGCGTGCCGAAGTTAGACTGGGAATGTAGGAGCGAAACTAGAACACGTAGACACTGCAAGTCTATATATATTTAAACGACGCAACAATATATTCATTAAATATATATATATATATATATATATATATATATATATATATATATATATATATATATATATATATATATATATATATATTTATATATTTATATATATCTGAGTAATCGAAAAGTATTAGAATGAGTCAGTGAAAAAAATTAATAATAAAATGTTTGTGATGTTTCAATAAGTTATAAGATATGAGATTTTAAACATATGTAAACAAAATTTAATGTCTTTAAAAGTATTTACGTATTAAAAAAATGATTATTTTAATATTATATAAGATTCATAAGTATCCAGTTTCTTGGTTTGAACTTGTCTTGACACGCTCGCCGTGTGTCAGCAGAGTGAATTCATATAGTGAGATACATGTTGTCGTCAAATTTACTCAAAGTTTCGAACTATGTCTGGCCCAAACTTAAAGGTAACGAAACCGGAAACTTTGATCTTGAAATATACATTCCGCGATCTTGTGTTCATCTCTAAATGACAGTCATTTAGAGATGAAATTCATTTAACTTATTTTTTATTCTAATTCTTAATTAACATCAGTATACATTTAGGAAATATTTATAACGAACAAGCTATTTTTAAATTATTACTTTTTATTTATTATTTATATATTTCATATTTAATAATATAAAACAAAATAAATATAATTTAGATGTCAAGATAAAGCACCTTATTACCACGTAAACGCTCTTAATATAATATTTCTCCGTCTTAAAGAAAATTGATATGTTGACCGAAGAAACCTTATCTTTCTAGTTACTCGGAATAAGCTCAGAAAAGTTTTACACATTCAACGTTTAATATTTTATATAACGTATAAGATTTCTCGGAAATAAAAAATATATTTTATTTATTATCAAAGAGAATATATATTTATTATGTACAATTATAATAATGCAAGCTAGGTTTTTATATAAGTACCTAAAGGACAATTAGAACAAATTCAGCCCAAAGGTAACAGGGTGTTGTTTCTGTGCAGTGCTCGCGGGAGAGACCACGGAGCTCTCCAGTGTGGCTTCCCTCGCCGAACCCTCGCCTACTAAACTTCCAAGTATGTCTAACATTATACACGCTTTAATAAGATCTCGAACTAAATGAAAGCGGTAAAAATCACGGCATTTGTAGTCTGGAATTATAAAGGAACCATTATTATTCAACATCGTCCTAAAATGTTTTTTTATATAGACATAGTTCCAAGCTATTTGTTTCATTATTACATTCATATTTTTATTGCCTATAGAGATCTTGTTTTAGCAGCTTAATGTATAGATGCACTTTTGAGTTCATTCCAATCACACGCCTCAATAATGCTCAAAATTCCTCATAATGTTTTTCATATCAAAAATAGTAAATTCATAAATAAAATAAATTATATATTTGCACAAAACATAATATTGCTTATATTTATTCATTTGTCAAGAGCAGCAGTATTGTCCCTACTTGTAAGAGGCTTATAGTTGTAGTTTAAATCAATATGCACTGCGTACGTACTCGTAAGAGCTTTCGGTTTATACTGATAATAGTAGATTAATTTATATATTTTTGTGGGCTTTAAAGGTATTTCCCCATTTACGGTATGAGGATTGTATTAACAAAAAAAATATTTGCGTGATAACTACACTCTCTCATAAAAAAATAGCGTAAATATTTAAATTACTGTATTTGTTTCATTTTTATATTTTTTTTAAACTTACCACTAAATGAGTAAAGCCTAGAAAGAAATATAAGGTCCTTACACTGCATTAATCCTATGTAATGAAGGCGTAAGCCCTCGCGCGGTTTTCAACTTTTAATGGGCGAACATACGAAATGAATAACATAACATGGGATAACTGGGCGAAACGTCGGTAAGGAAAACCCTAAATACATTTAAATTAATTACGTTTAACAAAATATATATCTACATTTTTCAGCGGTTTCATAATAAAGCATAAAATATATGAATATTTTCTATATTTTACTTCCCTCCTTAAATTAAAAAAATCATATACATAATAACAATAGGAAGATATAGAGACCTTTCCCCATTAAAAAATCACATAAAGTAAAGTTTAACTTGGTCTTTGACGTGTCGACTATTGCCTACGTGTAAACCACCCATTGCAGCAAACATCAAAGCTTTCACTTCTATATTGTATACCAGCTCTGTTCACTCCTGCAAAAAAGGTTTTTTAAATTGACTAAACTTTTTAGAACTGGTAAAATGCTCTGCTATTTCTTTTTGTTGTTTTATACACAGGTAACTTACTTGTAAGTGAAAAGCCTAAGAATTTCCTTTCAGCTGTAAAAGGCAGGCTGTGGCGTACGCTTAAATGTTCTCCTTTCTATGAGTCTATTGTACTATTTTTAGGTAGAAATTTAAAATGTATAATATTGAAGCTTTATTAGTCACGTGTAATAACTCCAAAAGGCAAGTCTATAAGCTTTTGTCAATACTATATAGATATATATGTTGTAAAATTTGTCACGATATTCCTTTATAAAATATATTTTAAATTTATGTTGAAAACATTTAATATTTTTATTTCATTATATATTTCATGAATTTACTTTAAAAAGAAATGAAAATTTTCAAAAGAATCTATAGAATATTAAAAACTAACGAAACGTGAAAGGAGAGCGAAATTTTGAGCCTTTTAGTAAATTGATTGATACATTAAATAAACCTTACATTTTGAAACTCAGTATTGAGTTTCAAAGTTAAATATATTAATATTTTATTTGATTCTGATTGTCTATTTATTTATCTATAACTTAAGGTAATAAATTTTATTTTCTTGAAATCACTATTTCTAAAAAATAAAATTATTTTATAAAATATTATAAGTTTCACAAATAAATACATAGTTTTGACGCCTTTGACGTAGTAAAATTATGTGTCATTTATCATTTAACCTGGATTATTACGAGTTCAAAATCGTTGACAAAAGTGTGCTCATTATTATAGAAATCCTATTTTATTTTGAATATTCAAACCAAAATAATAAATTATACTTTGAAAATACCTAAATATCCAATCAACTGTACTATTCAAATTAGACTTATTAAGTGGTATTTATACGCTACTATTTATTTTTTATGTTCTTAAAAGATTTAAATTGAATTATAATTTTTACCAAAAAAATTAAAAATTTAAATATATAAACTATAGCTTCGAATATAAAATTGTAAATTCGTGAAATACTAAGTAATAGGTCGCTAGTACTAACGCTAGCTCTATCGATATGCAAAGTAGGATGAATTATCATTCGGAAATAATTGTAGTGCAACATAGAATCCTAGATTTTCTTTTTTATAATAATGGTAGGTTACATGTATTTAGTATGGCTTATATTACAAAAACAGCTTTCTGTCTACTGAATTAAAAATGTATACAAGTGTTTCAAGCCAGTAAATGCCATGCTATTTAATATACAGATTATATAGCTACTTCCTATATGCACATGTTTAACATAAAACATCGCTCTCTCTATGGTCGTTCCCTCATGACTGAGGATCGTAGTCAGTTTTAAGGTTGTATCTGGAGCGGATGACCTGCCTCCACGGGTTCCTGTCCAGTGCCTGTTTCACGACTGTAAAACATCCCTACACGAATACACATATATTAAAAAAATACTCATACATATATATAGTTTCATGAATATTAAATATAAAGCGCTGCCTAACAAGAAAAATAAAACATGAACATGAATTAAAGTACTTAGAAAAGCGTTTTAAACAGGCTGTCTAAAATGTGGTCGCATTTTATCTCGGTTGTTCAGGAACAACAAACGTCCAAACAAAAGACGGATTTGTTCGTGTTTGAGAAAGATACAGCCGTGTTTGTGACTTCTGTTTTAATTTTTGCGCACGGTCGTTCTCTACTAAATACTATATGTAACAGTATTTAATGTTAGTTATTTTTTGGAAATTTATTAAGCATTTTTGTAGAATTTATTATTTTATAAAAAAATTCTAGAGATTATTTGATTCTAAACTAATTCTTTTAATTTTAAATAATGAAAGTACTCGTACCTAGTATATATAAATAGTTCATCAATTTATTTACATTATAGGAGGCTTGAAATATAATTACAAAAGTATTTTTTTTATATATAAAATTACTACAAGTTTAGTAAACTTGGTCGTCAACCACATCGTAAAATGGCTCATAATGTTGGATCATTTCAAACTTGAATAAAAATACACAAAGGCATCGTGTTATTGACAATTCATTTTATCGTGATTGAAACATCTTAAACTCTCTTCTACTTTACTCATATAATATAGAATTAAGTAATAATGAATCAGGTTATATATATATATATATATATATATATATATATATATATATATATATATATATATATATATATATATATATATATATATATATATTATACTAAATAAACAGTGTTTTCAAAGTATTATTTGGTTTCAGAGTGCGACCGTACGTTCGTGAGTCGCGGCGGCTTCAGCAACGGCACGTTCCACGCGCCGGAGCTGTTCAATCCGAACAACCACAGCCGCCAGTGTCTCTACACCTTCCTAGCGGCGCCCGGCCAGCGCGTACTGGTAGAGTTCCGAACCTTCGACCTCCGGGGGAAACCACCAGAGTGAGTGTTTCTAGTTTTCAACTCTCTTTTGTCTCATGTTTTATCCAATATCTAAAATTATTATAATCTTTTAATATTCAAAACCATAACGTCTTGAACACGGGCGATAATCGATGAATTTTTTCGAATCGAAGGTTTTTTCAACCTACCATACTATACAGAACAAAGCGTGAAACTACTTTTCATATGTAGGTACTTCAAAATCTATTTAGATACACAATACGGTGAAACTTGTGATAAATTAATACACTGCGACGTTAGATTAATTGATTGACGGAAACAAAAGCGTATCATTGTTTCATACATGCGTCAGTATAATTAATATAATTATTCAACAGAATTACCCGATACTAAATGAATATTAATACACAGGTCGTCATATAAATTCACGTAAAAAGCTCTCACATATATTGACTAATTGCTAAAATAGTAGTAATATATTTTATTATTATTTTTTAAGTTCTTTCCCACACTTATGATTCCAAAACATTTTAAAAACTATATAAAAACATGAACACAGCGGGAATTAAACCCACTCTTGAAAACCGTCGAGGCGCTGTGGCTGTCAAGCCATGCTTTCTACTTCCAGCTGTATCGAAATTCAAATTCACTTGTCACAATTTATCTATGTTGTTAACATCTCTGTAATGAGATTTTTACAAATTCCCACTACCTATACATTATTTCAAAGAAATAATCGTTGAGCAAAAGACCGTGCTATTTATTCATTCACTACTTTATTAGTTTTAAAGTGTCACACTTTGGATTAGAAAGCTTTAAAAACATTGAAACTTACATAAAACACTGGGGATATATTGAACTACAAGTAAATAGATTTTTTGATTACAATTTTTTTCTTATTATTGTATTGTATATAACTAGGCTTATAATGAGCTAAGTGTTTCTATATAATACCCTTTATAAATTAGTTTCAGATTCTCACATGTATTTTACATAGACAATACATCAACAAACAAGAACACTAAAACTTTAAGTCGAACTAACTTAACACAATCAATATCTAATTTATGTATAAATTCTGAACAATAGTCTCCTGATGAACTCCAACTATTTAGTCTTCCAGAACCGCCTCTAGCTATGAGTTATGCTACATATTACTAATTTATGATACATATGTACTACATAAGTATTATATATCGTTACATATATAAACTAATATATAAACTAATAATTTCGATACTTTTCTGTGATTATTATATATATATATATATAATAATCACAGAAAAGTATCGAAATTATTAGTTTATATATTAGTTAATACTTTTACCAAGTCCGAGGTCGGTCGTGGCGCAATGGGACAGCGTCTGACTGTAAAGACGATTGGTTGTGGCTTCGATCCCTCGATCGATATGTCACTTATTTTCATTTTCTCGCTCTGATAAAGACAAAGTGCGGCGTTGAGTTTCACCGCTCAACACGCAATGACTCGAATCTCGTGGAAAGCGAAGTACGCAGTGTCTTAACACAAGGCACTTTCTGTCTATCTGCTATGCGGGATAAAAGATTGAAGCTAAAAAAAATATTTTGTTGCTTCTCCGTAGTTACTTTATGAGTTTTTATTAAGTAGATTTCCATTGTACTACTTGAGTGTAATTAGTTAAATAAATAATTAACATGGCGGTAATAATACACGAAACACTATCGATTTAAATTTCTTTATATAAAACAAACACCATGAGTCATGAAAAGTTTTATATTCTACTTAGGGAGTACTACTTATATCGCTTATCATAGTATAAGTGATTTGTGCTTAAACCAAATTAATTTATTGAAAACCTTTCAGAAAGTCAAACGGCTTTCTGAAAGGTTTTCTATAAATTAATTTAGAACATGTGATTGAAGGTGCAACTAAATGTGTTACGGAAACAATTTTGTCAACATCTATTCCTATTAGCGAAGTTTTACTCACAAACATCGCATTACATTACTTATTCTAATAGTTGTTTTTTGTTTTTCTAGTGGAGCGGCAGTGGGAGAGCTACCAGCGTGAGTAGTATCTTCTTTTAATGTTACTAGATTAAAAAGGACAGATATATGTTTTTTTTTTCCACGAACTAGAAAAATAAATGGAGAAATAGGTCAAATATTTGCCACAAACCTTGACTCAGGGATGCCGCTTGATTTATTCACAATATATGAAGCTTATAGCGTCGAGCTCGAAGCTGGAGCGTTACATAAATATCTGTGGTAAACAATAACTTTTATATTGGAGACTCGAGAGGGAGACCAACATGTTATTCTGTGAAACAGCTAAGATATGAATAATCGATGAGAAAATCAACCTAGACAGTAGATTAATTAGTACTTTTGAGTTGAAATATAGCAATAATACATAGCGTATTAAATATAAATTTAGAGACAGGAGATTTAATGTGATTAATATTTCGGTGTGATAACAATATGCACATTAAATTATCATCCACAATGTAAATTTCTGACTTTACTAAATTTCCAAATATTATTAAATATTTTTTTATTACTTTTGGCGATGTGGGTCTCTTGTTTTATCTAGGGTATTTGACTTGTGCCACATTTGTTAACAATTGTGTAGCACTTTTAAAAATTTACATAGGGAACATATTACGTAGGTATTTTATAAATATTGTACATAAATTAAAATAATATTTCATACATGTGTATGTATGTTTTTTCTTTACATGTTCAGATGCATGCACGAGTACATGGACATATACTCGGAGATGGCGTCCCTGGAGGCCGGAGAGCTGGTCAACTCCGCCTTCGGTGGACGTTTCTGTGGACCGATCCCACCACGCCGCCGCGTATCCCTTCACCGAGCAGTCGCGCTCGCATTTTTTACAGATCATACATATACGCCGCCCACGCTCTTCACAGGAACCTACCGTTTCATCAACGCTTGTAAGGGATAAGTCATTTTTTTTATTCTTTAGTACACACTACGGATAAAATCTTTGTTTAATAAATATGACATATTTAGAAAATGAAATTATTTTAAAATTTGACGGTAACAAAATATGAATGCCCCTTAGTTTTTTGTTTCTTGGCTTAGAATTAATGACTAAAGCAACAGTGGGCAGTTTCTAAACAACGCACCTTCAAATTCTGCTACATTTTAGTTTTAATTCGAAATTTAAATACTCACAAAAAGTCTATTAAATAATTTATTGAAAATTTTTTACATGTTTAGCGGAGTTCGAGGTCGGGACACCAGTCCAGAACACTCTATGCTCGTTCATGATCGAAGCCAGCAAGCGCAAGACGGGCCTGCTGCTGTCGCCGACGTACCCCGGCATCTACCCCAAGGACACAACGTGCAACTATCAGTTCGTGGGGCAAGCAGGCCAACGAATTCGACTAGAATTCCGCGACTTCGACCTGTTCTTCGGCGGACCTCAGTATGTTTGGGAATATATTAAATAAGTTATATTAATATAATTTTGTCTTTAGCTATCTTGGATTCGGTCCTCTTTCAGATGTTTAATACAATTTTCCTATCTGGTTAGACAAAGTGCAAAGATTCAGTTCCATGATCAAAAATATGTTGCCTTTTAAATTTTCTAATTTGTATGTATGTATGAATATATATCATCAGCTGCCCGTTCGACTGGGTGCGCGTGTACGACGGGCCCGACAACTCGTCCGCCGTGATCGGCACGTACTGCGGGCAGCAACGCAACCTGGTGCTGTACTCCAGCGACGAGCGCCTGTTAGTCACCTTCTATACTTTGCCGCGATCGGCCAACACGCAGAACCGCGGTTTCAAGGGTATCTTCGAGTTTTCAGAGAGTTTTGTTAAATTAGGTAAGTGACATAAGTTATGCTTATTTGTTCTCTTTAGAATTAGAGGCAATTGTTGCACAAAGATTAATGTCTGACTGTACACACAATAGTTATGGGTTCGATTTCCACATGGGAACAAGAGTATAATGTTTAAATTATTTTCATTTCCTATTTAACTAATTATGCAAAACGTGAAGTGGCCTTTTTTATTTAACTTACGATCAGACATTGTACAATAAAATGAAAATCAATATGCTTGATTCCGCATAGCAGAATAGGCAGAGACAACCTAGTGTCAAGACACTCCGTTGATTGTTTTTCACCCTAAGTAAGTCGAGACATTGCATGTTGAGTGGCACACCGCGGTTTATCTTACCAGATCGGAGAAATGGAAATAGGTTTTAGATATAATCTTTTTCGCCAACCAATCGCTTTTACAACAGGCGCTGCGCCACTGGGCCACGATAGTCTCAAGTTTTTTATATATCTTATTTATTTTTTTATAGTTAAAATATTTCAAACAAATAATTTAAATAGAACACGTTTCATTTTTATACATAAATGTCATGTTTCACGCGGAATTAAATCTAAGAGCATATTATTGTATATTGGACGTTTATTACATTCCCTCATTTTCAGCTCAAAATTCACGGAAATTCATTTTCCGTGGAACTTAATGGCCTACCATAATTCTATTTATTTTCAGATTTTATAAGTAAACACGACGCAGAGCACATTAGGGGCTCAGAGTGCGATCAGAAAATTCTTAGTAAAAAGGAATCTACAGGATTCGTGTACCATCCAAATTATCCATTCCCTTATATACAAAAAGTTGTTTGTAGGTAAGTGTATTGCTTTTTTAATACTTTAAATTGAAGAATAGGAAAATCTTAAGGTAAATGTCATCGTTTATTTTATTTACAATGTTTCCAGATATTTTATATATGGTATGCAAGACTCACAAAATTTGGAGAGAGTACGGTTAGAGTTTCAGAACTTTTCTATACCAAAAGGAGAGCAAGCAAAAGCTGAGTAAGTATGGATGAGTTAGTCATTGTTCTTTTTTTATTGAAAAGGAATTAAAATTTAAAATAGCCTTTTAATATATAGTAGAAACTCAGGGGAATGATTATATTTAAATTATTTTTATTTCCTCGCTTTAGTAAGACAAAGCGCGGTTGAGTTCCGCCACTCAATATGCTATGTCTAGAATTCGGTGAAAAACGGAGTACGGCGTGCCTTTCTAAAAGCCACGTCCTGTTCCCTGCTATGTGGGATAAAAAGCGTGAAGCTAAAAAAAATAAAATATTTTATTTATTGTAAGACAGCCTTACTTGTAAAAGCTGACGATGAAATATAATTTGCTATATTTCTGGGCTCAAATTGGTTCCAGGTCGTGCCCAGATGGTTATCTGAAAGTTTACTTACGTGGTCAAGAAGCGACCGACTCTTATGATAAACACGATGCTGAATTGTGTGGAGAAGGTACTGCGGGCCCTCCGGTTTACCCTCCGCCGCTGTTGTCCGACGGCCCTAGACTAGTCATGGTGTTCAGTTCCGGCGAGCTGCAGGGGCGAGGGTTTAAGGCGAAATATACTTTTGAGACTGGTGCGTTATAGTTGTTAAACAGATTGATTATATTGTTTTTGTGAGACGTCTCTGACGTTTGATTTTGTTTAAGATTTAAAGATTTTTTTTTAAATAATTTTGATACAAAATAAGTTATAATTGACATATAACATCTTTATTACTTATTTTATGCAAAATATATAGATATATATATTGTTTTTTTTTATATTGTTTATAGGAATGTTTAGGACATCACATATTCAATCCTATATATATTAAAATTCTTCTCCTTTAGCTTGTGGTGACCCTCAAATGGAAAACAAATTCCTAGATAAATAACATATCGTTTGATTTTCCATATTTTCGCTAGATTTTCTATTATCTACCACGCAAGTTTTGGAAGAGATTATGGTTTTTATGATATATTTTCAGAATACCGCGTACCAGGAACTGCCGCTCCAGGGGGTGAATGCGCGTTCACATATCGTTCCGAAGCTAAAAAGAGAGGGGAATTTAACTCCCCTCGCTACCCCTCCAACTACCCCTCGCGCACCAACTGCACGTACACCCTCGTCGCCACGCCCAACGAACAGGTCACCGTCGTGTTTGATCATTTTAAAGTGAGGGCGGATTCCTGGAATGCAACTGCAGGATTGTATGGGTAAATGTTTTATTTTAGTATTGCCTGTAATAATATTGCTAGCTTATATGTATGTAAAATTTAAATTAATTAATTTTAGTTATCTTTTGTTTCTCATCGACCTACTAATTAATACAAATTTTATTATAGTTGAAGGAAAATCATTTCATTTAATAATATAACTAATATATTTTTTTATGTTTGGTCATGAAAGTTTTGAAAACTGTTTGTATATTCCTCATAGGCATGAATAAGTTAGAAATCGATAATATACTTTTCAGACCAAGGTTTTTAAATTAAAGTATTATCTTTTTTGATTATTAGTGTTATATTATTATTATTAATAATATATTAAAAAATGTAAATTTGTATATGCTGAATATTTCTTTGAATATTTATTGGGAAAAAAAACTATGAAAATATTATATGTAAATGAGGTAAGCTAAAATGAAACATTTCAGAGGGACAACATGCAGCGAGGACTGGGTGGAGGCGTGGTGGACGGGGCGCGAGGGCAGCCGCGTGCCGCTGGGGCGCTGGTGCGGGCCCGCCACGCCCGGCCCGCTGCAGTCCCCGCGCGGAGCGCTAGGACTTTTGATTGCATTGCACACTGATTATGATTCTGTTGCCTCAGGATTTAAAGCCAGATATGTGTTCGAAGTAAGTTTTATTTACTTTTGTTCTTATTTATTCTGAAGTTTCACTTGTTATGCTAATTCTTAGTGTGACTGTCCGTTGAATAAAGTCGCTGAATAAAGCCGAATAAAGATCTTTCAAAGTTGTAAAAATTTGTCTGATGTGTAATTTTTACAGCGAATCCTTACGCGTGTTAAACTAATGATGAATAACTCGTTTATACTATTCATTTCTTACAATTGTTTTTAGTAAATTAGCTTGTGATGCTCAGTCTCGAGGCTAATTATAGTTGTAAACTCATTGAAAAATTATATTTCGAAAAGCAACAGTTGAGTTTCTCGCTGATATTTTTTAAACCGAGCCGGTATAGTAACTGCTCCTGCAGGACTGACAATGCTGTCAATCTATGTTGATTCATAATTCCAAAGTCCTTCCTTAGTCTATATGAAAAAATAATATTTGGAATTATTTCTTTTTTAATATCACAATGAACTTGCACCCAGCCGGCAAAATCGATATTCGGGGACTGCGGTGGGAACGTGTCGGGGTCGTCGTGGGGCGTGGTGTCGTCCCCGCGCTACCCGCTGCCGTACGAGGCGCCCGCGCGCAGCGCCGCCTCGCGCGTCTGCAACTGGTTCATCACCGCGCGCCCTGGACGGCGGCTGCTCATTAACTTTGATCACTTTGCTGTCGAAGGACATCTTACGGGTACTCTTTACGGCTACTTCAATGACACAAACGAAATTTTAATTTTAATACTTTACGCGTACCGAGAATTATAGTACAGTTATTAAAAAGGAGTGCAGTATTCTAATATTTTTATAAAATAATACATAAAAAGATCATTAAATTAATAAAACCAATTTGCCACATACTACTAGGTACTTGACATATAATATGTTAGTATAAAGAACAAACAAGTCCTTAAATGAAGTCCACATTAAGTCTCGTTTCACGTAACAATTTAATTTGTTCTTAATTTTTAAGTACAAAAAAATATAATGGTAATTATTTAGAGTTTTTGAACATTTTACATCAATTTAATATTTTAATAAAATTTAAAAAAAATCTATGAATACACAATTCTGAATATTTGTTTTCTTTCTATAGAGCGTGGTTGCCCGGCTGCGGTACTGCGACTGTGGTACGAAAGTCCCGGACCGCCCTTGGAGCTGTGTGGCGAGAAGGCGCCCTCCGACCGTTGGCAATACTTGTCATCGTCTAACTCCATTCGACTCTCGTAAGTAAATATAGCTCGTAATGGAAAACTTTATGCAAAAACTAATTGATTTAATGTTAATAAAAAAGCAGTTCAAGCTTTTCTTGATTATAGCAGGCTAGGTAAGTGAAACTTAAATTTTTTACCTATCAAAGGAAACATTTTATAAATTAAACTATTAAAAACCTTAAAGCGTTAATAGCGTTTGCTTTGTCGCTCAGAGCAGAGAAATGAAAATAAATTCTAAATATGAAATAATACTGAAATTAAACTAGGTAAAGACAAAGATCGTCAACTGCAATGTCTCGACTTCGGTTGGAAAGCAATCTACGGAGTCTCGACATAGATTTTCTTTGGGATAAAGCGTGAAGTTGTTAATATTTTGCATAGCCATACGTACATACGTTCTATTTAGCAACACCGAATTATTATTACAACTCGTTACAATTTATTCAACTCGTTATCATTTATGTTTCGAGATTTGTAAAATTTTCTGCTACTCAAAGATTTTTTCTTAATGTTTGGCTAATTATTAGGTATCCAATATTTTTTTCTAATATTACAATAAAAATAAGAACCCGAAGGCGTTCATAGTTTGCATAGCGAGAGCGTTCAGCGAGGGAGACGCTTGCAGGTTCATAATAGCGGACAAGTCGGTGGGCGCGGGCGGGTGGCGCGCGGTGTGGACGGAGGTGACGGCGGGCGCGGGCGACGAGTGCGCGGCCGCGTGCGCCGGCGCCTGCCTGCCGCCGCGCGCCGCCTGCTCCGGCCTGCAGCACTGCGCCGGACAGCCCGCCGGCAAGCCGCCCTACTGTTAGTACCGTGAGTCTGTATATCATGTCGACGCGCGACGGACAGATATTGTATCTCCCTCTCTACCGTTTAGGTCGCTAATGAGTGTTTAAAGTATCAACAGTTGTTCATATTATTTAAATAGAGACGAGAACAATTCTATATTATATTTGAAACATTCCTTCTGATATCGTCGTGTTCGTTTCGTTAGTTATCGTTTTCCAATTTATTGTACTTTCATTTCCAATAGTGAAAAATTCAATTCAATTTGAGAGCTCATATGAGTGAGACATTAATTTTTCAACTTGGTCTGATCGTGACCCAATAATAAAAATATCGTTTTATTTTATCACCACATCTTTCAATTTTCGGTAAACTTACACGAGAAAGATCTACAATACATGACATTACACAAAAAAAATATTAATTAAATCCCAAATTTTTGGTTAACATAGAATAGGTAATATTAGCTTTTGCCTAACACTCATATCACCAGATCATTTCAATAAGACACAGTATAATGCTGATACTTGGCTACTACATGATTGCCTTGAGCACCCGCACAAAGTCGCACCTGATGGAGAACATTACATACATCTAATTTATAAATGTGTAGTACCCACTTACAAATATTATATTACATTTATAAGACAGAGAAATTATTATATTGAAGTAGATCTAATGGAAAAGTTCTATCTAGTTGTTTAATATTTACTACATATTAATATGAAATAGATTTATATTTTAGGACGTGGAAATTATACTGTTATATCATTTATGAAAAATACTAATATGTACAGTTCAGGTCAAATAACATATCGATGTGTGACTTTTTAAATTAAGATGATTTTAATATAATCGGTAGATTGGAGTCGTTCAACGTTTACTTGAAACAATTGTTAGGCACCCAACGTGGGACGGGTCAGCCCCATTTTGGGTGCCATGAGTGTTATCTTTAAAATAGCTATTTCACTAGAAGGTTTTCGTAGAGTATTGTAGCTGTCCACTTCTACCGATTATTACATATACTGTATACCATTGTAACATTTTTAAAGTATTATCTCGATTGGCTTATCAATTTTAGCTTATATAAAGTTTTAACAAAATTTCCAAATTTTTACCCACAGTATCGATAGAACACTTTGTTGTCCGTATGTTGTTCGCACTTTGCAATTTCACATACAATGATATTGTATCTACACAGTTGCATTTTGTCGTTGCAAAATTAATGGTATTAAAATAATTATTTAAAATGTAGATATTCGCGGAGTAAGCAGTATTTTTGCGCAGCAAATATAATCAGAAATCTTCCAAGAAAATAATCGATGGCCATTATGTTTTATTTATTAAAATTATTTATCTTAAACTCAAATAAAAAAAAACAATATAGTACCAGATTTGTTTAATACACCAATGCTTGTTGCTGCTTACTTCAGCTTTCTTCTATTAATTGTAAGATATTATATATAAACACAGTAGAACTGTTAAATGATATAACTTAAATAACATATTATATAACATACATTCACTGTACTCTTACCTTCTCAGTATTGACGGTTCAATGCAATCTTTGTCTCAGAGGATATTCTTATATGTTTAATGTTGGTAGGTGTTTAGATCGATGACATTTAAATTGTTGATAACATAGCGTAATATATTAACGATGTTGCAAGATTGTGGATCTTTTTATTTACAACTGCGTACCTTAAAACTACTTTTAAATTTATTCATAAAACATAATATCTCATTTTACATCCATAAACTATGCTCCACTTAAATAGATGTTTTAAACTCGTCTTAATTTTTCCTTCAATTATACTGTGATGACTCAGGAGAGTAACAGATATTTGTTGTAAAAGCTGATTCAGCAATCCCTTTGACATAGTAATTAGGTCTAAATTCCGATGGGACGAAGCTTGCATTGAGTCATCGCACTATAGGGCCCGGGCCGCCGCGTCCAACCTTACAAATACTTGTAACAAATTGCCTTGATCTCGTACTATATCGTGTTTCACAATTTCAAATGATCGGTACGAGCAATTAAAACAAGTATTTTTAAAAAAAAATTCGCAAAGATGTTTCCCAATAATCTTTGGCTTTCCATTTCAATTACTAATTGAGAAATTATTGGAAAACAGTTACAAAATCAATCACTGAAATGGCGAATATGGTTGCTTTGTTCCTTCGCTTGTGTCATTGAAGTGGTTGAGCTTGTAATGCGCTTTGGGTCGGTGGGTGGCGTGGTGCGTTGGCGCGGTGCCCGGGCTGACGCGGCGGTGTGCGCAGGCGGTGCGGCGTCGGGCCAGGCCGCGCCGCGCGCCGCGCTCGTCGTCCTCTCGCTTGTGCTCGCCGCCCCGCACTGACCGGGCGCTGCACACGTGAGTCTATATATATCACCCCTTTTCCCGCTTCACTATCACTGCTTTGCACGACACGCCGTTACTCTAAGCTTTTTATGTGCTTCCTTCATTTTCATATTCACTAATTAGAAATGTATCTATGTACATTTACTTTTGATCTCTATAGTATTAATCATGAGAGTATCAGTGTAAAGTTATCGTCCTCACAGCAATGGTCATTAAGTGTCATCATTATAATTACTGACTACCCACCAAATGCGTTTGCAATGCAACTCGACCAGTAGCAATCATTTCGTCATCCTGCATCATTTGAAGCTTTCTCTTTTTTAAATAGACGTTAAATTGCATGCAGTTAAAAAAATATTAAAAAGTCACTAAATTAAAGAAAAATAACTAAATCTAAATTTCACATATTATTTATATGATAGATTTGTATATATTTTTTATGTTCTAAGTAAGAAACTGTAAATCAAAATTCCAAGTCCATCATATAAATAGTATGTACTTCGTACTTATATTTTCTTCATTGACATAAGCAACATAAGGACTAAAAACCCAAAGAAGAAAATATTGGTGCTTAAAATTAAAATCATAAAAAGCCCGATTTCAACATTGAATTGGCAAAAAACAAGGTCGCATTTAAAAAAAATATCAAATGCACCGAAGTCCGTTCAATTTTCGTCGCGGTTACAAAGTCCTAGTATAGAAATTAGACAAAATCACATATTTCTATAACTCCGCGACGGAAAAAACATCGCGGTGGTTGACAAACAGGCGAGAGCGAGGGTAGCACCGAGGGGAGCAACGCGGTGTGGTGGGTCAGCGGGTGCGCCGGCGGCGGCGTGCTCGCGCTGGCGGCGTGCTGGCGGCGCCGACGACGCGCGCCGCGCCGCCCGCCGCCCCCGCCGCGCCCGCCGCCGCGCCTCGCCGCGCGCCTGGCCGCGCCGCCCGACACCGTGTGACGCGCCGCGAGCAATACAACACTTTAATGTAGCAATGTGTTTTATTTATACATCCGCTATCTATTCACTTATACTTTATATAATGTAAAACAATATAACAATTGGTGTACCATATAGTACTTAGTTGAAACTTCTTTGGAGCCCATTGTGGCGCAGTGGCACGGAGTGTGGCAAACGCGTTTACAGCAGATTGTAAACGCGTTTACCACTCAGGGAAAAGGCAATATTTCAAATTTATTTTGATTTCTCTGTTCTGGTAAGACAAAGCGCGGCGTTGAACTCGCCACTCAATACGTCTAGATTTCTTTTCTACATTTTCAATTCGCTTCAAAAACTAAGTGATTGTCGCAAAGGCTGCTGCTACTCATAATACTTACCGAACACAGTTGTACCTAAGAACAATATTTATACAAGATACAAGAACAGGTTCAAATATCTTTTAATGAAATCTTTAAAATCAGTGACTACAGTTTTTTTCTTATGAATTTCTTCACTCTTTCTAAAGCTTAACGTTAACGCAAGAAAATTTCGCTTACAATTGAAAATGTACGGTAAGTTGAAACATATCGGGCCGGTTTCCAATTTTGATTGTATTTTATGATTTTGTCTAACCAGATCGTAAAATCATAAATATTTTATTTCAATCGCTCTTCTATTTAGTGGAAAACGTCTTTCGAACCTTCCTTCAGTTTTTTAAACGCAACCAACCTATTGCTACGAGACTAACAGTATTTAAGTTTTAGTTTCAATTTTATATATAAATATATGTATTTGAATATAATATGTATTTGAAATAAATATGCACAATTTTATTCTAGTATTTATAGTCATTCTTGAGGTAAGTGTAAAGGCGATACTCGATGAGACTTAACAGCTTAGGCTACTTTTATCTTTTGCCATATTAAAAAATATAATTTATTCTTTTTTTTTAAATCGACATTTTAAATTGGACTTGCCGAATTATTCATATTCAGATATTTATTTCATTTAGCATTTCTGTATTTTCGATAACTGAAACAGGTACAAACTTAGGAAACGGGGGGAAATAAAAACAAGCGTATAATAAGGCAAACACAGTTTTGCAAATTTATTCCACATATTAAACTGATACAAGATTGATACAGAGTTCTAACAGTATGGACATGCTATGTGGTCGAAATACAAAAAAGTTTAGTACAGCGATAATAATAAACATTGCAGAAATCCTGAACTTTACAATACTACTTCTTCACACTAATGTATTTTAAAGGGAAATATGTAATAAAAATAAAGCAAAAAAACTAAAGCAGGAACACAGTTGGGAAATGTTATCGATTACAGGTGTTTTTATTTTAGCCGTAATTGATAGAGTCGTCGAGGTCAATTCATTCCATTAAATCATTCTCGTGTAACCTAAGTTGTAAGTATGTCAAAAAACAACAGTCAAACTCCTTATAATATAATAATTACTGCTAAAATACACATCACATCGCAAAATGCGTTCGCAGGAATAAAATATATCGAATAACATGTATTAAAAAAAACAGACAGTCGACGGGTCGCAACCCGACGCGCGGCCGCAAACAGGCAACCGCGACCGCGCGCGATCACAAAAATAAACATATATTAAATATACGGCCAATACGACACGACAGTGAAAAAAAACCATAAGCATAACGGGAAACTTACATTCGAAACATTTCATAACGTCCTACTTTAATTTTACGGACTCGTCGTACAAAATCGAAAACGTGAAAACGACGACCGACGAGAGAGAGAGAGAGAGAGAAAAAAAAAAAGAAACACATATATAGAAAAGAGCGGCCCGCCAGGCGGCGGGACCGTAACCGTAAACGCGCAACGTGTAACAGTGACCGCTGTGGGCCGGCCGTGCGGGCGAGGCGCTCCCCTGCGCAGCTTGTAGTGTCTCCGGGACAGGGGCTCGCCCGGTGGCGCGGCGTGCGGGCGGCGCGGCGGCGCGACGCGGCGGCGGCTAGCTGCCCGCGCCCGCGCCCCACCCGCGCGCCGCCGCCGCCGCCGCGCCCAGCCGCCGCTTGCTCTCCCCCCCAGCGTTCTGCTGACCCCCGTCGTGTTTACGTTTACCTGCGCACCACAACCGCACTCACTCACCGACTCGTTAACTACAGACGGCAGCACAATACATAGACAACAATAGATTCACTACTGGCACTGGCGTCTCAATATATTACCGAGATTAGTAAAAACTAAACATTGTTTAGTTTCCCTTTCCTCATGAATATCTAATTACTGTTACAAAATTTTAAATACACAAAATTAACAAATTATGACTGCAAAAAAATGTTACACTTGTAAATACTCTACAAAAAAAGGTCTACAATCAGATCTTCCACAAACTTTTAACCCAGAAAACCTTGGACTCGCATCAATATCGAGCTACAGCTAAAGTTTGTGGTAGATCTCAAGGAATACAGTAAAGTTAAGATATAAGATAGGAGAGGGTAAGGACAGGATAGTTACCAATAAATTAACAAGTGTCCAGATTACACGCAAACCATTAAACAAGCTGAAATCAAATAGGAGGTGTAAGAGGACGGGAACAGAAAGAAAAGGAGTAGAATTTTATAAAAGTGAAAACAAATGAGAGTCCAAAGTTTTTTCAGGTAAATTTTGAATTTAGAAAAGAAATATATAGGGCAATTCAATACACGTCAAATAAACAAAAATATATTCAACTAACATGAAACGAGACATCAATTTTTCGTAGTTGTCCAATTAGGAAAACAAAAATGGGTTTATACACTAAAATAATGGAAATGAACCCATTCGATTATTAACTAACTTTAACTATGTCAAATGTTAATTAATCTAACACACACAAACAAAAACTTAGATCATGGATTCAAACCTCATACTGTATATAGAATTTTTTAAATAGTTAATAGTATTTCCATACACCTAGTGTAATAGGCATTACTTGCATCCCCTAGTAAAATAGTAAATACGGAAACTTTCATATGGATAACAAAGATAAGTACATAACGAAGCAAACAATTTCTTTGTTGTATCTCAAAAAAAAAAAAAGGTTATACAAATTATTTAAGCCTGTTTCAATATAATAGTAGACACAACCTTGTGAGTCACACACATTACCTGGTAAACTTGGCTTGGCGCGCGGGTTGCCACGCATGGCGCTGGGCGTGCGGCGGCCACGAGCGGCGCGCCGCGCACCACCACGGGCCCCAGCCGCGGCCCCGCGCCGCGCCCATCGCGCGCCCGTCCCACACGACCCAGCCCCCTGTGCCGCACACCACAACACGTCACGTATATGTCATCTACTATATTCCTACTGGCATATACCTGTATATGCTTTTGAAGCTATATTCCTTATCAAACAAACTCATTGATCATTTAAATTTAACGTTTGAAATAAGCAAATTATAATAAGAAAAGCATTTTTTTAAAAAACGTATAAAAATTAATCGTTTTTTGAAACGTCTCAAAACACTGAACGTTAATCCATGCAGTTCAAGAGACGTGGGTTCAAATCTCGCTGCGTTCATATTTTTATACATTATCTAAAAAATATATTTTCTTACCCAAAGTGTGTAATACTACTTTAAAATATTATAATAAATTATTATATTCTTTGAGTTATAGAAGAAATATAACTTCAAAATTCAGGTAGATGCTGGTCTACATATATATAAAAAGCTATCTGTGTTTGAGGCTGTCTGATCACATTACATCTAAACTTCTGATATAGAATTTCTCTAACTAAATTTTGTGGGTTAAATCTTTAAAAAACAAAAACAACAATTTAACATTGTTAATGTCATAACATTTAAATAATTATTTCATGTATCAAATTTCAACATTTAAAAAAGTTATTTTACGATTAGGTAATTATTATTATTTGCAAAGATAATAATGTTACCCATTAAAACAAGCAAGTTTTTTAAAATAAACTTTAATTAAAAAAATATAGCTTAAACTGAGAAGTTGCATATCAACAAAGTTAGAATAATGTGTATTCATACAATTATACGAGTATATAAGACAGCCACCGCATTAACTATATATTTGCTAAGTACTTAAGCAATATCTAACTCTACTAATATATTGCTGTTGTAATATTGTATAGAGTAAAATAAACTAAAACAAAAAATATCGCTTTATTTTGGGCCCAAAAATGCTACGTTCTAATATAGACCATAATTTTATGTACAAATTGTAAGCAAATGTCGATATTTTAATACATGTAACATTCAGCGGAATTCACATCTCTAGACAAAATTAACTTGTCTTACTAGTGATGTGAAATAATGTTTTATAAATTATAGAAAAAAAATATCAGTTTTTATTAAAGAGTATTCATACCAACATTTAACATTTAATATGGAAAAATATAAAGATAGTATGAATATTCCCATGTAAATTGATCATGCTGCAGAATAAAGTTTGCTAACTAAATGTATACGAGATAAAAAATATGCTAAAACTGTCAACGTCAATAGTATAAAAAATAAAATACGTGATTATAGAAACAATCAGGTACCTATACTACACTAAAAATAATATATATATATATTCAAATAAATATCGGCCGATGCTAACAAAAGGTAACATGAATACCAATCTACCGACATCTAACATCGAGACAACAACAATAACAAAGAGGTTACATACTCTCGCATCGTACGCGGGTACCTGAATGCCTCCAGTTAGATCGTAAAGCGAGTTGGGCCCGAGAGCGATCTCGTCGTCCTGAGTGAGGCATTTACCAAGCGGGTCAGTAATTCTTCTTAACATATTCTCTACCTCGTTACAACAGCGAGAAATTTAAAAAACGTTACACGGGCATTCGAGTTTCGTTTATATGCGGGGGTGGCCAAGCTCCAAGCGTGTTACAGGGTTAGTGACCAAGCGGGCGAAGCAAAGCGCTACATGAGGGATGACTGAAGCGAAGCAAACGTGGATGGTAAGAGAACGGGTAGGCTGTGTCGGGGCACGGCCGTCGGCTTTGACGCGAATACGTCCACGCGGTACGCACTCACTACACTATCGTGTTCATTTACGACACTCGCATTGTCTATTAGGTACATCTTTATGATTTCCTATGTGGACCTATTCACGCCAAAGAGCAAGGGAGTCGGGCGCGTTAGTCGGAGTGGCTGCGTCATGCAGACCTGATGGTGCGACCGCGACCCGTCCCCCGTAACCCCCCTTCCCCAGTTTCCCCCCATCTCCCCGCGCCCCGCCCCGCCCCTCGCCCCCGCCATCGATCACCACCGTCAGGCCTACACACTACCTTTACCGAGTCACTGACTCATTGTAGGATGGGATTCAAATCAACCAAACAAAAAAAAATAATAGTGAGAGATGAAAAAAATTTGGCAAATCAAAAACCGAAAAATGATGAGTACAGAATCTAGTGACTAGTAAAATAATGTATTAGTTAGTGTGTGTGGGACCCACCGGTTGCGCTCTGTTGGGAGGCTGGCGGGCGGCGGACGGTTGTGGGCCCGCGTAATCAAAATAGAACTCATCGTACCGGTAAAATGGCTCATTGTAGCCACCTCGGTAATCCCCGTACCCGTAATAGTCGTAATCATAATCTATAAACACACAACACAGGCCTTTTAGAGGCTAAGCTAAACTAACGCTAACTTACAAGCTACCGTTTGCGATCCTGCAAAACTCCTCCACAAGTCCACAACGCTCACACACGAGTACCTCCGCTCACACACACCGCCGCGCCTCGGGGCGGCTTCATATCGACACACGACAAAAACATGCATCGTCCACTTAAACAATCTAACTCGTCAAATTGTGCATAGCTCTGGACACACAATCGGATTTCAAATTTGGAATTTGGAAAAAATGTGGTTGCAGATTGCATTCCTGTCGCCCACCACCAAAACCTATACTGAAAGCGATGTAAAACAGGTCATCAAAAATTACACATTTCGAAGTAGGTGACAAACGCTGCGATGATACTTATGTTCAAGCATGCACTCGGGAGTCTGTTAGGGTTGTTAATACATTGAAACAAATTGTAGCCCTCACGTGTACGTACACTTTTCGGTATATTCCTCTTCTACGTCTTTAGTCCGAAACCATGCAGAACCTACTTAACCTAGCTCTCATTATTTCTAGCCTATAATAGCATTATGAAACATGTGACGTGGCTTGCGACGATACACTGGCTGTGTATATACCTAGTATTATATATATATATATATATATATATATATATATATATATTTATATAATTTTGAAAACTAACAGTATATTATCGCAACCGAATTTGTTAGTAGGGGATCAGTAGCAAAGTTTGCGTGTGCGCGTGGAGTCCACACCGTGTATACTTTTGTGTTGTGTCCAGATTCCTTTCGTGTAAGAAACATGAAGAAATAGTGGCGCAAACTATATTAAAATAAAATCCATGTCATAATGTAAACAACCAAAAAGAATATTTCTTCATGTTTCTTCAGTGTGTCTGTGTGTGACCGGTGTTGCTAGATGGGCTTTTATTTGTTAACATTTACAATATGTTTGTCGATGTTCAAGGGAAACCAGTCATTAAAGGAGATGTAAGTGTGCGGTTATAATTCCTTGTAATAACGAGGGATGGTCGAACAGCTTTAGCCATAGACGTGGTTCTAACTCGTTGATCAGGATTTAAGTATTTCAATGGCTGTCGTCAGCGAGGGGACAAAGACACATTACAAGGACGCAGGTGTGAACATAGCAGGTGGGTCACTCCTTTAAGAAAATATGACGTCATTGCAGCTGTGATTTTTACTAAACATCTGTTCTATAGAACTCAGAGTTCCTGAGAAAAAATATATGACCTAAGTACTACTTGTACATAATTAATATTTGAATTAAAAATCACCAAAAAGTCAATCTAACATAACCGCATCGCACACACAAGGTATTCGTCTGTCCGTGTGGCGTGTGTGCACTATATGTGTGTGTGTATGTAGGTGTCTCCATACTGACCGTAGTCGCCGCGCGCTTGCGGCGGGCGCGGCTGCGGCTGCGGCGTGCGGCCGCGCAGCGCGCCGTGCACCGGCGAGCAGCTGCACCAATCAAATCTGACATTACACAGCGACACGTTACCCATAGATAACTAGATTCACTGCGCGTGACGCCGCTCGTGTGGAACGCACTTTATAAGTCTCTATTCATATACACTGACTATATACTATTAAAAATATTTATTAATAATTTATGAACATTTTGATAATTATTTAAAAAACACAATTTTTTTAATGATTAACACACGACCAACGACACTTCACCGAACAGAAATTATTTCGATAAACAATTTGAAATTAAATTTAAAAATATTTGATATAATAAAAAAATACAGAATTAAAAGTAATTTCTATTCAGTGTCATAAATATTCAAAATAAATCTAGTTTTCATAGAATCGCTAGTATGCTGTGAGATATCCGTATATAAAAACAATCTGCTATTAATCAGTTTCATAAAGATTATTTGACAGTTTGTAAATGATGTGAAACATAATAATTGTTTCTTTTTTAATTAAACTGTATCGACTATATGGCATATATAATTACAACTATATTGTTAATATAATATAATAATAATAACAATAAAACCTCTTGTATACCACCGACATTGATTAAAGCAGACGCCTATTGATAACTTAATCTACAGAATTCTATATAATTTTAAAAAGTCACAGAAAAAGGTTTATTATCAGAACGAAATGATAATAATATGTACATAACAACCGCATGTAAAAAAAATAAAAACAATGATAATAATAAATTACATTTCATTTGATATGTTAAACGTAATTTTTGCTATAGATATAAAAAATATTTTAAACAATAAAAAAACTTAAATTACGAAAACGAATAAGATTTGAACAATCATACATATGATCTTGCGGCTATTGCACTTCATCAAAGAACACTAGTCAATAGTCAAGCTATAAGTTTTCGACACGTCAAAATTAACCTATGATTATGACAACTTGTATTGTAAACATATGAAATTTTGGTATTTTTCCAAAACAAACAAATGAATAATAATTAAAAATATGTATTAAATGATATAACATATATAAGCATGAACTCACCCGCCACGTCCGTATATCATCTGCGTCATGCGGCGCTCGCGGGCGCGCAGGATCTCTTCCTTCTTCTTCTTGTCGGAGGGTGGTTTCGCTAGCGACACTTCCAGCCGGGCCCCGCCCATGTCCTTGCCGTCTAGTTCTTGCATTGCCTGCGTTACGGTATGACTTAATATTCAAAGATAATTTATTAATTACCCCTTCCCGAACTAGAAGTAATATAAAATGAAAAACTAATTTTTATATATGTATTGAATAAATTATTCCATATTATTATTCAGGCTGAGTGTCTTGCTATCTTTAGACTTTGCAAGCAAAAATTTCTTTGATTTTATTTCTTTTAGAAATCAGACAAAAAAATAGTTAATTATCTACCTAAAATCTATAATATACATAGCCTTCTTATAACAAAATATTTTTGACAAATTTTATACTAGAGGTTGACATTTATTGCAAAATCAAATATCGGTAAGCCAGTAAAGCGTTTAGCGAGATATCTAATCAGACATCGATCATGTGAGCAAAGTAAAATTGCACTGTACTAAAATGTAGATTAATAAAGAGATAACTCAAATTCATAATATCATTGACCTAAAATACAATATAAATAATCATATCGATCCACTTGTTACTTGGCTTATATTTGCATACATTTTATTATATCTATAAATCATATTGATATATATATTCTCGAACACTGCATATTAGAATTAAGTATTAAATATTAACGGGTATAATTTTAAAATATGCATGGAAGACTCCAAAACCAAAAGAAAATAGCAAAAAGTTATTTTGTTAAGAAATATTTTCATAAGTATCTACATATACTCTATTAAAACAAGCACGTATGAAATACTAAAAATAAATGATCATTTTAATTCAGTCTTATAATTACAATATTTAAAAGTTTAAATAGTTTAACATATCTTTTAAAATTTCGACGCAAGACCCCGAAATGCTTATGTAACATATCACCTTCGTCCATATACATTTTCAATCCTCATCATCAATCTCAAAAATACTATGGTAGTGGGTTCGAATCTTACATAACAGAATCTTACATAACTTACATACATAGAGGAATAACTAGCTTAAAATGATTTAACCTTGAATAACTACAGCTCCTTTATAACATAAAAACGTTCTTAAAATATGTCGGAATGGAAAAAGAATAAATTATATGATTTAAATACCTTCACAGCACAATCCCTGTCTTCAAAATGCACGAAAGCGTAATCTTTGATCTTCTTGACGCGCTCCACCGTCCCGTAATGCTCGAATTCATCCTTTAGCGCCTCTTCGGATATGTCTTGGGTCAGATTTCGGACGTATAACACCTTAACCTGAGTTGAAATGAAATTTACTTATTTATGGCCTGCAACATAGTCGATTGTAAAACGTAACATTTCTATATTTTTACGCATGTTTCCTTTCCTCTCTTAGTCTGACTATACACACAATCGGTTGCGCGTTCGTACCCAATCCCCTTTGGGGGATTGATTGAATGATTCTATTTCAATTATTTTCATTCCTCCTCCCTGGCGCGCGGCGCTAAATTCACGTAACACACAAATTTTAAGAATTCGAGCGGAAAGAAGTGGAGTGTCTTGACGTTACCTTTCTATCCTTAATATGCGGGACAAAGCTTCTATCCTTAATATACAGGAAAAGTGAAAATACAACAAAAAATATATATTTTCCCGTAATATAACTGTATTATATGATTTCGTCGCATTTCCACACTTCCACATCATCTTTAATAAAATTGGCTAAATTTATGAAAAGCAGTAAGATAGGCCTGCCTAGTATACTGAAAAAAAAGAAGTGGAGTATGTATATAATACACTTACTTTACTCATAGTTTGCTCGTCGGGTTCTTCTTGAGGATCAGCCCAATCAACTATAATATCACAGCCCCATACCTTAACAAAATCATAAATAATTAATTTCACAGTCATCGTTAACGAGAAAATAACAAGTGATGTAAATATGCACACCTTTATTCTACCGGTCCCAAGTCTGCGTTTAGCTAACGACGCGGCCTTGTGAGACTCGTATTCCAAAAAACAAAATCCTCTATTTTTCTTCTTATCATCGGGCGAACTATATATAATAACTTCTACGAGTCCGGCTGCAATCATACAAGAGAAATAAAACGCCTCGAAGATGGCGACGAGCGCGGAAATTACAATACAAAGCTCCCTCCAACCCTCGCTTAAGTTCAATTTCAACGCTACAAAATATGAAGCAAATCAAACGATATTCCAGGAGAACATAGAAACGCGGGGCCGAGGCCGTCCGGGGACGCCCCGGCGCCGCGGCGGGCACTACGCGCGGGCGCGGGGGCGCGCGGCGCGGCGCGGCGCCGGACGCGCGCCCGCGCGCCCGCGCCTCTATAGCACATATTATGAATTCGAGAAGGACTTACGTGCGTGCCTAGTAAGCTCCTCAAACAAATCGTCCCGATCTCGATTCTTAGGGATATTCCCCACGAATAAACGATGATTGTTAAAGGAAACCGTAACGCCAATCTTTTTCCCCTTTCGAATTTCATAATCATTCAGCTGCAAGAACAATTCGAGGGAGAATAGCCATGGCCCGCCGGCCCGTGCCGCTCGGGGCGGGCGGGTCGGGGGTCGCGGGTCGGGCGGGACGGGTCGGGACGCGGGTCGGACGCGGGACGCGGGACGGGACAAGCGGGACGCAAGCGGGGCACCCTCAGCGGTCCACACCAAGCCCCACGCACTCAAAACCCAACTATCAACTCTTTTTAAACTTTTTTGAAACTTTACCTGTTAATTTACCAAACTCTTCCAGTATCTCCTCTTTGCCTTTAGACTTGGGAATGTTGCCGACGAAAAGTCGCAGATTCGGTACGCTAATCTTAATTCTCAGAGTCTTCCCTGGTTTTATTTCGTGATTATCGAGCTGTGGGAAAAATAATAAGGCAAAAATTTTGAAAAGTGGGCCTTCGATACGGATCGCGGTCCGACGTCGGGAGTCAGTCTGGTTAGAGCCAATCGAGATGAGTTAACTGTACTTTGCATGATAAGCCGAGAGTGTTGTACGGAGCAAAGAGGAGAGCCTGACAATTATTAAAATTCTCAGCTGGAGAACTTTTGAAGCCAATTGAAAGTTAACCCTGTAAGTGGACCGTTTGATGAAGTGAAAATAAAAGAAGCGATTATAAAGTGTGATGGTAACAAAAAAAAATGAAAGCAACTTAAAATTGAACGAGGTGCACAGTAAGAACGGGATGATATCTCGGGAAAAGCGAGGCTAGATCAGATTACAGGTGTTATAGTTGCACATTTAAACAATTCAGTGATTACATTTAGTTTGGCGGTGGCCATATACGCGCGCATACAACTGTCCAACAACTGACCAACTTTACATGTTGAGCAAATTTTGATGACGTTTTACATATTATATGGCAACCGTCAATGGGATATTAATGTCATGCTCTTTAAATGATAAAAGCTTAAGTCTATATCTCCCAAATGTGACTGAATACAGATAATTATTCATCAGGCAAATGATTGCGTCTTGCAAAAGTACCAATGACTGATCTACAGTAGTTTTGCAAGTGACGCCACAGTTTGGTGACTTCAGTTGCGGGGTGGAAATCATCTTGCGGACAGTAAATACATTATATAATAAATATAACAAACCAATATCGCAATAGATTAAAATAGTAAATAAAGATTTTTACTGAAATTTTAAAGTATCTGAAAAAATGTATTTAATGTCCTCATACGTTAATAAATAATGCTAAATTTTTACATTCAGATACAAATTTAAAGTCGTACTATATATACTTTATATCTATTAGAAGAGGTATACAAAAATAAAGACCAATCATCAAATTTCATGCTATCTAAGTAATAATAGCTAGTTCTCAGGTGAGGATGATTTCACCCAAACTCAGGTCTAATATACATAGGAACAAAGTCACCAAACTGCGGTCAGCTAATGTGCTGTGATTCTGTTATTTTTTCAAAGGATTATTTATACTTAAACATTCGGCGAGTCACCTGGAAAGTAGATGTCAAATTAGAATTTAGTTTCATTTTGATTTCACCAATTACTATATGGGATACATTATTTTAGACACAATTTAGTGTTACCAATTTGAGTTACTTTTTATGTTTCTCTGCGATAAGACAGTGCAAAAATGCGTATTGGTACAGATGTGCGTAACATCCATTTAACTAAGGTTGGTGGCAAGAATTTATATGACGTAGTGTAATTAGATATAAAAACGCGTAATACAATGTATTACGAATTTCTTCGTAGAAACGAATACGCTAATTTGGATGAAACAAAAAATAACAGTAGGGTATACAAGGTATTTTATAAAAAAATATATAAAAAATACAATCCAAATGTACATTTAACATTTAACACCCAAGGCGAAGGTAACACTTATCAGTATGCAACACTGAAAGCAGAAGAGATGAATGCAGCAGCATAGCCATATATGAAGGAAAAACAAAATTATTGTTGCCACCAACCTATAATGTTAGCAACTAAACCTTTTAAGGTTGAATTGCTAAAAGACTTAGAAAGTGGCAATTGGGCACCTTGAAAAATTAGAGAAAATTATCTTTCACAATATTGTTTTTTTTTATTTATTAGTGTTACTCTTACCACTTTCCAACATCTAATTACAACACCCATTTTTGTCAACACCCAGTTGGTCGATTCATTTTTAACTTTTAAAGCTTAGTTGTGATACAAATATATGTAACAAAATAATTGTTCAATAAAATATTAATATGAGATTCAATTATTGACATCCAAACAGTTCAGTACTAATTGATCCAGTTAGTCAAAGAAAGTGTATTGAAACACAATAACACAATAAATAACAAACAGACAAAAACTAAGTTGACTTAATTAAATTATTACATACATCTTGTTCACACAGCCATGTCATTTGACTTTATGTTTTTAAAGGCTGTAAAGTATTGAACCATTGCTATTCTATTAAAACACTAAATCGACCAACGGGGCCAAGAAATATGAATATAAGTAAGAGCAACGCTCGTGCACTAACCTCTTGAACCGCGCGCTGCGTGGCCTCACGCGTGGTGAACGTGACGAAGGCGTAGCCGCGGTTGGCGCCCGTCATGGGGTCCATCATGAGGCGCAAGTCCCATATAGTCCCGCAGCGCTCGAACAGCGGTATCAGCTCGTCCTCGTACATATCCTTGGGTATCTTTCCGCAGAACACCTCGCAGCCGGCGCCGGGCGTGCCCCCCTCCCAGCCCGGCGGCGGCCCGCCATACTTGCGCTGACCTGTGGTATGACAAGTGTTATATTTATTTTTTTATTTTAGCTAATTTTAAAAGTTATGTCCGTCTCGATTTCAGGCGGGAAGTAATCCATCTAATAAATACAGGTTGTCTCTGACTATCCTACTATGCGTTACAAAAAAACCTGCTGTTTAAATAATATACGTTTTGATAAAAAATATATAAAGTCATATGACTAGAATTAAAAAAAATCGAAATATATAGATTTATAATTGTTGTAAATTCTTTGTTGTATTTCTTATCAAAGTAATTAAGTGATTATTTTTTTAAAAAAGTAACGTAATACAAAAGACTCTCGCGCCACTACTTAAGATGATTTATTAAACGATTGCCAAAACAAAACTTACGCTACTATTACATTAAAGTTGACAGTCAAATAAAAAAATACAGCGGTATAAAATATGTTAATGGTTATCATACATTTCATGTAAAAGTGCCTATACTAAAACACTGCTAACTTGAAAACCCACAATACAAATGTTATCAAAAGTACTGTGTATTTTTTAGGATTAATTGATAATAAAATATATTAAATAACCTCAAAAATATATAATTCGCATTAATTAATAGTAACATACAGCACGATAACATATCTAAAGCATTCCGTTAGCCCACAGCGATCACTTTCGATGTACAGTCTTGCAACATTTAATTAGCGTTGATGCGCCGCTATTATCATTTTATTAACCAAAAACACTCCGTTCATCGTTCGGCAAAAGCAATTAACACACGCGGGCACCGCGTGATTTGTAACAATTCGTTTTCATCGAACCATTTCCTTCGGGCTTCAGGTTTCAGTTACACTACTGTTAAATTATTTGGCGTCTCGTCACGGCATTGATTTACAAGTGAAAATTAAGTGTTGCTCAAGAAGTATTGTAATTCAATCAAAATGCAACGAAATTGCGAAAATAAACACTAACAAAAACACTCAGTTATTCTGTTGTAATGGAATCTTATAAGATTTAATAGGAATGTTGTAGAGAACATGTCGATACATATATATTTATATGAAAACTGTTTGCACCGTTAACCGAGACCAGTTCGTGAGATGCATCTAACTTTCTTAGCAACTGGGTTATTTATACAAAACGAGTATAAAGAATTTTCAATTAGTAAAAAAAAATATTTGCACACTATTAAAATACATATCTATGCATTGCAAAAAAAAAAAACCTATAATTGAAATTTTTCAATAATGTTATGTTTCCCGTGTCACTTCTAACAAAAAGTCATCATATACGCACCCGTGGTCACGTCTAACGTGTACCCGGTCCGCGCGAGGATCTGTTTAATCTTATCCTCGTCGGGCCCCTTGGCCTGGACAGTGGCCGCAAGCGCGGGCGCGCCCTGCACGCCCGCTCTGCTTTTCTGTCTGTAAACACATTCAATGTTATACATTTATATATTAATTATATACAAAAAATATATATAGAATTATATATCGTAAAACAGATTTTTTAACTAGTTGACGTAAGCATAATTTATAAAATTCAAAAATGAAAGCTTTCTATAGAAAACTTTTTCGCGCCAACCAATGTTACCAAGGGCTGACACTACACATATTGAATCTTACAAATGCTAGTTAGTTAAAACTTGTTATTAAATCTTATTTTTGTCAACCCAAATTGCAACTTGCTAGGTGCTTTAGCCTTAGGTCTACAATTTACCTGTGATTAATTAAATTAACTAAGTAAATATATAATTAAATAATTACTATGGTAATTGTAATAACTTGTGATAAAATTTTAAATCAACTCAATGTTACAGTGGAAAAATGTTTGCATTGTCATTCCTTGCGATTTGTCGTACAAGGCTGTATGAAGTTATAGGAGCTTGTAAATATGCGTCACGCGCCTCGAAGAGGATAATGACCACATGTAATCTAATCTTGAACGTTATGAATCGCAGCAATGTTTAAATGACGGCATGAATTTTTCATGCATTTTATGTTAATAGGAACATTCATCAAAGCTTTTCTCACAGGAGCTAAGCCGGTGTTGATCTAAAATTTGCCGCAATCTGTATAATCGCGATGCAATGCGGCAGTGATCTGCAAGTCAACTAGATGGCAGCACTCCTTAATAAAATCATCATTTTAAAATGCAGTTCGCAACACGGCCGATAAGTGTCAAATCAATTTTTCAAGATGACCCAGATAGTGATCGGGCAATTTGGCCATCATCCAACACTCGGTAGGGTTGCTAGTGCAGGATAAAAAATAATCACTCACCTATAGGTCTTCATGACTCCACATAAATAAGCACTTTTATTAGATACATGCTCAAGATTTGAATCTAAAAATTGTCCAAGAACACTTAAAGCACCGTCGGATGGAAATTCTTTTAAGGCATCTAACGCACGCTCGTCCAACTCAGCGTGCGCTAGCTTTCCAGTCTTATAAATATCGTCGAGCTTGGTTGCTACCTGGAAAACCAAACACGCTTACTTTAGTCTTACACAAAGACAAAGTGAATCTCTTTATACTAGAGAAGCAGGTCAAAACTTTAATCGGTTTCGGAGTATTACAAAAGGCGATAAGTGTGGAACTGCTGGTGATAAGAACGAGTCTCCTCAAGATAGACGACGCAATTGAGAGCGCCCTCAATCATCGATCTCATTAGGCCTTAAAGATGTTGGGGGACAATAGATTTTTAAGGCTATACTACCATTAATGAATAGAGCTTGCAGCCATAATATAATAGTAGCAACAGGCTGTTATTATTTTTTTAAACGCATCAGGAAGACATTAATGAAGGTGAACCACTGTCAAGATTTAGTGCCAGTATAAATTACATGTAAAGTGGATGTTTCATCAATTTAATTATAAAAATTCAGAGTTAATAAATTACTACTGCAAATTTGCTTTAGAGGCTTACCAAGAAATATAATGCATATAATTTTTTGTCTTTTGAATAAAAAGATGAGAATTATTAATAAATATATACTTAGATAATAAAAACTAATATTTTATTTATACCTAATACCACTAATTCCCTAAAACTATATTTATAAAAAAAACCAAAGCAAAGATTAGCAATCCTATTGGTTGATTGTGAATGACTCAATGTATTTGACCCTGTTGCCATACATTACATTCAAAATTTCTAATTAGAATTTTTAAGCATACACAAACATGTCACATATATGTATGTATGCATATATACATAAAGCAGGTTCAAAATCATTTATATAGATTGCAATTTTATTATATCAAGTTAATTTGTTATTAAATACTGTAAAGGTGTTTATAAACAATTACAATAGAGAACAAAACACTGTCATAGCAACAGTACTTAATTTAATCTTAAAAGATAAACATATGAGAGGTCAACTAGAGAAAGTGCAAGTAAATCTACTTTTGAGATAATCCTACATATGAGGTAGGTCAAGTTATAAAAATATTTTTATAATTTATCAGAACATTCTGGATGTCTTTCAGGTGCAGTGATACTTGGGTGCTAACAAAATAAATGAATGTGCCCTGCGACAAAAGCAGATTTTCAAATCAAATTTAGTTGAATATCAATAAATTTTATATTTGTTTATATTATGCTATGATAAAACTAATGTAAAATTTAAGTATTATGGGAAAAAAATGTTTTTATTTTTTAATATCTAAAATATTTTTTTTTGCTAGTTTGTACTTTATTTAAAATGAAATATGCAAATTACTATGTATTTTAAATATATTGCAAATAAAGACTCAGATTTAAAACAAAAAGGTACAAAAACTTTTTTGAACTATATAAGAAAATTTTAAAAATTTCTTATTGGAGTCTTATATGACAATTTTTGCTTCTAAGAATTAAAGATATGACATAAATCTTCAAAATAATTGTTCTTTAATGTTACCTAATAAAATAGAAGAATATATTAAAGTAATAATACACAAAGTTTAAATAAAATGTTCCTTCCACACTAAGTTATAAATGTTTTATAATTTTGTTTCTTGTGTCCTCGGTACCACATAGGTGTGTGGTTTATCATTTATTACTAGAAATATAATATGTTACACTATATATAAGCTTTATTTGTAGTTATATAACTAACAAGTTTAATAATTTAAGAAATATATAGGCAAGTTAAGTGCAAGCGGTATAGTTTCCAATACATATGATACCATATTTAACTTTTATTCTTTAAAATGTTGTGTATAATAATATGATAGGGACTTAGATAAATTAAAAAGCTTATAAATAATCTCACAAATTCATACCTTTGGATCCAAGCCATATTCTATAAGTTTGGGGTAATCTGGTGTCCGGCCAACATCGGAGTCCTTCCCGGAGACATCTTCTAGGGATATTTCTCCATTACCCTCCGCCATTCTGCACAATTATTGACTTTTTGAACACACACTACACTCACGTACAGCAACACACTGGCTTCCACAAACAACTTTTAAACTAATTTTATAATCAACAGCTTTAACTTTCAGAGATGAGGCCTCACAAGCTTCACTACAAAATACAGATGATGTCATATCGATAGAGCAACGAATAAACGAAACAATGCTACACATTATTTATCACCAAACTATTATCTTAGTTTTAATTTGTTTATAAATTAATAAGAAGAGTAATAACAATATTTACCTTATTTTACAATTTTTTGTAATTTTGGAAGAAAATGACAACTCCTAATTGTCCGAAAAACAAAAAAACAAATGATGTTCAAACATAAGAAACTGTGAAACAATAGGATAGTGCACTCCTCATTCCATCAGGGTAAGGCGTAATTTCAAAAAGCGAATGCGTGGGTCATCGCATTCTTTTAGTGATGTGAAACTATTTTTTGAGCCTAAAATAAAAATTGATATTACAACAAAAAAACTTAACAAGTACACTAAAGTCTAAACATAAAGGATATGCGAAATCCGGCGGTCAATGACCGAAATAACACAGAGTATACGCGATTATTGCTTTTAAAATTGTTACACATAACACTTCTCAACGAATAATCACTTTAAAAACACTTTTACAATCCTTCGGTATTAAAATACAAACACAAGTAACTTTCCGCGCATAAAACTTTGGCAAATGCGAAACTGCAATAAGTTGAGAGTGCAACTGCATTGCACTCGATAAGAACCGGCCGGCGCGCGCCTGAATTTCCAAGAAGAATCCAATTGGAATGAGCACATAGGATGCCAGAAGATAGAAAACACTATAACACACAATCACTGTACAATACAATCGACCTGCAACACTGTACACGAAAATAATTACCTATTAATTTTGCTAGTTGGTGGCCGAGACAGATATGGCGGCACCGCGCGACGTCAACGTGATCGCCAGTACGGGGTTCTCATAACGACGCGCGGGACATGCAACGAGGAGTGCATTCAAACTTTGAAAGGCAAGTTATGTTTTTTAAAAAAGTTAAAAGAATCTCTCTGTTTTCAGAATGAATGCGACCGCAGCGAGTGATGAGATATTTTTATTGCACAGAGAGTTTTTGCAATGATTGCGAATAATTTTGAATGTGAAAGAGCGCGGCGCGTCGCGCAAGGCTGCCGGCCGCGAGGTGAGACAGGCTAGCGGCAAGACGGCGGCGAGTGAGAAGCCGAGAGCGAAGGGGGGAGGGTGTTGCAACCGGCGGTGCAGGCGTGCAGCAGCGACGACGCCGCACCGAGCTCGCTTGCATACTTGCATACACACTCACACTCACACTTGCAAACCCCCTGACCTTCGTTACTTGTAAGTCGTAATCGATTCACTGTAAGAGTTTGCCTTTGTTGCACTTAGTTTCTCTTAACTTTAACTAAAAGATTTACACTTAATCACAATGTAGAAACTGACCTAGCCGAATTCGAAAATTGTTACTTTAAAAAATAAAAACAGTTAATATTATTTTTTAAAATAATTTTCTACTAAGAATTTTGCAACTATTAAGCACTAAGCAAAAATATATTTGCAAATAAGAAAATAATCTCATTTAAAAAAAATCTGTAAGTACCTTATGCAAAGTAAATAGGAACTATAATTTCTTTATCTTAAATTCTTCCATCTAAATGTAATCACTATTCCAAAAACGAACTAGAAACGAGTGCGAAAAGATCTAAAAAGATCACACGGTTACTAATCGACAACGTCCAATAGTAGAACAAGGTTCATTACTCTTTGATATGGAAACGAAGGGATAAAAGAGTTAATCGCAATAACCCCCTTGCTTTAGTTCGCTTCACCTGCTGATTATTGAAGCCGTATGTATTCGCGACACATACACAAAACTGGCCTTCGTACTTCGCGTGTATGCGTAAGAAACTTGGATCTGTATCCGCCGCATAATGCATATGTGGGTAGATACTTAGATAGAGCGGCTACTGCGGGTGCCTGGCTTTGTGCGGAGTTCCAAAGCGGCCCTTTCACCGCGAATATGAATCTTACACGAGGCCTATGTCGCGACGAGAATCGCTTACTACTTAACACAGACTCGCTTTACAAAGAGATTGCGTGTAGTATGTATGGTGTAGCGGCATGACAGACACACTTCCTTTCTCACATTTTCTTGATATCAATAGCGTTAAAGTACAAGCTGTAAAACGAACTCTCCCTGAGTTTCCGGCGGGTTAAGTCTTCTTGAGAAAGGTTTCGCTCACCTCACACGTCTGTTTTATTCATATCTGATGAATAGTACGACGCATTGTTCGTTCAAACTTCAGCTTGGCTCTAAAAAAGAATAACAACCTTAAAAACTCTATATGGCACATCACTATCTTCGAAATTTGACATGTTACTTATTTATTTTTAAAGTCTATAGATTCGTGGAATAAACATTTCAAATGACAATTATGTATTACCGCTAAAAACTTTTTATACCAGTTGCAAAGGCACGTAGGGTAAGAAATATTTGTTTTAAGAGCTCATTGCCGAAGACGTTAAATTCTTACTCACCGATTCTCGTAAGGACCTTAGAAATAGCGCGAATCATCCGTCACGGACGTCTATAAATATCCATTTTGCAAATATACATAGCATCGCAAGACCGCGCTGGCCGCGGCGTACTACATTCGCGATAAGGCACTTAGTGCGTATTTTAAATACGTCAACAGTTCGTTGACCCGCGCCGCTTCGCACCGTACGTTGCCGAATTTATTGTGTCTGTAGATTTGTGGGTCGTTGTCTCTGCAATACTTGACGTCGAATGGAGGGCTCAGATGATAGTGACGTCACTTCAAATCAAACTAGCCGGTGTTTCTAGTTCTAGTTAATATAATACGGTATTCACAAAACGCGTACTACGCATTATAATACTTGCCCTAATCTAACCTGTCGGTATGAATAGTAAAGTAGTAGTTCTAATCGCGAAACACATGTGTGTCGAGGTCGTTGCTATTTGTTTTTTTTTGTATAATTCAAGGGCATAGATATTTTGTATAATAGATACATTTTGACTGTTTCCATGTTATTTGTTAGTAGCTATTTTAAAAAAATGTGAATAAAAAAGATTACCTCACGATAAAAACTTGTTGCAAAATGACAATTATTGTGTTATTGTGTTTTTCTTGCATTAAAAATTTATATTGTGGTAAGATACAGGTAACAAGCACACATTCCTGTATTTAACGAAATGTCATCATTTAAATTATACTTGAAAAAAAAAACTGGATGCTCAAATATACCTAAACGCTAAACCTAAATAGCTGAACGATAAAAACTAAAATTATAGGCAGACATAAAAATCAAGATAAGATTTGAAATAAATATGTAGCTACCTGTTTTATTATATATATAACTATTATAACTTCTTAATTCTAGTCATAGCTCATGTTGACTTTTTAAAGAGCAATTAAGCGTGGAATCATCTCATCCCATTGTCATCGAGGTTCTCGACCTTTGCGCGTATTCAATTCGCGTTAGATTGTTTTTTGTGCGTCTGCGCGTGTCATAGGCTAAATGTTGGCTGAATTGTTAAATAATCTAAATGTTCGTTTCTAGCATCGGCTTATTGAAATTGTAAGTATATATTTATATTCGAGTTCCATTGCCACCATACTTGCATGCAAATGTAAATAAAATGTATTTTGATACCTATGATAAAAGTGATGGTAGTCATACTGCTGTGGCAACTCACTTTTATTATATATACTTGCTTCGGAGTTTTGACTATATTTTTCCTTTATAAAATAAACGTATACTTAAATGTATCATAGTTATGTCATATGTCCTTTACGCAGGCCACAAGATGTTTTTATATTTTTTTTATAAAATATATATGTGCCGGGTATTTTAAAAAATCTCTAACATGAATAAAATGAATAGATACCTAACAAATAGCTTATACCAACAGATCATTATCGAGCACATCCCCAATGCAGTTCAAAAGTTGGCAGCATTATTTGAGTTATACAACTTTTAGATGAAACATCACAAAATAAATCTCTTTGCTAAGATTAGTAAATTTGTTTTTTTTATTTTTCATTTTATTTTGTCTGGTTCTCTATACAGATAGAACCTACACAATGATCACTATATTCTATTTTTCATGTAATGACCAAGTAATGTACCTATTAAATAGTGAAATGTTATTTTTGTGTTCCTATAACTATGATTTGATCTCATACCTGTCTTACACAGCAAAGCCATTCATGGCTACCATGGGTTGAGGACTATAGATTTTTTTTAGCTTCCCGCTTTGTCCCTAGCGGGGTAGTCAGAGAGCACGGAGCGTCAAACGCTACGGTCCCTGCATACCTCTTTCGCCTCGTCCACAGTCAAGGGGTCTTCATACTTTTTACGTGACCTTCCTCCAGTATCTTCGATACCGTGTTATCGAAGGTCAACCGAGGTCTCCCCCGACCTCTCGTAGCACTGCATACTATGGATATGCAAGAAATTAAATATTTCGTTGACTTAAATAAAGAAATATAGGAAAGGTCTAATTTATACTGCACAACTATAAATTATCTAAATACTTAATCAAATATCTTATGTATTTAATATGATTTAAGAAAGGAATTTTGGAATTTTGAAAGTCTAGGATTGATGGGAATTTAAAAAATTATTTGAAACAATTTAAAATATTTCCATGTGAATTTCTTGTAAATTGAATTGATTCATATGCAAGCAATATTATTATTTTGCGTGTTACCTGTTATGTTTTTTAAATCATTTGGTTATAACTAATCTTTCAAATTCCCTTTAACTGTGCCACAACGTCCTTAAATATTTTTTTCCAGTGTCGTGTTTTTACCATATAGCAAGAGCAAGCCCGGTGACAGATACTCCGTTCTCCACTCTCCGCTCGTAATTGAGACATTGCGTATCAAGCGTTGTAGAAAAGGAACGTTTTGTCTTATCAGAGTGAAGGATTGTATTTTTTAAATTTTTAATATAATCGATCTTCTAAGCGGAGATGTAATCCCCAATCAAATCAATTTAAACACTGTTCTACGGTGATATAAAATATAAATTTTAGTAAACTTTAAAGAAACAGATTTTCCTATAAAGTACATTTTATTGTTGGGATATTTTATAATGAACGTTAAAGTGCAGCTTGTCGACATATGAGGCTGTAACTCGGTGTAAGTGCAAGATGTCTAGTAATGAGCAAGTTCCTCTTAGGCCTGCCATATGGCGGGAAGCATTTGTTCACCCGCGGAAACAGGAAGATACATTATAAATTAATAAATGTTTAATAATTTTCATAGTGTTTAAAACTGTATAAGATTATACACACTGATAATTTAATTTAGTATCTATACCAAATTAAATTATCAGTATGTATATTCTTATACAGTTTTATGTCTACATAAGGAGGTTAAATTTCAATTAAAACTGTATTTTTGTAGAAATATATTTATACAATGTTTAATTATTTAATATAATAATTTTTAAATGTTCTTTGTAAATTTTAAACTGATAAGACTTATTTTCGTTGATGCAAATTCTTCAATTTTCGGAATTTAGATATTATTATGTGTAAATTAGAGAAATTATATGCCGCATTCCTTCTGTATAGACCAGGAACATATATTATGTGGTAGAATTAAAAAAAATATTTAAATGACGCTTCTCAACTGCCTCAATACGCCCACAAAATAAGACTTAAATTTAATAGACAATCTATAAATAGGTATTTTTAATAAATTTAATAATTTCATTCATTTGCTTATTCTAAGTGCGATAGTGTGTTGCACGTCATATATATCCCAGCTTATACTAGATACACTGGTGTCGGTTTCTCATAAGAAGACTCAAAAGGAAACCTTTCAATTTCATAATATACATCGTCTATGGTGAGTTACTTAACATAACGATTTAACTGTGTTATAATATTTTTATTTAAAGTTTAAATTTGTATATTGTACTTTAATTTGCTAAAAAATATAGAACCTTTATGTACGTTGGCACGTTGGAGTATGCGGTGGTCTTGTACTTGAATTAAATTATAGTTATTTTATTATCTTAAACTAGCTCTGTCTGCATGAAGTTTAACACCCCAGTATCTTTATTTTATAACTAACCTAATTTACTCCTTTTTACTTAATTATTTGACAGTTAAAGCACCGTTAAAATCGGCCCAGGCATTCCAGATGTTAGCCGTAACAATTAAACAGTCAGACAGCGAAAAATCACAAAAAAAATGGTATTTTGACATTTTTACCATGTATACATATACATTTCACAAAAAGCGATTATTTTAATATTCCAAACGGACACTCTAATTTTATTTATTTTATGGATATATAAGTTTTTTTTTAATATTATGAGTAGCTAGTGAGTATAGCTATTTAATAGGTGTTTCCGCTTCTTTGTAAATGTAAATCATTTATCAATTGGCTATCTATGCAAAATATAAGAATCCAATTGAGGTGAAATTAACCCTTATATCTAATGGTTGCATTACTTTATTAACTTAATTAAGACAAACACTACTGTGTTTGATAGCTAAGTTTACGTACATTAGTAGTGCAATAGTCCTTTGCAATACGATTATATAGAGATTTCTCTAACATGTACGTCTTCATATGTTATTATGATGATAATAAAATAATTATAAACTAATTATAACTTAATATCACCAGAATGTAATATATTTTATGCATTATTTTTACTACTTCTCTATTTAAACTATAACTAGTTTAAAAAGTGCCAAGTTGCCAAATTTCATACTTCTTAGTTCACGTCACTTTAGTACTAAGATTTTGCTTCACGTATTAATATATAGATATTATACAATAAAGTTTTCATTGTTCAAACACTTGACATTATGTCATTGAACACATCTCATTATATAACAAAAGATAAACTTTACTCTTAGGTCATAGGAAACAATAATTTATTTGTACGAATAAAAATGGATGATACCTGAAAATTTATATAAATACATACAATTAGAAGGTCTGTTTGTAATATTATAATAACCGCTTTATACTAAATCATTTACTTATATATATATATATATATATATATATATATATATATATATATATATATATATATATATATATATATATATATATATATATATGTGTGTGTGTGTACCAGAGGCAGATGGACAAAAATTGTAAAACATTTATTATAATTTTTTCTCTCCGCCTCTCTCTTTGTACGGGTGATCTCTGAAACGGATGGACCGATTATGACGAGATTTTCACTGGCAGCTTGCTGATGTAATAAGATTTATGTGAGTCTAAGTTAAATTTATATAAGTTAAAGTTATATATAATTTTCAATTTTAAAATGATAAAATAAAGATACAGAGATTTTAAATTCCACGGGTACGAATTTGCGGGTATAGCTAGTAATAAATATAATTTCAAGTATACATGGTACCATATCATTTAGTGTCTTTTACATTTATTGTCATCTATAATCTTCATAACTGTTTTAGTACGCTTAGTAAAGCAAAAACTTTGAACACCTTCTGCATTATTAAAATAAAAATTACACACTCCACTTTTGTATTTAACACATATTTATATATAAAATAGCATAAACTTTGCTATAGTAACGTATATTTTATACATTAAGGAATTTGCTGAATAATGGTTTTTATTAGTACCTATACATAATCAAACGTATCTAAGACTATAGTTATTAGAAAATATTATGGCGTGTACTACAATACTATACTAGTAAGTAAATATTTAATTTTGAAAATAATAAACAGATTTTGTACTATGCACTTAACTTCTGCTAATTATTTATATGAGTATTTCAAATATTTGAAATACAAGAATGCGTTAAAATTTCGTAAAATAATTCTTTGAAATTCTATCGCTAATATAAGCTTATATTTAATTAAATTAATTAATAAAACAAATAATAATCAAATTCTACAATTTCTTTATTGCATATAAAACCAGGCCAACAAATTCTACAATTCACAAATCCTTTATGACTAAGTAATAAATCAAAAACTCCTATAGTGTAGTAGTATGTACCAAAAAGGCGTCCTCAAAAATCTATAAAAGATGTATCATTTTAAAAGTAAATACAACTACTGATGATGTTTTAATTTTGAGTAATGATTTCCAGTGGCCTACTCAATTATTCGTCGAGCACAACTTAACTGTCTTGCCTGCGGATTGTGGTGGACCACGAGTGTACTTTAGGCCGCGGTATTTATTAATGCATTTTCACCCTGCCCTATGAATGGTATCGACTGTTATATTGTTCGTACCATGTATGTTCCCGTTCGTTTCCCTTAATGCATTTCGGGATACGTCGCATTGCCTTTAGAAAATTGCGCGTCAAAAAGCTTCTTTTGCAAAGATCAAGTATTGTTTCGGTTTGCATGTTTTTTTTATCAATCTTCATGACACTCAATTTTGTCATTATTAACGCTTTATCACGATACGTGCGCGTGAATGAGGCTACAGAGATGCTTTGTGATTTCCTACTGTAAGTACACTTTTTTTGAATATTTTTAATCTTAAGCAGTAAAATAAGTTTATTGAATATATATTTCCACCAATTGTAATCAAATGAGTAAAAGACCACATTTTTTAAAAGACATAAAAATTTAAACGCAGCGGGATCCGAACCCGTGCGTAGTGGAACCCGTCTAAGCTCTGACCGCTAAACCACGCGTTCTATTACTGGCTGCGTTGAAATTCTTATGCGTTTTGTTACAATTTTTTATGTTGTTATGTTGTTTCTATATGTTTTTATGTTGTTTCTGTGGACAAAATTTTACAAATTTCTGCCACTTGAAGATTATTAATAAATAATCACTTAACAAGAGAGATTGCTTTGCTATTTTTAAGGTGTTATTCTACATTGAGTATTACAAAAAAAAAAGAATCCAAGAGGCGAGAGTTTGAATCCCGCTGCGTTCAAATTTTATATGCTTTTTCAAAAATGTTTTCTAATCTTCAGTGTGGAATAACACTTTAAAAAAAGTAAGGAGTAAAAGACCATTAGCAAAATCTAAATGAAAATTGAAATTAATGGATCTAACAGTACCAGTGTTTCGTTTTACAATTACTTGAAATCCGTACTGATATAACTGTAAGCCTCGATTGCGCGCTAACACTGGATTATGTCACTAAGCATTTAATCTATGTAATAAGTTCTCGCTGCGTCGGTTGCTGTTCCACAAGCCGGAAAATGAGGGAGATATTTGTAAAATCTGTTTAACATTTTGCGGAAAACCAATAGTAAATTTGAATAACTAATGTTTAAAATAATTTATGTAAGCGTTAACATGCTTTCAACACGATCCCTTTGTAATTTTAATCGACAAAGATTTTAAATCCCAAGAACGCTAATCACATCTAATAAGATTAAACACATGACGTGAAAAGACACGTCGTTGTTCCCCTCGGCCCTCCTAACAGCCGTTAATAAACTTTATGACATAATCATAAAAATTAAAACGAGCTGATAACGTCGAATAAAAATTTACAATTCAAAAATGGCACCGGATCGTGGAATCGTGACCCTATTTAACCTCAAAAATCGGGGTCTCGGGAAAAATAAAAGAACAAGAATTGTCACTGGTAAAATATTCTCGGCTATCACAATTTCTTCTATTGTCTGGACATCCATTAATTTTTTTGTACAGCGGCAACGGGTTTGCCTGCCCTCGATGCACAAAAGACGTATGAAAAGGTGGTATGGTTATTCATAAGACGGGTCGTCTGTATCTACAGGCGAAGAAAGGTGAAGCCGTAGTTTAAAGGTCGAGAGGTAATTGATGGTGTCACACCATTGAGTGTGACTTTGTCTAGCGATTAGTTTAGCTGAATGAACTACTTCAATAGTTATTTAAAGATTAAGTCTTTCACTAGCTAGCTTATTTTTATATTATGTTTAATTTCACTTATATCTATTATGCTATTATTGCGATATTATACCATTTTTTTGGAGTTGGCATGTCTTATTTTAAAGCAAAAAAGGTATGGGTGTGAATTACATAGTTTCAAGTTATTACAAAAAATCAATGTCTGTTTCAATTGATTGATTCGTAATTGTTAACTACCAATGTCTTCTTAAATATAATCTCTTGAAGTTATTGTCAAAAATATATCTAAAGATATAAAAGATTTAAAATTAAAGTTAACGAACATATTTATTATAGCATTTGTATTATGTATTGTATATAACACTGATAATGTATTTAAAGGTTACAAATAATCACCTAAATATTTATTTCATAATAAAACATTTTTTTAAATATAAAACTTATATTATGAACATTAATAATGATATCTCTTCGACTGAATCGAATTGACTTCATTATTTTCTACTTACTAGATACTTATTGGTATTTTATGACCAAATACCAAAACCCTTATAAAATGCTTATATAATATTCTGGTGTACGTATAAGCAATATTGCTGTAAAGTTTCGTCTGTCTTTTTAAAAGTTTATTGCGTAAAAGAGTAACAAATATCCATTCAGCCTCACAAATTTTCGCATTTATAATATCAAATAAGATTATAATACATGTCTATACGTTATTTTTTAAACTACATAAAAATCTAGAGGCCGGACGTGGCGCAGTGGGACAGTGTCTCTGACTGTAAACGCGATCGGTTGTGGGTTCGATTCCCACTCGGGGGAGTGATTATGTTTAAATTATTTTCGCTCCGGTAAGACAAAGTGAGGCTTTGAGTTCTACCACTCAACACGTAATGTCTCAAATCAGGTAGAAAGTGAAGTACGGAGTGTCTTGACACTTGGTACTTTTTGCCTACCCTACTATGTGGGATGTAAGCGTGAAGCTAAAAAAAATAAAAAGGTGATGCATATCAAAAAGGTGTCTATATAACATTTTTAAGTTGTATAATACTATATTTGTACTTTTATAAATATCTTGTATCTTTTATGCTCATATGCCTCTTAGCGCGATATGAAAACAAAAGGCTAAAAGTTGTAGATTTTTTTGTCGACTTTGATAGTGAGACTATAGCGGGTGATGTGAGATGCTTTTGACGAGAGCTTTTGAAAAATATCTTGCTACAAGAAGATCATAAATGTGAAATCACAAATATGAGGAACAACACCGTTGTTCATTTGAAAACGCAAGGTCATTTTGGTTCTAGGTACGATTATCTGTCGTTGAATTCTTCATATAAAAAAATTATATGTGTTTTAACTAGGAATTTGAAACCTGCCGATTGAATCAACAATAGCAATTAGTATTTTTTTTAAAAATAACCTAATATTATCGAGATTTTAATGTTATGTCAAAATTTCTTATTATAAGAGGGTGATTTAAAAAATTCTTAATAATTATTTGAATTTTACAATACAAAAGTGATTTAATTAAATGCATAAATATTTTATTGAGTTTTAATTATGAATTAAAAATATGATTTAATAAAATACTTATATAATATTTAGTATTTTTTAGAGTGTTATTCCACATTTCGGATTAGAAAACATTTTTGAAAAAACGTATAAAAATTAGAAGGCAGCAGGATTCGAACCCGTACCTCTTGGATACTGTCCAAGCGCTCTGACCGCTAAAGCATGCGTTCTACAAAAAAAATTTTTAAAATTGTTTTCTAATCTTAAGTGTGGAATAACATAAAATAGCTTGTTAAACGATAATTTTTTAATAATCTTTAAGTAGTAGAGAATAAGTTATAACAAACGTATAAGAATTTCGACGCAGCTGGTAGTAGAACGCATGAAAAGTGAAAAATATATATATATATATATATATATATATATGTATCTATATCTATATCTAAGATCTATCTATCTATATATCTAATTTTCAATATAAAGTTAGGAAGACATTTTAACCATATAGGGACGAAGAGACCATATATTTTATAAGTAGTTTAAAATTTAAATGAATTTCGAAAGTATTAACGAGATTAATCAGATGTAACCATATTTGGATAAAAGGCATTAATAATGTTCTAAATTCGGACGGCTACATGTTGCTCGTCCTGGACGTCGTTTGTATCATTTAAAAAAAGTTATGAAAATCTTTAAATAAATGAGAGCGCAAATATCAAACATACATACTTTCGCGACTTGCCTTTAAATTATAATTTTTTATTATTATTATTTTTACTTTAACTTCAACATCTGGCAAGACAAACAGAGGAAGAAATGAATTGAAGGCTTTTTGGCAGGTTTAGTTACTTAGTTCCCTTCTCAACAAAGATATTGTACTTATTATGTTTAATCGAACACCACAATATGTACATGGTCGTATTAACAATAAATGAGAATAATTAAAAAGCTAAACTTTAAGTTACTGAAAACCCATTTCCAAAAGGGATTTAAAAAAGGTTTTTAATATAAACATCTTTTAGCAATAATAATATTAAATATTATTTACTCATTTATTATAATTATAATCCTAACAATTAAATAACAATATCTCGACAATTAAAACGTTTAACGAGACATTTAGCGGATCTATTATATAATTTTTCTATGGTAAACATAGAACCCCTCGTAGTAAAGCAATTGTGACAATTTATAATAGAAGCAACCCCACAATATCTAACCACTAGCCCATCACACTTATGTAACAATTATAAAGCAACAAATAATCGCATTATTTTATAACACCCTTGCTAACAAAGGCTGTTTGAATGCAGCGCGTCTAACACTGCGCCAAATTGAAGATGACAAGGCGGAAAGTCTGAAACAAAGACGGACGAGAATAACACAAAAGAGTTAAGTTTAGACTTTAAATAATTTTATTTTTCGTTTCAGAACACTGAGCCTTGTTGATAATTTAGTTAATTATATTTTTTGGACTGTAAATGTATAAAAATATTGGTAATTTACAATTGCTTGTAGAATAAAACATTTTAAGTTAAACATCTTTGCTATTTTTATAGTAAAACGGATGCGGGTACACTGAAGATGGCGGGTTCATATCTTTTTCGCACGGTTCACGGGTTGACGATAAAGACGTGTCTCCCGGTGTGGTTAACATCAGACACTTAGTTGATTTGTGTAACGCTATATGCGGGGATAGTATGAGCAGAGTGATTTGGCACTTGCTCAAGATAAGTACTCGAGTATACCTATTTAAATATATGCAATCAATAAGTATCCATTTTAAAAGTCCTGTTTTAAGCTTGGCCAATCATTTGAAAGTAATTGCAAGCACTCTAAAACTTACAATCAGGATGATATCGTGTCTAAGATACCGATAAGAGATGCACCGCTCCCATGAAAGCTAGTCTTAGAAATAAAAGCTAATAAGTCGGAACATTTGAAAGGTCTATTCAGTTAGCGTTTACCCTACCATTAAGAAAATCCAGTTGGGTCGCTCTGCATGGGAATGTTCGGGGGGTCAACGTCATTGGGTACTTGTCCCGGTGAGCAGTGCGTATTATTATTTCGATAGATGTTTTTATTTTAGGGTCTCGGATCCGGTCTGCGCGCCCCCTCGCTCGCCGCGGCCGGCTGTCGGCCTCGGTTTCATCTCGAATCGCCGATCTTGAGTTCTCATATGGACCAATTCGCAATTTCTTTATGATTTTCCGTAAAATGATAATTTATAGTATAATGAATGTTTAGATAATGTACCAACTAACGTCGTCTATAAATTGTTGAAACCGTACATCGAGTTTCTATGTTTGACATTTCATGTAAGTATTAAATTAAATAATTTATAACTTTAAATCTTATAAAATCCAATTAGAATAATAATAATTCTAATATATTTTAATAAAAAATGTAAAAAAGTATATTCATTATAATATTTTAAAAGTACCTAACAATAGAAATATGGATATAAAACCCTATAATTATATTTTAAGTAACAAGATTCACACAGACACATCCCGGCGACTGTAGTTGTTCAAATAGCACAATTTCTCCATACAAAACATAATGCTTTTCACCCTCTCAGTCGCGACATGTTTCTTTATATGACATTAAACAATATTGCAATAATATCGTCCGAATAAAATATGCACGAAGCAAAACCCAGCCGCCTCGCGACCGGTTCTCTCGATCAATCTGAACCATTGAAATCGCGAAAGCGATGGCCGGTGCGAATTTCACACCAGTCTAGTCTAGACTTTAATAATGTCGCAATGCCTAGGTCTTTTCAATGCCTAGAACTGTGAGAACGAATAACGGGCGCGTGATGCATGATTGAATTCACTAGCGTCATTGTACGTGCAATTAGTTTTATACTATTGTACACTAGCTTGGGATTTCTCTAGATAACATTGACGACTACAATACTAGTCTTGTAAGAGTATTTTAGGGTGGTTTATTGTTGCTAGAGTTTGCTAGTTTCATACAGGTTTTGTATATGTATAAATTTTTCTTTCACATTTTTAATGCTTTTCATCTTTTCTGTTAAGGATTGTTCCTTTTTACTGAATTGTAAAGTCACCTATGCTATAGCTTCACGCCTTTATCCCGCATAGCAGGGTAGACAGAACGTGCCTAGTGTCAAGAAACTCCGTACTCCGATTTCCACCGAATTCAAGACATTGTGTGTGGAGTGGTGAACTCAACGCTGCACTTTGTCTTACCATAGCGAGGAAACGAATATAATTTTTAAATATAATCACTACCCCGAGCGGGGATCGAACTTACAACCGACCATGTTTACAATCAGACGCTGTCACACTGCGCCACGACCGGCCTCTATAGTAGATAGCACATAAAAAGATCTTTGAAGAAATAAATCTTCATCAATGATTAAATTTATTTTATTTAAATAATAAAATAATTCTATAACCTAATATTGAAATAAAATTTTTACTGAAAATTATTTCATATGATGATTCATAGAACAGGTAAATTATTTAAGAGAATCGCTAAATATTTTTAAAGTGCAACAACAAAAATATATAAGAGTATTAAAATGGAATTTTAATAAAGTTATAAACAGTCCGATAAAGTTACATAAACGATATCAGCTAATATGAGGTCGGTACGTATGTAACACTTTCTTACGAGATCCCGTGACTGACATATCATATTTCAGTTAGTGTCACCTCTTTTTCTTATATGCTTGTAGTTTATTTCGTGTTAATTATTTTATGTACATTTTACAATATTATAAGATTTTTTAGCTTCACGATATATTCTGCAAAGCAGTATACTTTGAGTGTAATCAGATATTCTATTTTTTTCATTTTTTAAGAACAATTTATATATTATTAAATCATCAAGCGAAAATCGAATTATAGATTTTACAGTCGGACTCAGCACTACTGCGCTACGATAGCCTCCTCAATATATTTATGAAATGACCCAATTACCTTATTAGTGGACATAAACATATCGAAGTCATGTAAATCGTGTCAATGCAACATGAAGTTACGAAGAAGAAACTCTTTATTCCCTTCCATTCCATGAATTCACCGCGCGGTTGTCATGTCCCTTGCATTGTTGGGAGAGGAGCTCAGATAGTACCAGAAAGTTATGGCCCAGGCGCATACAAAGAGATATAAATTGTAAGCAGACATGAAAATAATTTAGTTGGTTTTCTTGGTTGATAGAAATTACATTGGGTTAGATAACCTTCAGTGAAATTTAACCCCTCGTTACTCATAGCTATAATTGTTTTATGCTAGCTCAAACCAGACAACAACAACATAAAAACACCATTTTATTTAACCATTAAAACCATCATTTTATTTATTATAATCAACTTTGTAATAAGTAAATTCATATAGAATATTCTGTTTACGTCATTAAACGCTGTTATTGTTTGCTATTGTCAGTTACTGAATTTCTCACGATCCTATAAAGATTTAGTAGAAAATCGGTTATTATCATTAAATGTAGTTAATAACAATATACAATATGAAATATATATTTATATGTGGGTAGGTACCGTAGATACCTATATACCCAGGTATGTAGGTATAAATAAATCTGAATACTGATTAATTGTATGTAATGCTAATGTATAAAATATAATCAAGTAAATTTTGTGTAAACATAGCTATTAAATCTAACAGATAAGTATCAAACGTGAATAATATTATTAAATTATTAATTATTAAACGACATAACGGACCATCGTGGAACATTGGGACAGAGTTTGACTCTCTCTAGTCTAGAGTCTCTTCTCATTTTTTTTGGCTTCAAGGTTTTCCCCTCGAGGGGTAGTCAGAGAAGACGAAATGCCAAACGCTAAAGTCCCTGCATACCTCTTTCGCCTCGGCCACAGTCATTAACCTCTTCATATATGCCCGGAATATATTTGAAATTATTTTTTTAAAGATTTTGAGTTTACCTACTTAACAAGGAGAATCAAGTTTGCATTGACACTAGGTCTCTTAGAGACTATCTGACTACCCTGCTCTCTCTGAAGCTTGACCGTGAAAGCAATTATTGAAAAACTTGACTTAAAGCTAACTTTGAGCTTAAAGCTAAATCAATAGAAAATAAATACCGTTGATAACCAGAAAAAGGAGCACCCCTTAAACCTGAACTTGGTGTTCGTAGATATGGACAGCTTTTTCTTGGTAATCTTTTAATCTTTTCTTTTTTATTTTAAAAAAATACAGATATTTTCCGGCTCTGCTAAAAAAAAGTGCGGCTTTAATGAAAATGTAGGATATAGTATTCTTCCAACTTTTCAATTATGTACTACTCAATTAATAATAACTTAGGAATCATAAGTCAACGTACAAAGTCGCTTAGTAAATTGTTACTATTGCTTACTAAGGGACGCTGTATATGACATTTAAGTCGATATAATTATAAAAATATTAAATTCCGCGACTAAGTGCAGTTATTTGGTAACATATAGTAATGAAATCAGACTGCTAGATTATAGTTTGGTTACAGCTCGCAAAGTGTAATTTTAACCTGGTTTTTACTATTTTTAAAGTGTTATTCCACACTTAGGATTAGAAAACATTTTTTGAAAAAACGTATAAAAATTTGAACGCAGCGGGAGCAGTCAGAGCGCTCGGACGGTATCCAAGAGGCGCGGGTTCGAATCCCGCTGCGTTCAAATTTTTATACGTTTTTTCAAAAAATGTTTAACCTGGTTTATACTTTATACGTACAACGAGATTCCTGGCCTACATGTTACCACTTATCGCCAGTGCTGTGTTCCAACTTCCTTCGCAAGTTCATAGTCAAGATATAAGTACAACTAAACGCTATAACAAAACACTATAATGAATATTTTTCTCTCTCTCATAACTTACCTATGTGTTTCTTTTTACTTATTTTAAATTGATAATTATTGATCTATCTACAAACAAATAAATACAGTTGGAAAGTCTGCTTGTAATATTACAATAAACGCTTTTTATGAAGTATTTATGTATGTATAAACGGTGTAAATATCAAATAACGAACTTTAATGCTTGTCTGCCGATTTGTTTGTTCTAACTAATCTCTGAAATAGCGTGTCTAAATTTTATTGGAATTTTTACTGGCAGATAGCTGATATAATAAGGAATAACTTAAACTCCTTTTATTTCAGAATTATTAAGTAAAGATCGATAGATGTTAAGTTCCACGCGGATGAAGTCGCTAGCAAAAGTAGTTTAATATGTAATTCATTTATCACTAAAGGTAATAATTCAATATCGGTAAGCGTTTTTGTGTTTGTGTTTATTTATTTATTTATTTGTCTACTATTACATAACTTAATCTGTATTAGTTTACATCGTATGTGATAGGTACATACTAATGGCTATGATGCTCCTTTCAAGTGTAAGATATCATTTTTTATACTGAACTTTGTTAAAAATATAAAACAATGGTTTTTTTTAGCTCTACGCTTTTATCCCGCATAGCAGGGTAGACAAAAAGTACCTAGTGTCCAGACACTCCGTACTTCGCTTTCCACCGAATTCGAGATATTGCGTGTTGAGTGGTGGAACTCGACGCCGCATTTGACTGTCCAGAGCGACGAAGTGAAAATAATTTAAATATAATCTAACATCTAAAACAAATTAGTGATTTAGATATTAAATAAATCAACTCTACTGCTTGTCCTGGATAATGTCAAGGCTTCCGTTAAGCGAAGTCACCAACATATAGCAATATGAAAACGAAAAACACCTAACAGTTATTAATCCCCCTTATGTAAATTAAATTCAACTATCATTTATTACTGAAGATTTACGTACCTAAAACATTCTTTATAACATATCTAACTAGCTAGCCACGTCGTCCTCGTGAACTTTATCATATCCGAATTTTATATTATTATTTGAAAATAAGAACAACCTTAGTTACTCTTTATTAGATCAGCTATCTGCTAGTACAAGTCGCATCAAAATCGGTTAATTCATTCCAGAGATTAGCCAGAACAAAAATGCAGACAAATAAAAATTAAAAAAAATAATATTTGGTATATATGTACCGTGTAAACATAGAGAATTAGCAAAAATTAATTACTTTTATATTACAAACAGACACTTCAATTTTATTTATCTGTACAGATTTCATTATCATATTTAGTTTAAGTGTGGAACCCAATGGCTCCGTCATAGATGTCAGATCGTGTAAAATATGTAAAAAAAAAACTAATTTAGAGTGGCGTAAGTTCAACATGAGCTTACTCACTGGAACAAAAGCGCAACGAAATCGCACGTAAGATGGTTTAGTGGGGAGCTAATTTGTTCTAAGAGAATGCTCTCACAACACAAAAGGTATATGAAAATGTTAGAAAAATAAAAAAGGCAAGCGTATTGTTTGTTTTAATTACACCCGGATTTTTTAAACTTGTGCTTGTGCATTAATTATGGGTACAGTGTTTAGAACTTTGTAGATGAGTAGGTGCTATTATTATTATTTCTTTTTTCTTTTTAATAATATATGGTACTTATATAAAAAACTGTCTTTTGATATTTTTTATTTGACAATTTACTTATTGCAGGTTTTTTTAATACTATTTTATATATGCATATGCTATATTTCTATACATTAATTTTGTGTGTGTGTTAATACAGGTAATCTATACCAACAAATCATTTTGTAGTGTCTATTTGCAATACTAAAATAACCGATAAATATAACATTTTTTATAATATTTATCTTTGTGTATATTCTGGAAAATCTCTGAAACGACTGGAGCGATATTGGCGGGACTTTTGCTAGTTGAATGCTGATGTAATAAATAACTTGACTACTTTTATTTTAGAATAATAATTTTAGAATAATAATTTTAGAATAATAAAGTAAAAATCTACAAAGCAGCGGCAGAATATAAATAATATTCATTATATAATCAAAAAAAAAAATGTATAATAATATTATTAGTTATATAATTAAAATCTTCGATATTCAGCAGGACGAAGGTAAACCTATACATTATTTTTAATACATTAGATTATATTAAATATTTCTGAATTAGTATTTATTTTTTTAAATATAACATAAACATTACTATAAATTCCATGAGTCAGTAATCAAGACTATAATTATACTTTAACTGTCATTGCTGTCACATTTAAAAATACATAAAACAATACATACGTATCATACATAAAAATAGTTCCCAGTTAAAAGCAAATATGTAAATTATTCTGCCTAGATAGGTGGTAGGAATTCTAATCAGACACAGTTCACTCAACACCGCATGCGAATGTGTGGACGGTCACGTGCGATTTATTATATTACGATACGAGGTAACTGACAATCGTAGAAGTGAGACGATCATGATCGTTTGAAATATAATAATTATTATATTTTTAATTACTTGTATAATATTTTTTTGTAAGGATATATTGCATTCAATATTTTTTTTAGGCATAGCATATATCTCATGTCCATGCTTGAATAACCAATATAGCAAGAAAACGCGTTCTGATGATCTGTTCCTTTCGTTTTTTTTTAAACTATTTTATTATTTAAAATTATTTTTAACTTTACTAAGTGTTTATTTATAAATGTCATTGATAAGGTTTTACGACTGTACATTACAGTTAATTATAATATGGCTACGTAATATAAGTATTAAATTTAGTTTGACAATAATGTTATATTAACATTATGATTTAAATAAAACACCTTCACGTTTTATCCCGCTTAGTAGCAGGGTATTTAAATACAACAAAGTATCAAGGCACTCCGTTAAATTTCGGCTTCCTGCCCAAAATTGACATTTCACTCAGTAGAATGGCAAAAACGCCGCACTTTGTCTTACTAAGAACTGAGATGTGAAAAAATATTTTTTAAATATAATCACTACATCGAGTGAGCAACGAACTCACAACCAATCGTGGTTACAGTCAGACTCTGTCCCACTGAACCATAATTAATCTCTCTCTTAATTACATGATTTTCAATATTACATATTTTTTTAAAAGCTTTCTACAATTTCCCCTATAAAAAGTAAATGGCACCTAAATTGTTAGCTACTGCGTTCTGGTAAAGCGTTAATATAATTAGAGTCGGACTTGTTGGAGAAGAAGGCTTCACTTTAATCATTAGTTGAGTGTCACCCATATATTTAATTGGATCTTTAATTGATTGGGTTTTGTAGAATGTTAATTGATTAAAATTGACCATTCACAAAAGAATAATTAAATCTTTTTTTTTTGAGAAAAGGATCAAAGACTATAAAATATATCTATTATTTATTTCATAAATGAAGGAAAGTAAACGCGTATACTAAAGAGTTTGAGAAGTATGGTCGTCTTCTATGCATTTTTTCTTTGGTTCATCGGTATACTTAGGAAAGTATTGCGGAATGTCATGGCATTAAATACGCTAAACAGATATATTTCAACACAATAACAAGAATGTTTATTTAGAACTAAAGAGGTTTACACTTGCCGGTTTCATTAAAAAATCTATTTTATTTTAAGTTAAATAACTAATAACAATATGCTCACACGCAAACCAAGTCAGACATAAAACAAAGCTCCAAGCTACACAAGATTACTATATAATGCGGATATAAGAAGGCCGTGACCCCACTGATACAATATACCCTCCGGTTGAAAGTTGACTCTGCGGTCGACGTGCGGTAAGTAAATGCCATTTCAAATACCTATGTAGGATCTAAGCTGAATGTAACGATTTCATATTGCTTGAATTTGTTCATATTGTCATCTTGTTGATAAGTTTATATGTATGTGTACAGGAAATCTATACAAATAAATGAAATTAGATATCTATTTGAAATATAAAAATAACCGATTTTTATTAAATGCATATGTGTGTAGTGATTATTACAATATAATAAAATAATATTGTGCGGCATTGAGTTCCGTCATTTACCACGTAAAATCTTGAATTCGGCGGAAAGCGAAGTACGTTTGTCTTGACACTAGTTACTTACGGTCTACCCTGCTATGCGGGATAAAATCGTGAAGCTAAAAAGAAATAACAATTTCATAAATAATAATATAATAAATATTATTTACATTTACAGGACTAGAAATAAAAAAACGAAGCAAGTAAAATAACGTTGTGCGTCGGTGAGTACTTAACACGCAAAATCTCGAATTCGTCTGAAAGCGAAATACGGAGTGTCTTAACACTTCCTGTCTACCCTGCTAGGCGGGATAAAAGCGTGAAGCTAAAAATAAACATGTGTGTACATGGTACATACACTTAAGTAAATTTTTTAACCGCATTTGCTTACATTGTCATTTTGTTCGACTACCTGCAATAAAAGAAAAAATATGTCCAGTATGTTTTAACAAAAATATTATACCTATGAAATTTGTTGGTGTTTCGTACTATATTATTTCTGGTCATGTTAATAATCTGTTATATATGTTTTATTCATGAAATTATTATTATTTTTAGCTTCACTTGTTTATTCTGCATAGCAAGGTAGACAAAAAATACCTAGTGTCAAAACACTCCGTACTTCGCTTTCTAGCAAACCAAAAAAGTTTAGTTGAGTGGCGGAACTGGAGGAGGATGAAGCTGGTGGGAATCAAACCCACAACGGCGGTCGCGTTTACAATCAGACACTGTTCCACTGCGACACGACCCGCCTCGAATTAATGTGTTATTAAAATTAAAACCATCAAAGTCTGTACGATATATAGAATTTTTTTTAAATACTACTAGATTTTATTTATCCATTTAGTTTTGTGTATGTATATCATTCTTATAACCTTTATATTCATACCTGTTGTAAGCGTTAAACTAATGTTGTCCTAAGTTGTGTCGAATGAGAGTATAACGAGAACAAATCCGGGTGGGATTCCCGACAATATAATATAAATATTGCATTCGATTTCATCATCTCTAACAAACGCTTAAATTTCAATTTGACTAAAAAATATTTATATTTCTGAGAAACGACGCAAATATAAAAATGTTGGATTACATTTACATTATCTAATGTTAAACAGTAATAGGACACATATATACATAAATATGTATATAAAAATCACAAAACTTGAAAACAGTTAACCTCTCTATACGAAATATATGACTTTCTGTCTGTTTGTTTGTATTTTTTGAAATGTAGTATTCCCTGAGGCGTACGATTTGAACGTTTCCAAATATAAAGTAAAAGTACAGATACCTTCAGTCTTAAGTCTGACAACGCCTTCATCACTCCTCTTGTACTGTAGATGTCCATGGACGAATATAACCTATCAGGCGGCCCTTCTCATTTAATTATTTTCAATCAAAAAAAAAGTGTATTAACATTTTACATGAAATTGAGTTTTAAAAGTTCTCGTTTGATAGATATTTCAACTAAATATTGGTACCAGTCACTTAGCTTTAGCGGTCCTTGAGATTTTTAGTATAATTATAGCTTTGAACAAAAAGGATAACTTACTTTGAAATATAACATTGTAATGAATAAGCAGTTATAATATGAAAGCTCTACTTAAGGTACGGAGCGCCACTTCAGTATTTTTCTCTAAGAAAAACATGCATTTTACAGCGGACGCCCGAGTTTTCTTCAAAGCGTCTTCAAACGCCCGGAACGCTTCTCAAGGCCCTCATACAACTCTATGTTAATTACTTTCTTCTATGGTTTTAAAGAATTTGGGTGAGAACGTTGTTAAAATGTTTTATTGCTTAAATATATTTTTTTACAATTCTATAATAACTTATCAGTATTGAATATGATAAATTCACACATTATCCTGCATAGCAGGGTAGTCGGACAACCTAGTGTCAAGACACTCCGATGACTGCGTTCCTTCCGAAGTCGAGACATTGCGTGTTGAGTGGCGATTTCAAAACCATCGCAGCACAGTGGAACAGCGTTTTACTGTGAGCGCGATTGGTTTTAGGTTCAATTCCAACTCGGAGAATGATTATATTCAAAATATCATTTTCACTTCTCCGCTCTAGTAAGACAACGATACTACTGGTAAGACAAAGATATAACTTACAAATATTCTTGAGTTTTAACTTTTCAAAATGATTACCTATTAATGAAGTTACCTTTGTTTTCAATTTTTTTTGTTCGTTTTTTAGGTCCACGCTTGTATCCCGCATAGCAGGGTATACAGAAAATAACTAGTATCAAGACACTCTGTACGTCACTTTCCACCGAATTCGAGACATTGCGTGTTGAGTGGTGGAATTCAAGGCCGCACTTTGTCTTTTACCAGGGCGAGAAAGTGAAAATGATTTAAATATAATCACTCCTCCGAGTGGGGATCGAACCCACAACCGAACGCGTTTATAGTCAGACTCCGTCCCACTGCGCCACGACCGGCCTCATCAAAATTCTCATCTTAAATAAATCTATTGTTTTGATTTATTTAATATGATAAAAGTAATAAATTTAAAAACTTATCTGTAAATGTATGTAACATTATTTAAACACAATAAAACATGTTTAATAACAAATTGTTTAGGCTATAATGATTGAATACTTCATAGTAATAATTCTAGTCAATTTTTGCTTTTACAGATTACTTAAGTTAAGTTAGATCTATATATTTTATTATAATTTTTGTAAATAGTACTAAAAAATTAATATTCCTAAAAAAAGGACCTTATTTTGAATTTGAAGTATAGAAAACCTGAATTAGATAGTAAGGCAATGTACCATATTGGTAGAAAATAAAAGCAATATGCAGTCAAGTAAAGTATGTACGAGGCTTTAGCGTGTGTAATTTTGTAAATTATTGCCAATAATATAAATATGATATGCGTATGACGAGTAGTGTAGAATTCATCTAGCGAGGAGGTATGAGGTATGAGGTAGGAGGCAGGAGGCAGGAGGCAGTAGGCAGGCACACGCACTGACGCGGCCGACAGATGGCACGCGTGCGTGCACACTTGCACAGGAACTCGCTTTTATGGCTTCTATTTGACTAAAACACATCATATCCTGTAATATGCGTTTACTCTACTTACTAATAATTATCCATATGTAACATACAATATGCATTGCTAACCCTTTAATGTAAAAAATAAAGGAGGGAAGTTATTTTGTATACAGACTGAACTATCTACGTAAGCTTTAATGTAAATTTTAAATGAATTCTGTAATAAAAGATTACTTTAACAACAGTTTACATATTTATAAAAGTACTAAACTTTTAAATAGGCAAGAAGTCAAACAAAAGTTCCAGAATCTCGCTTACATAATTTAATTTAAACGAGCGCTAATTCCCAACCGTACATATTTAAAAAGCTCCGCTTTAACCACGGCGTGAAAAATTTTATTTAAAACTTAACGCGGACCTTTTTACGCGGGTTCAAGTAACGTAAAAAAGAAACTAATGAACGAAAGCTGCGCTACTCCGGCATTGCAGTGTTTTAATGCAGTCGCCAGCCATGTACACTGTACTCGCATATATATGTATTTACATGTAGTGTAGACTTTGCGATCGCTCGTGTTTACACTGCAACAGGAAGTGAGACAGATAGATATTCCTCAGAGAAAACTAAAAGAAATTTACTTTAGAATTATAAGTTACTAATATATTAATAACATAAAATTATCATTCAAATATAATGATAAAAAAATCATATTAAGATACTCAATTTTTAATTACATTCATAAGGGTTAATTGAAGCTATCTCTTTCTCTCTAATTTAAACAGCAAGCTACCGTCATCTCAACCCAAGCTGTAGGTCTATCTCTATGTACTATAAACTATACATGAGTACCGACACGCGTAAACATTTGTAGCTTTTAATTCCTTTGTAATAGAGGCGAAAGTCATCCTAGGTATATAACCGGGTTGGTTCAGAGGTACTGAATAGGCCGCGCAAAGCCTGTGTTTTAAAAACTATTTTTAGATTTTCACTATGGCCGAGACAAAAATGAGAAGTGCACTTTTTGCGTCTTAGGTTACTTGCATGGCAAATTCTGTGACATTTTACTTTAGCGTCTCCATTTTGATGTTTCGTTCGTTATGTGTGGTACTTACATTTATACGATTTTTATATTATTTATAATTAGTAAGTATTTCGTTTATTATAGTTTTTTTTTCAGTTTTAATTTAGTTATGCTGCGGCTATCTTTGTAACTTTATAAAATTATTGTTTTGAGATTTGTTTACATGGTCATTAATAATATAGTTAGTTAAATTTTAAGTTTTTACTAATATACAATGTAAGCTTATTCATACAATTTTCCAATGAGAACTTTTCATACTAAAAATTTCGCTTGAAACTCGAGACGGCTTATGAAATAAAAAGAAACCATATTTCCTTCCAAGTGAATAATAATGCATAATAAAAAAAATTAAAATCATTTCATATTTTGTATAGTAACCGTATCGGTTGAATCCATCGAAATATATAAAGGTTGAATTGGTTTCTGCATTGAAGGTACGTCCGGCTTTAAATATCACAAAGAGAGTGGCCCACGACTGGTCCACGGTCTTGGACCCATTGTCTCCTCATTATTTAAATATCTTTTATTGTAAGGATAAATCATCAAGATGTGACACACGTGGTCCTAACCAAGAGGATGCATATAGGGGCACCATGTACACTAATGCGTCAGGATAAAAAAATCATTATCTTGCAATATTACATATCTATTATTATATCCATTACTATTTTATATTTAAGTAATATATTATAATATAATATAAAATATAAATCTTTACAAAGTTTCCTTGAAATATAAAAAAAAATTACAACTTCATGATTGAATTTATGACATTATTATGATGTTAAAAAAGTATAAAATTAAACATGTTTTTGTTCACTAATATCACAACAGATCAAGTCTATTTATGCATATATTAAAGAAAAACTAGCTATAGACAGTAAAAGAACAATATCCATTTAAATTAATCATATTAATGGTAACCCTATAATGCATAAAACGCAGTCGGAGCGGGCGTCTAGTTATTAAAATCCAGTTATTATATATACGTAGGGCCGACCTAGGCTAGACAGCTTTCACCGAACCCAGCTGTACTGAGCTGAATGCACTTAGTGCACCAACGGAATCGCTTTGTGCTCACAAATGATTATACCTTTCATTACCGTTTTTTTTTTGTTATAGTATCAAAGATTTTTATTATTTGCTTATTTCTTTTTAAATTTATATATTTTGGTATAATGCGCTTGCAATGCTTGTTATATAAATTTTATGAAAAGAACAGTTTTTAATAGTATTTAGTTATTAGCAACTAATTAATTTGTTTCAATTTTGAATTGTTTTACTATGATAGTTACTTTTTTTTAATAAAATAATATATTTTTTAATAGTAATTCTAGTAGTAGGAATTTATATCTGCATGTTATACTTACTAAATAGGTAAACATCAAATGAAAAACACATCTTAAAAAGTTTTTAGTTATTTAAATAATTACTTACGTCAAGTGAGTCGTAATTTGTAAACTTATTCACATTTTTCCATACAATGAAATAGTTAATAAAGGTATGACACAAAAATAAAAAAAATGTCTATTGTTTAATGTTCAATTAAAGTGTTTTTTGAAATTCAATACATTTATGCATTAAAATTAATTATGAAAGTTAGGTTATCTATGATTGACGATGTCATCATTTCATTAAAAGCAAAAAAATCATATTTGATTTAAAAATTTGATATATGATACGTTTAATAAATACAATCAAACTAAGAGTGCCAGCTACATATTTAAAATTTAACGAAATCTTTTCGTTTAATATAGTTTTGTCTGTTTGAAATACGGCCGGTATTTCCGCGTTTCTGAAGTTGCCATAGCATTAAATTACCTTTATCTGATAAAAGGTATGATTTTTTAATATCAAATTAAATTGAATTAACCTATAAAATGTTAATAGATATTTAATAATTATTTTTATAAAATAATACCACATAAATTAACATTTATTCAATGATAAGACATTGTTTCTGAACTGAAACATTGACGATATTTGTAAGTTTCATATTCTGTGAATAAAAAATAAAAAACTAAAACTTTCAGTCATTGAAAAATGGGGGTGCTGTCAAGTAATTTAAAACCCACTTTTTTGGGTTTATTAAAATTTTTGAACAACATGAATTGGTTTATTGTGTTTTTTAGTTTAATTAATTTTTCAATGTGTATTTATGAAGATCAAATTGGAAAGTTCGATTGGTAATTATTTGATTAAGGTTATGCCAGTTGTAGGACTTCGTTGGGTCGTAGTTCAGTGAATAATTAAAGAATTTTATTTTCAGGCGTCAAACTTATGTCGGCAGGATAAAATTTGCACAATTTGATACTGTATCCACTGCAAAAAAGATCATAGTAGCCACCGAGGAGAACGTATTGGCTGCCTTAAATTTGAAGACTGGTACTATGTTTTATTAATTATTTCCGGTGATAATACGTGTACTAGAACATTTTTGTTATAATAATGGTGACTTTTAATAATCTAACATAGACTAACATATACAATATATTGTGATTCACATTGTAAAGCATAAATTCAAAGATAACATTGTATAATTAGCAATTTTTTAATAGTTGCCAAATCAACATTGCAAATTACAATTTGTATAATATAAATATGTATGTATACTGAAATGACATTTTAATTGATTATGTTGAGTAAATAACCAATGTTCAAGTCATATAATATGTTCTGTAATGTTGACAATAGGTCAAGTAGTTTGGCGTCATGTGTTTGAAAGTGCATCAGCAGGCAACATACAATTACTTCATGTGGGAGATAAGGTAACAACTGTTACTGGAGTCAACCCTTATCTAGTCCGAGGGTGGGATACTGCTACAGGTAAAAAATTTAATATACTTAATTTTTTTATTTCTACACAAGAACTAGAAAAAAAACAAATATTTATCACTTATTACTTATTTTCAAAGGAATATTGATGTGGGAATGGTCATTAACATTACAAGATGATAACATGGCTGACTATTCAGAATGGTGGGTGCAGAATAACATGTTAGTACACATGTTACCAGTTTTTGGTTCGCATGTAGAAGTTACATTATATAACTTGGTTACGGGGAATAACCGTGGTGCTACATCTAAACTACCAGCTGTTTGGACTAATGAAGGGTAAGAGAAGAACTTATGTTTTCTTATTAGTATTTGGGCAGACTATTATTTATATGTTTGTTTTATGCATAGATGGAATATCAATAGAGTTGCAAAAAATAATCAAATTTTGTATAAAAAAAATTGTTTTAAGTGGCACTAAAAGTCACTAAAAACTTTTTATATAACAAGATTATTGGGGTAGATTATGGTGTAGTGCAACAGCATCTGAATGTGAACATGATCAGTTGTGGGTTTAATCCCCACTCAGGGGAGAGATTATATTAATAATTTTTTTCTCTTCCTCGCTCAAATAAAGCAAAGTGACATTAAGTTCCACCACTCAACATGCTATGTCTCGAATTTAGTGGAAACCAAAGTACTGAGTGTCTTGACACTAGATATTTTCTGTTTACCCAGCCATTCATTCATAAAAGTGTGAAACTAATTAGATTAAATTAATAGTAAATAACACAAGTATTATATTTTTAAAACAAGTGTAGATTAAATAATAAATTTTGGTAAAATTTAAAATTTTAAGTAAATCAAGTTTATAATTACTAAACAAAATTAAAAAAGGCAACCCTCTTCTTCCTTCAAGCCATTAAAAGTGTTTAATAAAAACATTTTTAAATATATGTTTTAGATGTATTCTAAGTGCACCATACTATGTTTGTGTATCTGGAGAAAAGGGAAGCAGATTGCTCATATCAATGGATGTTACTTCTGATGCTGTACAAATATTAACAAAATCATTAGCTGATTATATACAGAATGAGAAAACTTATGGGGGATATTTGAAGAGTTTACATGGAAATAGTGTTCCAGGTTTCATATTAGATGATAAAGTATTAATTACTATTAAAGATAATGATTATGAGAAGGCTAATATAGAACTGAAGAAAGATAGCAGCGTGTCTGTGATCGATGGTGCCACTGGAAGTATGGTCGTGCAAGCTTCTAGTGATAAAATTAAGGTATTTGTGGTTAAAATATTGATATTGAGGAATTAATTCAAATAATTCAGAATTTAAAACTGAACATAACCCTTTGATGTAAAAAAGAACTTTTTACTTAGAAATGGTGTTAAATAAATTAAGAAAAGCTTTAATTTAATATTTATCTATATTCACAAAAAGTTGTCGTGTATGCGTAGAATTGCGAAAATCTGAAAATGTCACATGTGTCAAATGAGAATTTAATTTTATTTATTCATGCCCTTAAAGAATGACATTTTTCTTTTATTTTAAGTAATAAATTACTAAGGGTAATCACAGATAATCTAATCTAGAGTGAAAATCACTTACCCGAGAAGTATTGGATCCACATTCAACGCTTTTACAGTCTCACCTAAATCCTTCATTTTAACATTTCAGGGCTTCACACTATCTGCTCACGTGACGTCGACAGGTAAAGAAATACCTGAAATCCAATGCTCCGACTCCTCTCTAAAGATACCAGAGCCGGAGTTCTTGGCTGTGATGTGCACGCGTAACGCGAAGGAGCAGCAAGCGTGCAGGCTGTTGGTGAATGCAGCTGATGATGCTGCGCATCTGATGCAGCAAGGAGGTTTGTTTGTTATGATTTGAAAAGTATTTTTTTATCTATGCATATTCGATTTCTTCAGTTATTGTTGTTACAAGCATTGTGTGCTTAGCAATGGGAACTCTTTTATGTAAACACACTCAAAAAACAATGAAATTTTTAGTTATAAATATGGTTTAGGAGCTTGTGAGTTTGTTTGCCGATCGGGACAATGTTGATGTTTAAAATTTATTCTCACTTTTTAGCTCTGATACGACAAATCGCGGCGTTGAGTTCGCCGCTCAACACGCAATGTTTCGTTTTCAGGTGGAAAACAGTCAACGGAGTGTTTTGCCACTGGATGGTCTCTCACTATTCTGCTATGCGGGATGAAGTGTGATCATAAACGCATCGACTGAACTATTTAAAAAAAGCTCTCGAGTCCGTCTGTAAACGTGACTGGTTGTGGGTTCGATCCCACTCTGGGGAGTGATATTATTTAAAATTATTTACACTTCCTCACTCTGGTAAGACAAAGTGCGGCGTTGAGTTCCATCGCTCAACATGCAATTTCTCGAATTCTGTGGAAAGCGAAGTATGAATCTAGATACCTGTCTGACTGTCTGTTTTTGACCAAATTTTAGTTATTATAATAAAAATTAGATTTGTACTCTCATTTAATTAAATTATATTTAGAATTTCTTTTTCTACTTTTAAAAAGTATTTATATAAGTAATAAATACATATATGATTTCAGGGCGAGTCCTATGGACGCGCGAGGAGGCGCTTGCGAACGTCGTAGTCGCGGAGTTCGTTGACCTCCCCGTGTCTGACACGGAGGCCGCGTTAGAATCGGAGTTCGATCAGAAAGAAGGTATAATTTTTCAAATATTTTATTATTATTATTATTTTTATTCTATTTATCAGTGGATTTTGATATTTCGTCAATATCATTCTTTTTTTGAATATTTTAATGTTTATTTTTAATTTTGCCCATATTACTGTTTTATAAGCCCATTTAAAAGTTTGTTTATAAAATTATTGATTTACAATATTTTTGTCATTTTTTAGCTGCCAAGGTGTATAGTAAGTACTGAGTTGATTTTAGTGTCTAATGTTGTTAGAATCTTTCATTATTGGCCTTATGACGCTATTCCTTTGCCATTTAAAAAGAAATTTGTATTTATTTTGTTTCTAAAACCATTTCAAATGTAATTTTTTTAATGTGATTAGCTTTTATCTTTTTAATTTATTGTTGTTTTTTTTGTGGCTGTGAATATGTTTTATAAGTATTTTATGAGAAAACTACTTTTACGGGTCGCTTCAGCTTTCTTAATAACAAAAAATTTTCGATTGTGTCTTGTAGTTCAGTTAATTCTAACCGTTTTGTTGTACATACTCTTGATAATTATATGTATATTGTTATAGAATTTTAAATTTAAATAATATCTTATTTAATCTATATTGTATTGTACATTCAGAATATTTAAATGTTTTAAATGAAGCTTCAGATGGTCGCGTTATACTAAAATACTAAAATAGTAATCGAAAATACATTTTTGAACGTTTCGAACACTTTTCAGTAGTCTGTAGTAGTGTGAGTCTGCCTCTGACTACGGAGTACTGTAAAGTGTTTGAAACGTCATGTCTTCAAAAACGTTATTTCTAATACTAAAATATTTAATTAGTTTCATTTAAAATGTGTAAAGATCAGGATCTTAATATGTAAATTAATGTTTTTTTTGTTCTTATATTATTATAAATAATGAGGCTTTACTGAAAATACAAGCTATTTTCAAGCAGATTCGTATAATCGTCTCTGAATTATTGTAATATAACTAAAAATAAAATAAATGTAATATTACTTTCGTATTTAATATATCTGCACCAGGCATGAATAAGTTCATAAAGTCAAAAACTGCTAACTTTTCAGGGTAGCCATATTTTAGTTTAAGTTTCAATTTAGTCTTTAGTAAAAGAGTTATTTAATAATAAGATTTTTGATTTTCGCGATTTTTATACATTTTAAATGAAACTATTTTAACCGAATTAATCGCGTATATTTTGGTATTCGAAAATACCTGTGACCACGGACTACTGTATAATACTGTATAATATATATATATATATATATATATATATATATATAATTTGTTAAATATATCTTTGTTTTTTTTTCATAAAGTCTCGTTCAAATAAAACCAATATAAAAAGTTTTTATAGGAGGAATATACATGTATTTATATATATATATATACATGTATATATTTTTAAAATTAAATACTTAAAAAAAATCACTTCTATCATGAAAATAGGTTCTATATGGTCCGCGTTCTCCCGCCGCCTGCACACGCAGTACCAGCAGCTGCTCAACCTGATAAAGAACCTTCAAGGAGAGAGCGCAGTAGAAGAAACCTCGCCATTGGTTCGCGATTACTTCAATTTACACAAAATTATTGTACTCGTTACGGATGCGGGAAAGGTATGGATAATTATTTTATATTTATTTATTTGGTTTTGTTTATTATTTCTATAGAGGTGTATGTGGGTTCAATTCCCATGAAAATTTATCATACCCATGTTTGGCCAGAAAATGCCTGATAAATTATTGGACTGTAAGTGGAAAACGCAGTATAATTAGATTTATAAGACTGTCATAAGACAGATAATATATAAAAATTATCTTTATCTTTTCTTTTATACAAATATTATTTTTTCTTTTCTTTCTTTTATTTATTATCTTTTGTCTGTATTTTATCTTTTCCCAAGCTGATGTGACCTTATATTTACGTTTCAATGTTACATTGTCTTAAAAATTTAAATACTTAACTTGTGTTCCATATAAATGACAATAATTTTCTTTTAAAGATTTATGTATCAGAGAAAATATTTATATTTTTTATATTTTAAAGACACAATAATGTCACACTATTGCCATTGTCAATTTTTCCTCTTCACAAATGACTTAAATTCCTTCTAATGCATAAAATACACGTTACCTTATTAACGCTTAGTCATACCACTCAATAGTTAATGTTTAACTAAATCTAAATCCAAAAGATGAGGAACGAGGGTGTTTACGCTGAAATGTTTATTCAACTGTTTTCTAAACATTTTCTTATGTTGAATATTTACAAATTGAATTGTATTATGTCCAGATATTCGGCATGGACAACTTGTCAGGTGACATATTGTGGCAGCTGTACGACCCCAACCTGAACCCGGAGAACGCGGTGGTGTTCACGCGCCGCTCCGCGAGGCACGCGCCCTACGACGCCTATCTGTCCGTGGTGGGCAAACACGAGGTGAGGGACTGCACTGTTATATTTCGATATTTAAATATTTGGTTAATCGATAAAGTTCGCATTACTAATACTACGTACTTCACTTTCCGCCGAATCCGAGACATTGCGAAATGGCGGTACTCAACGCCGCGCTTTATCTTACTAGAGCGAGGAAATGAAAATAATTTAATTATAATTATTCCCCCGAGTGGGGATCGAACTCTCAATCGATCGCGTTTACAGTCAAACGCAGTCCCACTGGAAAAACACATTTTTGAAAAAACATATAATAATTTTGAACGCAGCGGGATTCGAACCCGCGCCTCTTGGATACCGTCCAAGTACTACCAGTTGCGTCGAAATTCTTATACGTTTGTTACAACTTATTTTTATGTTTATTCAGGTACGATTTCAATGTAGTCAGCCATACTCTTTGACGAAATTATTAATATAGATAAATGTGCCATTTAGATAAATAGATATAGATAAATAGCAAAAGATACGTTCGAATTTGCAACTTTTGTTGATCTGCGTTTTTAAAATTATTTACTCTTTATAATTCGATCATTGATTTTTGCAACTTTTACACATTTTGAATGAAATTGTTTTAAATACGTCGATCGTTAATCTTGGTATTTGAAAATATATTTTACATTAGATCATGGTCATAGATAGATAGGCTGTATGAAAAAACATATATATTTTCGTTTACTAAAATATACGCGATTATGCCGTTTTAAAATACTTACATTTAAAATACTTTATAATCCCCCACAGGAGACGGGCAACGGCTACATAGTGAGCCTAAACCCGATCCGCGGCGTGCTGTGCGGCGAAGGCGCGCTGCACGCGGACGCGCGCCTGCTGCAGGCCGCCGCGCTGCCGCAGGCCGACGCGGAGAGCCTGCACGCCTTGGTGCTCTTGGACGAAGACGAGAATGTGCAGGTTAGTGTGTCGTGTCCTTCTGTTTGTGTTGTAACATTAAATGGGGATCAAAATGTGCAGGTTAGTTTTCCATCTCTTTCTATTTGTGTATTTCTGTCCCTTTCCAACTACTAAATTCTTGTACTATTGAATTTTCCGTCTCTCCGTCCGTCTGTTACTAATGTTAGAATTAGTTGTGGAGCTTGCTTTATATACTGATTATTATTGATATATAGTCAAATTTCGGCAGCTGAGTAGGTGTTTTTTTTAAATAATTAACTTAACTTTATATTTTATTTCGCAATAATTACTTATAATTAATGAATTACAAGTGTCAGAAGTGGATACCGGACAAGTATTTAGATTAAAAACTAATTTACTGTTTTTTTTTTCATTTTTAACTTAGATCATTTGTCAATATTACAAGACACTCTTAACACTTGGGAGGTATTGCGAAATTACTGATCCAAAGTAAAATGAAAATCCTGCGTGACATAATTACTTATGTATACATTGGTTGGTTTCATACAGTGTGGTTTACACTCTATGAGATGTTATGGATTTTGCAAGTTGTTAAAAACATAGATTTGACTTTAAAAAAGAATGTGACCAATATGTTACTTATATTGTTAATATAAAATAATTAATTGTAATATTATTTATAAAATATTTTTTACAAAGAAAAACTTTTTACATTATAGGTGCTTCCATACACAGCGCAGCCATTAGTACAGAACTTCTATATGTATGTAGCTCATAAGGAGACTGGCAAAGTGCATGGATATGCTCTGAGATATAATGGAAAGGTAAGCGGGCTAAATAATTAGATTTTTTTTTTAAATATATTAAGATGTCAAATGCAAAACGATGTTTGATTCTTCTAACTTTAGTCAAACCTTCACTTGAAGTTGTGGCTCTCAGTTTGCCAGAGTGACGAGGCAATCGTTTCGAAGATATAAAAATACTTTCAATATATTGTTGCAATAGCTTATATTTCCTTAAATCCGCCCAGCTTAACACATCATATAAACTTGCGTTAAAAAACAGTTTTGACGAACATCTACCCTCAAATTTTATGTTATTTCATACATCCACATATGACACCATGGTCCTTGTCTGATTTTAATCATCCACACAAGTTATCATGGTCCACATCGTCTCGTCTACATATGTGGCATTATAATCCACATGTGATTTCACTTATTCACACACGATGTCATGGTTTACATGTGATTTCATCCATCTACACATGACATCATGGTCCACATGTGATTTTCCTTATCCACACATGACATCTAGGTCCACATGTGATTTTGCCTATCCACACATGACATCTAGGTCCACATGTGATTTATCCCATCTACACATGACATCAGGGTCCACATGTGATTTCACCCATCCACGCATGACATCAAGGTCCACATGTGATTTTCCTTATCCACACATGACATCATGGTCCACATGTGACTTCACCCATCCACACATGATATCAAGGTCCACATGTGATTTATCCCATCCACACATGACATCAGGGTCCACATGTGATTTCACCCATCCACGCATGACATCAAGGTCCACATGTGATTTTCCTTATCCACACATGACATTAAGGTCCACATGTGATTTCACCCATCCACACATGAAATCATGGTCCACATGTGATTTTGCTTATCCACATATGATATCATGGCCCACATGTGATTTTTCTTATCCACACATGACATCAAGGTCAATATGTGATTTTCCTTATCCACACATGACATCATGGTCCACATGTGACTTCACCCATCCACACATGATATCAAGGTCCAAATGTGATTTATCCCATCCACACATGACATCAGGGTCCACATGTGATTTCACCCAGCCACGCATGACATCAAGGTCCACATGTGATTTTCCTTATGCACACATGACATTAAGGTCCACATGTGATTTCACCCATCCACACATGAAATCATGGTCCACATGTGATTTTGCTTATCCACACATGACATTAAGGTCCACATGTGATTTCACCCATCCACACATGAAATCATGGTCCACATGTGATTTTGCTTATCCACATATGATATCATGGCCCACATGTGATTTTGCCTATCCACACATGACATCTAGGTCCACATGTGATTTATCCCATCTACACATGACATCAGGGTCCACATATGATTTCACCCATCCACGCATAACATCAAGGTCCACATGTGATTTTCCTTATCCACACATGACATCATGATCCACATGTGACTTTACCCATCCACACATGATATCAAGGTCCACATGTGATTTATCCCATCCACACATGACATCAGGGTCCACATGTGATTTCACCCATCCACGCATGACATCAAGGTCCACATGTGATTTTCCTTATCCACACATGACATTAAGGTCCACATGTGATTTCACCCATCCACACATGAAATCATGGTCCACATGTGATTTTGCTTATCCACATATGATATCATGGCCCACATGTGATTTTTCTTATCCACACATGACATCAAGGTCAATATGTGATTTTCCTTATCCACACATGACATCATGGTCCACATGTGACTTCACCCATCCACACATGATATCAAGGTCCACATGTGATTTTCCTTATCCATACATGACATCTAGGTCCACATGTGATTTATCCCATCCACACATGACATAAGGGTCCACATGTGATTTCACCCATCCACGCATGACATCAAGGTCCACATGTGATTTTCCTTATCCACACATGACATTATGGTCCACATATGATTTCACCCATCCACACATGACATCATGGTCCACATGTGATTTTCCTTATTCACACATGACATCATGGTCCACATGTGATTTTCCTTATCCACACATGACATCTAGGTCCACATGTGATTTTTCCCATCCACACATGACATCATGGTCCACATGTGATTTTTTTATCCACACATGACATCATGGTTCATATGTGATTTTATCCATCTACACATGACACCATGGTCCACATGTGATTTCACCCATATACAGAACAAAATTCATGACAAAGTATCTGATATTGCCAGACTTTTTATGTCCTTGTCTTTTCTTTGAGTTTTTTTGTCTTTTTTTTCAAATCTTTGCCTGAGACTCTAAGATAAACTCAGTTAGAAAGCATTTATTTTTTTCACTATAACTGGGAAATTGAAGGTCATATTTTGCTGTTATTGCGCTGCGTTTAGATCACATTCGCTGACGGGGTGTTGATTGCGTTCTTATCTTATGAGTCATAAGATAGCTTATCTGAGTCATGTGCGACCGGCAGGAGGTGTTGGCGCAGCGCACGTGGTCGCTGCGGCTGGGCGGCGCCATCGCGGCGGCGGCGTCGCGCGCGCGCTCCGAGCAGGTGCGCGCGCCGGGACGCGCCCTGGCGGACCGCACCGTACTCTACAAGTACTCCAACCCCAACCTGGTGCTGTTCCTCGTCGACAGCGATGACCCCACGCACAAAGGTGTGCTAAGTTTCTCTTTTTAAAATAGTTTCCTTTTGTTTTACAAGCATTTATTTATACTTGCCGTGTTACTTACTTAGTTGCCAATCTCCGATTGAGTTGAAATTTGGATTACGACTTCAGTCCTCATGACATTGAAATTATATATAATGTATGAAATAATAGGGCTTAATTTATAGATTGTATTATAGTAATAAGAAATTGAGCCGGTCGTGGGTCGGTGCGACTGAGTCTGAATGTAAACGCGATCGGTTGTGGATTCGATCGTCACTCGGGGGAGAATTATATTTAAATTATTTTCACTTCCTCGCTCTGGTAAGACAAAGTGCGGCGTTGAGTTTCACCACTCAACACGCAATGTCTCCAATTTGGTGGAAAGCGAAGAGCGAAGACACTCCGTGTATTACACTAGATACTTTCTGTCTGCGTCCCATAGTGTTGTTCCTAATGAATAGTGATGTTACTATATATTGAAATAAGTTGTTTAATCTTTTGTCTGACAAAGTGATTATGTGAAGACCGCAGCAGGAGAGTGTATGGTTTTTATTTGAACATCATCAGATATTGCTAGAGAATAAAATGTACTTTTAAATTATACAGTATTTATGTACAAAGAACTTAAGAATTTTCTCTTTCACATTAATTGAGCCCTAAAATGCTCCGGTCCTATCAATATGGTATTTTTTGTTACTCGATACAAAAGTTTATGTTAATATTGTCTTTCTGCACACAAATATAATAATTGGTAGTATATGTAAGTAACGATATATAATTGAGAATTAATTTTCATTTTCTCGCTGAGGTAAGACAAAACGCGGCGTTGATTTCCGAAATCGGCGGAAAGCAGATTACGGAGCGTGTTGACACTAGGTACATACTTCCACGTAACACATGCGATGTCGCGCGCAGAGACGCTGTCGGCGGTGGTGGTGGACGCGGTGTCGGGCGCGGTGGCGGGCGCGGCCTGGCACCGCCGCGCGCGCGCGCTGCCGCTGGCCGTGCACGCCGACAACTGCTTCGCGTACCTGTACAGGAGCGAGAAGCACAGGCGGGTGGAGCTAGGTTATTGTTTTACTCTTTATTATATATTTATTCAATTTTGTTTTATTTTATTTACATATTGATACTATCTGTTTTTGTTTCTATTTTTTTCTAGCGTTTCTATACAATAAGATGTGTCGAATTGTTAGCTTAGTGTGACTTTAAGAATGAACATAATAAGTATAAATGCTTAATACAACTAGTATGTAAGAAAATATACTGGTTAACATTTTTGAAAAAACGTATAAAAATTTGAACGCAGCGGGATTCGAACCCGCGCCTCTTGGATACCGTCCAAGCGCTCTGGCCGCTAAGCTTGCTAAGAATTTCGACGCAGCTGGTAGTAAAACGCATGGCTTAGCGGTCAGAGCGCTTGGACGGTATCCAAGAGGCGCGAGTTCGAATCCCGCTGCGTTCAAATTTTTACACGTTTTTTCAAAAATGTTATCTAATCCTAAGTGTGGAATAACACTTTAAAAATTGTAAATATTAAATATACTGGTTATATTAAGTACACTATAAGTATATGTAGTTGTAGTATATTGTTTCGGGTATCTGTTTACTACTTATACATTGAAATGATCATAAAACAAAAGTTGATAGCTATAATTTTCATACCAAACCAAAAGTAATTCATATATTGTTTTTTGCTTAAAACTAGATTCTGCTCTCGGCTTCGCCTGTGTGGTTTGTTGAATATTACTACAAGTATATTACTACTAGACATTTATCGTTATTAAAATGATTCTAAATTATAGGTTTATGTTATGTTATTCTGATGACCTATATCAATTATATAGATCAATTTCAGCATCATTCATTCATTCTGTATTTTATGCATAAAAAAGTAAATAGTAATAGTAGGGTCTAACATGTGCTCACATTCGGGTCGCGCACTCGGCGTCTGTTAGGCGCTTTATGTCGCCCAAGTCAGTTATATCGTTATAAATTTCATCTACATTAAATATTTAAAGTAAAACAATCAAAAATGTGTATTGTAAAATCTATTCAATTTAATTATATCAATGGTTCACTACTTGTTCAAAGTGGCTCCCATATAATATATGCTGACGTGGATTTTTATTTAGAACTATTTAAAATCAATAATCCTACACTATATCGTGTTTGTGTACCTCCAACGATTAAGTCAGCGCACGCCAAGATAGCTCTCGGAGGGCTGATTTTTTGCGCGCTTAACTGATATGTATTCTTATATTACGATCAAATTACACAAAATTCTTATAAATTGTAGACTATATGCTCTATTAATGTATAACCAATGTTATTGTAAAGAATCATTAAAATCCGTCCATTAGTTTTTCCGTAAAAGTTAACAGACATCCATCTGTTACATCCATACTCACAAACTTTATTTTATATTATAATTTATGATATAAGTGGGATAAGTAAGTTAGTAGTAGTAATAGCTAGGTGTGTGCTTTCATTTTACTGTAAGAAATTAAAAGATTTTTACATTAGGTTTTTAGTAATTATAACGCAATAACGACATCTATGTGTCCGCAGCGACACTGGAGCTGTACGAGGGCGCGTCCCGTTGGCAGGCGGCGGGCGCGGCTTACAGCTCGCTGGGCGGGGCGGAGGCCGCGCGCGCGCCCGCTCTGGAGCGCCAGGCCTACATCCTGCCCGCCGCGCCGCACGCCGCCGCGCTCACCGCCACGCGCCGCTCCCTCGCCGACAGGCATCTGCTGCGTCAGTATTGCCATGTTTACTAGGCTACCTAGTGTCAAGTCACTCCGCTTTCCGCTGAGTTCTAGCCTTTGTATGTTGAATGGCGCAACTACACGCTGCGGTTTGGTCTGACTGGAGTGAAAAAATGAGAATAATTCCAATACAATCACTAACCTCGAGTGGAAATCGAAGCCATAACCAATAGTTTATAGTCAGGCGCTGTCCCATTGTGCCACATCCGGCCTTTGACTTCACACACAACGGATCAAGATATATCTTTAAACAACACTTTATTAACACATTGCTTACAATATTTGAACTTCTAAAATAAGGCTTGAAACGAATCATAATTAATTAGTATAAGAAATAGGTTATATTTTTCAATATAAAAATAGTTGATTTCTTTGTTTAATAGCGAAAATTAGTAACACTTACTAATTCGTAATTAAAATACTTATATTCCATAAAAAGCAAATAAAATCACCATATAATATTTTACAGTGGCATTATCAAAGGGTGCCATAGTAGAACTGCCATGGGCGTACATAGAAGCGAGACGAGGAGTGGGAATGGGGGAGGAAGGACAACTCCCGTACACGCCGGAGCTGCCCCTACCATCGGAAGCGGTAGTCAACTACAACCGTACAGTGCAACGAGCTGAGCGCATCTACACTGCGCCCGCTGCGTTGGAGTCGACGAGTCTTGTGCTGGTTACTGGTCTTGGTGAGTACTATCTACTGGGGATGACTAGTCGCTTAGCAGGGGATATTGGTTAGGGTTTTAATATTGGATGCGAAATCGCACCTTTAGAATTATAATAGCTTAGTCCAAAATTCCTATTTTTTGGTAAACGCCAAAAGAAATTGTCATCATTTCTTAGTTGACAGATTACATGTGTAATGTTTCTTATTTATTGGATGTTTGATCTTTTCGATCATAAATAAGGTAATATAAATGTTTGGAAAACGTCCATAAAATTTTTAGATAGGCCACTTCGTGGCTTAGTCTCATTGTCCCTTGATTATCTACTTATAACTATTTTTAAAATGTTGTGTTATATATTTATTCTTCTTTTAAGTATGTTTTAGTCAATCTTTGTAAATAAATAAAATTGGAGTGTCTGTTTGTAATATTAAAACACTTTTTACTACATCTTTGGTAATACATATACGCGATTCGTATACCAAAATAATTATTTTTACCATTTTTGTGTCTGTCTCCCTTTTCGGGCTTATTTTTGAAACGGTTGGGCCGATTTTGATATGACTATTACTGGCAGATAGCTGATTTAATAGGGAGTAACTTAAGCAATTGTTATTTTAGTATTATAAAATAAAGATTCAGGATATTAAATAAAAGTCGCAGGTACAGCTGGTTAATAGCACTTAGTCATTTGTATATATAAATTTTCAAAAACATATTTTCATGGATTATTGTAAAGCTCTAGTTGTTTAAAAATTTGTCTTAAATAAAATACTTGCGATTATTCCAATTAAACTAATTATTTGATATGTTTTAATATATATTTAAATAATAATAAATATACTATTTTGCAGATTTATTCTATACGCGAGTGGCGCCCTCTAAGACGTTCGATCTCCTTAAAGACGACTTCGACTACTACCTCATAGTGTTAGTACTGGGCGCGCTCATCGTCGCCACGTACAGCTCCAAATACTTCGCGTCGAGGAAAATGCTCAAAATGGCGTGGAAATAATATATTAATTATATAATTAAATTATCTATATTGTTTTAGGATTTTCGTAAAAAGAAATGGGTTTAGTGTCTGGATTGTTTGCTAGTTCTGCGTTTTAATCTTTAATATTTTGTTTAGAATTTACATTTCGATGTCGATTATAGTACACTTAATAAGTGATTCATGGATGAATGTAATATGTCGTACGTAAATGCTATGATTTTTTATTATATATTTATTTTGTTAACAATAATTACGTACTTTCCCATATCTTTCCTATTAAAAAAGATATTCAAATTTCATATTGAAAAAATATTTTTTATAACCTAAAAATATAATTATAATATTTAATTCGTTTCCACGAATTAAATATTATTATTATATTTTTCATTTAATATTATTATTAGAAGAAACATTTCTGTTTCTTCTTATACTACTTAAATATTCTTACTTATCTCTGAGCCTTTTGTCCTCGATATTAATAGTTTACGACATATCACTTGCACCCATGTATGAATGCAGTGTAGACAACATTAAAGACAAAATGAGATCACGTCTACTATGCAGAAATTATTATACAAGTTAATAATTTAATACAAAAACCCAATCCATTTCTTTATAACATTAAATTTGGGTACATGCCCATATTGTTTGAATAAAAAACGGTAAATGAATATTGATGCCATTTTGTTTTTTTTTGCTATAGAAACATTGAAACTCCTACAGTTGATTAATAATTGTATGCAATTTTTGGTATTGCCATATTTAAAGACAATATTTTATGTCATGTACCCAATGATTAGTGTAATAAAATGGACAAATAGTTTGAACTGTATTTAATGTACTATTTGCATTTATAAAACTTGCGCTATTTATTTTCTTTTAATCTATATTGTCGGTTTAGTGATTTTAGTCTAGGACAGATATTTAATGAACCTCTTTGGGTGTCAAATTATTCACTAATAATTAACTTCATATAATATTTATACTTATTTTCATTTGTCCAAAGATTTATATTATTATATACTAACGTTATTGATAAATAAATTAACTTAAAAAAATTTTTCATATAAGAAGTATTTATTACAATTCAAACTATTTGTCCGTATGTAGATGATGTATGCGCGTGGTTTTAGTTGTAAGAAGTCATGTTCCGTATTATATACATTACAGGTTTTAAGTATTGATTTATAATCTGTTGCTTGTTCCTTTTTTCAAAATTAAACTTTTAGCAATTTTGTTTTCCTTTTTATAGAAAAAAACTTTCTTTATATAAACGAAAATAATATCGAATATCATATTGTTACTATTGTATTTCTCTTACAAATGTAATTAAGACAAACATAGCTAGTGCAATTTAGAAAATTATTATTATTATAATTATTATTTATTGAAAGAATCAAAATGAAGACCATTCCAGACAGAAAAATAAATATTTTACTGTTTCCCTTTGGATCGAGTAGGTAAATTATTAAATTTACAATTATATCTTATATATATTATAATAATATATAGTTTATAATGTAGCTCTAACTGCAATGCCCATATTGTGACGGTACGCCATTTTGTTTTTATATGGACGTGTGAAGTTTCCAACGAAACGTTTTTATTCATAAAAGTTAATATATGTACAAATATCAACGTTTATTATTGTATAATAATTTTTAATGGAGGTGTTTAAAAAAATAATAATTGGAGATGTAGATGGATGAAGGTGGTACGTCGTATTTTCGCAATTTTATGCTTAAAATGACATAAATAATAATTTATAAACATTTAAACCGTTGTTTTTCTGTTTTCTCGTTCATTAAAAATATTATCTAAGCAGATTATTTAAAAAAAAATATTTGTTTTAAAATAGAAAGATTTCATTATATTAAAAAATATTATTGAACAATTAGCTGTAGAAATTTTAATTTTAGCGACATTACCACTTTCTTTCATACAAATCTTCTAATATATAACCGTTTAAAAATGTAAAAGATGTCTAAGTAATTCTTTTTTTTATATAAATTAATATGTTTAAAAGTAACCATTGAATTAAATATATTTACGAATCACAAATATAAACTTAGATCAGCTCTGTATATACTAATGTAAGGGGAAATATTTTAACGTAGCATAAGATAGAAATATTCATATTCACTATAAATAAACTTATTACATATTTCATACATACATACATAATCCCTAACTCGCATTATTATATATAATGGAAACGGTTAAAGAAAGCGTTCTATTTATTTATTTTCCTCTTAAATTTATTATAAGCTACTTTGCCTGATACTGTCAATTAAATAAGGTAAAAAAAAACTTTTTTTTTGTAATTTTGTTTAAGTATTTTTTTGCGGACATTTTTTTATTTAACTTTCGTTACAGCTGCCAATATAAGATCTTTGACTATCGGGATTTTAACACATTTTAAATGAAACTATTTTAAACGGATTAATGAGTGGATATGTTGGTATTCGAAAATATATTTTTGGAAACCTAACCTTTCAAACAGTACCTGTGACCACGGACTACTGTTAGAATTATTCAAGTTTTTTTTTTGCTTTATGAAATAATATGTTAATCAATGGATTGTTGTTTAGAATTTATATAACATGATAACAGTATTATAGACGTTGTGGTTTGTTTGTAAAAAAATAATTAGTTCCAGTTTAGAGTGAAATTATATATAACATGAAAATAAGCATTGAAAAATTAAAGCGCTTTTTTATTTGTGTTAATGATGGGCAATGAAAACTTATGTATTGCACTTATCACTCGCCTTATACATATATTTATAAATATATTGAAACGTATATTTACTTTCTTTTAAAATTTGTACTGTATTTGAAATTTTATACCAACCAATGTTACCAACTGAAAATAATTTAGTATTATTTTTTTAAGCTTGAAATATATGAAAATATTTATGATTTTACGTTATCAACAAATCCGGACACATGATACCTAATAATAGCGTTTTAATAAGTACGTTATTATGAATACAATTTAAACAAAGTTTTCAAATCACAGTGATAATGTCTAATTATAATCAATAAAAAGCGATAATTATTTAACTGAAAAATGAATTATTGAATTGTATTTTTATTTTTTTCAAGTTTAGAGAACTGAATGTCCTTATGTATTTATGTGTTGCATTTCATGTTATGGTGGATGGCGACAGGCGTGGTTTTGGGATTATGGTATAATTGTTTTCAATTTGTTTTTATAAAGTAAACAAAATAAAGTACCTACCTACTGCCATTGTTGCTTTTTTATTTTTATACGGTTTACGAATTACATAAAAGTTACTTCGATTGTTGTTCCTTTTGTTTTGTTAGCTATCCCATAAATCCTCTTGATAGGTACTATAAAAATGGTGGTAAGTTTTAAAACTATTGAAAATGCATATTAACTGCTTCACGCTTTATTTGACGAACACCTAGTGCAACAAGCCTAGGACAACTTAGTGTCCAGACACTCCGTTGACTGTTTCTCACCCGAAAATCGACGTATTGCGTGTTGACGCTAATGATACGTTTTGTGCCGTCTCACTCAACCAGCCACTTTAGAGCTTTTATGAAATTCTAATTAAAAATTAATTTAAATGTCATTAAGTACAGTAGATAAACTTTTTCTTATAAATTAGAACAATAGTTTAACGTCATCATGACAAGATTAACGAAACTAAAGGTAAGCTTTCGTGAAGTGAAGTTTTGAATAGCAACACTCAAAATACAATGTCTCGATTTGAACGGAAGACGGTCAACAGAATGTCTTGACACTCGATAGTCTGAATATCCTGCTGTGCGGCAAAAGCGCCAACTATATCTGATGCTGTAGGTTTTAATTCATAAATACTTGAGGCGGGCTAAACCACATGGTACCTACTCAACTTAGAAGTTAACATACAATAATTGCTGTTAAGTCATAGTAAGACATTGGTGACTTAGTAATTTATTTAATTAAGTTGACATTTTTTTTTACATGGCCACCGCGCATGTATATTAAAATATACTGAAAGTATCGACGTTTCCCGATCAATTTCAAGTAATAAGTGTTGAGTGGCACACTTCCAACACTTAATGCAGGAAAATTTTTAAAGTCCTCGTGATCACAGCCAGGTGCTCTACTGATTTGTTTGTAAAACATGTAAATTCCATTACGTTCTTATATTTAATGAATATTAATAAAACAAGAATCGTAAGGATCATTTAATTTATTATTATTTTGGCTTTTATTCGACAAATATCATACATTTACATATAAAGAACTTGACATGGAAATCCTTTTATCTAAACTTATGATAACGCTAAGGTTTTTATAATACTAATATATACACACTTGATTTTCTAGAAACATCAATCAAATTGAATCGTAAGCCGAACTAATTTCATGAGAATTTAAATAAGGTATAAAAATTTTGACATAATAAAACTATCCTAGTGATCCAAATGATCGTATCAAGTCAAAGCGCTCGAACAGTTTTTAATGTGCGAATAATACTTTTAAAAAGAATTCCGTTTCTTCACAAATATTTCATATTTATAATATATTTAGTTACTGAGATCATTTTAAATATATATTTTAGAGCAAAATCGTACTGTAGTTTTATTTCAATATTTTATTAAAATTGCATTATTTTAAGTGTATTGTTGATTATTTGTAATTGTTTAATTTACTTAATAGTTTCAAAGAGTAATTGGAAATGATTAGGTAGGAATAATATTAAATATAATGGTGTTTATGCTGATTAATCAATCAAAATTTCTAATATGATGAATATTATACTAAAATCATGTACAAAATTCGTAAAGTAAAGTAATTCTTAAAGTAAATCTTAAACAAATTTCTAAAGATACTTAATTAAAGGTTTTTATGAAAAAAATGTAATAATTTAGTAATTGAAAATAATATTTTAAATAAAAAAATATTAAAATATAATAATAGTAAACACATTGCCATTAAAAAGCAATAAGCCTTGCCATTAAAAAAAAATCTTTTATATACCAACCAAAAGAAACCAAACTCAATAAAAAAAACAAAAACGTACAGTTCGTAAATTATTTATGTACATAAAATATAAGTTTAACATTAGTATCATATACTGCGTTGTCCGTCTCGTAGGGCGTCCCGCGCACGGTGTGCAGGGCGAGGGGCGTGGGGCGGAGCGCCGGAGGGGGGAGCTCCTTGTTATTGTTACAGAGGCGACGCAGGTGTTGCCACGCCGCGCCGTACTCGTAGTCCAGGATGTCTTTGAAGAAACGGACTGCTAGCATCTGTGGGAAAAATCATTTTACTTATAATGTAAATGGATAAAGTAGTGTTCAATAAGAAAATTAGATTCAATATCGTAATATGCAAATGTGGCAAATTCGTAAATAAAAAACAGTATTCATATTTTCTTGTATATCGGTACTATTGTTTTGTATTTGAATCGAATTTCAAAATATATTTTTTAAAAAATTAATTCTAACCTGCAACGGCTTGGCTGCGTAAGAGCCAGTTACATCTGCACAATCGAATTTCAAAATACATATTTTTAAAAAACGAACACTAACCTGCAACGGCTTAGGCTGCGTATTAGCCAGGTACAGTTGCACGGCGGTCGCGGCGGCGGTCAGTCGTCCCCGCCGCAGCCGGAGCGCGGCGGCGAGGCGCGCGGCGGAGCGCAGCATCGCGGCCTGCAGCGAGTAGGCGGGCGAGGCGCGGTAGGCCGCACCCGCGTCGCGCAGCTGACTGTCAGACGACGAGCGCTGGAGATACTTGTACACTAGCGGGAGCACCTCCCTATACACAACACACGCAGACGTACATATTTTAAGTTTCTATAGCGATCTAATTAATAAATGTTATAATATAAAAAATGTAAACTGTAATTCTATCTATTTCTGTGATTCTTTTTATCATATATTGTTTAACTGATACCCATTTTTTTAAAAATAATAATTAAAATAAAACATAACATATGAAAACTAAACTCACTTAACAGCTCGACTCTTAATAAAATCCTTGGACACGTCGGCCAGCGTCACAAACACTTCAAACGCCTTCCTCACAACCGGGACTTCCCCTTCAAAGCGAGTCACTAATGGCGCCCATATGACATGCACTAGCGGTAACAATTCATCCTCGTAATGGCGGACTATGGGAAGTCCCACTGTTAGGATTTCTAAAGCCACAATAGATTCATCTCTTGGAGCCGTTATGAAATGAACGCAACGTTTCAATATTGATAATGAGACGGTCACGTGCTTTGGTATCGGTGGGGTTTCCGCTGGAAAATTAAAAAAAACATAGTATAGACCAATGGAGCAATGGTACTGGAGAAAACAATTATTATTTAAAAAAAAAAAATTTTACAATACAAATTGTGACGTGACCGCCACTAAACACTTGTTTTTGAAACAACTCAGACTGCCGAGCGTCTCGACAACCGATTATCTATAATCGGAAAATGGTACTGCTAAGAAGGATAAAAAATAAAGCTGCTTTTTTAATATAGTATAAATATCTTATACCGTTTTATTCTCACACGTACCTCCACCTTTTATCACGCAATGTCATTCTATATAGATTAATGGAACTCAATGTAATGTTTTCACAACAATCGTTTACAAATATCATTATATTAGAATATTAACAAATATTAATTAAAGCATTACAAAAACAAATTAACTTAATTATTATAACAAACAACTTACGAGCAACGCTTTCCCCGTAATCCAAGAGGTCCTCCTCCCGCCTTTTCAAGTCCTCCTTGTACATTTCCTCTACAGTCTTCCCACTGTCTCTCTCAAATTCATTCATACTGAGCAATCTCTCCATGTTGTTTTTATTCTTTTCGTACTCTATGACGTCATGCAAAATGTCGATTTCGACTCTCTTCTGCACGGCGGGTTCGGTTTCGACGGGATACCATTTGCGTATGCACGCTATGAAGGTAAGGAACACTTGGAGATAGGCGTAGAGATTTTTCTGATAGTAATCATCGCAGCTTTGCAATAATACCTAAAAAAATGTAATAATTAAAAAAAAATAAAAGTAATGTAAAACTGAGAAAAAGATTAACTATCTTCAAGGTTCTAAATTTAATTATAATTTGTTATGATACACAAAGAGCGGCGTTAAGTTTCGTGCCATTCAACACGCAATGTTTTGAAATGGGTGAAAACCGAACCGTCTTGGTACTAGGTACTATTCTTAATTCACTGAACAAAACCGTGAAGCTAAATAGGAAAAACAACTTATTATATATGAATATATGTGTGTGTGTAAATACGAACATCCTCGACGATCCCGTAGAGGTGTGCGAGCACGGCGGCGTCGCTGTACTCCATCACCACGGACAGGATCTGCAGCGCCGACTGCACGCTCCACGCCTGCGGACGACAACACATTAATACAACAAAATGTATAAATACATACGTTAAACTAACTTAAATTATATTTTTTTGTTCCTAGTGTCAAATTTTGCTTTCCACCGAATTTGAGACGTCGCGTGTTGAATAGTGAAACTCAACGCCGCACTTTGTTTTACCAGAGCGAGGAAGTGAAAATAATTTAAAATATAATCATTCCCCCGAGTGGGGATCGAACGCAAAACCGATCGCGTTCACAGTCAAACGCTGTTGCACTGAGCCACGAACGGTCTCAACTAAAATGTTTATCATAAAAGTTAAATGTTTTAAAATAAAATAGTAGAGGAGAACACGAGGAGGCACACTAAACACGTGCGATATTTTTCCCATTGTCTTCAATGGGAATTTTCGATTATTGGTGTTATTTTTTAATGACATTGATTTCCTTTAAATCTTCCCAAAACCGAAGGAAAGGTGTGAAAAGTCTTCGCTCAATAATTTACTAACCTTTTTCAATCTGGACGTGACTTGGTTAGTTAGGTAGTCTGCATTCTCTGCGATGAGGTTAGTGACGCTCGCGTGTCCGAATGCCGTGGAAATGTCGTTCAGGGCGTTGATCCCGGCCAGGTACAGGTTCTCATGCTTGCTGCCTGTTAACAATACATATTTCATTGTATACAAAAACACATTTAAGCATTTTCTTCTTTTAATTATGTATTCAAAGTGAAATTTTGCACTATTTAATTTTACAGATAGCTATAGTATTATTGTAATAAATCCAAGGGGTTGGATGGGCTGTATACCGTAATACTCCTTCCAAAAAATTTTGAACGAATTGTGAAAACTACTAGTGGGGAAATAAATTTATTATTATTATTGCAGGAGCGAGACTTGAACATGCAAATATTGCTGTTTAAACGTCACACACAGTTATGGTTTTATATGATTGCAACGTTTAAAAATATATGCATGGTATTTTTATAGACATATTTTTTTATTTATTGTTAAATATTGGGCAAATAGACAAATCAGTTTTAAATGGAGACGTTACGTACGTATATAGCATACTTTACTTAACGCCGGATTAGACTCAACAAATAAAAACAATTTCGCTGATAAGAAAACAACAAAATGTCTTAATATTGTTATTAAAATATAAAACAGGAGTATTTTATTATTACTTACAATCATCTAAGATCACTTTCTAAATATAACAATTATAGACTTCTCTTTAAAAATATAACAATTATAGACTTTAATACCTACTAAAAACCCAAAAGACTTACCAACCCTTTCCAATATTAAACACAGCGTTTTCAACAAATATTTCTGGTAATCCTTCCCAAGGCGTCGGGACATGAACCCTAGACCCTCCGTTAGCAGACAGCTCGCCGCCATGTTGCGTTGCGCCTCCGCCAGCGTAGAACAGCTGTTAGGCTCTACGTACTTGATGCGAGGGTGGGCGTAGCTTATATCTGTGTAACGAACCTCCGTGGCCCCTTCGAATAAACCTAGAATTTTATGTTAATTTTATTTTTACTCAAATTTGTTAAGTCTTTTAATTTATTTAATATATAGATAGACTTTTGTCTTTTAATTGACCAATTGTTCTAAATAAATTAAATTACTTTTCAATTATATAATATGATTCGTATTATGTGACATGAACGAAATCTAAAATTAATATTTATTGCTAAAATATTAATTGAAGTTATTTCGTAATTGGCCTTCTTTGGCCCTATATAGATAATCAAGTGAGTTTTAATTAAGTAATACAACATATATTTTTTTAAATCGTTCGATGTACTACACACATTTTCTTTATCTTAAATTTTAAAGGTGCGATACAATTATAAATTATTAATTTCTCCGCTCTGATAGGACAAAGCCCGACTTTTGATTTAGAGATTTTTCAAATTCAAAAAAACATGAATATTACAATAAAGTGAAATATATATAAAAATATTAAATTTTCTTATAGGCATAACTCGTAAGAACTAACAGTTTAATAAGCCATTCTGACTTACTCATAGTAGCTTCGAGAGTTCACTCAGATATATTACAAGAGCCGTAGGTTCGATTTCTGCTACTTTAAAAATATACACATTTTATATTATTTAAAAAGAAACAAAAATGCAAATGAACACTGACCAGGCACAGAATCTTTCATCCAGGCGCGTGGGTTATAAACGGTTTCGTCCAGAGTGTCGTCGCGCGACAGCGGCTGCTCGCGCCCCACCTCCAGTGGCAAGTACCATATGTCTTCTTCTATGTACGTCGAGATTACACGCTCTGCGAGTTGCGGGTTCGAATTTGGGGCTGGAATATATAATTTTTATTTCATACCGACACAATTTTGCGTAGTTCTCAATTTAATTTATTCGTGTGCTAATTTGCCTAAATTCAAAAAAATACCACAATCATTTTTAAATACAAAAATGTAAAGATATATTTTAAGTTTTTTAATAAAATTATATAAGTTAAATTGTTGGAGTAAGACATGACTCTATAAGCAATACTTTGGCAAAAAAATAATAATAACAATACAAAAATATTTTAAACAACTTAATCATACAAAAATACTAAAATATTATAAATAATGAAATGAAAGATGTAAAACGTCAGATTTTAAAATCTATTATATTTTTTATAGCTTGACGCTTTTATGCCGCTTAAGTCAAGACGCTCTGTAATCCACTTTCCGCCGAATTCAGGACACTGTCTGTTGAGTGGCGGAACTCAACCAGAGCAAGGAAATGAAAATATTTAAAATATAAACATTCCTCTGATTGGGAATCAAACCCACAACTGTCCCATTGTGATACGACCAGCCTCTATCTATTCTTGAACATCAAAATATAAACAACAATTTAAATTTAAATACTTATTTTAACTTATAATGTATAGCAAAAAAATAAATATTTCTTACCAGAAGCTAAGAAATTCATAATGTATATAAGTTCACAGCTCCGCCTTTCATAGAAAAGTTCCAGCAGTCTGTCCAGTATCAGTTCCCCGCTTTCAGCTTCACCTAATTTCTGGCATATCTGTTGAAATCTCGTCTCACAGATCTTGGTGTCCAGGTGTCGGAGACGACGCCACGGCGTGTCGTTAGACGATGTGAATATGATATCTGAATATATAAAAAGATATCATTAATATAAGTGTAAAGGAAACTGAACGTCTAAACGTGTGTTCTCATTAGGCTCATTATCTTTATAAATATTTATATTTATGATAATAAAATTACATGTACATTTAAAATAGCTTCCTAGTTTATCATGGAATTGCTAACATACTAACTACATAATATATAACATGCTTTATTTTTGTATTTTTAATTTAACTTGACTCAATTTCATCCATCCAAATCAGTACGCAAGTAAGTCGAGAACCGAGGATCAGAATACTATTTCTTTCATACTCACTATCATTGCCAACATACTATCTCTCTCACCTCTCTCAGCCTACCATATAATGTGCCGTATATGAGAGTATAACGCTATAGTCGTTAATTGGAAACCGCAAAACTACACAATTATCTTTTTCAAACTCACCGCCATCGCCAACATACTATCTCACTCATTCTTCACAGCATATCGCGTGATATATATCACTATCTCTCTCACTCTCGCTACTACTGGTATCAGGCTATCTCACTCACCTCTCACAGCATATCTTGACATACATTACTATCTCTCTTATACTTGTTAAGCTGCGTTACTTACCTCTCACAGCATGTCGCGTGACATGTATCACTATCTCTCTCACACTCGCTACCACTAGCATGACGCTGTCTCACTCACCCCTCGCAGCGTGTCTTGTGAGCAGCCCCACGTCGGTGTGCAGGGCGGCGGCGGCCAGCATGGCGTCGCACAGTCGCGGGAAGGCGTCGCTGGGGGACAGCGCGGCGGTGAGGCGCTGCGGGCGCGCGTCGTCGCACAGGATGCTCAGGTAGCCGTGGAGTAAGTTTAGGGCTGAGTACTTGCGATTTGCGTCTGGTAAGTAATGAGAATGTCATAATATATTGATATTTAATATTAGGATAGAATTTATTTTTTAGTTAGCTTAGTGTAAGAAATCCGTATAATGTTTATTCTTAATGTTGGCCAAGATACTAATTGATTGTTTTTCAACTTCAAAAAAGGTTCTAACTGTCCCACCCTAACAAGGCCGAAATAAAAATAAAAATGTATATAACACGAAATAATGCTTAAACAAACAATAACTACTTGTCTAGTAATTACAACTTTATTTACATTTAATAAATTCTACGATAAAACACGCAATACAACTAAAAAAGAGTGCAAACAATTATGAACGGAATGCCTTAAACATTAGGCTCTCTCAAACAACACTGCTGTTTGTGAAGCTAAAATAAATAAAGGAAAACGCTCTTATAATCAATTTCAGAATAAAACCACACTAAAACTCACTTACCGATATTATTCAATATCCTCGGCAAACAATTGAGCGTTGTAAAGAAGTTCTCACACAAACTATCCACTGCCTCCAAGCGTTTCTCTTGAGCCGACGAAAGGAAATATGATTTGATTGATTTTGAGCAATAATCTGACACTTCCTTGTATTGGTCGTTGGATAACGATATGAGGACGTCCAGAGCCATTGTGAGAGAAGGTTGCATTGTTCTGAAATATATATGTAAAGTACACGTTTTTTAAAATTAAATATATATATATATATATATATATATATATTTAATAAAAGCCTAAATTACTTACAAATTACATTCTGAAACGATTCTATAGCATAATACAGCCAGCTCCTTCCTAACCCTGTAGTGTTCGTGGGTCACTAGCGGCACTAAGCTCTTCACGACTACGGCCAACTTGTCGCCCGCCATGGTGTACCACTCCGGCGTACGTTTTGGTATATCTTTAGGGGTTTTGGTACCTTAAATTAATAAGTCAAATTAAATTTATTGTTTATTAATTATGTTTTAAAAATTATAATTATACAAGTTTATTTTTAGTAAAAGTATATATTATTATAGTAAAGTACTTTTCTATGATAATTTGATAGTTAATATTTTTTTTGTATTGTAAATTAAAATGAAAGATATTATGAAAAAAAAATATAATTCCTAGTAATAGGAAGTGTTATTGTTTTTAAAAAAATATTACATAATTAATTTACTATTCTTATAATATATATTAAATTTATCCAAAAATATATTTGTTAGTGAAGCGAAAGCATGATTTTGTTGCGTTAGTAAGTGATGATATTTTATGAAAGTTACACCACAGATTATAAGAAAAGTAATATGTTTTTATAAAGTGCGTTATGAGTGAAATTGTACTTTATAAATAAATATATTAAAAAGTTATATACGTTAAAAAAATTGCCATTTACAATCACATGTCTACATCGAGTATAGTACTGAATCACAAATTCGAAATTCAAAAAGACATTGAGGTTTGTGTCAAAATTTTAACGGAAGTGTTGAACGACTTAAAAAAATAATACAATTGAAATACATTATTAAATATATAGATTTAGTATTTTATTTTAAATAACCTTCATATAACTTTTACATAGTAAAAAAAATTTAATGATTGAAAAGAATGCGAGTTAGGTTTAGGGTTAGAATATTTAATATTCCCATAGGATCCTAAAGTTGTGAATAGAAATACGAAAAGTCTAAAATATATGTATCACCTTCATCCATGCATATTTTTAATTCTAGCAAGAAATACTCCAAATTTAAATAATAAAACTCTACAAACATATTGTTACGATTAATCATCAATACAGTTATAATACTTCCTACTATAGTACAGTAATCCCACTTATAACACGATACGCTTATAACGATTATATAAAGCGATTTCATTCCCTCACGTTATACGCGGTTGTTCCCACATGTAACGCGGCAAACAAACGTAATGAAATTGTTAATTATGTAATTTATTGTAAAACTATATTTTGCTTACATATGTTTAAGTTTTTATATTTAAAATGTTCTTAGTTTTATTTAAATAAAACAAAGATATTTCATTCATAACATAGTTTTTCTTATTCATATCATTTAATTATAGCCCTTTAACGAGAAAAGTTAAAACGTGATTAATTTGTACCTCATACAAGGGCGTTACACGAGATTACTCGTACAACGCGTTGTGCTATAACGAGGTGCCGATCTACCGTGTTATATGGGGTTACTGTATTTTAATACAAAATATATGACGCACCGTAGACGCTCAAATTAATTAAGATCAAGTTAAATTACATCTACTTATTAACACTATATTGTGCAAGTATATAATATATATCGCAATGTTAATATAATAGTGTTAATTCGTTTTAAAAATAATTGCTAATTACGATTACTTTTAGCTCCATATTGTTTAATAATAACGAATAAAACGTTTTCTATGACCCTACTATACCAGCACCAAAAAATAAACAATCAATTCGCATTTACTTAGTGGGATAGAGTAATAAAAAAATTAAAAAAGCAAATTTTTGCTATTTCTTACAATGTGTGTCAACATATTAAGAGAACAATAATTCACTTTTTTATAATATGTTATTATGGCGGACCCTCAACCCTATCAAGAGCTGATTTAATAGTATAGACATCTAGTTTCTACGTTCCTAAGGCCTTTACCTGCTTTAGACGTGGTGGGTGAAGGCCTATCATCCATTTTGTCAGTTTGATTTCCATCTTTCGCATTATAATTGTGACGTTTAGATTTATTTTTTGCTTTGCCTCTGTCCCTCTTAGAGGAAACCTCAGTTTCCTGGTCTTTCCCCGACCTAATAAACTCGGCTAAGGAATGATAGTCGCGTGTTGCGATAATGGCGCTAAGTCTTGCGTCTCGCAAATTGTCTGTAAATTATTTATTTCTTCACTTATTGGGTATATCATGGTTTTACTACTTTAGCAATATTGCTGTAACCTCTATCAGTTTTTTGGCAAGTGTTTGCAAGAAAGTATTTGCAAGAATATTGAAGAATCATTACTGACAGAGGCGTTTCAAAGCTTTCTACTGACATCCATAGGTATACGGCGGGATATAGTATATATTTGGTTTGGACAGCGGATTGGAGATTCATGCAAGAAGATAGTACAGACCTAAAGAACGTCAACTAAAAAACATCGATCTTCTAACGAAAAGAAATTGTTACTAACTGAAGGGATCGTTTCTACCAATTTAGTAGTAATGTAGGTTTTTTTTCTAATATTATATATTATTAAATTTAAAATGATACTTAGGATTAGAAAATATTTTTGAAAAAACGTATAAAAATTTGAACGCAGTGGGATTTGAACCCGCGCCTCTTGGACGGTATCCAACAGGCGCGGGTTCAAATCCCGCTGCGTTCAAATTTTTATACGTTTTTTTTTAAAATGTTTTCTAACCCTTAGTTTGGAATAACACTTTAAAAATAGAAAATATTAAAATGATAAATATTTATAATCTATCGTAACAAACTAAAATAATATTATTTCACGCACCACGTAAAAACTTTATAATAACAACACTTGTCCAAAATTGTTTTAAACTTGAATAACGAATTATTTATATCGTAAAAATAAAGAGAATACGAATTAAATGTGTTTAATATTTAATAGAAATAATATTTTAATTAGTTTTATAAAAAAAAATTGCATCTGTGATTTTATGACGAGGTCATTCTAATTAACTGCGATATAAAAACAATTAGTTTCAAAAAATCCAATTGTTAAGAATAATGAATGATGATGAATAAATAACAAATCATTATAATATTTAATACGATTTTTGATTTTCACGATTTTTAACATTTTAAATAGATCAATAGCGTATTTTGTTAATCGAAAATATATACACGATTAATCTGTTTAAAATAGTTTCATTAAAAATGATAATATTTATTCTTTACTTATTATAATGATTAATGAAAAAAAAGCTCCCAATTTTTCTTTTCAGAAAAAATAAATGACAACAAGCAACAAAGCTAACAACAATACTGTAACAACGACAACAATAATATATATAATCTATAAAATCATTTACCCTTTGTGCTTACATCTTTGTCCGCCTTGGCGCGCTCCGCCAGCAGGTTGACAAAGTCCTCCGCGGTGACTGAATCCTTCTTGTTCAGGTGTTTGTTGTGCATTGTGAGGCACAGCACGCGGTGTGTGGCGTTTAACGCCGCCTGAAAACCATTTGGTTATTAATATGTGTTCATAAATCTTGTTGACTATAAGCAAGCCTAACAATTTTGCTTTAGGATTAATTGAAAAAAAAATATGTATTTCAAAAAAAGCAATGTCAACATATATTCAAAATTCTTAAAATTTTTGTTCACATCGCTTGAGTAAAAAATCACACTGTGAGTAACATTATTATAGATAATAGACATTTCTTTTTCAATTTACAAGTTTACCACAACAATGGCGTGCCCTGGATTATTTGTACATGTAGCTACATCTTGCAAGGCTGCCAACACTCCAGGCAAAATGCATGACATCATATTAACCACTGCTGTTTCTAATGCTGGATCAGTTATATGGCAGCGTTTGTCAGTTAGCTGTGGGTGTGATGCTGTGTGTGCACATAGACAGTTAATAGCTGCCAATCTGAAAAAGAAATGTTTTAATTAAAACTAAAAAGTCATAAAAAACTAAATTAGAGTTAAAAACTTATATACATAATTCTATATAAGTCAAGGATAGCCAAACAAAACCTGTGTATGTGCAAACAGATAACTAACAGAAATAGATTTTTTTTATACTCATTTTTTACTGTAGAAATAAAGAAATGCATAAGTTAATAAAGAAATAACAAGTTAATAAGCAAATAAAAATGTTAATAAACAAATAAACAAAATAAAAATAATATTTACAAAAAAATAACATGTGAAATTCTTTTTTTGGTAATCTTTGAAAATTGATTATTTTGTATTTTGTTTTTAGATTTGGATTGCAAGAAATAAAAGGCTTTTTAATGTTACTGTAGAAGCATATGCTTAAAAAATCAATTGCTTAGAAATTCTTTAAACTTCCACAGTTTGGTCTAGTTTGGGCAAGTGCATGTTGCATGTCTTTCAGAGGTAAAATAATATTTAGTGTTCCTATAACATCAAGTATATAATGATCATAGAGCATTTTTGTTTTTACCAATAAACTGTTATATTTTCTTACTTTGTAAAGTATTGGGAAACTTCAAATTTTTTCCTAATATCAGACTTATATTACTCAGTAAGACATACATGAATAGATAAATTAAAATATTTAACAAATACTTGTGTATAATATAAACAAAGTAATGACAAATATTGTCGGTCAGCAGGTACACCATACCCATTGGACCAATGTTACAATTTTTTTTATTTTTATCATTATAATTTTTGTTTCTTTTTTTTTTCAATTTAAATTGTTTTCTTTATGTTTAAACCTCTTGTACATTCTTGTATACCAAACACCTACCTCAAACCTCTTAGCTTTTCCAATTTGGCTAAGTGCACCGACACAAATACAGCCTGAGCTAGCAATGGCACTTGATTCTCAACCATTTTGATCCTTGTAGGTTGATCTATACTTAGCATTAGTACTGTGAGACATTGCATTACACTCAGCTTAAGCTCTTCTGGCACATCAGCAACTGTAAATTAATTGTGTTCTGACTATCAATGCAAATGGTTATGGCTTCAATTCTCACTTAGGGAATGATTGTATTTAAAATTTATTCTCATTTCTTTACTCTGGAAATACTCTGCAGCATTGAGTTCACCATTCAACTCAAAATGGTCATTGCCTTCCTGGTGGGCAATGATTTTCGCAAACAAAGCTATAAACAGAGTGTCTTGGCAGGCTCTAGGTTTTCTGGCTACACTATAAGCAATAAAATTATTGGAGAAAACTACCAAAGATACAGAGACAAACTATTAGCTATAAATAAAACTGAGAAAAGCTTACTCATTCCTGGCTTAGGTTTTTCAAATACTAAGCTTAATAAGCCCATTTCTATTTTCATACACATTTCAAAACTGGACACTTTAACCCTTTGAAGAACCTCTTTCATTCCATCTATTAAGAGCCTTTGAAGTTCATATTTTGTCCTAAAATTTAGAAAGAAGTAAATGTAAATGTAGCTGTTGAATTTTCAATAAGCTGATTATTATGTAAACATTTGTTATAAGTTGCATTTAAACATATTTATTGTGTTACAAATAATATAAAAGATCACGAATTTTAAAACTTCATAAGAAAACATTAGGTTATTATTTAGAGAAGATAGTAACATAAACATTAAAATTAGATAGAATAAAATATTAATTGTCTTTTGAACTTTTGACCGGTAAATCAATCATTAGCCGCTATTGTTATGTACATACAAAGCTATTAGTATAAGAAAAATCAATAGTCCGATACATACTCTATTTCTTTCGATTGTAGATGTGTTATAAATGGAAAAAGCATATACTGCTGCAGTTCTTGAAGTATTTCTTTTTTTAATTCACACACAAGTCCTACAAAAGCTGTTATATGTTCGGGAGACGGGTTCACCATTACCATGTCGCACACGGGCTTTATTCGAGTAAAAGCTTCCTTCAAATGTGCATTCATCTTGATGCAGTATTTAATGGACGATTTTAAATATAAATCAGTAAAATCTATAATATTAACTCATTGTTTGGGTATACAGACGTAAATATAAAAAATTACCGTCTTCAACACCTCATGTCAATTTGTCAGACTGACAATGTCAATTTCTACGTCAAAATTATTGATCAATAGTTTACCATTTCATCGCATAATTTGTTCGGTATCCAATAAAATTTATTTCGTTCGAAGTTATTATTTTAATATGTAGTTACATGTTTGAACTATTTTATTGAGACAAATTTTGCTTATTACATTCAGATCTACAATTTAAAAATAAATACAAATTTCAGTAATTGCCTATTTTATTATATATATAAAAGGTAGTTCAATATTGTTTCTAACAATGCTATGGCAAGAATTGCATCGTTATTTAGAATAATAAATGCGAAAATTTAAACAATTTTATTATAATATGGTAATGATAATATTTATGGTTAAAATATTTTTAAAAATGGAATTTTACAAATGGTTTTGTGATATCTGTAAAATGTACATATATCATAAAAATATGTCAAAGACAGCTGCTTGATCTAGAGTAGATCTGTGTTGAAATGTCAATGTTGAATGTTAAAAAGTTAAGAGTGCAAATAAAATATTTAGATAAATAATTTTATTGTATGCAAGCAATGTTTTTTTAATATTTTACTAAAAAAGATAATTATCAAGATGTTTTCATTAGGACGACATCGAGTCTTACATAAGTGCCTCAAACTTTTGAGGTTAACTTTTGTAGATTTTAGTAATTTGCCAGATATTAAGAAATTAAACCTTGTAAGAACAGTTGAAAAGACTATAGAAAATAACACAAGCATTTTTATTGAGAGTCCAATTCATGTAAAAGTTCAACCAATAGATGTTAACGATCTAAGCGCGCACAACAAGTTAACTATGACTTTATATAGTCAAGGAAAGGATACCAATGATTTTCATGTAAAACAGACTTCAAAACGTTTAGAATTGTTAAACAAGGCTACTTCCCCCGACCAAAATGATGTATGCTTAATTCGAGTTCCATATAAAGTTGCAGTTCAAGTAAAAACTACAGACAATGCTTCAGTACATTTAGGTAAATTGGAAGCTAATGAATTCGTTATCCAAACTCAAAAAGGTACCGTAAATATTGGTGATTTAAAAGCAGACAGTATTAAAGTTGAAACTAAATCAGGTGACTTACAAACTGAAGGTAGATTGCAGGCAAGTAATATTGACTTTAAAACAGGTCTCAGTGGAATTATAAAATGTAACAACATAATGGCAAATAATTTTAATGTTGTATCACATGCTGGTCATATTTCTGTTAAATCATGCTATAGTGACAAATCTCACTTTACTACTTTGATGGGCAACATAAAGCTAGACAATTTACACAGATCTGTTAAAATAGATGTCATACAAAAGGGCAACCTGCATATTACTGGGTTTTCTGGCAATTTAGAGGCTTCTTTAAAGAGTGGTGATGTTTACATGCATGCCGCCCAACTGACTGAAAAAAGCAGTATATTTATACATGAAAAGGGAAAAGTGGAGCTACTTATACATGATATTTTAAAAAACTTACCTGCTACAAATTTAATAGCTGAAAAAATTCAAATTGATGAAAAAATTTTGAAATTGGGCAGATTCATGGATGATTCACATCCAAAGAGATTTAGATTTGAAAAAGAACCACACAATGAATTACACATTGTGTGTAAGAATGGATCTATTGACTTGAAAGAAACAAATATACCATTTCATATATAGTTTTAAATATATATTGCTATGGCATTGCTCATCTAAATGCTCTTTAAAGAAGAATTTTAAGGCATCTATTTTCTTTATGACATTAAATATCATAGTTTTTATAAGACACAAATGTAGCATAATTGAGACTTGGATTTATTATGTACTATAAAGTAATTACTTATGTTTCTGTCCCTTATATTTTAGCAAATAATGTATAATGACTACATATTGTATATAGATATGCATTAATTGAACTCAATTAAAATATATATTTTCATTCTATTTAAATGTCAATATTATTTAAGTTTTATTTTTAAGCATGTATTAAATTGTCACAGAATCACATAAATATATACAGTAGACTGCCGCTATAAAAATATATTTCAAAACAATGGTAATATTCTCTTTATGATAATATTTTTCAGTGTTATTCAAAACAATGTTTTATGTATTAACTCTTAAGATGTTTTAAAACTGTTTAAGCTGAGTAGACTTTGATTATTATATATAGATAAATATCATAATTCATATATGTATCAAGCAGAAACTTTCTTACTATGCCAAATTGTAATATTGTTATTGAGGATAATTTTACTCATTATTATTATTATTGTTAAAGAAATGCATTTTATAAATTAATTAACATTGACTAGTAATATTTTCACATACATATAAAAGTATGGGCTTATCTATTTTTTACTTGTATTCTTAATTTTAATATACAAAAAAATTGTCTTGTATTTCAGATTCTAGTTTAGTAACTTTGTGATATTTGGTTCCTAACTAGTTTGCATTCTGGATATGTTAAGTTTATTCTGTTCTGTGTAAAACTTCTTTTGTAAATATAATATATTAAAATTATTGTATATTCAATACTAGCTTATATGTATTTAAAATCTTTACATTTCTTGTTAGTTTGACTACATTTATTGATATTTAAAAAAATCTTAGGAACATTGTATCACAGTGGAAGAGCGTCTTACTGTAAATGTGAAGGTTGTAAGTTTGATTTCCACATGATAATGCTTGAAAATCTTTTCATTTTTCTCTTTTACACTTCTCTTATAGTTATTCTATATAAATTTCTACTTTAGTTGTGCAATTATTATAATATAATGCTACTAAATATCAATGTATAGCATTTTGTATAATGTATTGTAAAATAGAGCAATATGAAGACATTTCATTTTTATGAAAATAATGTTACGGTTTATAACTTTATGGATGTTTTGTGGTTGTTTGTATTAAGTAAAGTGAAACCAAATTATATTGATGTTGATGTTATGAATAAACTTATTCTACATTACTATCAACTGTTTTTTTTTATGTATCAACTATAATTTTATTAATTTATTTATATTTGGCCATCTTGTGAGAAACATTCTTGCTACGAAAATATTGTAGTGAATGTTTGTAATTTTGTTTGCGTGGATTTGACTATTACTATAGTTTTGTCAAACAAAATATTTGAAATTGATATAATTACCAACAATTACCTACTACATTAATTCTTATTGGAAACGATTTTATTAAACCAAGTAATAAACGTTAAGTTGCAAAAATAGCCCTTTATGAAATTAGCATGCCCAATGTCACATACATACAGACTAACAGAATTAAAAAATATATATATATATATAATTATTGTGGATCTTATTACATTAGTTTTAATACTTTATGCCAATAATACTTTTTTTATATATATCTTCATGAACAGACAGTGACCAGTTACTTCACTGGGGTGAGGAAACCGGGTGGAATACAATTCCCCTTCGCTGCTGGGTAGCGTCATGTAAGAGACGAGTAGCGCAGTGATTAAATTATCCTCCTACTGGCTCGCGATTACTATCATGACAAAAATGATCATGATGCCAAATATCTAATAATGTGTTAAAGCCACCTTTCCCTATTCCTACCAATCCTTTTCCTCATCTCTCTTCACTTTCATCCCTAGGTCGACAACGTTACCACTTATCATCAGGTGGCCCTCCCGCCCGTTTGCCTCCTTTTTCTATAAAAAGTTCCATTTTTATTATACACATGCCAATTTGCTAATTTAACCGAAAGCAAAAAATAGGTCAATATTGATTGTTTGTTTTGATATCTATGTTATTGATATATAGGATAATGTAATAAATACGCGTTGAAATACGATATATATTTTATATTTCTCTTTTAAACTACCTCAATAAGTCATTAAAGTTTTAGTTTATCATTAATAGCATAGAAACTGTGCTCTTTTACTGTATATGACAATATGTTATATTTATTCTTCCTTTATTTTGGTCCTACTAAGAATTAATTGTATTTAATCTGGACATCTAAAATTTTATTTAATATCATTACTATTACTAGCTATACTGTTATGAGTAATACGATTGTTTCCTAGTAATATATAACTTATAAGTAATGGATATATTTTTTAAAATAGGTAATAGTTAATTGGGTGCAAAGATGGTTTGAGTGTACGGCGCCGACAGAGATAAGAAGGCTGTTTATATGCGAGGGTGAGCTGCGCGTGCGACAGTTTGTCACTTGACGCTAGCGATGCCGGCTTGCGCGTCCGAGTATCGCCTCATGCGGTCAGCAGAAGTTGCTTTTTCTCCTGGAGCTAAAAGATGTACTCATCAGGCGCCGACGCTAACAACATTACGGCGAAACTTTTCGTCAACCTTCTCTCTTATACCTGAAGAACGAGAAGTACCTGAGGAGCCACCATCCCTACCGAAACTTGTGGAAATGTTCTTGTGGTTTCCAAAACTGTTACTACAACCGGCAATTATCTTCTTTAAAATTTTATTACACCCAGCCTGGAGACAAATTCTAGTCGTTTTACCAACACTATGGATCGCAGCGTCGTTGTTTATATTTTGGAAGTGTGTTCAGTGCCCTATAATTATTCTAAATATGATTATAAATGCATTATCGAGTAGTGGCAATATTAAACGTACAGTCTTGATCAGTGGAGGCAGTTCTATTCAAGCTTTACATTTGGCGAGAAATTTTCATTCAATCGGCGCTAAAGTCGTAGCATTTGAAATAGAAGGACAATTTGCTCTATTGAAGTACTCTGCAGCAGTCTCCAAGTTTTATACAGTGCCTCGACCTAATCCAGCCGATCCCTTAGCTTACGCTCGTGCTTTGAAGGAAATTGTTGAAAAAGAATCAGTAGTGTTTTACATACCAGTGAGTTCTTCGACCCCTGCGTATTACGATGCCTTGGCTAAGCCTCATTTAGAAGTGTTGGGATGTCAATGCTTCGTGCCGTGCGCCCGTGACGTCATTACCTTGGACGATCCTATGGAATTAATACGCACGTGTCGAATTGCCGGTCTCCCAACGCCTATGCACTGGTTTGTTACCAGCGAAGAGGATGTCCGAGCCTGGTACGATAGTGGTGTGTCGAAAGAGGGTCGTTACTTTATAGCGAGTGCCGGACCTCGAGGCGCTCGGGATCGCATGAGATTTGTTATGCCGGATGAAAGAGAAAAATTCAGATTTCCCAGAGAAATAAGCTCTGAAAAGCCGTGGGTGATTGTAAAAGAGCCCAAAGGTGAAAGAATAATCACTTGTACGACATTAAAAGAATCTCGCGCAGTTAATAATGTTAACTGTCGTGTAGATACCACTAAGAAAGGTCTTGTGCCACAAATCGATATAGAATCTGATGCATGGGTGCAAATGTTTGTGACGGCTCTTAAGCCAAGTAAGCCCATGACGGGGCATGTATCATTCAGACTCGTACGCGAGGAACATATAAAAAACGGCAATAAAACAAGAATGGTTGCGATTGGAGCGCGTGTTGGTGTATCTTTACCGTATTTGTGTCAAGGGTCCAAGAGGTGTATACATTCAGTCGGCATGCGAAGGCTGTTGAACTCGGTGCTCGATACACGTGGAGCGCTTTTTGCGTATTGGGACCCACTCCCCTACTGCGCGTACTACCAGGCCCGGTTTCCAGACGACCGCCACCCGCCCCCACCAGAGCCCTGCAAGACACCACCTAATGTACCTCTCTGAGAGCCTTAGCGGCGGCTGACATGCCTCATATAGGCTAAGGTTATTTATTAAGCTCCTGTACCTGACGAGTGCGTGGATTAAAGCCTCATACTGTCTTCGGAGTCACGCTCTCTGTTGTCTTCTCGCTGGGACGCGATAGTACTGATTAGATCCTGCGGCTGGAGGACAATAATGTTATGTAACTACTAAGTAGATATATGAGTACAATAATCGTTTGTGATTATTATAGACTTACTATTAGTTTTCGATTAATATTAATGTCTATTTATATTTTATTCATAGATTGTAATTTGTTAATTTATTTCTCTTCTATACTTTGTATCTAATGTAAAAGAGAATATATTATTTGAATATATACATAATGATATTATTTGATTTCGAGGCCAGTCGTGGCAGCGTCTGACTGTAAATATGACAGGTTGTAGGTTCGATCCCACTCGGGGGAGTGATTATATTAAAATTATTTTCACTTTCTCGCTCTGATAATGACAAAGTGCGGCGTTAAGTTCCTGCTATGCAAAAAAATAATACATAAAAAAAAGACATATGTATATGGTAATTATTTACATGGAATTGGCAAGAACTTTTACTTTTATTGTCATAATATATAGTGATTTGCATAATTTATTATCAATTAAGTGATAGAGGGTGTCAAGATGTCGTAAGAAATGCACCTAGTTCCGTAAGACTTGTGCCATGTTAAAATGTTTGTCGGTTGAAGAAAATATATGATTATGACCATACATAAAGCTATTTTATTCATTTAAAAATTCATTACCACATAAATTAGCATCTTATGCTGAAAATTTTCATGGACTCTTTTTCATATTTATTATTATTTTTGTTTGTTGAATTTTCCACTACGTAAGCAATTAGTATCACATGCTTTTTATATGTAATCAATTGAGGACAAAAAATAATTGGCCAGCCGCTAAGTAGGCTATAATAAATAATTAATCAGATAACTATAATATACCTAACAAATATGAATTTGGAGTGCAACATTGTAGAATCAATCAAAAGAGCGTTCACTTCCTAAAAATAATTAAGTGGTTTGTAAAGTTTTTGACATCATAATGGCTACCTTTTAAAAACATCGCATTTGTAATAAGTTTAAAAAATAAATTTAATTTATTCATGAAAATTCATTCTGTACTCAATGTGTTTTCGTTATCATTAACAATTTGTTCATTTTCTTTCTTCAGTTATGTTTACATTAATTATGTAAATAATTTCTACAAATAATCTAAATATAGACATATTATTTTTCAAATAGCAAGCTGATATTTGTGCATCGTGCGAGATAAGGCCTGAAACATGTTATAATTCCACTGCACTTACTTGATACGTTATCGCCGTCCGGGTCACCAGACGACCGGCCAAAGAGCGCATCTTTCCCGATCCAGCGGACAAACAGACCGAGGAGGCGTAAATAATAGTTTATAATAAAGCCTTCTCGCAATTTCTACAAATGTAATTAAAATGCATTTAATTTTTACATTTAAACTTACCTTCGTTACATTTGAAATTTTTTAAAAAGGTTTAATATGTTCTAAAACTTTAACCTTCAACAAAACAACAACAAATAGTCAAATCGTGCTGAAAATGGAATTTAAATAATTAAAATTGATATAAAACAAATGAAAAACTTCCAATGCTAATTTAACTTCTTGTAGTGGTCAATTGGTTAAAAATTTGTATACGTTTAGATCCTATGGTAATACAATATTTATGTAGTATGCATACATAATGTCCTTACCAGGAAGAGATAATAATATCGTTATTTTTTTTCAATATTAGTTATTTTTCCATTTTGAATGTAATTCAAGTTGGTTAAAGAAAACTAAAGAAATTATCGGATCTAAACCGGGGAACAAGACGTTAATATAAATAAAAAAAAATAATTTCTTATAATTATTTTTTGTATCAACTGCGGTCGCGGCCGTTCGAGGCGCAGTATGACAGCGTCTGACTGTAAACGCGACCGGTTGTGGGTTCGATGCCCACTCGGGGGAGTGATTATACTTAAATTATTTTCACTTCCTCGCTCTGGTAAAGACAAAGAGCGGCGTTGAGTTCCACCACCTAACACGCAATGTCTCGAATTCGGTGGAAAGCGAAGTACGGAGTGTCTTAACACTAGGTACTTTCTGCCTACCCTGCTATGCGGGATAAAAGCGTGAAGCTAAAAAAAAAACTGCGAAACGAATATCATCGCAGTGTACCTGAGACCACGGACTACTGTTAAGTGTTCAAAACGTCGAGTTTTCTCAAATATATTTGCGAATAACAAATTATACGCGATTAATCCGTTTAAAATGCTTTCATTTAAAATATAAATTTCCTTTAAGTGAGGGAATCGTACCTAATCACTTATAATACTCAATTATTTCGTGCTGGAAATTACATGATTTCGTATCGGTAAATTATTTAAAATGTATTTTAAACTTTTGTTATCAATATTATTTTTAATACTTATTCTAATTTTATAAAGATAATTTTTAAAAGAAGAAATAGCAAAATACAATCACAGTCTATGGCACATGCAATGCCTTGTATAGTTTCACTATCGTGATCGGCGGTCATAAGCTGCGTGCGTGGTGCCGTGGTCGGGTGGGACGCGCGCTATACGATACGATATGTAAATGTATATATATATATATGTACATATCTACATGGCCGTAGCCACGCATACATTGCAAATGATTTGTGAATTGTTTGCGAAGAAGGCTTTAGTCTTCATTATTTAGACTGGTTGTTAGTTTTATAAGAGAAAAACTATTATCAGGACACACCGTTGTCCATTTTCTGCCCCAATTCTAGATATTGAGAGATGTATGGCGAAGCTTAGCGCCGCGCTTTCATTTATCAAAGCCGAGAAATGTATATAGTTGGAGTATGTTCAACCACCGTAATGAGATATTTGAAATATGATATCCCTCTGAGCCACGATGTTTTATAATGGTAACTCCGTTTGCCATACTTCAACTAATCGATTGTTCCATATGAGCTGTTAAATTTAATACCTGTGACCACGGACTACTCTAAAGTGTTATATATATATATATATATATATATATATATATATATATATATATATATATATATATATATATATATATATATATATATATATATATATATATATATATATATAACAAAACAAAACAGTAGTAATAATAATAAACTCATATACATTTACGAAAACGAAAATCATAAACATTTTTTGTATCCATGTACATTTTTTATTTAATATATAAACATCATAGGGAGAAGAGCTAAACATTGTATTATTTTATTAACAATTATTTAACACCATTACGTAAAAGGAAATTATGTTTAAAATATTCCTAAAATTATGTTATCAGTGGCCGACTGGTTACTGACTAGTTTTTTATATCAGTCAGGCGTCTGGTGCGTGTCTGCCAAAGTCTGTAATTGGGCTACATAAAATTGACCTTACTGGCGACGTGTGATGCAATATTTCCTTTATAGATTTGTCATTCAAACTATAACTGTCTGGCGTAGTTTATACATCAATAGTTCCTCTGCTTAAGACCTATATAATTTCCTACGATGACATCCATTTTCGTCAACTTAGTGCTATATTCATTAAAAAAATTCTACCGCATTCTACCGAAAACATTCAATATTGTTTTCTTTTAAATCCGCTAATCTTTAAGCCTAAATGTAGTCTTCCATTCGTCCCAGGTAATTTTATTTCAATTATTTCAAATATAGATATTTTAAGATTAATACTTAATATATTCAATTAAACAAAATACGGTAAATGCGCATCAAATGTCAACAGATTTTATTCACCTACACCCATAAAGATATCTAATCATAAATATATATAGCAATGAATTAAGATTATTGCATGAATAAAAATATAAAATTTTGATTCCTACAAAGCTATTTTTATTCTACAGACCTCAGGAATGTCAGTATGACAGGTCAACAGCATTATTGGAACAGGATGTAGAATCAGTGTTTGATATTTTTGCTATCTATGAAGGCCATCGCTGGGTCATACTTTCAATATAAACGTGATGGATCGGGGTTCGATTCCCACTTTCAAATATGAGGTTATAATAAGATCTTTGATGAAAAATTTTTGTATCGACCAACAGACAAACTAACTCAGTTTACCTTTAACCACGAACTGTTGTAAAGTTCAGGTTTTGAAAAATGTATTTTCGTAAACCAAAAAACATGCAATTAATCTGTGTAAAATAGTTTCATTTAAATTGTGAGGTTATTTCCATTTCTCTGGTGAGATAAAGTATGGATTCCTATCACAATCAACAGGCATACACCGAGTGAATAAAGAAACGAAACGGATCTTCTTGGCCATTACTGCAACAAATCATGTCAGTTAGATAACATAATAATATATTGTGCTAATATTTAATTAATTATAATAACGTTTAATGTATTTGTTGTTAATGATTGATAGAGACGGGTATTCTTTATTTGTTCTAAGAATGTTGAAACAAAATTGTATTCTTTTCCTCACCGTAAAGTCAGAAAGGAATTGATAATATATTACTATTACTTTAATTTTTTTTAGCTTTACGCTTTTATCCCGCATAGCAGCGTAGACCAAAAGTACCTAGTGTCGAGACATTCCGTACTTTGTTTTCCACCGAATTCGAGACACTGCGTGTTAAGTGGTGGAACTCAAAGCCGCACTTTGCCTTTATAGATTTAGAGCGAGGAAGTGAAAACAATTTAAACATAAACACTCCCCCGAGTGGGGATTAAACCCACAACCACGTTTACAGTCAGATGATGTCCCACTGCTCCACGACCGGCCTCATTTTTATTTTAATTATTACTTATTTTGGATTTTGTAAATTATTTTAAAGTAATCGATCCAAAGTACAAGGTCTTCAAACAAAAACTTTAGCGCCTTTATCTTAATATCTTAATGACTTGACATAATATTTATTTGTCAAAGTCATATTCAACTAATTTAAAGGACAATTATATTACTATTGAAATAAAATGGCCTACCTTCTTAGAAGAAACAAGTTACGGTAACAATTTTATATTACACTCGCTTGTATACTTATTTTTATGCATTGCTGACGGAGTGTCTTAACACTAGGTTGTCTCTTACTACCCTACTACGCGGGATAAGGCGTGAAGCTGCTTTGAATATATAACGTTTTATAAATTAAAACATGAATGGTTGTAAGTTAACGTTCTGTACTTTCAGAAGTTTATAAATTCGTAAATATAATAAAAATAAGTCCATTCTTCTTAACATCTAAATTCTGTCACATATTACAGGAATGATGTTATTTTACTTAATTTAATGCGTCAGAAAATTTCTTTGTATTTATGATTTATCTAAATAAATGGCTATGATGTGTTTAATTATCCAAGAATCATAACGGTGGTTTTTGAGGAAATATAAATATTATTATCATAGATATTGTAAGTAGTGTCCATCGTCCAAGGCTATGCAGTGTAGGTCAGACGCTATGTAGACGAAGATTGTATTATCAGTGTTATAATTTTTGTTTAAAAAAATAATGTACTTATATTTCACCAAAACAAGATTCCATTGTGGCAAAACACTACAGTATACAAAGAACAAAAATACTACATATATAGTTTACTTCTTATTAATTTAAAAAAATACATACCTATTATAATATTGTTATAAATTATATAGTTAAAATCAATTATGGCAATAATTTCTATAAATCAATCAAATTATTAATTTAATCATCGTATTCTCTCCCCGGTAACGACTCATGCTCTCGCATGGAAAGTTCTTAGGTCAGTGCATTGCCTCCAACCACAGACGTACAAAGTCCAAGAGCCCAGACGGTACGACCTAAATCTAGAATTAGTATTTGTTTACCTTGTTCATGTTATGAGTTAGATTGTGAGTTGACGGAAAAATTTTGTTGTTGTTGATGATATCTCTATGAACATACTTCGAATCTAGGTTATAGATAATACTTGCCGCACCTCTATATTAATTAATTCTTTCACCAAATAATCGGATGTATTTTTCTATTTACGTGACATTTTCAAAGTGTTGTTTATCCAACACATTTGTTTTTTAAAGGCAATAGCGCAACAGCAATTAGAGAGCCCAATTATGAATTACTTACCTACAAAGATTCCATTGAAAATCTAAGATTAATAAATAATTTAATAGCTTTTTAAGAAGTAAAATAAAAAAATATATTAGTAGAGGTTAAGCAATACGTAGCTAAATAATAGTAATACTAAATAATTGTAAAAAAAGTTTACTAAAACTATACTTTAATTCTGCGATGAACTAGTTAATATATGATGATAGTTCTCCCATTTACTTATACTTACATACAAAAGTATATATGTAGTAAATTTTAGTTTTTTTTATATCAATAAACGACATCAGTACATTATTTTCTTTATAATACACAATTTGTAACTTTTTCTGCTATTTCGGAGCATCTTTCAAACGATAGAAAGTGAAAAACGGAGTGACTAGGTATTCTTCTTATATTTAATAATAAAGAAAAAAAAGTTAAGAGTAAATAGTATACAAACGAATACATAAAAGTAATTAAATAGGCTTGGGCCTAGTTAAATAGACAAGATGCTACGACGATGCTACGACGTAGAGCTACCAATACAAATGTTTAAAACCTTAACATTTTAATCTCAAACAGTAGAATTGATTTTCTTATCTATATAAAAATATAGAAATATTTTATTGTGATATTGTATGGTATACTGTTGTTATTTATTAGATATTTTTAATTTCAAATATGACAATAATAACATCTCACTGCGTGACGATGGTGATTTTTTTAATATAATTCTTATACATCTACATATATATAGCCAGAAGAGTTCATTGTATGACAGTGTAGACATCAGAGGCCATCTGTAGAACATTAATTGTTGGTTATCAAACGGAAGACCACCGACTGTACAAACGAACATGCATTTAAATATTACCTCATTTATCAATGTAATTATTAGTTGGCTTTCCACATAATTTAGAAATTTGTTGATAATGTTAGTTTATGATTATGTGGGAGTACAAGGAGTTTCCATTTGTTCATTCTATGGCGCAATTAATTAATTTTTAATATTTTAATTACGCAAGTAAATCGTTCGTATTAGTTTAATATTTGTAATCAAACTTTAAACTCATAAATATGATTGTTTTTTTTATAATAAAGATTGGAATCGATTCATAGATATAGCTCAATTTATGGTTTTTGATAACTTATGATTAGATTCATTATAGATTCAGTTCAATTCTTGACTTTTATTTTTGTAAATAATAACTTCAATTTCATTCTAATGTACATGTGAACATTTTGTCCGTACTCCGCTTTCCGCCTCATTGGAGTATAGACTCTATTGAGTGGTGGAACTCTCTCTCTCTGCAGCGTTGCATTTGTGTTATCAGAACGAGAAAATTAAAAATAATTTAAATTAAATCATTCCCCCGAGTGGAAATTGAATCCACTGTTTCACTGCTCCACGGTCGGCGGTACGTGAATATATTAAAGTAGATAAAAATGGTTATTCTACACATTGACCTACTTAAATGGATAATCTATAAAACTTTTACAAAGGTATTATTGTTACTTTGTGAGACATGTGTGGAAAAGTAATAAATATTCTCTAAAGGCGTAAAGAAATTAGGTTACTGACTTGCAGTTTTGATGTATTGCTGATGTTCAGTTACATTTTACACTTTAACATGCACGCATGTGTAATTTAAAAACAGATTACAAATTTGTAATATGTCCAAAAAATTGAAGCAGATTATTTCTCCAAGGTCTAGAGCACCGATTGATGAAGAAGGCGTTAAGTTGTGGAATAATCTTAGTAAGGTTGGGCAAGATGTGGCTTTTGTAACTCAACAGCGTATAGGCCAATGTAGCTACGATGGCGTTGACGGAAATCACGATTTACTAGAGTCTGAACCTAAAACAAAAGATAAATCAACAAGCACTAGATCAGAAAGTGAATTGAAAGGCAATAAAATGAAAACAGACACGACACCCAAAGATATCGTCCTTAAAAAATGGAGGGAGAGACAGTCGAAAGTTTCATATGAATTGGCGAAGAAGGCCATTATTAATTGTATGAAAGAAAAATTTAAATCTTGCGATGATATTGATAGAGTCGGTTATAGAAAAGATACAATTGCGGATGTCAAAGAAACATCAAATTCGAATGTAAATCACTTGGAAGGTGGACAAAGGAAAAGGAGGGTTATGTTTGAAGGTAGTAAGGTAGAGTTTAATGGTGAACAGGTAGATGGTGTGTGTCACGCGAAGTTTCAGGGGCCAGGTGGTGCGATGGCACAGTGGAAGGTTGATGCTCGCGCTAGTAAGGCGGGCGCGACGGGCGGACTACGCGGGACATCGGAAGAAATGCCAGTAAGTTACTATGACATTTTGGCTTTTTGATGAAGCTACAATACTTTAAAGGATAGAACATGTAAGATTGCGAAAAAAATCAATTTAATTTATGTAAAATAATTTAAAACTATTTAAAAATAAAAATCACTATCTAAAGAGTGAAAGTGAGTATAGCGATGAGTTGTTTGTTATTTAGTTCGTGATGGGAAAACGATAACAGAAACATATATGTAGAATTATTATTTATTTCTAAATATAAAAAAAATACAAGCCTTTATCTTTTATGACATCTAAATGGATAGATTAGATTAGAAGATAGAATGAAAATTATTTAATATATACTTTTTAAAATTCAAATTTTAATTAAAACAATTTCTATGCCAAAACTGTCACATCACAATCATCGATTAAGTTTCATTTGATTTATAAGGTGTATCATTTGATTTACTTTGTTTAGTCTGTAAAATACTTTAAAATTATATATTTTGTAAATATTTCAGCTATTGCTGGCTTAAGATAAATACAAGGTAGTTTAAATTTTCTTTCAGTGTTCAAAACTTTTATGCTCTGTAATTGTTAAAAAAAATAGGAAGTTTTCTCTTCAATGTTAGAAATGTTTAAGGCTTTTGGCCAAAACCTGTTAGTGTTAGAAAAATATAATAATTTAACGCGCTTTAAAAATAAAGGTGCGTTTAACAAGTTCTATTATTATGTTAGTTAATCATCTCGTATGGGCATCTGTCGTTAAAAAAGGCAAAGACAGCCTGTATATTATTATCTTTTTACATCATTTTTTATTTATTAATTATATTTCTTATTTTCTATTAAATCGTTTATTTCAAAAACAACTATATTATAATAAATAAAGGAATGTAAGCAAGTTTAAAAACTAAAGATCTCATCTGATAATAGATATTTATATTGTATTTAAGATTATAAAAAAATACGTTTACTTTAATAGAGAAGAACCGTATAAAACTATATACTTAGGAAGAAGTTATTATGTTTACAAACACATATATCTTATAACTTTTATATAAATGGAGTACCAACAGAAAATCATAGATTCTTAGAAGCAATAGGAATATAAAATAGGTCGGTAATGGGAAAAAAATTAAACTGATAATGTAGTTGCCTAATTATGTCACTTATCACTGTCCGTGAATTGTTTACCAATGTTACGAGTATGTGTACGTGACAGAGGGACCGTTTGACCCGGATCGCGTCTATCCAATATGACATAGTTTTTCAACGTTAAACATTCAAATATTTATTAGAAAATTATATTTTGATAGCTATAAAATTATTTTACTTTGATTTCAATTCTATAACTTATTCAATATCGATAATACAGCTATGTGAAGAGTGGCATGAAATGAAAGGTTTTAATTATTTACTTTAATTTACTAAGAAATCGTAACATTAAGTATAGTTGGTATATATTTTAAATTACAAAAAATCATATAAAATTTGGTAGATATCATTTCAATATTTACTATTTTTAAAGTGTTATTCCACACTTAGGATTAGAAAACATCTTTGAAAATACGTATAAAATCCCGCTGCGTTGAAATTTTTATACGTTTTTTCAAAGAAGATATCATTTCAAATAAAATTTCTAAAGAGTCAATCCCATATATGCTTAAACAAAAATATCGATAATTTTGACAATTTTGAAAACAATGGGATCATCAATTTGGTACTTTATTTGTAGACACTTTGGGTAATGTTGTACCCAAAGAGTCTCTTACTTGAAATTAAGTTGGTTTTTGCTATTTGATTACTAATATTCGAGTTAATTTGAACAGATATTAACATTGTCATAACAAAAAAGTTGAGCAATTTATACGGTACGAGAGATCCGGTAGGACCTCGGTTGACTTTAGAAAGTACAAGCACAGTATCAATGATACTGGAGGAAGGTCACATAAAAAGCATAAAGTCCCCCTGAAGGGCATGTGTAAAGAGGTAAATGATTGTGGACAAGACGAAAGAGGTATGCAGGGACCGTTTGGCTTTGTTTCCTTGGCGTCCATGTACTTGTAAATAACTTGATAAATAATAATATAGTCAGATGTCAGCGTCTATATGCTCGCATCTAACTTGTATAGAAAAATAAAAAATATTTGTAAACATTCGCATTATGGTCACATGGGCGCACTATTGACAGTATTTTTCTGATAACCACAGATGATTGGGCTTTCAGTATGACGCGCTTGGAGTTCCGTACGTCGCTGTATTTCGAAACCATGATTCCTATTTATAACCAGGGTTCTCCACTCTGACAGTTGTACTGTTATAATTATTTGTTGGAATAAGCCATTCTGTGTTATGATTAATTCTGAGTTCAGTAATTGTAGGTACTTCATCTTTAAAATTATTTTTGTATCTTAAACATTATATATTTTTTGCTTTTTTATTGTAAATAATTTCCCAGATTTCATAGTCAAGCATTAAAACACCTTTGGCTTAGTTATACCTATATCTACATATACTTCTAAGTACTATAATATACATACACAATGACCTTTCTATGAACAATCTTTACGTAGAATTTATGATCTTGGTAAATGTAAGCAACTAAATAAATTTACTAAAATTACTAATGCAACTGATAGGCCTTAGCAAGGTGTTTCACAATATCTACGTTCTATGTGTTCCTTATGGATCAATCTCAGAGACCATTGTTGTACTGTACTGACGAGTAAATGTAAACACAATAGTTGTGGGTTCGGTTTCTACTTTGAGATATTTGAATTTATTTTGCTTTACACTTTTATCCCGCATAGCTAGGGAAAACGTACCAAGAAGACAGAAATTGTCAAGACATTCCGTTGTTCACTTTCCGCCAAATTCGTGATATTGCGTGTTAAATTCAACGCTGCACTTTGTCTTACCAGAGCAAGGAAGTGAAAATAATTTAAATATAATCACTCCTCCAAGTGGGAATCCAACCCACAACCGATCACATTTACAGTCAGACGCTGTCATACTGCGCCACGTTGGTCGTGGCGCAGTATGACAGCGTCTGATGTTTATATAAAAAGCTTTACGCATTTTCGCGTAGAATAGGGTAGTCAAAGACGGCCTCATTTGAAGACACTCCATGCGTTTCTCCGCCCGTAATTGAGACATTGCCTGTTTGAGGGCGAACTGAACACCGTACCTTGTCTTACTAGAGCATAGAAATGAAAATAATATTTATTGATTAATTTAAATATTAATTATATTTAAAGTATTTCTATTGGTCTGCCCTAGTAAGATAGCGGTGCAGCCGCGTAATTCTTCAAATTCTAACTAAAACTTAATAGATAACGGAGTGTTTCTACTTTAGGTTCGCAAAGCCCAAAAATAGTGTTAGTAAACTTGAATACAAGAGGGATTTTACGATATTATCTTTAACACGGAACTTCGTATCTGTTATCACTGCCTATATTAAAGATATAATGATGAATGATGAATGATCAATATAATTTAATTTTTATAATGCAGTATTAACAGTACCAAATGCCTATAATTCGTTTATTAAATTGACTTGTTATACTACAAATAAGGTGGAAATAAGGTTTTATGGTGGAAATGTAGTTTACTTAGAACGCCAAAACTTAATCTTTGGCCTTACCTGAGTTATTTAACCTTTGAATTACCTAGTAGGACTTATGTATATAATAAGTACCAAAAAACATTACATATATATGCCTTTATATTTTCATTTAAATTTTGCCTAAAAATAAATTTTGATAAAAAAAATATGAGCGCACGTGAACATGTATAATTTCGTCTTCCTTATCTTTCACGAAATTTAGGGCAAAGTCTAAAAAAACGAGCACGTGCTTACTGACAACACGCGTGTATGAATTGTTTCATCATTATGCGAATTGATCGACTTAGCAGCGAAGATCCAAGTGGACTTTGTACCTATTGAGATTTACTTCTTGAATTGCTTACGTTTTACACGCTTTGCATTACGCAACATTACTGTTTCTTTCGTATTGGAATATATTTACTAATTGTAGGCAATCAATGTACTAATGTTACAAGCGAGCATTTGCTAGCCTGGTATATATACATAATTTGCCTGGGGTCATCGTGGCACAGTTTTTCGTAGATTCTATCGTTTCACAATATACGTCAGTGTGCTATTGAAAAACAATATAATAATTTAAAATGAAACTATTTTAAACGAATTAATCACTTATATTATAGTATTCGTAAATACATTTTTGGAAACCTAACGTTTCGAACACTTTACAGTAATTTGTGGTCACAGGTGAACTGAGGTGGTATTTGCCTGTCAGTTTATACAAAATTAATTATATCAATCTACCACCATCTGTTTTTTTATTGCCTCGCGTACTGCCCTGGATTCTTGCTGAATGAGCTGACCATATCTTTGTTACTGGTATGGTGGATTTGAGATATAGGTATATAATCCCTTTTTGCATTTCACTTTGGGTTCTCTCTGCTTTCCTTGCAAAACAACATATTTGAAAATAATGTGCACTTTTAACTAGACATCGTAATATGTAACACATTATATCATTTAAAGCATTGAAATTATGCTTGAAATTTTATCTTTGATTTTAGGTTAGGATCTAATTTGTTGCGAACTAATTATAAACCATGAATGATCTTGGATATATGTTTATTATAAAAAAAAAATTCTAAAGCCATAGCGACGTGCTTAACTGAACGCACGATAATTAGAGAGATATGAAATGAATAATTGTTATTTTACTATTAATAATAAGTATTTGTTTTCAGCGCCCCACTAATGTCTAAAGGTGTTTAAAACTTTTCTTGTAAAAATAAAAATGGCTGAAAACTAAAAAAGAAAAGACTTAATATACAAATACATACTACATAATAGTAAAGTGTGTATTGTGAATCTCTGATTGGCACATTTATTAGCTTCACCCTTTTATCCCGCATAACACTGAATATAGAGTAGACACTAAATATTTAGTATCAAGGCACTTCGCTTTCTGCGCAACTCAACGCCGTAACAATTATAATATTTATACATGTGTTATTGACTAACGCGAACACAAATAAAAGTAGGCACGATTATTACCCGCTAACACGGTGAATCGGTAAACAAGTGTAATCTTGAAGATAATGTTGTATAAATTATAATTAGCGTAATTGCAGATTCCGTAAATTGGCTCGATTCGCCTATCCTATACACGAGGTGACCGCATGCCTCTAATCTATTTTACTATATATTCATTATTAGTACATGTGATTATATACCTATTGACCATGAATTTAAATATATACCTTTTTTGATATATATATATATATATATATATATATATATATATATATATATATATATATATATATATATATATATATATATATATATATATATATATATGAAAAAATATATAAAATGACTGCGATTTTAGTCGAAGCCATATTTTCAACAACAGGTTTGAGCGTGAAAATTAGAAAACATAGTCTAGTTTTTGTTTACTATGAATAGTAAATATATAAACACTAAGATATTATGAAACGAATAGACTATATTTATGTAATGTTTTGAAACAGTTGCTGACGTTAATGTGAGAATGATAATTTGAATAACAATTTGAAAAGATACTTAATTTATGCATTTAAGGATTATTTTCAATTTAGAAAAACATATATGGGTGCAAAGTGATAATAAGTTTTTGTATTGATAAAAAAATATATTTATTTCCAAACAAGAAAACCTCACGCCAAGACCACGTGATGTTATCTTTTTACAGAACTGACCTGCGATAATATTTTAAACCGACGATATAAAAAAAATGTGCAGCCGGTGAAATAAATATAACAGTATATTAATAAAAAAAGGATCTTAAGCCTTCTGATCGAAGCGACAGAATCATAACTTAGATTATTTATACAGATTCCATCAACTGAGCACCTTACTGCCACCCTGCTGAGTTTCACGATCAACTAGTTCACATATATCTTAAATGATATAGGTGATACACAACCACATGTCTTTCTCCACGTTTTGATTTGTAAATATCACTCAACGCTCCACCTTATCTAGCTGTATTCGTTTAATTTCTATACCGTTTTTAGAATATATACATTAAGCTAGCATTTAAGCAATAGTTTGGTCTAAGGTTTTTGCATAATATACAATAAGGTCGAATGCTTTTGACAAGTAAAAAAAACAAACGTACTCTGGTGGTTAGTATAGTAATGTACGGCTTGATTGTCGGTATTAACTGATTTTAAAACGATTCAATTACAATCAATACTACTAATAAACAAAATTTCATTTTTTTACATGTATATACTTTACTACTTCACTCTTCCATATTATAATATGGGACAGTGGAGTAGTGATGCTCAGTTGATGGAATCTATATAAATAATCTAAGTTTTGATTCTGTCGCTCGGTCAGAAGGCTTAAGATACGTTTCAAAAAATGTGAAAAATAAGCAGGCGTGTATAGATTCAAGTATAATGCAAAAAAACTTAAGTTATTACTTGGTACAATATCAAATTTCACCAAAATAGGGTTAGCTGTCAGGAGAATGTTAGAACACAAATACCTCGGTCATATAGTAACGGAATCCTCTCTGGAGACATTGAATTGATGTAAATTTTAATCCAAATACTAAAATAAGTTAAGAACTTTATTACTAAAACACACTGTATGAATATCTTAAATTAAATAAAATAAGTATTAATGTGTACTACAGAAGTAATTATTTCGAAATTCGATTCAATTCGATAATATAGTATTTCATATTGCGTGTATTTTTTAACAAAAATACAGCATTCGTTTTTTTAGCTTCACGCTTACATCACTAGCTTCTTGATCATAATTTACTTAATTTAAAAAATATTCATGTCGATAATATGGAACCCATTATTTATGTAAAATATATGATTATCCGTTGTAAGTCGCTGCTTTAACGTTATTATCCATCAATCATTTATTCAGAAGCTTAATATAATGTGATAAAACACATTTTTGGATCATATATTTTTATTTGAAAAAATAATTGGAAATTGATCATTTAATAATTTGACTACAAGTCATTTTCATAATTTTTATGGTATAGTTCTTCCCTCCAGATTATATCTAAAATATAGATGGTAATTTAGACCTACTATTAACGTGATGTTCGTGTGCTGAGGCGTTGAAACATTATTTGAATTTATTCTTGTATTACGTTTTTGCGGACTGTCACTTTCCCTTCAAATTATGTAATATCTTGAGAGAAATGATGGTAAAAAATAGTCAGCAAATATTTCTGTTAAGCCTCACCAATAATTGCACGACATCATTCTTTGCGCACTCAGACACAGCTCACATAAATAATGTTATAACATGGCCTTATAATGCCGATTGATTGACTGAACAAAAAATTTCAAAACTAAGCGAGCTCAGTTTCGCAATTATGTATAAAAAGATATGAGATTAACTTAGACATACAAATTAATAATACTATATTATGTTAAAAAATTGTAAATTTTTTCATAATTCCGATCGTTTCTTTTATTTCCATGTACAGTTAAAGTTTCCGTTTTATTCTTATTTAGTGCATTGTATATTTTTGCTTAATTGGACTTCTTCACCTCGATTTGATGCTGTAAACCTATAATACGAAATTACCTCTACAATTATACAATATTTCTGAGTAGGCGCGAAATTTACGCTGATGTGTGTTATATGTAAAAAAAGCATCATTGAATTGCTTTTAATAAAGCTTTTTTTCAGATAATCAAAAACAATCTTTGAAAGATTAATATTATAATCTCACATATCTATACTAATCTTATTATCAACTTCGACTGAATGAAAATTTCAATACTACAAGTACAGTAGACTTGGCTTAGAGACTAGTAGTGTAATATTTTCTCAAACAAAACTTAATATCTAATATAAACAAACAAACCTAACTTCGGCCTATCAGTCGGCGCTGCGATACGAGTAATCGAGTTTTCGATTACCCAATAGTTAAAGGATCGAGATCCGCGGTAAGCACCAGTTGGCACAATCGATAGGGCGACTCCAATTTTTATATTCCACGTGAAATTTGCCAAATATAAAAAAGAATTTTGGACTTTATGGCGATGCCTCAACGCATACGTAGAGGGGTCACAGGGCAAAGTTCGGCGGGTTCGCTCGACTAGGCGATGCGACGTGACATAAAACGTTATTTATTGTCGGGAAGTTCGCGAGTCAGGACATGCGAGAACGACATGCACCGACCCAACGATTTAACGAACAATTTCTATTCATGACAGTTTTATGTTGAGGATTTTCGTTTAAGTATCATAGTATCGAATCCGCTGGCATTTCATTAAAGCTATTATTATCCACTCAAAACGTAGCGATTCAAGAATTCACTTTCGTTTTGACTTTGTTATTGTAAACCTTATCTTTGTTATGCTTAAGTAAAAGTAGATGTTGTTTTCTTATTATCAAATGAAGTTTATCGTAGCTTTTGTTTTAAATACGCGAGTATTATGATATATTTATATGTACAATATACCTACAAATATTAACTATAACGCCTACGCGTCATTGGATGTGGGTTCGATTCCCACTCGAAGGTATGATTATATTTAAAGTTTATTTTATTTTGTCCACAATTGTGAATTCGCCACTCAACACACAATGTTTTGTTTTCTGGTAGAAAGTATTCAACCGACATGACACTAGGTGGTCCCTAAGTACCCTGCTACGCCTTATAAAGTGTAAGCTGCTTATTTCATGTACTATGATATACATTGTACACGATAATATACATATCAATTATCAAATGATTATCTTTACCTATACTAGATTAGGTCAGTCGCACCTCCAATGATTACTTTTTTAACAAGGCTTTTTTATATTACATTAAAATTATAAATGCTAATGTAATATAAAAAAGATTTCATACAATCAAGGCTCAACGAATTACTGTGATTCTATAAATATTAAATTGTAGATATACATTTAAAGAAGAGTTGGTAGAAGAGTTGGTTGAGTATTAATTATTAAAGCGAGAAAACAACTTGCCACCTGCATCGGGACCTACCAAAACAGGCACGACATTCACGTAATCAAGAATACGATGAAGAAGAAGAGGATAATGTCAAAAATAGAAATTGACAATATTTAAAGAAAATCGTGGTCATACAAATAGTACGTACCACTTACAGTACAGAAGTTATAACAAGTTTTTGCTGTTTCTGAACCACTCTATAGCTATAGGAACATTCGGCAACATTATGATGCTACGAAATGTATTCCCTAATTTCTTTTTGCTGACTTCCTCATTTTCATAATTCGCCGTTTTATCATTTAATCGTAAATGATAAACCGTTTACTGCGACCCAGTTTGAAGTCGTCACGCAACAGGAACAAGTGAACAGTACGATTTTGGGCGAACTAATCCAAAGTTGGTCGGTTGATGCGGAATGTGAACAGTATTAATCTATGCAATTAGATACAATGGCTTTGATTCTACAAAGGCGATAAAACCAAAACAAACTTATAATGTAAACCTCTTGAACTTCTTTGTTTATGTTCACTGTATTTGTTTTTTTTTTCGGTGGCTTATCGCCGTGTGGATTAAGCTGAAAGTTTTGGGTTTATAAATTAAATTCTTTTTTTTTATGCAACTACGGTAAAATCGCAATGTTTGGTATACTTTTTTTTTTATTTTCAGACACTAGGCTTGCTTTTACTCACTTTATTAGAATAGTTTTTAAAGAACAAAATTTAGAAAAAAGGAACGAGTTAATTCAGAAGCTATACTAAAGCCCCGACTTAAAGAAGTAAAAATAAGTATTTTAGAATATTTATTTTAAAATTCAATAAAGAAATACTTAACAAGAATGTATGATGATATCTAAATATATTCATATTTTTAAACATGCTATCTTTTAAAATAAAATAAATCATCAAAAACATGTTGAGATATTAAATCTTTTAAAAACATGTTTGTAGTTTCAATCAATAATAGTATTTATCTCTACTACGAGATAATGGCTGTCAATGACCGCCAAAAATTTTTTAGTCTGACTACTTATATCATTTTAATTTAATTTTATATATTGACTTGGGTATTATAATTTTAATTCTTAAGTATATCGGCTTATCAGTTTTTTAAACTCCCGTAAAGTGCTAATAGCTTAAAATAGTCTGAAAACTGTTATGAATTGAAAAAATATGTCATAATAACACTTTCAAATGGATGTAATGAATGTAATTGACTTATTTTAACGTTTTCTATGTATTAAAAAATATTTATTCGTAATTCTATGTATTTCAATCTATTATATATAATAAATATAGCTAGAACAAAAGGACAGTTACGTAATTAGAACTTGAGCCTACTTATTTACTAGCCTATTTACGGCCTAAAGGCTAGCAACAAATAATGTACAACACATGTCACGAAATTTACCAGTACCTATAGGAAGAAAGAAGTGCTTGATATAAATATGCACATTATAGTAAAAAGCTATACCTGCATTAACTTAAACGAATTAAATTCTTGACTTCTAAGAAGTTTGTAAAATAGCCATGTGTATAAAATAGTTATCACGCACATCATGATATCAGTCAATGACCGCACTGTTCATAGCGTACGCTTTGACGTAAATAATATTAAGACTCAATTTATTTGAATGTCATATGTTTTTGTCATAAATTAGCTGTGTTCCGTCTTCATCCGCGTGGAATTTACCATCTCTGGATATTTATTTTTTAATTATAAAACAAAAATAGCCTAAGTTAATCTTTATTACATCAGCTATCTGCTAGTGTAAGCCCTATCAAAATCAGTCCAACTGCTCTAAAGATTAACCTGAACTAATAGTAGTAAGATATATGTACCGAGTATACAGACATACATCTTGTTTTTACTAAAAAGCTCCTATTTTAATATTACAAACATAGACTCCAATTTTATTTATTTGTACAAATTTATGTAGATCAAACGGAAAAGAAACAAAGTTTATTATGCAAGAATAGAAATTAAAACATAAAAACAAACTTTTACTCGAACTTTAGGCTTATGTACGACATGTACGAGAACATTAACGTGCAAAACAAAAATCGCCTTCCAGATTAAATTTTGCCGGGTTATAATATTTTTTTACTATGAAGTAAATGTAACCTGAAAACGAAACCGAAGCGAATCTTTAACAGTGTTTATTTAATTAAATTGTGACTCACATTAATGATTATACATTTTATCTACCTGTACAGCGAGGTGCGTAGGCAGTGCATATGTTATAAGGGGGATTCAGTCGAGCGTCACGATAAACCAAACAAAAATATGAAACTTTTAACAGTGCTAGTACCCCTCGCTCACGCATAACACCTTGTCGTGGTAAAAAACTACTATTTAATTATTTATCATATGGGGATTTTACACTTTTTAGCATTTTGTTTAGAGAGATCAGAAAGAATATGTAAAAAACCGATCATCTTTTAAATATGTCATACGTACTCGTATGTACTAAGCTTTTTCAAGTATATAAGCTTTTCTATATAGTGATGAGTGATGACTAACCCTAATATTGATTAAACTAATTGTTGCTATCATAATATTGTCAGGCGTTTGAGTGATTGTTTAACATTGTTATAGCATTGTTACATGCAAGTGCTAATGCTAAAGTAAAAAAACGAAGTACGTAAGTAAAAAGTTCTTATTTTTATTTTAAATATATAGAGTATTTTTATTTTAATTACTTGAGACAATTAAATAAATGGGATAACTTAGGGATTGTTATTTTGATATTATTGAATTAATTAGAATATAATAATAGTAAAAAAGTGTTTTCTTTTAGTTTGGTACTTAAATAAATGTAAATTCACACCCGAAGCAAATTAACTTCATTGTTTTAGTACTTATATTAGTAATATACTTAAAAATAACCAAATGATTAACAACATGTCATAGCTTAAAAAATATTTTTTTTGTCATTAATATTTTTTCCATTTTTTTTTCTGTTGCTAACATCTTTCTACAATTTATAGATTAGTATATTGTTTGGACGCTGGTGCGATTGCGTTGCTAGGATACCAAAGAAATTGCACATCCATGGTGCTGCCCTTACCATATTTATTTTTAAATAATTATATTTTTCATACTTCAATTAACATGGTTGTTCCTACTTAAATAATATTACTACTAATAATTTTTTTTTTATATAAACTTGTTAGATATTTTTATATGCCCACTTTAAAAGCCTATATCGATAGGTAACAATTTTTTTTATTTTATCAAGAAATAGATCTGTGTATTTACGCATTGAGTAATGATATTATTAGAAAGGGTTCATTCACCCTAGTATTGCAATTAGTACAATGTGGGCGGTAATTAGATCTAGACCGATATCCAGACTGCCCTACCACCATGATACCACCCTACGGAAATGTACTCCGTTAGTTTGTGGTTTTAGCTCGGCACATTTTCATCGTTTTCTTGCAAAAAATAATCAAAACTTTGTTTTGACGTGACTTTCTTTCGTATTCTTAGCGTTTCATGCTACAGATTAATCTGGAGATAAAAGTACAATTTAAATTTTGAATTCTATAATGCTTTCTGAGCTTAAGTACTATCGCCATTGTTATTTCGAAGTTAAACACAAAAGGAAAACTAAAAAGAAAGTAACATTTGAGGTAATAGAAAAGTTTTGATTTTGAATGAAGAAAATTTGTACTTGGTGTAATTTTATTTCAGTTGCCAGCAAGGGAAGGTTTGACTACGCCGAGGAGTGCTCGTGCTCCTATCGGTAGAAGGACTGCGCTGCCTCATCAGCGTTTGAAAAAGGAAGTTAAAGAAGTAATAAAATAATCCATAAGACCTTTTCTAAATATTACTTTATGAGAATAATATATAATAATATATAATATATAGAATAATATATATATATATATATATATATATATATATATATATATATATATATATATATATATATATATATATTATTAATTTATGAGAATAATATATAGTAATTTGAAATTTTAATAATTTCAGTTAATATTAAAATAGTTGTGTCTAAATTTTTTTAGAAATCTCCTGAGAGTCCACCAGAGATGGATTCTCCAGTCGGAAGTGTGGGCAGTGATTTGAGACGACAAAACGAAGAACTGCGTGCTCGACTTGCTGGCGAGAGCGCTGATCATAAACGTCGGCTGGATGCTTACCGCCGAGCTCAACAGGGACAGGCAGCTTTAGTATCACGACTTCAGGCTAAGGTTATTGCTTTAATTATTGTATATCATTATAACTAAAATTGTGGACTAAGAATAGTTAAAGTTTAAATATTCATCACTTAGTTGCTGACTAAGGAAGAAGTACGTAATAAATATGACCAAAGAGTGTATTAATAAATTATCTATTATGATAAACTACTCAAAAAGAAATAAAACAATAAAAAAGAGGAGTGGACAAGATATATTTGTGAAAATAAAAAAGATCTTCTAAAAGTTCTAAAAAATATATTTTAGCAAACTTTTAGAACGTGCGTGTTAGTATATGATGGGCTGTCAACTTGTCAAGCTATTTTCTGTCCATTTAGACAGTTGAATGTCATATTTTTGTTCTTTTCACATCAATTTGAACTTTAAATTTAAAAAAATATTTATAGAAATTGGTTAAAATAATAATAACAACTTAACTTTTTTTATTGATAATTTAATTAATGAATTGTCTAACAAAATACCACCAGCTACCATATTATTAATATATTAGGTGCTGCAATACAAACAAAGATGTGTCGAGTTAGAGAACCAAATGCAAGAAACTACACCTCGGAGCGATGCTGGGTACAGGCATCCAGTAAGCAAGAGCATCGCGTTGCCGGCCCCCTCTGTTTCTACACCATCTACATCTGACACTCGCAGGGATGAACGGATTGGGGACCTGGAAACTGCTTTACGCAGACTTGATGAGGAGAAGCGCAAGTAAGATTCTTTAAAAGATTATTAGGATATATTTCTTACAATTGAATTCCAGAAACTTTAATAATTTAATTATATTTTAAAGATCATAAAATTCTTATTATTACATGATTATTTGTTAAATTATTAAAAATTCTGCAATTCAGATTTAATTTTAGAAGCTTAAAAATTAAATTGCCAAAGTAAATACATATAAATAAAAATGTTTTTATCAGATGTGAAAAGCTTGTATCTCAGAACAATCTGCTAAGGGACCAACTAGAAGAGTCTCACCAGCTTAATGAGGCTCTTACTAATGATCTACAGAAGCTTACAAATGATTGGGAGGCTTTAAGAGATGAAATGGCCATTAAAGAAGACGAGTGGAAGGATGAAGAACAGGTTAATATAAATAATATCATTTAGGTTTTCAATGGATTTGACACCTATATAGTAAATGTAATAAAAAAACTAAATAAATAAAATACTTAACTTAAAATTATATTGTTACATTTGCATTGGTTAGATTATCTTTCTTTTTATATAGATAACTAATCTGTTATTTTTTTTTCTATTTCAGGCCTTCAATGACTATTACTCCAATGAGCACAACCGCCTACTCAATCTATGGAGAGAAGTGGTTTCTGTGAAGCGTTTCTTTGCGGAACTACAAACTAGTACTGAGAGGGATTTGTACAAAGTAAAAAATGATATTGACTCTGCGGCTAGAGACCTTGTGGGGACATTGAGTGGATATGCTATCAATGCTTACGCTTCACAGGGTGTACAGAGTGTGAAGGTTTGTTTTATATATTTTAAATGAAATTATATGATATTTTAAACAGATTAATCACATATATTTTTCATATCGGTATTCAAAAAACACTTTTGGAAACCTGATGTTTTAAACACCAAAGTCTATGTGATTAATCTATTATTAGAAATGAAATGATGTTAAAGAAAATAGCTTTATTTAAAATGTGTAAATGTTATGAAAATCAAAGATTTTGTTTTATATACTGTTTATTTTTACAAAGTCATAGTAAATCAAATAATATATGTTAAATAATATACCACCAGTTTACTAAAGTTCATGCCTTAGATCTAAGAAGAACTGGTGCAAGAAAGTCAGTGGGACATTGTCTTTTTTTACAAGCAAAAAAAAATTACAAAATAACATTTGTTTTGAAATAGACTGAAGAGCTACATCTTTCGTTTATATCTTATGCTCATAGTGGTAAAAATGCTTGCCATTTTTCTTATTACAAAAACTGTCAGACCATTGTAAAAACACTATAGGTTTGATATAAACATTTTATATTTAAAAATTGCTTAAATATAAACAAATATGTAAAAAAAAAAATTGGATTTTTACACTTGTTGTGTCACATCAATACCATAAATTTTTTTTTTTAATTTATAATTAAATTTATGTTTCTTTGGCGACACAAACCAACATGTTGTGTGCCTTTTGAATAGGCGAAAAGTTTTTCACAGAGATTTCTACTACTCTTGCCTACCCGGCTATAATAAGAGACATAAGAGTTTATAAAAAAATAAACCCTTAATAATGTATCACAAATTGAAATCAAAACATTTTCTCCTTATTGTTAGTATCTATCTGTTTTACAGTCAGAACAACAATCAACACCCGCTGTACCAACATCCACCATAGAGATGCTGAGATCAGATCTGCACTCGGCCACTTCTCAACGTGACTCCGCAATAGCTGAGCTACGCGAGAGAGATGCTCGTATACAACGCCTATTAGGAGAGCTGCAGGGATTGGTAATATAATACTAATATTATATTTTCAGCAAAGTAACTCTTTGTTATCGATATAATCCCATCTTAAGTGCAGATTGCTCTTTAATATTGTTTGTTACATAGTGGTTTTTCTTTTCAAATAGAATTGAAATTGTTTATAATCATTATAAATTTAGTTCAATACTCACTCGGGGGAGTGATTGTATTTAAAATTATTTTCACTTTCGTCTTTTCACCAGAGCAATCTGGTAAAAAGACAAAGTGCGACGTTGAGTTCCACCACTCAACACGCAATGTCTCGAGTTCGGTGACAAGCGAAGTACGGAGTGTCTTAACATTAGGTACTTTCTGTCATTCCTGCTATGTGGGATAATAAGCGACACTAAAAGCTAAAAAAATTACTTCGTAACTAGTACTTTTATTGTATTATTTTATATGCCATAACTGACAATGTTGACATTCATTTTAAAAAACATAAAAATTTGAACTGTATTAGAACCTCCGACTCCTAGAAACTGTCCAAACCGTCTACATTATTTTTCTTAGTATAAGTGTGTGAAATTTTAAGTATTTAAATATAACTTATAGTACTCATATTTAAACGTTAAGATAAATATAAACCTCCGCAAGTGGCTATGACGTATATATACGTCAACAAAATATCTGTTACAAAACTCCTGCGGCAAATATATTCGCATAAAATTAACATAGAATAAGATTCTATACATGCCAGTAAGGAGTCTATTTCGTTTGACAAAATGAACCACTTAAGAGGTTAGCAACTAGTAAGTAGTCTCTAAAGAGTTGCTCACAACGTAAATAAGTTATAACAAACACAGCCTATAGTAGAACACATGGTTTAGCGGTCAGATCGCTTGGACAGATATCAAGAAGCGCGGGTTCGAAACCCGTTGCATTCAAATATTTATATGTTTTTTTAAAAATGTTTTCCATTTCTAAATGTGGAATAACACTTTAAAAATAGTAAAATATAGGTTAATAAATATTTATAAGTGTCTATACGTGTGGGTGTCGCCGTCGGGCAGGAGGAGCGCTGCGAGTGCGCGGCGGCGCAGTGCGCGGAGGCGGGCGTGATGCGCGCCGCGCTGGAGGAGGTGGCGCGCGCGCTCATACACGACTCGGAGGAGCACACGCCCTCCCCGCAGCATCTGCACATATCGGAGCGGAGGTGGGGCTGCCTACATGTTTGATATATTTTAAGGGTGTTTTTGTTTGATCATTAATTACTATATAAATAAATTATTTTTTATATAAATAAATTTATTATTTAAATTACTTCTCAATATAAAATTAAAAATAATATAAAAACCCTTCGAAATTGAACCTCTTTATGACATGTTTTTTATTTTATATTAACATACTACGTACTACATAATGACAGACTATACTTTTTGTTAAAATATATTTCATTCCGACACCCACAGTTCTCCGAAGCGCGGGCCGCACGCGGGCAACGCGACCGCCTTCGCGGAGAGCACCATCTCGGCGGTGCAGGCCGCGCTGCACAAGTACCAGATACAGATACACGAGCTGCAGGTTAATTAGTTTTATTTCTCTCCTCGAGTGAGATAAAGCGCGGTGTTAAGTTGCGCCACTTAGCACTTAGTGTTTCGGATTCAAGTAGATAGCGATTAACGGAGCGTCAAGGTTAAGTTTATTCTGCCTACTCTGCTATATGGAAAAAGTGTGACAGTGCTTTTTTTTATATTTCATATATATTTTTATATTTCCTATTCCGTTTTACATTTGATAACATTATTTGTTAGATTTTAGTATTTATATTAGTATAAAGTAAGCAAATATTAATCTTATGCTTGCCTGATTATATTTTTTGATAAAAAAATAATAAAATAAATTATCAACTAGTCAATTTTTCGTGTTATTTCACGATTCATGTTAAATTTTAAAATTGATTTTATTATATAAAATTTTAATGTTCAATATTCAATAAAAATAGACTTTTAAATAAATATTTTTCATTAAATAATAAAGTATACTTTTCAAATTGTAGGTCAAACTCCAAAACTCCCGGGAACAATTGGTGACTAGTCGTAAGCACTGTGAGGCGGCTGATGCGACCATCGCGTCTTTGGAGGGCAAAGTGCAAGATTTGCAAGGTAATGTTTAGACATATATTTATATTTTAATAGCAGGATAGGCACAGAGGATCACTTTCCGCCCAAATTAGAAACATTGCGTCTTGAGTGACGGATCTCAACGCTGCAAATATTTTTAACGAGTAGTGAACCCTTCACCGCCGCCATCCAAACGCTGTCACGCAGGTGGAGCCGCGTGCGAGGCGCTAGTAATATAAATAACTATCAATCCTGCCTGTTGCCTGTTTTAAGTTTTGGCTAGTTGACTACTAGATTTGGCTAGTTTGAACTAGTTTTTCAATGCCTTTGTTAAACTTATCCTTTTTTTCTTTATTTAGAACCTAACGTAACCCGTTTAATTGATTCGATTCGGAATAATTCGGAGTAACGACTAGTTTTATATGGTATTCGTTTTTGAAAATCGATTTTAATAAATTTAGTTCTAACTAGGGTCGACGCCTTTCATTCAAAATATCCTTTTAATTGTGACATATATGTATATTGTCAATATTTGACTCCGTTGTTATATACTTGTATGAAGACTGTAATTTTACTAAGTCTTTGTCTTGCCTGGCAGGGTAGACAGAAAGTACCTAAGTTAAGACACTCCGTACTTCGATTTCCATCGAATTCGAGACATTGCGTGTTGAGTGGTGCAACTCAACGCCGCACTTTGTCCTTTTACCAGAACGACGAAGTGAAAATAATTTAAATATAATCACTCCCCAGAGTGGGGATCGAACCCACAATAGATCGCATTTACAGTCAGACGCTGTCCTACTGCGCCAAGACCGGCTTCAATTATGTAATTGTTTTTTTTTATTATGACTTTTCTACCTTTTTATATGTTCCCCATACAACACTATATTGGCGAGTGATGTCTTAGTGAATGAATAAAAATGAAAAATGAAATTTTAATTTTAGGTAAATTGGACCAGTCCAATGCAGATCTAAATCAACTGTTGCAAGAGAAGGACTCAATGCAGAAAACTCTGGAATCGTTGAGAATGGATAAGAATAATTTAGAAAGAAACAGAGTTGAGATCAATGCTATGGTGAGATTATATTATTTCAATGTTTTGTTTATTTAAATTTAATATTTTTAATAATTAATATGATACTGAGTTTATCTTTTACCATATATTATTACTTATTCATACAACTAAATAAATCCGGAGTGTTTGATTGTAGAGTGGAGTGTCTGTTATATTAATCGCTTTTTGTGAAATTTATATGTATGAAATGTATACATGGTAAATGTACCAAAATAACATTTTTTGCTGCTTGTGTTTGTCTGTGTGTTTCGGATAATCTCTGAAATTGTTGTACCGGGACTTTTACTGGCACAAAACTGATGTAATAAAGAATTAGCCTACTTTTATTTTAAAATTATAAAATAAAGTACCAGACATGTTGAGTTCCGCGCGAACGAAGTCACGGACACAGCTAGTATTATTCTGCACTCTTTTATTATAGCGCCATCTAACTGAAGCTGCTGTACAGTAACGGGTCGACGTGTTTTCGTTATAAACCTTTTAACATGTATAGGATCCATTTTTAATTGATCTTAACACATCTTTTATGTAGGTTAGGTTCAATTTTTAACAACTTTATTTCTAACATGCTTTTATGAGCTTCTAAATCATTTATCAATAAAGCTATATAAAAAAATCTTGTAACGCCATTCTGAACCACTTTGTATCCAACTTTTTTTTGAAAATTTGCCCGTGTGTCCGGATCTGGATTTTGCTATTACAATACAATTGTATACATTTTTTTAAAACTATATAATCTATTTATTTAAAGGTGGAATCACTAACATCAGACTATGAAAAACTACAAAAAGTGAATTCACGTCTAGAGAAGAATGTAGAAGCTCTTGAAGGAGAGAAGAGAGCTTTAAACTCCGAATTGGACCATTTGAAACACGAAGCCGCCAATAGAGAATCTGTACTCAGGTAATACTGTATTATTTTATTTATTAAAATTTATTTGAATTAAGTTGTTAAATTTAATACATTGAAAAAAACATTGAAAAGGGGCATTTAAATGTATTTTACTATTTTTAAAGTGTTATTCCACACTTAGGGTTTGCAAACCTTTTGAAAAAAACTTGTAAAATTTTAACGCATCGGGATTCGAACCCGCGTCTCTTGGAAACCACCCAAATTTTTTTGAATTTAAATGTGTGGATTCTTATAAAAAAATAATGCCATCGTGACGCAGTGAGAGGGCGTCGGACAAGAACCAAATGGGGAATGATTTTATTATTTTTTTATTTATTATGTTCTCTCGTATGACAAAAGGTGGTGTTGAGTTCGTCACTCAACACACAATGTCTTGATTTTGGGAGGAAATCATTCAACGGATTGTCTTTGAACTAGGTTGTCTTTGACTACTCTGCTATGCGGGATAAAAAGTGAAGTTGTTTTTCTTATAATATTAAAGGTGTACATCGTACACCAGCACCTAAGTCGTAAAAACTTTAATTTCGATTAAGATAATTAAAAAAAACTGCTTTAAAAAGTAAATATTTTATTAAAAAATAAATCGTTCAACAAAATAATTGTTTTGCCAAACATAATTATTTTGTTTTAACATCACTATATTCATGCATAAAATTTTTAGAACTAAAAAATGTAAGATATCACTTATATTATACATTATATTATTATTATATTTATACATTATTTTTTTATTTAGATCTGAAGAAGAACGTTCGTCTCGTTTGCGATCAGAGCTGGTTACTATTAGAGAGGAGTTAAACAAAACAGCGTTGACTAGGGATCTGTTGGATCAACAGAAGTTGGAGGCAGATGCTTTACTGACTCAAATGGAGAAGAACAGAAGTATGTGTATTGTGTATCTACACAAAAAAAAATTGAAATGTCTGTTTGTAATATTAAAATGACCGCTTTTTACCAAGTAAATATGTATGTATGTATACTCAGTAAAAATACGGAAATAACATTTCTTACGATTCTTATCTGTCCCTTTGTACCGGCTAATCTATGGGACGGCTGAACTGATGTTGACAGGACTTTCAATGGCGGATAACTGATATAATGAGGAGTAACTTAGATCCAGAGATGTTAAATTCCACGCGGATAAAGTCACGGGTATAGTTCGTCATTTATAAAAAACGATTTTTGTCTGTCTGTTTGTTCCGACGGATAATATTTGGAATGGCTGAACTTATTTTGATAGGACTTCTACTGGCAAATAGCTGATGTTATATGTTGTAAGCCAGAAATACTAAGTAATGAAAACCATACAAGCCCTCTGACAGCTAAGCCATACGTTTCATATGTGGCTGCGTCGAAATTCTTATACGCTTGCTACAACTCATTTTTGCTGTGTTACCTCTCTGTAGAGACATTTTAATTATACAACATTTTAATATCTGCTACCTAAAATTTATTTCCATGAACCCTCTTTTGTTCATTTAATTTTCAAAATATCTAATAATACTTCTAGTATCGAAGCGGTTTTATGTTATTACTATGTTATTTTAGAAAAATCTATATTTTTTTTACTATATTCTTTCCTTTCCCATAGGTTGACTAAAGCGATAAGACAGCCTTTGCATATATTTTATATTAGTATTTTATTTGTATTTTTCTTTTTGTTTCTTGGTTTTGTGCATAATAAATTATAATCTGTCTATTTGTTTTTTTTATTTATTTATTATTAATTTTAAAATTATAGGTGAATTAGAAATCGAGTTAGAGAGGACCCTGCTAGAGCGCGGCGATTTGCAAGACTTAGTCGATAAATTACAGTCACTTGTGCGCAACCTCGAGGCGGATAAGAAGAAGCTTATTGAGGATGTCAAACACGTAAGTCTTATTAACTTTATTTATAAAAAAAGGAAAAAAAATCATAGTCGACATTTATACACAAACTCCACGCCTTTGCAAGATACTTCGTACTACGTTTTCCGCCAAATTCAACGTATTGTGTGTCGAATAGCGGAACTCAACGCCAAGCTTTGCCTTACCAAAGTGAAGAATGAAAATAATTAGTATATAATCATTTCCCGAGTGGGAATAGAACCCACAACCGAACGTGTTTACAGTGATATTGTATTTATAAAAATGGTAGAAAAAACATGGTAAAATAGTTATACTTTTATGCATTAATATTTTGATTTTTTTTATATATTATGTTTTATTTTTCAGTTGGAAGATGAAAAATCGTCCCTCTCGAACCAATCGTCGGAACAGCAAGGGGATTTGAACTCGCTCCGCAAAGAACTGCTCGCAGCTGAACAGAATCGCATGGAGTTGGAAGCGGACAAGTCTTCTTTGTATGAGAAGATTAAGTTCTTGGAAGGAGATAGGGAGAAAGTTGAGATTGAGTTACGACAGGTCGTTAGGTGAATTACTGATTTATTCTTTATTTTTTTTTTAATATTTATATATTTTTTTATTAAATTAATTTAATTTAACAAAGATATTGCGTTTCTTTTTGTCAATGTAGAACAAATTAGTTGAAAATGCAAAATACACAATACAGTTATGTAGGATTATTTGGTTGTGTACAGTACGACAATGGTTATGAATTTAATTCTCACTCGGGATTTTTATAAAAAAAGTAGCTATCTTGATTGTTTTTGCTTATTATTGTTAGTATTTTATATTTTTTTGAATAGGGAACGTGGTGAGCTTAGCTCCCAACTGACAGCGATGGCTCGCAAGAAAGACGCGCTCAACGAGGAGATCATCCGCCTCCAGCAGAGACTGGAGCAAGCCAACGAGACCATCGGCAGGTTAAACAGAAACCTGGACGACCAGGTCAAAGACTGTGAGGAGAAACAGGTGTTTAGAAATTATGTTTTTTTAAGTCAGGTCTTTACAGTAAATTTTTGCTATTAGTGATTTTTAGATTGTAGTTATTAGCCAAAGCTTATAAATCAGTTCTGGATATTTATTGTAATATTTGTAATATAGATAATATATCGTCTGCTCAAAGTTTAAATTATCGTGCAATTTAAAAAAAAAGTAACTCAGTTTTTATTTGAAATGTTGACAAATCTATTATTTTATCATATCTTGGCTAACTCCATGTAAACTACATGTAAGATTTTTTATTTAATTTTTTTCGTGTGTCTCTCTCTTTCTATTTATAAGGAAGTGAAATTCGGCTTGGGATTTATTTATAATAATATTTAATATTTTAAAAGTAATATTTTATTTTTAAAACGTTATTACCATTTAAGTATATTAAATATATATATATATATATATAAATAAATACAGTATATGTATGATTAATAGCAAATCCATAAATCAATAACCATGACGCCGTGGCGCATATTTAAACTATTTTCATATCCTCTGGTAAGAAAAAGCGCGGTGTTCAATTTCGCCCCTCAACAAGCATTGCCTTGAGTTCGGCGAAGAGATGAGTACGGAGTCTTGACACTGGATATTTCCTATCTACATTTTATATTTTATTTTGAAATTCATAGATACTAATAGATAACCTGGACAAAGACAAGCAACATCTACAAGAGCAGCTAGCGGGTCTCCGCTCTGAAAAAGATGCACTTGAAGCAGTCCTCTTTGATACTGCCAACATGCTGGAGGACGCGGAGAGCAGGAGAAGTAAGCTGGAGCAGGACTTGCAGGAGAGCTTAGTACAGCAGGAGAGTTATAAAGGTCGGTCGGTTGTCGATATGTACGGGGCCATCCTTCATACATAAGAAACATAAAGAAAATTAATTGTTTAATTATTTAAGTATTTCATTATTGATATTATGCGATGGATAAATTATTTTTAATATTTTATTCCAAAAAAAAATAAAATACATTAATATAAATAATATAAATATTACAAAGATAGATAGATTTAAATAAATGTTTTCAGTGCAATTTCAATGGGAAAATATACAAATAAAATATATTTTGCCCAGGTCAAATAAATCGTCTGTCGAAAGATCTAGAAAATAGTGAGAAGAAGCTTCGAGAAACAAGAAACAGTATGTCGCAACAATCTGGGAAGAAGGAGGCGGAGTACCAGCAAGTTATCACTAACCTGAACCGCACCACCACTGAGAATATTACTAAACTTAAAGAAGAAAAGGTATATGTAGAATTTGTAGAAATTAAATAAGTATTAAAATAATTATTTATCGTTATTGATGTGTTTTTATTTCTCTGCTCTGGTAGGACAAAGCGCGTCGTTAAGTTATCCACTGAACATGAAATGTCTTGATTTCGGACGGTAAGCAGTCAACGGAATGTCTTGACATTAGATTGTTCCTGGTTACCCTGTTTTGCGCGATGAAATTACTTTTTATTAAGTTCATTCACAAATACAATAGAGAACACAAAAATCATAGACTTTATTTATTTAAATGACGAATTAAAATTGCTGTATTGATTTTTACTGTTTAAATCCTTTACAAAATTCTTTCTTAAAGACATCGTAGTGTTTGTAATATTTAATTTATTATTTAATGTACTTCTTATACATTATTATGCCAATTTTCTTCTCTTCTTGTGCAAACGGTGGAGTATTTTCATTAAAAAAGTATCTGTAACTGTGAAAATACAATAAAAATTATTCTAACAATTTAATTATAACAGGAACAACTCCGCCAATCGCTGGAACACAAGCTGAGTCAGACGATCGCGTCGCTCACGAGCGAGAGAGAAGCGTTCGAGGCGAGCGCGCGCGAGAAAGAGAAGAAGCTACTCGCGGCGCGCGATCAGCTCATGCTGCAGCACGACGAGGCCATGCTGCGGGCCGAGAATGATAAGCAACAGGCGCTGTTGATGGGTGAGACATTGTCTCAATTCCAGACATTGTGTTGAGTGACGGAACTCAACGTCGAAATTTTTTTTACCAGAAAACATATAAAAATAACTAAAATATAATCATTCCCCCTTTAATTATACAGTAAAATATTGTTCTAATGCGCTAGAGTGGCCTTAAAAAATAAAGTGTACTTAGTATAATAATTTTAGGAATGTATGTATGTATATATAAAAAAATTATGTTGGTTTAATTGAATTTAATAATTTTCATTTTCATATTTACTAAGGTATTTGTAATTCAAATTTTAACGTATACTTAAAATAAATATGATTTCTTTTTATTAGATTGTTATTGTTTATTGAGAATAAATATATACTGTTGTATATTTTCTGTGCTATGTCTATTGTTTACAACTATAAAAAATAAATTTATATAATAATAAATTTTGATTAAATCTTTCCATGAAAAAAATACTTATCCCTTTTTAGCTCATCAAGAACACCAAGCGCTACTAGAACGTCTAGAAGAGGCTAAGCGAATACTCAATTGTGAACAGAATAAGTTAGACCGCGTCAAGAGAGATGCTCAGGCTAAGGCAGATCAGGATAGGAACTTCATCAATCAGCTCAAAGATGACCTAGCAGCTATGAAGACGAAGCTGGAGGAGGCGAAGTTAGTATAGGTTTATGTTAATTAGAAATTATATTTTTATTTATATATGATATGATGATTTCTAGATTTTTTTAATTCCATTTGCCTTTTAATGAAGAAAATAAAATAATTTTGTGACAATTGTGTTTTCTATATTATGCTTATTTGTATAGTTATATTGTGAGTTGAATGGCGGAGTCAAATGCCGCTTTTTGTAATCAGAACGGAAATATTGAATATTTTCAGTACAAATTGTTGTCTCAGATACACAAAATTGGATACGGTGTTTATTATGCCTTATGTGAACAAATGAACAGTTGTATTATTTTCTTACTAATGTATAGAATTTTCTAAAATGTTTACTAATGTATGTTTAGCGCTCTAAATTTAGTCTATTTTACTATAGTTATGTGACAGACTAAATAATTTTTGGGTGAAAATTCGTATTTTTTTAATAATGAACGACTCGTGTACATTTTAAAGAGCTACAGCGGAAGACGACTGCGTGAGATTCGAGAACCGCATAAAGGAGCTGCACCTGGAGAAGGAGGCCGGCAACCGCGAGTGCCAGGAGACGCGCGCGCAGCTGTCGCTGGCCGAGGACAAGTACGACGCCGCCTACGCGCAGCTGCAGGACACCATACGCAAGCTCAAGGATTGTGAGTACAGGCAACGCGTTATATAGAGACCGCACTATAAGAAACTCAGATTTTATCATATTAACCAGTCGAATTCGTACTGCGTTGTATGGAAACCGATGAAACTTACAATTATCACAAATCACTTCATTCGTACCTGGCTCTAGGGAGACCAATAAATACAAAAAATAAGATAAATTATAAATTACGTTTATCGAATTGTCCATACAAGTAAATTATAAAAAATTGAAACAAAAACTGAGTGCTGCGTTATAGAAGGGTTGACACTACATGGGGTGGAGTTACTCATTCGTAGTCTTTGGTTTTCGTGATTAAAATATTAAATATATCAAATATTTTAAATTTAATTATTTTTGAAAGATTTACTAATTGTACTATTTTTATTTATTTAAATTTGTTATCCTAATTTTAGATTTGATTTTACATATTTTATATTATTACTACAACTTATTACTCCAACTTATTTTATAACATATTATAAATTTCATATTACAGTATTCGAAAATATATTCTTGAAAATCTGTCATATTGTACACTTTTTGCAGTAGTCTGTGGTCCCAAGTACAATTAATTATTTGAATTATGGGATTTTCAAAAATGTATTTTTTTAAAATTTATTCTTTAAGTTATTTCATTTAAAATGTATAAAAATCGCGACAAGCAAAGATCTTATTACAGTGAGTACTTATTATAAGTGAGATGAAACTATTATCTGCATAATAATATAATTTTCATTCATTGGTGAATATGTTGTATTCCAGTGGAGAACGAGTCGGAGAGCCTCCGCAAGGAGCTGTCGGACGTGCGGCGCGCGCTGTCGGCCGCCGCGGCGGAGCGCGACAAGTACGGCGCGGCCGCGCGCGACCTGCGCGACCACGTCAAGCGCGCCGAGCACGAGCGCCGCGACGCCGCGCGCGCTCGCGACGAGGCCTACCACAAGATCGCGGGTGATTAAACCTATTTCAATATAATCACTCCTACGAGTGTCATCAAAGATCACCGTCACCGATCACGCTGGTTCTTATTAAATATGTTAATTATTGATTTATTATAAAAAAAAGGAAAAATATTACTAAGACAACAAAATGACATCTTGATTTTTGTACCATTGTTTTAATTAACTGGAAGGGTGGTTTGTTTATTTACGACTATAATGTCTAATAAATAATGAAATATAGTGTCCATGTCTATTTACGATTTCTAAATTTTTCTATGCAGTCGTTTTTATCTTTTAATACATTGCTTTGTATGTACATGTTTATTACAACTCACAAAATTATAACACGAAAATTATAAATGAAAAAAACATCGACTTTCACTACATTTTACATCAAGTATTTTTACTACATATTCTGAATTATTCAATAAAACTAAATAAAGATTTGTACGCTGAATTCAATTAAATTTTTGACTTCCGACATATGGCAAACGAAAATGCATATTGTCGTATACCTCTTTTTAAACAAACAATTTAATTAAAAACCAGTATAATAAATTTTTGTCCAACTTAACTCTAATAATGTTAAAATGTTATTGCGAAGTTTTATACCGTCTTTACACCGCACAGCAGGGTAGCCAGCCAGTGTCGAGAGACTCCATCGACCGCTTTCCGCCCGAAATGGAGACATTGCGTGCTGAGTTGCGAACTCAACGCCGCATTTTGTCTTGAACATTATTACCCCTTGGGATCGAACTCACAACAAATCCCGTTTTAAAGTAATAAACGTTATGATAAATTATATTTACTTATTAATTTATTTTTATTTTCCAGGCTTAGAAGAACACCGCACTTCCCTGGAGCTGGAACTGTCCCGCGTACAAGCAATGTTGAAGGAGAGCGAAAGTGGTGGCGAGCACACGGAGCGGGCGCTGCGCGGCACCGAGGCGCAGCTCAAACGGGAGCGCGCTGCTTTGGAACAGGCACAGCACGACATTAAGGAATTGCAATCTAGGTTTGACATAAAAGAAGCATTTTCACTCTTCATTCTGCATTGTGTCAAAAAACTCCGTTGACAGTTTATTTGTGTATTGAGTACCGAACTCAGCGCCGCGCTTTGTCTTACCAGAGTAGGGAAATTACAATAGTTTTTGGTGTTTATAATTGACGTTTGTTTTGGGAATAAGGTTTAAATATAATAATTGTTAATTAATTTGTTGCCTGTAGAATTAAACTTTACTTAATTTTTAATTCATGTTTATTATAAAAAGGTAAAATTTTATTATACTTCCGAATAGAACTAAATAGAATGCAAGCAAGTAAAACTTATTCGAAGATACATAATTATCTATGTGTTATATAATGTTAATTAATATGATTTTTTCGTGATTTCTTCCATTTTGAATGATAAGTAGAGGACTTCTATAAATTAGTGACTATTTGCCTATTTGTTTAGATATTTTTATATTAGAGATAACAATGTAACAGAGATACTAATTACGCTATTTCATTTATCTATTAACATAAAATTTAACCTTATGTATGTTTATACAGTATAATACCTAAACGAAATTATAAACGAATTTTTCTTCTAAATAAGACTACAAAATGAAAGCGAAGAACGCGAGCGCATAGCGGGTGACGCGGCCACAGCAAGACGTCACGGTGCCGAATTAGAGGCGATGTTAAACGCCGCGCGCTCAGACCTCGCCGCGGCTAGACAACGCAATGCGGAGTTGGATGAAGCGTGTAGGGCTAGGGATCAGGTATTGTACCATATATAGTAGAATAAATATGCTTGTGGGTTTGATTTCGAACGAGGTGAGGTTAGATGAAAAATAGCATAGAATTAGATGAAGTGTACGAAAAGTTAATATTTTTTAATTGAATGATTATATTATACAAATGTATTGTCTTGACACAAGGTTGTCTCTGACTACCGTGTTACGCGAGATAAAGCCTGGAGTTGTAAACTTATTACAAATAAGTAATCTAGCTATAATATAACAAATTTCATATTTATGTACCGGTTGATATAAAATAAACAGGAAATGTTTTGGAAGGGGTACCAAAACAAAAAAAACAGCAAAAAATGCATTTAAATCGGGTTAGCCCTTTCCGAGATAAGGATGCAAAAACGTACAGACAAAAGGTACACATACAAACAAAGATAATTCTAATATATGTATAGATAATTCACGCTACTCTACATCTAACCTCGTCTCAAAGAAAATCAATTCCATAACCTATGGTCAATATTTTACATGAACGTGTAAGAAGCAGAGATAACTCGACATGTTATGATCTTATTTCCTTTGACATAAATCTCGCATATTATTCATACTAAATAATATTTTCAATTGTTAAATACATTATTTCGGCTGTTTTGGGATTTGTTTATAGGAATTAGTGCTACGATTAGAAGACTGTAGATCTAAGGAGCGCCGTTTGGAGGAGCTGAAACACAACTTGGAAGTATGTCTCGCAGATGCCACGCAACAGATACAGGAACTGAAGGTCATTTTAAATATTTAAAACAATACTTATTATAACAACAATTTAAACAAGATCATCTTTATCTTTAGAAAAGTGTCGTATTTAATAATAAAATATTAATATCTGTAACTTGTAATAATGGTTTGCGACTGTTTTCTTCTAAAAACGTTATATATTACTTTTCATTTACATTCATAACATTCTTTTCATATATATATATATATATATATATATATATATATATATATATATATATATATATTACTTTTCAAATGTTTTATTCTTTATTTGTTAACAATTTGTTCGGATACAGTGTTACTTTTTAAATTACTTTTAAGAATAGTATGAATTCGAATATTTATTGCATTGTATTGTGTTACAATCATTAGGAAACCAGATGAATACAAAAGATCTTTGTATATTCGTCAGACGCGTGTAAACAGCGCGGAGAGCCGTTACCGCGCGGTGGAGGCGTCGCTGGCGCAGTGCGAGGCGGCGCGGCGCGACGCGGAGGCGCGCCTGTGCAGCGTGGCGCGCTCGCTGCGGCGCGTGTGCGGCGTGCAGCCCGACGGCGCCGTCACCGCAAACGCGCGCCGCCGCCTCGCCAGCCCCGCCCGCCGCTACGGCGGAAGTGCCGAGTCGCACCGAGGTATATCTGCTTCTCTCACCACGTGTAGGTTAGAGCGAGACAACGTCTAGCCGACATGAAGTTACCCTATGTTTATCTTCCTCACTGTTTACACATTGGAGCTCGATGCCGCACTGGTTCTGCGCGTCAGTATCGCGATGCATAGAGTTGGATCACATTATGTCCGTCTCTATCACATTATGTAGATTAGAGCGAGTTAAAGGCTACTAAGACTCGCACGATGATATTAGGGTCCTGACGCTATATATTTGTCTTCTTGTCTCTCTATCTGCATAGCACTGAGCGAGGAGCTTCGCTAGCGCCGCGACGCTATCACTTCGATGGTACTAAATTGCTTCACAGTATATCTGTCCGTCTCACTGAGTAGGGATAGCCTAGAGGGAATAAAAATGTTTTACAATATATTATACATTTATAATAAAATGTATAATATATTGTAAAACATTTCACTTTTCACTGAAAATATTTACGTAATATGTATAAAAGAGATGATTTCAATGAGATTTTATTTTTGTTTCTAGGTCGTGATCATTCCGAAGAGCGCAATGAAATCTTCGACGTAGACCCAGAACTGATTAAAAAGGGGATGCGTAACTTGATGCACGAAGTATGCCAGATTGAACGTGAGAAGGTATAAACCAAAAATATATTTTTAATTTTATTTCTAGGATTGATTTGTACTTTTTTAAAAATAACTTTGAAGAATACGAAAAAATGTTTTACTGTGTTTTTGAAGTAGCTAAGGTAGCCCGATAAGTACATAACCTTCAGATTCAAAATTATCGACAGAGAAATTTACTATAGTGTAATAAAATGTAGATGCCTATATATTTATAGTGATTTATATTTACTTAATATCGTAATTAATAATCTCCATACCCTGTACAACTTAGCTTGATCTTTTTGACAGACGAGCTAGTCATATTATAATTTTCGGATAACGCTGGAATCTTTGGGGACTTTTATTTTATATGTATATTTTTACTATTTTTACAATTTTTAAAATCATTTAATTAAGAAAATAATATGTTAGTCATTGCAAAATTATGTCGATCATTAAATTTACATATGTCAAAAAGATCAAGCTAACTTGTACATGGTACCTATAGATGTATTTAGTTATACAGGATGTTCCGTTGATATGTTAAATTACGTTTGTTTTAGTTACGAAATGTTTACTTCCCATATTAAATTTATATATTAAATATGTATATGCGACTACCAGGACGACTTCAAGTCTCAAGTGGCAGTACTAAAGAAACAACTCAAAGATGCCACAGAACAGCAAGGCAAAGGGGAAGGGAAGCTGCAATCTCTCAATACTAATTTACGTGGTGTACAAGAGGAGAAGTCGCGTCTGCAAGCCGCCGTGGGGCAAAAGGAGGCTCAGCTTAACGCTTTGGTTGGTACTTCTACTTGTTTTGTGATCTGTGCTCTGGTTAATAGAAGTAAATTTATAATTAAATTATTTTAATAATTATTTCGTATTGTGTTTAATCTATGTAAAAATAATTTTATTTTTCATTAGTCAACTACAAATTCATTTTATTCCGTAGGATTCACCGATATATTTAGTAAATTCTAAAATATTTTATAACTAATAATTGAAGTAGGCAATAGTACAATATTTTTAATATTAATTAATTAATGTTTAATATAGTACATATAAATATTTCAGAACGAATCAGTACAATCAAAGACAGTGGAGATCAGTAACTTGAGAGATAAGATTACTAGTCTTGAAGCGGCATTGAGTTCAATAACCGAGGATAAAGTGCAGAATGAGGTAATGTTCGTAAAATTATATCTATACTAATAGATAAATTTAGAGTGCCAGTTTGTCATATTAAAATTATCACTCTACTAAATGCATATGTTTGTTTACACGACGGTACATGTAAAATAACATTTTTTGTCTGTATGTTTGTTCCGGCTAAGCTCTTAAACGGATTGACTATTTTTGACAGAACTTTCATTGGCAAAGGATATTTATTTTACAATTATAAAATTAGATAAAGGCAACAACAAAAATAGAAATTTTTGTTGTTGCGTACGTCGTGGCACAGTAGCAAAATGTCGTCTAACTGAAAATGTAAATGTTTGTGGGTTCCTTTTCCAAATAAAACTATGATCTTAAAACCATTGAGCGTAGAAAGTTGAAATTGATTTGTTCATTTATCCGAGAGTATAGATAGAGGGTTTGTCAAAAATTTCCTAGAATAGTAAAAGATTTCCGGAAATATCCGCAGAGTTGGGATTTTACCATTTACATATTTTAAATGTTTATGGTTTGTGCATGTTTTCTAAAAAAAATTTTATTTGTAGAATAAATCAGAAAGCCTTCGCGTTCAACTGGCCGAGCGCGTTCAAGAGGTTGGTCAATTAAGAGAAGCTCTTGCGGCGGCTGAAGGTTAGTTATTTTAAGTATTAATGTATTAATTTAAAATAATGTGACATTATTTTTTCAATTAAAGCTTTAGTCATATATAATCTATAAAATTATTAAATTGTGATATGTAAGTATTTCGGTTTTGTGTATGTATTATTTCAGTTTTTGTTCGGTATCTTGTATCTTTAATTAATCCAATTTTTTATGGGGTTTCATAATAGATGACAATTAGACTGTATTTTATGTATTTTAAATGAAACTTTTTTAAACTACATGTGACCACGAACTATTGTTAAATGTTCGAAACCTAAATAAACGCGATTAATCCGTTTAAAATAATTTCATCGAAAATGTGTAAAAGTCACTAAAATCAAAGATGTTATTAAGTATTTTATGTATATTCATTTAATAAAAAAAATATTGATATCATATATAAGTATGTATATTTGTGACAAGCATTTTTATCTCAATGCTCTCCTGTAGAATTTTAGTTATGTGTAAACAAAAATGAATTCAATTAAAATAATAACAGTTATAATATGTATAACGTACCGTGGCAGGTCGCGCGGCGCGCCTGGACGTGCGCCGCGCGCAGCTGGAGGGCGACGTGCAGCGCGCGGCCGTGGCGGCGCGCGACCGCGAGCACGCGCTCAAGGTTATCTTAATTACTTTTTTTTATACCGTCATAGTTTTAGTTAACTGAGATAAGCTCTGCTAAGACAAAGTGCGGCGTTGAGTTCCACCACTCAACACGCAACGTCCCGAATTCGGTGAAAACGAAGTACACTCCGTACTGACACTAGATAGGTTGACTTTCTATCTACCCTGCTATGCGGGATAAAAAGCGTGAAGCTAAATAAAACTGAAATATGGAATGAAATTCATATTTACTGTACCAGATTTATTGGACGACAACGTTATCTGAGCGAGAGGCCGACAAGTAGTACAATAATTATTATTCTACTTACATATATGTAATTACACACAATACATATGCATAATTATTGGTAATAGTTTCAATACTTAGAATTTATATAATTAATTGGTTATTGTTGTGTATTGTGACAGTCTAGAAGCTACAAGAGGCTTACGCAGTGAAAATAGTCATATTTAAATTATTTTCGTTACTTCGTTCTAGTAACACTCAATATGCATACATAAATCATTTTGGGGTGGAAAAGTGGAAAACAGTCAACGAAGTTTTTTAACACGAGTTCTATTAAGTGAAATGTGTCTGTTAAAATCGTATTGTCAGTCCATCTTGAAAGCTAACGATATATATATAAATGCAGAAGCTGCAAGAGCGTTGCGAGGGCTACGCGCGCACAGTGTCGTCGCTGGAGGACCGCTGCACGTCGCTGAAGGGCACGGTGGAGCAGCTGTCGGCGGCGCTGCAGAAGGCGGCGGCCGCCGAGAGCGAGCTGCGCGCGGAGCTGGCCAAGGCGCAGCGCGTGCTCGGCGACAGCAAGAACAACGAGAACGGCCTCATGGACAAGTTGCGCGTCGTACAGAAGAATATGGGTTAGTGTACATGGTGTCTTCTTTAAGTAATTGTTTATAAAAGATGCCTAAACATCCGACTTTTAAAAAAGGAGCTTATCACTTTGATATGTATGTTTGTAATATTGTTGGATTTAAATATTTGAGTGTGATGACCATTTAGACTTCCAAGCACGTGTGTTTACTTTGGTAAGTGTATGTTTGTCTACGAATTTCTTTAAAACTAAAAGTTATACCGAGATGATTTACTTAGAGAATTTAAGTTAGGTATAATTCAATTTAAGGAACAGTATAAGTTTCATAAAAATCAGATATATAGGTAGATCATTCGTAAGAAAATACATGTACGTAGTTGTATAGTTATCATGATCATCATCAGGCGGTTTAATTTTATATAAGATTATATTATTCTGCTTGTTATTTCGTTATCAGTACTAATTGTGGTTTTGTTTTTTTCCTTATTTCTAAACATATACCAATACCAATAATAAAAAACATACCAATTGTAAAATTGATAATTTATAAAATCATTTATAATACACTGAGATTAATAAAACTGTTTTAGTTTAATAACATTTTTGTTTTAACTACATCAATAGAAATAAGGAAAAGTATTTCTTAATATTTGATAATTCTAGCAAACTGTGAAAACGAGCGTCGAGTGCTAGCAGAGAAACTGGAGAGCGCCAAAGCGACGCTCAGCGAACTGAAGCGCCTCAACTGCACGCTGGAGGACCAAGTGCACCGTCTTACCAACCAACTGGCTGCTGTTGAAGCTCAAAGGTGATCATCAGTGTAAAACAGTACCACTTTATAGACCAAGGACTTTAAATTGATATCAAGGCTATCGGATATCTAATTTGTTATATTATAAACCGATAGAAATAAAACAAACACTATATATATTATTTATTATATACCGATAGAAATAAAACAAACACTAAATGTGTATGATTTCTCTAGTGTAGTAAAGCGCGGCTTTTGGTTCCGTCATGGAATTCAAGCGGAAAGTAAAAGATGACTCGTCTTGACATGGTGATTGGTTCGATTCCCACTCGTGGGAATGATTATTTTTATGTCCTTATTCTGGTAAAACAAAGCACGGTGTTCATTTTCGTCATACAACACGCAATATCTCGAATTTAGCGGAAAGTGGGAGTGCGGAATGTCTTGGCACTAGATACTTCCTGTTTACACTGCTATAAAATAGCGTGAGCCTAAAAAAATGACATACGTAGTACTTTGTTTTAAAATTTGACATATTACTCAGAATTATTTGTAAGTTTGTATATTTTTCTAAATATTCCTTAAGAATATCTAATAAATGCTTTTTAAAAATATATAAAATAAACGTATGTCAAACATGTAATTCATTTGATGTATGTGTTGAAAAATATTTCTTTTCGTATTAATAGAAAATAATTAACTGAAAATCTACTAACAATTATAATATATATTTCAGGGCGGACTTCGAATCCCAACTGCGTGTGACGACGTGGGACGGCAAGGAGAGCAACGACAGCGAACTGGAAAGAGAGCTGCACTCCCTACAAAGAGAACGCTCAGAACTCAAAGCTAAGAACGACGCGCTACAGGACACTGTGAGGAAACTGGAGGCGGACAGGAGGATCACCAGACCCTCGGTGTTGAGGAGCAAGAGTCACGATAGAAGTGATAAGAATGTATATTATTCTTCGGATTTAGATTCTGGTATGGGTTTTGTTTTTTTTTAAAGATAATTGGTGTTATGTAAAGTTTCATGAAATTTCATAGTGGTTTAATGGGACAGTACGGTTTTCTGAACGCCGCGCTTAAAACAGAGTACGGCGTTGAGTTACGCCATTCTACACACAATGTTTTTATTTTTTTAGAAGTAAATTTAAATTTTAATATATTGACAGGAAAGGATAGGTCGAAAGTCTTATATTTTGATAGTATCGCAATATTAGCAGTGTTCAGTGTATTTGATAGCGTAGTTGTCTATTGCCTGTTTATACGCAATGGTTCTGGATTTCACTTTGAAGTATGTTTTGTATTAAAAATACTTTTTCGGTTACTCCTTTTTTTTAAATAAAAAAAGCTTCATAATTTTAGGCGCATAGCAGGGTAGGTAAAAAAACCTATTATCAAGACACTTCATTCTCAGTTTTTATTTTGCTAAATATTAGTCTCTTTGGCCGTAGGTCCCGATTCTACAAAAGACTCACGGTACAAAGACTACAAGGAGGTGCCTTGCAAAGATAAATCTTATACGGAATTTAGTCTGCTAGAACTGGAGAATAGAGAGCTCAAGATGAAGATACGTAGACTGGAGAAGGAGTTGGCTGATAAGGTAACCATATGAAATTTGTTATTTTTTTTGTATAATTTTGAATTGTGTTTGACAGTGTTTATATTTTATTATTTTAATTAATAATGATATTTTTTAATTATTTTATTAGAAATGTTTATATAAATATGTGTGTATCGTAAGAATTTACTTGTGTAAGAAAAATATATGTAATTTTTATTATTATTTGTAATCAGTTGATATTGATATTATTACAAGTTATTGGAATATAAGATAAAAAATAGTGTAAACATGTAAAAACTGAAACTCTTTTAAGAACGCGTATCAGAAAAACGTTACAATTATTTTACATTGCTCTAAAATATCTTCCATTCGCTGATAAAGAAGTTTCACTACAAAAATTAATTTCATAGTGCTTATAGATAACATATAATTGATATAACACTAAATATTAAACCGTTTAACATACAATTGAACGTAATTCCAGGAATCCGAGCTGTCGCTAGCTCGCAGCCGTTACTTCAGCGACGCGTGCGCGGGCGGCAAGCAGGGCGCGGAGCAGTACCGCCAGGCGGCGCTGCAGGCCGAGCGCCTGCTGGAGGCGCGCGAGGCCGCGCACCGCCAGCACGCCGCGAGGCTGGAGGCCCAGGTACAGACCGCGCTCGAGAAGCGTCAGCAGTGTCGATCTTGCGCAGGTCTCATCTATCGTCGTACGAACTTCTATATGCATTGTTTGTATAATATCAATTCACAAATTTTTATTAACATCATATCCAGAGACTGGCCACTAAAATATTCGTTCGGGCAGATGTGTCCAAATATGTCTCCCCTTTCTCGACCTCCATCATCCCCAATCCCTTTAGGGATGCTCCTATATGCCGTTATACGGATTCCCCTAAGGACCCACTTATATTTATGGGCGGCGTTGAGGCCACGGTCAGAGTCACTCTCCCTTAGGGCGTTGAGAGAAGAAGACTAGTTTGTATATTTAAATTCCAAGTCATTATAATAATTTTGTCAATTTTGGTACCTCCAAACTACTTGCTTCCTCAACACTTTTTTTTGTACTGTTTTAAATGATATTATATTAGCGGATGTCGTACGCATTTTTACTGGCTTCAAAGTCATGCTGTGTCTTTGTGCCGTCTCAAGATGATAACAATGTAAATAATTTGTAACAAAACATAAGAATTTCAACGCGGCTGCGTTGAAATTCTTATATGTTTACAAAGTAGTAGAACGCATGGCTTAGTAATCAGAGTGCTTGGACGATTCCCAAGAGGCGTGGGTTCGAATCCCGCTGCGTTCAAATGTTTAAACGTTTTTTAAGAATATTTTGTAATACATATAACTCGTGGGTGGCGCGCAGTTGTCGCAGCTGCGCGCGCAGCTGTCGGCGGAGATCCGCCGCCGCCAGTCGTACGTGGCGCGCAGCGGCCGCGCCGCGCGCGACGTGCAGCGCCTGCGCACGGCGCTCGGGGACTCCCTCAGGACTGTTTCACAGGTTTGCTTTTTTTTTCACTATGACTTACATTCAATGTTTTTTTAAAGTAACTTATACAAAAAATTGAGTGATACGTTTTTAATTATAATAAGACTGTTTCGGTTACAACCAAAATAATATAGAAATTATGAGTTTGATAATATGTGATCCGCTCCCGGAAACGTTAGGACTTTGTCGCAGGTTTAAAATCAAAATATTTCATACTCAAATAGATTGTTACAAGAACCTGATTATAGAGATTGTCGTGGCGCAACGGGACAGGCTGATTTGTTGTGGACGATTGGACACACTTGAGGGAATGATTATATATTAATTATTTTCACTTCTCTGCTTTGATAAGACAGCGCGGCGTTGAGTTCGTTCACGTTTTAAAAATGCTTTTTTTTAATACTACCTGAGTTTATTAATAAATTATCGATATTTTAGTTGTTGTTTATTATAAAGTAACAAAAAACATACTTGTTACACTAATATGAATATAAGAATTAATGTCGATTTAATAAACAATACATTGTTTCAGGACCCCGCCCTGGATTCCTATACATTGGAGCATGAAGCAAGGAAATTGGACAGCACCCTCACCCAAAGTCTACCACCACTCAACGATAGCTTCGATTCTAAATAAATTTCTTTATATATTTATTTATATTTGACGTATACAACTTTAATTATTATAAATTATTTTAAAATTTTACGTTTAAAATCATTCTAGTCAACAAATAAATGTATATTTTTTAATTAAATTATAACTTTCCTTGTTAGAATTATAACTTTCCTTGTTAGAAGACAAGACTTCATATATATGAAGCATGGGTTTTTGTAGATCTTGAATGAATTCTTAATCTTTGCTCCAAAAAAAACGTTTTCTCTTATAATATTGATTAAAATATTTATTATATTCAAACGTCGTTTTATCGCGACTATATATGTCTAGTCATATAAAAATGCACATTGTTTGAAAATTATTTAAATAAATAAAATATAAAAGGGAAATATAAAAGCATTGTTTATTATTATAATTGTTCAACGAATACAAGAAATTATGTTTTTGTTTTATATGATGACTAGAAATATACATTGTCACGGGTGAAATATAAAACGTTTTCTTTTTATATTTTGGAAAATATATTGTTAATCTTTGGTTATATTTTTCATATAACCAACCAACAGTCGGATATGGACTCTGTACCAATTATTATAAGGACCACTTTTGCACTAGATTAGATTTTTATTATTAACAAATAAATTTTGACAATTTTTAAAATAGTCACTCGATCTTTATATTATATTTAATAGTAATAATTGAAAATGTAAGTCTGCAATTAACTATATACAAGAACAATGTTGCCAATATTAAATTCTTTTTAGAATATGGCAAGTTTGGTACACATTTTCTAGAGGCACATGATGTAGCTGTAGTGTTTTTGAATATTAACTTATTAAATAAGATATACTTATTATAGAACCAAAATCAGGACTAAAAGTTTAATTTTTCATTAAAACTAAAACCTTTTTTGACTCACTTTATCAAAAAACATGTGTATTATCTGTTGTCGTATAATATATTTTTTAAATTATTTAAAAAATAAGAGAAAAAACAATTATTTGGCTTTCCAAATTAAATTGTATAGCTGCATTCCCTTGAAAAAAAACACGAGTTTATTATATTCCTTTCAAAAAACCTATTGTGACAAAATATTTATTTTAAATTTCATTCAAAACGGTCTATCCAGCCGTACGTGTTCTATTCACTATAGAATGGCCTTTGGGTATGACGCGTAAAAATTTGCATGATTTTTTAATTTACATTATTTGAACAGTTGTTAAACTGCTAAGTGTGTTTTAATTAGAGCTACATGAAATAATTATAGATTTTAGCGTTTTTATGGAATATATTTCTTAGACATATACTTTATCTTCAAACAAATAAAAAAAAACAATATTATTGATAATTATTAGCATTATAAAGAAGCATTGATTGAAATAAAAGAAGTATGACCCTTGAAGTAATGTCAAAAAATATTTATTATTTAAAAAAAATACTTTAACACTCATTTCTCCTTCAGTTTATCTTAACTATTTATATAACATTTTGTTAATATAGAAATGTAATCTGTGTGTTATCATATCAGTTGCATGTGGTTACACATAGCGATATTAAAACTGCTCTACACGTCGTGTTTTGTTTAAAAATAGCTTTTATCCCATCTGGCTCGGTCGCTGTGCGTTACGCTTCAAGGTAGAAGTTCAAATCCATTGTTTTCGATATATTTACATAACGAAGTTTCGAGATAAAAAAGATGAAAGAATATGAGTCGAGGTATTAGAAAATTAGTAAAGTATTAATGTACAAGTGATGTAATACTACAGGAAGCTTATTTCGTGTTCACTTCAAACATTTTACATTTCTTTAACAAATGTAAGCTTTTATATGCAAAGTACCAAAATATTTGGGTCAATTGGATTAAAAAGTTATTTTATGCAAATGATGACCCCACGCAGTAGGTCAGTGCTGCACATGGCCTCGTTTGTTTACTTGCACATTATTTGTTAAAAGGTTTGGCAACTCAAAGGAGTTTTAAATTAAACTAATGAAAAATTACTGTTATTATAGAGACTCTTGTCAATCTACCAACAAGCATTTCTATTTAAATGTGTTGTTTTAGTTATATAAAAATTATTACTAATTTGAGTTTGTAGAATTCATGCAATATTTTATTTTTCCATATTATTCATTGTCAGAAATAATTCGAAGAATGTCTTTAATATCATCTTAGTTCATATTATGATTCAAATGATGATTCATGAATCAAGTGTTAAGGTCACTTCGCTCTAGCCGGAAGTTCTGCGGAAGCGATTTTTTTTATCAATGACTCAACTAACCAGTCTAATCAGCCAGTGTTATTCGTTATAAGTTTTTATATTTATATTGTAGTATTTATGTAAATCATTGTCGACATAAAGATAAAATACCGTTACACGTACTTCTGAACACAATCTGGGCGACTTTCTTTTTTATATGTATTACGTCACAGCTATAACCATATTGGAACTCGTTTATAAAATGTTGCGCTTTTATCTCAATTTTTTGAAGCATCCCACTTGGCCCCTCTCGTGTAGGCGGCCTTCGATGACCCTAGACTCGACAACACCCCTCCAATAAAAACTAATAAGGCAAATTGAATATGTGGGTTGGGTTAACATAATCATACATGAAAATGTTAACCGCAATGGTAATATTAGAATATATTTTTTAAAAACTAGATCAATTAACAACGCTCAACACGTGAATGTACATGTAAAACAACTTATCCGCCTCGTCAACTTGCTTATATTATTTATAGTAATGATCGAGTATCCACGTCATGTTAAAGGAGTCGAATGAGGATAATTGTATTAATTATACTGAACGCAAACATTTTTTGAATTTATTCAATTAAATTACATTTGTTGGCGAATATGATTTGTTTAATACAAACTCAAATGTTTATTCTGATAAACTGTTTTTTTTTATATATGATAACAAGTTAGCAAAACAATGTTTGATCGAGACGATAAAAAATAGCACATCTGCGTTATTTAACGACCCGACTCGTCATGTTTAGGCAAAATGTGCAACATACAGATGAACGACCCCAATATGTTTAAAGCCGATAACAGCACACTGGGCGCGGTGATAAGACCCACACGAAATATATTCATCTATCGTTGAGCATGAAATTTTAGTAGATTGTATGTAGATTTAGCTCCCACGCTTATACTAAGCTATAACATATATTATTAATGAGCATGTTTGTAAGTGATGCGTGTCCCCGGTGAACTCGATCTATGCACGAGACCTTGTTTCACGTACGGGACACGGCCGGCGTTAGCGTAACCCAACACTCGGTTTGTAATCTTATAATTAGAACGCTTGGTTTATAGGTCATAGACGAGGAAGGCGTATTGTGTTCGTTTCCATTGGACTGTGTCAATTCTTGTGTTACTAGAATGTCGACATACGCCCGCCACGTCACACTGCCATTGTCTGAACGTTTGTTAGTTTAGTTTGTAGTTATACTATGTACGCGTTTTAACAAACGTTTTTTACGTATGTCAATAAAATAGTTGTAGATGGTGAACTGTTGTTTTATTTAATTAAATTCCATTAAAATTCCGAGTCAATTGACGTCGCCGGCGTGACTCACCGCTTCCAGAACAAAACGACAACACACTCGCGAACGAGCGAAGAATACACAACCCAAAACATGAATATTTAAAATTGGTTTTATTGATAAATTTGCAAAAAAAAAGAGAAATTAAATTGTACATGTCGATTATTGATTGAAAAGATAAAAATATACAAGTTCTTAATTCGCACGATATATATATAAAAATATAATTGAACTCAGATCAAGTCAATACCAATATCCTTGTGCAATAATTCTTAACTAACAGAAATGACAATGGAGGAAACATCTAAACCGTAACAATATTTGAACACCTATTATAATTATTACTTTAACAAAGTTTCTCATAGTAGCAACACATAGGCTGGTAATTCACATTTAAATGAGCCAGTAATCATAAAACTTTAATTCAATTTACAATAACGATATTTTTTTTTTAGAATTTTTAATTTCATATTAAGGAATAGTTTCGGACAGGACACTACATTGGTGGGGTGCACTCACCTAAGGCTCACTAAGATTTGTTCAAAAGTTATAAGAGTCCTATATGGTGTTGCATATTCAACTTTTCCGATACATTTGTATTATATAACAAGACAATAATATATCTGAAAAAATTTAATGTATTCTTAATAATTAAACATTATACACTGGTTAAGGCCCGCTGGCACAAACTGGGACCCCAGTCGGTCCCATATAACCTCACATTCTGGCCACTCAGAAGTTTGTAAATCAAATTATAATAATAAATGCTATAACTATCTGCTTAGTTCAGACAGGAACAATAAATAACTTAGCAAAACCACAATGTTTCCAAGAACACTATCTAACACATCAAAATGGCAAAAGTATCCATTGTACACAGCTACATCGTTTAGTTTTGCTACTTTCAGAGCCATATATTGTCCCTTCCCTTATTTGGCAGGACATTCCGCCAACACATATCTTATCTCTACTTCATATGAAATAATTTTGTTGATATTGCTATAATTTTTTATAAGAATCATAGGACACAAACAGACTAACATTTGAAAATTCTAAATTACAGATTTATGAAATGAGCTACAAGTTAATTCAATAGAGTTCCTTTGTACACTTTTATATAGTATAGATGTTGATACATTCCTGCACTAAAGATAACTCACAAACAATGTACCAACTACATAACCTACCGCTTACTCATACTATAATTTGTTTCACAAAAACAAATCAATATAACAAAGATGTTAATAACAAACTATGCTTTAACTAGAACAAAATTGTGCAAAATGTTTAAAGCTATCACGCGACAAGGTTTTATATTCAAAAAGTTTGTTTAATTATTATTCTGCTCACTATAATTACTCATTGTCTGAACTAAGCAAAAATTTTAACAATAATCACATAGTTTATTATCTCCCACAAAACTGGTTAGATTGAAATATTCAGTAAAAATACAAGAGCAAAGACTTTAGGCATTTATATTTAATTATATATTTTTTTTATTATAGCCATCTATATGGGTAGAAATCACAAGTTTAATATATTAATAGGACATTCAAGTTGTAAACTTCTGAACATGGCATCATTCACACTGTACAAAATGGAATATTGAGAGTAAAACGCACACAGAATCTTAGTATGTATCCTCAAACAAAAACTAATAATATAAATACACAAACCGGGAAGTAGACATCTACTTTATGCTCGGCTCGGAACATGGACACTAACGGTGACGATCTGTGATGCATTTTTCACTCATTTTTAGCACTTGAGGACATCAGCTCAACAAATGCACATTGCAAAATGCTCAGGGTAATAACCAACCATGCTCACCTGACCTAGTTACTAACTTTTGGAACTGAGAGCTAAATCCGGGTACATAGAAGTCTTTCAAATTATTAAATATTTAATACCTACTGCGTCGGAAGTGCCGCGATCCTTACAGCAGTCGACATGATATGGGCTTTTTGATTTTCTTTGAGTTGTGTTCCTTAGGGGATTTTTTGTTGATTTGTCGCACTAGATCGTAGAACACTTCGTTCACACTGATTTTAGCCTTCGCGGAGGTCTCCATAAAAACGCAGTTGAAATGATTTGCAAGGTTCGCGCCCTGTTGCTTGCCAACCACGCGCTCCGCCTCCAGATCGCACTTGTTGCCGACCAGTACCATCGGTACGTCATCTTTGTCCTTTACTCGTAGGATCTGCTCCCGCAAGTCCTGCAAGTCGTTGAACGTCGACTGCGCTGTGATCGAGTATACTAACACGAATCCTTGCCCGTTCTTCATGTATAAATCTCTCATAGCAGTAAACTGTTCCGTACCAGCTGTGTCAAGTATTTCGAGCATGCATTGTTGACCGTCAACTTCCACTTGTTTCCGATAGCTATCTTCGATGGTGGGGTCGTATTTCTCCACAAAGATGCCTTGTACAAATTGTACTGTCAGGGCGGATTTTCCCACGCCTCCGCTGCCTAGCACGACTATTTTGTATTCGCGCATTATTAACTATTTTGATATAATGATATAATTAACTGAAATCAAAGATTACACTGCTAAAAAGCACATTAACTAGGAAATTATTGCAAAAAAAAACCCTTCAACAAGTCAAACCGCCATGACACCGTTAACAGGGCGATGGCTCACTTTATCGATGTTGCCATATAATTTGTAATGTTCATATTTAAATGAATAAAAAACTGTTTATACATTTAAAAAAACATATAAAGTATCTGTGTAGTAACACTTTATACATATGGTGCAAGTATTATTTTAAAAGTAAAACTAAATATAAGTTTTAACATAATAATATAAAGAAATAAAAAATACAATGACATTCATTTACTTATAATGTAATAATTTAAACTATTATTTTATTACAGGTTAAATATTAGTATAAAGAAGATACATTTATATTAATTATTTATTTAATATTATAATTATATTAAATATTCGTTAGTGCATACTACTTCTCCTAATATTTTCAGCCAATTATACCAGATGGCGCCATTAATGTTAATACATATTGTATGATAATTGTTCCGCTTAATAAAATATTTGATTTTATTAAAAATCTTACTATATATTAATAATTATATTACAATTATTGATACATAATTACTCTTATAACAAATATCAGGTGAACGGTTTAGGTAAAGAGGTGACTTGATTGACATTTAACATATAATGATGCTGAGGAAGTTCACGTAAAAGCAAAAGGTATCGGGGAAGGCATAAATGGTTAATAATTAATATAATACGTTGAATTATAATTAAAAAAAAATCGTAGAGATGTATACTATGAACGCAACGACATGTGAAAAGTGGGAAATCAAAGAAATAATAGATTTTTTAAATAAGTACGTTAAGTACGAAAAACTAAACTTTTAGTATATCCTTTAAGTATGTGACATATATATATTATTTATTGATATACGTTTTATATTGTTGGGATTAGCATCCAAGTCCAACGGCCACGTGACAATCCTTATCCTGTTAATTAAGAAATAATCAGTAAATTACAATCAATGAAAAATAAAATTAAGGTCGGTCATGGTGCAGTGGGACAGCATCTGACTGTAAATGCGATCAATTGGTCGTTTCTCACACGGGGGAATGATTAAATTTAAATTATTTTAACCCTCACCCTGGTAAGACAAAGCGTGGACTTAACAACAATCATTTAACAAACTATGTCTCGAATTAGGTGAAAAACGAAGTGCGTAGTGTCTTGGTACTAGGTGCTACCGGTGCGGTGGTATTTTATCCCGATAAACGCGTGAAGCAAAAAAAAGTTTATTAAGTAATAAACGATTAAAAATTTGTTTATTCAATACATTTAACGAAGAATAGAGTTTGACAGTAAGCTTTAGTATTAAGTCTAGACAGGGGAGGCTAGTGTAAATTTTGGCTAGCTTAATAACCTTTTTTTTGACATTAAAATATATATATTTTTAAGCTTCACGCTTTTCATCCCACATAGCAGGGTAGATAGAAAGTACCTAGTGTACCTAAAACCTATCTACCTGTAAAAGAGAAAGCGTTGAATTCTACCACTCAACATGCAATGTGGAAAGCGAAGTACGGAGTTTCTTGACACTAGGTAGTTTAATTCTACCTTGCTCTGACACTCTGTTCTTCGTTTTCCATGGAATTCAAGACTGAGACATTGCGTATTGATGAGTGGTGGATCTCAACGAATGAAAATAATTTAAATACAATCAGTGGGGATAATATAAATGGGGATCGAACTCACAGCCGATCGTGTTTACTATCAGACGCTGTGCCACTGCGTCACGACTGGCTAAAAATATACTTAACTATAAGGAAATATACTTTGACATATTACTTTTTGAATTAAAAGTGTAATTATTAAACGAATTACTTTTTTATGTAGAAAAATCTAGCTTTTGAAACACTTAACACACAAAAATTACTTAAGACAGATGCTTGTTGATTTATATTTAAGTGAGTTACATTCATTACGAACGCGATTTCAGTGTTAATGGGATTGGTTGTGGGTTAGATTCCCGCTCGAAGGAATGATTATAATGAATAATTTACAAATAAGCTTTTTTTAATTCACAAATTAAATTTGAGACCGGCCGTTGGACAGTGGGACAGCCGACTGTAAACGCGAACGGTAGTTGGTTTGATCCTCACTCGGAGGAGTGATTATATTTAAATTATTTACACTTCCTCGCTCTGGTAAAAGAGAAAGTGTTGAATTCTACCACTCAACATGCAATGTGGAAAGCGAAGGACGGAGTATCTTGACACTACGTAGTTTCAGTCTACCTTGCTAAGCGGAATGAAGCGTGAAGCTAAAAAAAATTCAACGATTCAAACTGTTATCCGAATAAGTTGCACGCCTAAAAATATAGATTTATAATTTAAAGGTTTGTTTTATTTTTAAACAATTGTTAATTGTTACAACATTGCCTATTGATATAATTATATAAGTATAATTTAAAATAACGAACTAGTACTTTGAAAAATATTGTTTATCCTTTTAATTGCCTAATATCATTATTTGAATACAATATGTGGCTTTAATTTTATTCATTTGACTATGTATAGTTAGATAATATACAAAACTTTAATGAGGCTATTGTGGTGGAGTGGGACATCGTCTGACTGTAAACTCGACTGGTTCACTTCATCCACTCGAGGAAATGATTATATTTAAAATCCATTGCGGGTTGAGTGCCCAACTCAAAGCGAGCGGCATTGAGTTCGGCAGTCAACACGCAATGTATTGAATTCGGGTGGAAAGCAGTCACTGGAGTGCCTTGTCTGCAGTTATAAACTATGAAGTCGTTTGTCATTTGACACTGCTCCGCCTCAGTTTATAGCTTACTGGTTTCGTCACTAAAGTACTAGTAAACGCTTGGGTTAGACACGTATTAATATCACTGTAATAAACTGTTACGATATTCATATTTCTGACATCCCTTATTTAATAAATATTAACTAAAAAAAACTTTTTAAAAATAAGCGTTTTCATAATTTATTATATTCTACAAATTAATTAATGTAATTTTATCCGCCATTTTGTTGCAACGGCCATTTTGACATCAATGTTGATTACTGATTATATTTAATTTTATTGTCATCAGTACTGAAGTCGTAATATACACTTCAGTTTAATCGGACTCTGGGAACTTGGTGAAATTGAGAATTCTAGATTTCACACTCACTAACTAACTAGCATGGTAAGTTAAATAAAAACTTGTAATAAAAATATTTAATTGATATAAAAATTTAGTAAAATATTTTTTTTCAAGTATATTATACTTATATATAAATTACAAAAAATATGATATCGTTATTTACTTATTAATAAACATTGAAACGTTACGAAAAACAACTAACAGTAATATATTATAATAAATATAGTCGACAATAGAACAAATAAAGCTATTGACATAATAAACAAGGTATGAAAAATATATAAAACGGCCCGAATGTTTTAACAGACTATAAATCCACGGATTGCACGCACGATGCACAGAGTAAAAAGTATCATTCACAATAAAACCCAATGACCGTGGGAGAGCCATATTTCAATCGTCATCCAATAAACTTTCAATAAATATATTTTTGCTTGCAAAAGTGCTTTTGTAACAACGAACAATACAATATTATCGAGATGTTATATTTTAAGCACGTAAGGCTTTAACATTGTATCCTTTATCATAAAAAAACTATGAAAGAAATTAAAATTAAACAATATATCAGAATGTGAAGCAGGTATTTTTATTAATAGTCTATATATTAAAGTATATTAAAGTATTCAACGAGGCTGGTCATGGGCGCAGTGGGACAGCGTTTGACCACAAAGGCAAAGGCAAATTGTGGGTTCGACTCTCACTCAGCGGAATGATTAAACGAATCGTATTTAAATTGTTCTCATTTCCTCGCTTTGGTAAAACAATGGGCGACATTGAGTTCCACCACTCAATACGCAATATCTCGAAGTCAGCGGAAAGCGAAGTAAGGAGTGTCTTGACACTAGATACTTCCCTGCCACGCGAGAAATAAGTGTAAATCTAAATGAAATCCGTAACGTTATATGTTACTATGATTAAAAAAAAATGAACCGGAAAACGTAAATTTAATTACAATTTCAAATGAAACGTGTGGTGAAGTTGAGTATCATATTAAATTTGTTACACCGCAATATAGGCCATGTTGTAAAATTAATTAATGACCGGTGACTGAGAACTGTTCTTGGTTGTTCGATCATGTAAATATAATTTATTGATTTATCTATGATTATATTTCTATATAAGTAAATATTTCTATATAAATAAATACAAGATTTCTCTTATTACTTATAAGATTTACTTAATCTGATAGTAAAAAAATTGATTTTATTTAGCCATTTAAATTTCTGTAACAATTTTATAACTTATTTGAAAACTTATTGTTATTTGGTTTTAAGTCATTGATATTTACATAGGTGGGCTTAACCCATCCGTCTACATCTAATCACATTAAAATTTCTATCTATAAAAATATTTTTGTAAAGCTTTGAGATCCATAGATATTTAATATCAATACCTACTTAAATAACTGGTAACATTTTCTATAAAAAAATATGTCTGTAATAATCTACAAATAAATGCCAATTCATTAATTAGTCGGTAATGAAATTGAAATCTGCTATATTAAGTTTAACGCTTCAAACTATTATTTGAACGAGTTGCACACCTAATAATAAATTGAATATATAATTAAATATTTTTTTTCTAGCTTTACGCTTTTATATCACAAGACACTCTGACACTCTGTAGTCCGCTTTCCACTGAATTCGGCGACGGAACTCAACGCTGGGCTTTGTCTTACTAGAGTGAGGCAATTAAATAATTTTAAATATAATTATTATTTTCAACCAGTGGGAATTGAACCCACAACTGATCGCGTTTATAATCAGACGTTGCCCTATTTATCTCAAACAAACAAAAGCTTTTTACTTCTAAAAAAGTTTTAATTGTAACAACATCGCCTATAAATACAATTCTATAAATAAAAATAAAATACCTATGTAGTATTTTGAAAAATTATTCCTTTAGAGGTGATTATTATTTTAACATGGATCTATAATTTTATTTATTTGACTATTTACAGTTAAATAATATGCATAACTTTTTAAAAAAAACAAACAAACTGACATCCTGACAATAGAAATGTTCCGAACATTTATCTGACTACATACACTCAATAGTTGTTAAATTTTGTATATTTACGAAAAAAAATTGGGTGTGCTTTGACAAAGCCAGTTTTTGAGTTGTCCACGAATTTTTTGTCATTATATTTGAGTTAATAAAATAAAATAAAATGGTGTGAAATAGGAAAGTCATTATATTTTGTATCTCAGTACTTACTTATATATCTTGGTATACTATTAAATTGTAAATACTTAATGGTTGATAATAATTATTATATTATTATTGTTACATTGTTCCAGTCGCCACGCAATGTTTTGAATTCGGCGAAAAATGGAGTACAAAGTGCACACTAAGTATTTCAGGTAGTTCCTGCTATGCGGGATAAATGTGTAAAGCTAAAACAAATATATATATTTTTCGTTAATTAGAGGTAATAAGGTCAACGCGTAATATCTCAAATTCGGTGAAAAATAAAGTACAGAGTGTCTTGACACTAGGCACGTCCTGTCTATCCTGCCACGCAGGATAAAAGATTGAAGCTATATATATATATATATATATATATATATATATATATATATATATATATATATATATATATATATATATATATATATATATATATATATATATATATATATAACATTGTTGTAACAATGCGGTATATTCAAAATTGTTTAAAAATGTTTATAGATTCTGAAGGTTTCACTGAAGGCAGACGCCAGTTTTGTCAGTACTTATATTTACAGGAATTTCACAAACTTTTTACCTCTCGAATGATTTTCAAAGAGCTTCGTTTAAAAAGGTTCCGAAGTAGGTATTTGTGTATTTTTTATACTTTTTCATTTAGTAATAACCTTTAATGGAACTCTATACTTTACCAGTTCTATATACACTTGAGATTATTTTAAGTTTACTTACGACTTTATTTATGTATTGTAAGATATAAATGAATTACGTTGTCGTTTCAAACCAGCCAGAGTTATAACATTTTTCTATGGAGATTAAAGGTTTCAAATTATTATTAAGTAAGCAATTTCTGATTTTATCAAGAAAATAAACTTTTATTCGAGTTAGTAGAATCTGGGAATTAGTGAAGACACGAACTTCTAAGCTAATGTGATTTATGATTGTTTTTGTAAACAAAATCGATGATTTGGAAACAAATTATTTGGCGAAGCAAGTAATTCAAGATAATTAATAATCAACAGCACTCTTTTCTCACTTTATTAATAATATGAACTGAATTTCGCATATTCATTGATTTTTTAAATTGTTTTCTATACTAAACTTTATTATTATAATTTTGACATTGTTCTATATATATTAAAAACTAACCAGTAAGTATAAAACAGACTATACAAGTCTGTAATATATAAATATCTAGCTATTACCTTGTGTTACATTTAAAATATTACGAAATTATATTTCGAAAGAGGATAACAGCGTTTCTTGATACTGGGTTCTCTCAACAAAATGCCTTAAATACATAATAAAGTTTAAATTTTTTTTACTCCCATATAAATATTTATTTTATTAAAGTATCTGTTTGCACTACACTGTTACATACTAAATAGCTATTTATATTTTTATCATAAGATTTCTCCTTTGAACGGTTAAACAGAAAGAGCAGCGAGCATTTTCAAATAGAAAAAGCGTGCCTTTTGAATGGATTGTTTCAGGTAGACAATATGACATTTCGTTTAATTAAATTTCCAAGTTTTAGCTTTAAAATCATTTTATAAAATGTGAATTGTGACAGGCAAAATAATTTATATTAATAAGTGCCATTTGTTACGAAACAAATCCTAAAAAGAAAAGGAAGAGTACGGAGCAAGTGTCTATAGTGTGATAATATACCTAATTACTATTTTGTACTTTATATACAAATATATATATATTACGACAATGTACAGCGTTGAGTTTCACCACTACCCGTATTAGGTCAAATTCGGATGGAAAGCAATGAGAAGTGAAGTGTCTTGATATTTAAGTCCACTTTGACTTTCTGGCTGTATGGGATATAATGATTTTTTTTTAAATACTTGTAGCATATTCCATGACTGTTTTTATATTATTCTGTTTTTATTTATTTTTAAAAATCGTTGTTTAAATATTTGTTTAAAGGAGTTCTGCAGCAGTTGTTACAATGTAAATCTTAAAACTAATAAATGCAACAGAAAGACAATTGTACAACTTTTTAAAGATAGAGCTCGTTAATTATGAGGAGGCTATAGTGGTGCAGTGCAACTTCTGACTTTGAACGCAATACATTGTGGGTTCGATTCCGTTCAGTTTGCCATACAATACTGTAAGTCTCGATTTCGAGTGGAAAGCAGGCTACGAAGTGTCTTGACACTAACTACTCTGCTTTACAGGATAAAAAGTAAAGTTGAGGAAGAATTGTAATTTTAACAGAAATACTTCCATTTTGCTATATACATATATTATTTGAGAAACTTTAAAATCGCTAACGCTATACTTTAAAAAAATAAAATATCAGCATGTTAAAGGAATTATTTTATGTAAGAAACACGTTATATTACACATTTTTCTAAAATTCATAGAGCTTTTCAAAATATTTCCACCGTGTAGAGACTTATTAGCATATTAATTGGCGCTACGTGTCGTGATTTCAAACGCAACAGAGCCTAACCCACTCTACGTGAGCACTTTTACGAAAACACGGTGAATTGTTTACTGTCATGTACAAATCGGGGTAACGTGCCCACTGAAAATATGATCTATATACGTTTTATGGTGAAACTTTCAGGTTTTACAATGTAGGGCTGTGTAAAAATTGATGAATATTCTTTTTTTTATTATGTATATACATTTTTGTTGTTTGAATCTTAAATAATGTTGAAAATTAAAAAGTTTTTGTATAGTATTTGTATAGCATTTTTGAGAAAACATACTAATTAATGCTAACAACGTATATAAGTTGTAACAGACTTATAAGAATTTCGACATAGTCGGTAATAAAACGCGTGGCGCATGCGGTCGGAGCGCTTAAACGGTTTCCAAGAGGCACAGATCCCGAAAAGGTTAGGTTAGAAAAAATTTTTTCAAAAATGTTTTCTAATCCTGGAACAACACTTTAAAAATTGTAAAATACTATTTGTATAATATATAGTTTGTTAATTTACATATCAATAAGTATTTATTAAGTATAAAAAATAGTATTGAGTATAGAGCGTAGAACATATGCCCAAGAAGCTACTTTTACAGCAAAAATCATTCCTTTACAACTGACTTTGTCAAATGAGAAATGAAAGTGTAAGTAGATAGAAATAAAATTTTACATAATAAAAAATACATTTAGATATGTATTATTATATAGTATTTATACTTATAAAAAAGCTTTTCCATTATTGAGTTACTAAAAAATAACTGGTCAACACTAACACTGGTTAAAGAAACCATACATTCGATAAGAAGGTTCTATAGGAAGTGAATCTGCAAAACATTTAACTGACCACATTTAAACCTGACCTACAGAAAAATTACAGCTAAAATAATATATTGACATTGATAACAAGATTTCGATTCGATTTATATGAAGACCTACTTGTATAGTTTACTTTGACGTAAATCATCAGATTAGAAGGGGCGCTCTCTTAGACGTCATTCAAGCGCTCTATTAAAGTAGAGTTTCGTTAAAATGTTTTTTTAGTTTAAATGAAGAAGAACGTGCTCGGGAGGTTTGGATACGTCAAGAAGAAGAATGATGAAATAATGGTAAGAAAAATATATGTAACAAAGGTGAGCGGTTTGGAATACAGCAACGATGATGATGATGAGGAAGCTCACGAAAATAGCATGAGGATACCCTGGAGGGTATGTATGCAGGAATTAATAACTGTGAATCGTGAAGGTAAACAAAAGCCTACGTAAGCAAGTTAAGGTTTCCAAAATTGTATTTTTAAATTCCATAATTTACTCCATTAATCCATTTAGAATAATTTCATTTAAAATCATAATACAATTTTTTTATATATAAAAATATTTTTGGTTATATTTAGAGGTGCAAGAAAATGCGAGTTCTCTAATTTCAAAAGAAATATATGTGTTTAAAGTGTAAATGTCATCTGCAGCGCGCTGTAGCTAATGTTTGATTCATAGTACTGATATTTTATACGATTTATTTTATAAGTACGCCTCGACGGCGTGTAAAATATTGTTCTTAAAGCCGATAATGGCACTTTGAGTATACCACGGTGGTCGTGAGTTCAATAGCACTCGTGAAAATAGGTTGAATGTTTAGAAGTTATTCGAAGTAGTAAGTAATTTTTGTAACAAAAACGTAGTTTAATTTAAGTTTCAGCTTTAAAAAATCTACGAGTAACGTATATAACCTTTAGTCCCGCAATGCAGAGTAAAATAAGAGAAAAATTTAGTTGTCTACTGTAAAAAAAATATTTAAAGATATAACGTATGTATTAGTACAGTTACTGTCTATATCTTTCTTATTTTTTACTTAACAACCCTATGTGTCGCGCAGATACGCTGACCTATTCAAAATAATTAGGTTAGTGGCTATCGCGTGTTTATAACATTATATTTTAATTACGCTTTTGTGTTTTCTTCATTTACAAATAGATAAAAGGCTTATCATTTTATTTTCAAATACATTTAATTCAAATAACTCTATAATTAGCTCTTTTCTCGTTCGTGTTACGTCAATTTAATGATTTTTAAATAGAACTTTTTAAAGGAATTTTGTTTTTATGTTTAAAAAAATATACCTTCATTCTTGTTTATTTATTTATATTTTTAGCTTCACGCTTTTATCCCGCATAGCATGGTAGACATAAGGTACCTAGTGTCAAGACATTCAGTACTTCGCTTTCCATGAATTTGAGACATTCCGTGTTGTGTGGTGGAACTCAACGTCGCACTTTGTCTTTTACCAAAGTGAAGGTGTGACCATAATTTAAATGTAATCACTCCTACGAGTGGGGATCGAACCCACAACCGATTGAATTTACATACAACGGTAAACTGCGCCACACCGGCCTTTAATGGGCTTATTTTTTTATCAATATTTTGGAGATACCTGCAAATACATATGTTCTTTCGAGGTATCCACAAATACATGTCGAATTACACATACTGTATGCTTCTTTGCTATACTATTTTCAATTTTATCACCCGTACTTTTAATTGTATCTCCCGCGGGGTCCTCTTACAGTATTTTTTTTTGAATATGACTTAAATCATTCTCACGAGTGTAATTAAAGTGTGTCAGGTAGTGTGTATATATATATATATATATATATATATATATATAGATATATATATATATATAAATATATATACATTTTGTTTTTATTAAATTAATCACCCTAATGTCCCTATGTATGCCCTGAAAGAGCCCTATTTATTTGTTGTTCTATTTAGTTTTTAACATAAAATTTAAATTGACTATTAATATAAGTTATACTAACAAACACTCACACACATACAGACAGTTAAATATTGTTATATATATATATATATATATATATATATATATATATATATATTTCATATATTTAAAGTACTAATATATGTACTTACTTATATGAACTTAGTCTAAGGATTATTATAATATTCAAGTCCACAACAAACTACCAATGAAGCTTAGGCGACTTACCACTTATGTCTTCCTTTTGTACGTCAATAGAGTTAAATTGAATACGATTATAAAGTGCTCCTAAGAGTAAGCTTCCTAAAGCACTTCGCGATACTAAACGGATTAAATGATAAGCATGTTGACATTATGTTTTAATATCTTTTAACGTTTTATTAGCATATTAATATATTTGAATATCGCACAGCAGGGTAGTCAGAGGCAATCTAATGTGAAGATGCTTCGTTGACTGCTTTCCGCCCGAAATAGAGACATTGCGTGTTGAATGGCGAACTAACACTGCGCCCTGTCTTACCATAGCCGAGAAAAATAAATATATATTAAAAATAGAGAAATATATATATATATATATATATATATATATATATATATATATATATATAAAACAGCTTCACGCTTTATACCGCATACTGAGTTACTAATGATACTGACTAATGTTGAGTACAATAATCACCATTAAAGTATTGGTTGTAATTGGTAATATTTAGTTATATTTTTGGTTAAAAGAACATGTTTATGCTATAACCAACATGGCCTCAATGCAGACACTATGTTATTAGTATAATTAGTATTACATAGCTGTTTTAGCACTCCCCAAGAAATACTTAATCCTATAAGCATTTACCTATCTGTTACCTCTAGTTCAAAATCATCAGGTAAAGTGACAATACTTTGAAATGATCAATAAGAATTATTCCGCATAGCAGGGTAGACAAGAAGTACCTAAATGTCAAAACACTCCGTACTCCACTTTTCGCTGAATTCAAAACATAGCGCATTGAATAGGCAGCTCAACATCGCGCTCTGTCTTACCAGCGAGGAAATTAAAACAATAAAATATAATCATTTCCCCGAGTGGGGATCGAACCCACAACCGTTGACAGTCTGACGCTGACCCACTGTTGATCTAAGAAGAATTATAAAATTAACACAAATAACTTGAATTCACAAGTTTCAAAAGTAAATACCACTTCCATTAGCAACACAAAGAAAATATATTATTAATTTTCAAGATTTCCGCAACCGAAGTAACCCTTAGTGTAATTAATCTCAAAGGTGATGTGATACCAAAAGCACCAACTGACAACTTTAGCGGATATCAAATACTTTAAATTGCAGCAATCTATAGAAGACACTTGAACTTTTAGTGATAAAGTTCTATTCTATTAATATTAAAGCTTTTATATTTGCTGAAGTAGGTTCAGATTAAGTTCAAAATTAAATTGACATTGCTTAGATAATTAGTTATAAATAATTGTATTTTTTCTTCTTGGTTTTTCTTCAATTTTTATGATAAAATCTGCTGTTTAGATTGCGGAGTTTAACGGCGTTATAAATGTTTTTTACGTGCAAATAAAAAAAAGGCTAATTAATTTAAAGGGATAAAATTAATTAACATAAAGACGATATTCAGGTTAATTTAACAATTTTAATGGTCATCTTTAATTTTTTTATGCTAATTTTGAGGGTAAAGATTACATCTAGTCCAGATGGACATTAAGGAATTTTAATCAAATATTAAAATAAAACACAGATACTTAGAGTAAACTTTATAAAGCATTGAAGGACATCATGGCTCTGTGCTATTCACATTTTATTGTTAATGTAGTGGCTGTGGGTTCGAATTCCACTTTGGGGTTCATTATTGATCGTAATTTAGAGTTACTTTCGTTATCTTCCACAGATAAGAAAATGACGCCACTTAAGGCGAAGCCCAACACTGCTTTTTGCACACACAATGTCTCTAATTCCGACAGAAATTGGTGCCTTCACGAAATTCAAAATTAACTTAGTGTTTCGCTTCTTTCCTGCGTAGCAGGATAGACAGGAGGTACCTAGTGTCAAGACACTCCGTATTCGGCTTTCCACAGAATTCGAAAGACACACACACAAGTGTTGAGTAGCAGAACTTAACGCCGTGCTTTGCCTTACAGGAGCGAAGGAACGAAAATAGCTTTAAATATTATCATTCTCACGAGTAAAAATCCATCCCATAACTGATCGCGCTTACAGTCAGAAGCTGTTCCACTGCGCCCCGATCGGCCTCATGTTACAGTTGCATTGTTATTATAAAGCGTATCAAAGTATTAAGGAAAAGCTTCAGCTCATTTAGAAATACCGTAAATGTTTTATAGCTTACATACTGCAATATTTCCAAGAATGAATTTATCTTTACCCGCGGGTAGACTTACCGCTACTTGTGTTCTTAGAAAACTGAGACAATTTACAGACGATGATAACGCCCGCCTTTTTTCATTTTATCATCTTGTCTTGCAATATATTTTTATGAGATATGTCGTGATACAGTGCACAGCTTCTGACTTAAATGGATTGGTTCGAGTAAGAACTTAGTAAATAATTATAATTTAAATATATATTAATTTCTCTACTTTGGTAAGACAACGCAATGCTCGATCTCTGGCGGAAAATAGACGGTGGCGTGTCTTGAAACTACATTGTCTATGACAACCCTGCTATGCGGGATGAATGAAGGGACTTTTTTATAATTTAAACAGACAGTTATACTCAGATTCATCAATTATCATTGGACTCACGCTAATAGATTAACAATATATATAAATACCGATTTAATGTTTGTTAAACGGTATTCGAATTTGCTTTGTCGTGTTGCAAATATGAAGGCAGTTTCCCAATACATTTTTGATTTAATGATAACTTTATTTAGTTGCAATTACTGAATAAGACTGTATCAGAGATTAGTTTATCTATGTCATTTTTAAATCTTAAATATTAGATTGATTACAAATAGAGCGCTCGTTTTGTGCGTTTGATATTGATTATAGCAATTTGTAAACTGTCTTGGAACTTTAGTTTTACATTCATTTCAAAATAAAAAATTATACATATTTATTACAAAAATTAGCTACTTAAAAGTGTGCTTAGCGGAAAAGAGTGTGCAGTTCGAAATTACAGCGGATTAAGAGTTAAAACACTCCGTTTTCTTTAGTATTAGTCTAATAATTCATACATAATAAAAAAGCGTTTTAAAGTAAGTACATTTTTTCAGCTTCACGCTTTTAACCCGCATAGCAGGGTAGACTGAAAGTACCTAGTCTCAAGACACTGCGTACTTTGCTTTCCGCCAAATTCAAGACGTTGGGTGATGAGTGGCGGAACTTAACGCTGTACTTTATCTGATCAGGAAGTGAGAATAATTTAAACGTAATCATTCCCTTGAGAGATTATCGAACCCACAACCGATCGCGCTTACAGTCAGATTTCTCTCGACCTCGACCTCAAAATAAGTACATATACATATTTTAAATAAAATGATTTTAAATGGACTAATTGCGTGTAGTTTGGTATTCGAAAATATATATTTGAAAATCCAACGTTTCCTATGCTTTACAGTGGTCCCTGGTCGCAGGTACATTGAGGTGAATATTCTCAATTAATTCTTCTAAAATAGTTTCATTTATAACGTTTTAAAATCATGAAAATCAAAAATCTGGTTATTAGTTATATATTTAAAATGCAAATGAATCTTCGTGAAAACAGAAAAGGTGGTGGTATAATTTTTTTAACTACACGCTTTTATCCCGCATAGCAGAGTAGACAGAAAGTACCTGGTGTCAACACAACACAACAAATTCGAGACATTGCTTATTGAGTGGTGGAACTCATATAAATAATATTATTTATATAAAAGATTATTAAAAATTTACACTATATAACTTTAATACATATATGTTTGAATCATTAATTTATAGACCTCCCTTTTTTTATATAAAAAATACTTTTTTTAAGAGAAATTTAAGTTTTATTAAAAAGTTTAAATTCGGCATTAGATATTATAATAGATAGATACACATAGATAGATATGAACATTGACCAAAAAGTAAAAAAACACTAAAAATATTTATCTTAATTTAATGGCGGAGTACGGGATATTGTGTGGCATTACAGATAAGAAAATAGAAAAAAAAAATTAAATACTATTAAAAAACATATTTAGTTCACGTATTGGAAAGGTCAAGGCTTAAAGTCTGTGCTCTGCGGCAGTCGACACTGGCTAGTCGTCGTGACTTATTACGTACGTATATACGTAATTATTTTAAAAAATCTGGACATGTTTCAAAATTAATTAATAGAGGATGTGAAATTAAAACAATTGCCAACCAAATATATAAATCCCTTGCCAAGCTTATAAGTACTAGTGTTGAAACGGATCTACCCGGATGAACTAAAAGCTGGTTGTGTTAGACCTGTGTAAAAAAAGGGAAACAAGATGACTTCAACAATTATAAGCCGATAACATTAACTTCAGTATTAAATAAAATCATCGAAAAATTTGTCTATAATCAAATTCTTCCATTTTAAACAAAAATAATATGTTAAACGATACATATTATGGGTTTCGAGCTAGCAAAAATACTATAATGCTATTGTCAACGTTCACCGATCAAATAAATTCATGGTTGGATTAGAAATTATACGTCCTGGCGTTGTTTGTTGATTTTTCTCGCACATTCGATTTTCTAGACCACAACGACCTCAACCATAGATTAAAAAATACAGGTATACGCAAACAACTGTTGAAATGGTGTAAAAATTATCTCAAGGACAGAAGCTACTGCGTGAGAGTAGGCGATAGCATTAGTGCGAGCGAAGGTGAACGAAGGCACGGCGCAAGACTTAACAAGAACAATATGAATAAAATATTTAGATATTGTACAATTTACCCATAGACACTTGTATGCTGGTAGCGGCGAAGGATGTGAATGAAGGAATGATTTTATTACAGGAAGATTTCGATATGTTGAATAAAAGGTGTTATGATAGTAGTCTTGTATTAATGTTACATATTCATTCTCTAAACTTAAAATTCAAAAGTATATAAAATAAATTGTAAAATTACAGCCCACACTCAAAGCTGCTTGCACAGCCCTAGCGTTCAATGTGGTTGTCCTGCTATTGAAATAGTTCTCGATCATGGTTATTTAGGTCACAAATTTAAGTGGCACGAAGTGTTATTCCATACTTAGGATTAAAAAACATTTTTGAAAAAACGTTAAACGCAGCGGGATTTGAACCCGCGCCTCTTGAACGGTTTCCAATAGGCGCGGGTTCGAATCCCGCTGCGATCAAAATTTTTATACGTTTTTTTCAAAAATATGAACATACTAATCACGTATGTGAGAAATTAAGGATATTTTTTGCAAATATTTATATCAGAAAAAAGTTTTCTAAGTTAACTCATAAAACTAAATTGATACTTTATAATACATTAGAATACTCCATTTTATTCCATGGCCGAAGTAGTTACGGTAGAACTGATAAAACACGCTTGCAGTATATAAATATAAATTACAAACTAGAATACTGAGAAATATCATTCCTTTAAATATCAAACTAAGAGCGGATTTTGGTGAAAAGACGCTCTTTGATCATTGTAAAGCTATTCCCTTTTATAATAAAATCAAATTTTTAATATTGTAAGAAAATTATCCTAACATACATCTTTATCTTTTAACGTACATTGGTGGAAAACGAAGTGCGGAGTGTCTTGACACTAGATACTTTCTGTCTACCCTGCTATGCGGGATAAATATAATATAGTAACACGTATTGTGACCAAAAATAATTTAGTAACTATAACAACTACAAATATGGTAAGCGCACCAGGGATTACATAATTCCTCACTTAATAAATAGCCTAGATAACAATATATGATCTAAAATTACTAACAAGAACCACAAAATATTGTTAAAAGAATATTATTTAAAATTCTTCATTATAAAATAAGACGAATATGGCACTCGAGATAAACCTAAGTCGTTTTTGTAGTGTTTATGTTATATTTAAGATGATTTGATAGTAATAAATAAAAAAAATCTTTTTTAAGGTAATTTAAATATTAGGTAATTTTAACGATAGATCGAACTAGGGGGAATTATTATATTTAAAGTATTTATATTTCCAAGTTTGGACGAAACAGAGCGCAGTGTTGAGTTCCGGCACTTAAGATGCAATATTTCGAATTTTGCGGAAAGTGGAATACGGAGTGTCTTGATACTAGTTCCTGTCTAACCTGATATGCGAAATAAAAGCGCATAGCTAAAAAAAATAAAATTAAAAAATTATTGTCAGCTCACTTATGTAAAGTCTCAGTATTACAATGAAAAGTGGACAATTATATTGGATAGTGGGGAACCATCAAGACCTAATTGCTGCATTTTTTGTTAAAAATTACGACGTTAGTTTACTATTTTCAAAGTGTTATTCCACACTTAGTATTAGAAAAACCTATAAAAATATTGAACTCAGCAGTAATCGAACCCGCGCCTCTTGAAAACTATCCAAGCGCTCTGACCGCTAAGCTATGCGTTCTACTACCGGCTGCGTCAAAATTAATATAAATTTGTTACAACTTATTTATGTTGTTAGCATCGCTGTAGAGTGATTTTTACAAATTTCTGCAACTTAAAGATTATTAAGAAACAGCAGCCGATAGTAGAACGCATGGCTTAGCGGTCAGAGCGCTTGGACGGTTCCCAAGAAGTGCAGTTTCAAATTCCGCTGTGTTCAAAATTTTCATACGTTTTTCAAAAATTACTACGTTGTTACATACCTGTATATTTAAAATAAAAAAGCACGAAAAAGGTTTTGAATAAAATAGTGTTCTCAAAGTATGCTACTTCTCGATGGATCAAATATTTTAAATTAAATGGAGCTATTGCAACGGTTTAAAGGCGAAAGGAGCTCGGTTGCAAGTTTTAATTGCAAAGTTTAATTCATTTTCTGAGTATATCTTTCAATTTGCACAATGATGCCAAGTTGCTCCATAGCGTTAATATGAAAGAAATTTGTTTTCAAGTGGCTTCGTCTGCACCGCTTCATGTTCTATATAAGTTATCGCCCCAGTTTGTGAGCAAGTTAAACACTTTTTATGTAAATATAATTATATATATAAAGATTATGTGGAAAGTAATAATGATAGTAACCTTATTTATTATTAATTATAATTTAACAATGCTTCGCTTTGTATTAAGTTAGCTACATGTTTGGTGGATGCCGTCGTACTAGAACACGGCATATAACATTCACAGGTATCAGCTTTACTCTTTATTCCTCATAGCAGTTAAAGACAACCTAATGTCAAGACACTCCTACGTATGGTTTCCGCCCAGAATCGAGGCACTGCGCTGAGTGGTGATGTATTTAGTTGTTATCAAACTGCTATTACCAACATTCTTAAACACGTATAATAATGAACTTGTATCAGCTTTGTAGTACAAATAAAAAAACGTACCTAATAAATTTAAAAAAGATTTCTTTATATTTACTATTTTTAAAGTGTTATTCCACACTTAGGATTAGAAAACATTATTGAAAAAACGTATAAAGATTTCTTTTCTTTATGAACGGAAGTGTAAACAACTAGAAATTCACAAGTAACAAGGTTCGACGTGAATTTCTCATTATTTCACCATATATTTTTTAAAAAACGTTCATATTTAATAAAATTTCATTGATACATTCGGTATATTCAGACAATAATAAATTTTTGCTTTCATAAAATGTCAAATCGAAATTTTATAATAGGCAAGGCGAATGGAATCAAACACGCCAAAGTGAGCGCTCTCCAGTTCATGCTCGGGAATATTTTATAGTGTGAATGATTGCTCTGTAAGAGGAGTTGAAATTTCGGGACTTTGTACTATTAGTGCTGTGTTTCGTTTTTATAAAGAAACTTGATATAAACGATCGTTGTTCGAATTTTATTGAGAATATATTAAACTGGCTATATCTGTTAGCCCGAAATTTTGAAATTCTGGTAACATTTACATGATATATATAAATTATAATTTTTATTTTCACGATTTTTATATATTGATATTATATATGGGGGATCGCTAATTTTCACGATTTTATCCATTTTTAATAGAAATTATTTTAAAAGGATTTTACTTGTACATTTTGGTATTCAGAAATACATTTTACATAGCCCATACCTAGACTGTCTTTGATCACAATATATTGTAAAATGTTTAAATACTCGAGTTTTATAGGTCTTTGTGAATGCCAAAGCATTATTTAGATTAAAGTAGTTTCATCTATACATAAATAAAATTGTAAATGGGTGTCTGTATGCAACATTAAAATAACTGTTTTTTACTTAATGCATAAGTATTTAAACACGGTACATATACCAAAGTAACATTTTTACAATTTTTGTCTGTCTGTAACTCTAGTTCAAGGTTCGACGTGAATTACGAACGACGACTGATTTGATTTGATCCGGGTAATCTCTGGAACGCCTGGACATTGGTGATGTCACAAGGAGTAACTTAGGCTACTTTTATTTTATAATTATTAACAAATGTGTCAGAGATGTAAAATTCCACATGAACACAGTTGCGGGACACAGCTCGTTTAAAATAAACTCACTGTATATTTTAGATGAGAGTATATGAATTTGTAAATATTTTTAAATATATTTAGACTTAGATTTTAATGTAGTAAGGTTAGACTTCTATATGACATTTAAAACTATATATAACTATACTTTTATGACAGAAACTTACCAAGTAGCTAATATATAGACTTAATAATTTTTCCCATATTGCAAGACAATTCATTAGCAAAATAACCATTGCAGTAACAGTTCGACTTCCTCTGGGGAATAATTATATTTAAATTATTTTCAATTACTCGCTTTGGTATATTGAATTCAGCGGAAAGCGGTGTACGGACAACACTAGGTACTTCCTTTCTACCATGCTACGCGGCTAAACACCACAAGTGCCTTTAATCTCTGTAAAATTTAAAATAAAAAACTAAGTTGTACCTACTTTTTAGTATTAAAACAAAAAAGCTAGCGTCGGCCAATTTGGTGCGCTACGATAAAAGAGTTGCGAGTTCATTCAGCTTAATAATGCAGAGGTCAGATGGCAATTGTTATTTTTGAGAGGCATTCACGAACATATGTGACCTGAATGCTTGTGCTAGCCTCAATAAAGAGACTAATATAATGGCTTGTTTTTCTATTTTCTGATACATTTTTAAACATTCGTGCTTTTCATGAAACATTACGGTTAGAAGGCTTTTCGTTTGGCATGTAGGAAAATATCCATTGGATTATATACAGTTTTTTGGATTTGGTTGCAATATAATAATATTTATCTATTCACTTAGAAATTTCTAGAAATGTTTTCTTAGTACTTCTCTATAATTTCTAAGTAATTTAGCCAAATTTTAGCTTTTAATGCGCTGTATGGCTGTAAAATGTCAATTGTATACTGTCAAATACTCGTTAATAGTGTAAGATTTTGAAGTGTTTACGAGTACATTTCTTTTAGCTTCCCGCTTTTATCCTGCATAGTAGGGTAGATAAAAAAGACGCTCCACGTTCCACTGAATTTCAGACAATGCTTTGTCTTACCTGAGCGGAAGAAAGAACATAATTTTAAATATAATCATTTCCTCGAGTGGGAATCGAACCCACAACCAATCCTTTTTACAGTAAGACGTTTTCCCACTGCACCACGACCAACCACTAGTATAAACTAATATAAACTATATATATACTAGTATAAACACAATATTTGATTATAGAACTATCTAATCGATAAGTTTTGATTTACGATCCTATTCTATTATTAAAGCGATATAAAAAGTTTTCATATCCCCTTTTTAAAATGTAAAAAAATTGCAAGCAGCGGGATAAGAACCCACGCCTTTTGGCATCCGTCTAAGTGTTCTAATCGCTAAGGCATGCGTTCTACATCCGGCTGCACTCCACAGCGTTTAACATTAAAAAAAATATAAAATATTAACACTATTCTCCTATTTTCCAGGGTTGACAAAGGAAAATTGAAAAGTGCATAAAACACCAAATAGTTATCTACATAGTGCGGGCTCCATTTAAACAGTTAAAGAAATTAAAGATTATGGACTACAGAACCCAGTTCGATTTCTCTCTTAAAATATCAATCCTTGTAACCTATTATAACTTAAAGTAAATTTAATATACATTAATAGAAACAACAAAGAAGATCTCAAAAAGTTGTTACAACTTATCCAAAAAGAAACTAAAAATATGTCAATTATCATTATTTCAGTCTAAAGCTTATAATATAACTATTAAGATAAATTACTAGTGAAATCTTTCAAATTGTTTTTATACGTTTAAAAATAAATAGTTAATGTGAATAACATTTTAAAGCTAAAAATATATTAAAATGTACGTTGTAACATTTTAAAACTCCAATATCTGAATTAGTCGAAATATACACAGAACGATTAGGCATACATTTTAAATCAACTGTTGTTTCATTTAAATATGTATTGAAAATCCATATATGTGAACCGTTATCCATAAAGGCAGGATTAGTTTTGAATGTCTATTGGATTACTATGACGGGTTTATCCGGCATAGCAGAGTAGACAGAAAGTATCTGTATTAAGACACTCCGTACTTCGCTTTCCATCGAATTTGAGTCGCAGCGTATTGAGTGGCGAAACTTAACGCTGCACTTTATCTTACCAGTGCGAGGAAGTGGAAATAATTTTAAAATAATGATTCTCCCGAGTGGGAATCGAATCCACAACCTTGAGCCACTACTGGCCTCCTTGTCTTCGTCTTCGGGTTCTTTAATATTGTAGACTCAACCCTCCTTTGCTTATTAAAAATTTGGCTCTGCACCATGTCTACCTAGAATATATAAGCGGTACGTAGATGATACTTTCACAATTTTACCTACGGATAATATTTATATATTCCTAAACCATCTGAATTCTATTAATAACAACATAAAATTTACAATAGAATTACAGGCAAATAACTCTTTAGCTTTTCTTGATGTACTTGTAATAAAGAATCCTAATGGCACATTAGGCCACACAGTGTATAGGAAGCCTACCCATACCAACAGGTATCTCAATGGCGAATCCCACCATCACCCTACACAGTTATCTACCGTTGGCAAATCTTTTGTTTCAGAGAGCTAACCATCTTTGCGACGCTGAACACCTAGGGGACGAGCTTCGACAGGTGAAGGGTGCCCTTCATCAGAACAAGCTGCCAGTTCCCCGCCAGCGTTGTATGAAGACCAACAAGCCACCCACAGTGGAGAGACAGCCAGCACTTCTACCGTTTGTGACAGGAGTTACAGACAGGATTGGCAACATCTTAAGAAGAGCTTCTATTAAAACCATATTCTAGCCTAATAAAAAAGTGAGCCAATGCTTGAGACCCGTGAAATGTAATATTCCTTTGCAGTGTGCAGGTGTGTATAAACTAGACTGTGACTGTGGCTTGTCATACATTGGCCAAACAAAGAGGAGCATCGGGGTTAGGGTGAAAGAACACATATCCGATGTCAAGAATGGGCGTGTATTGCAGTCAGCTGTGTGTGAACATACAATGAATAAGTCCAACCACTACATCAGGTTTGATAAGCCACATATCCTCGCTAGGGAAAGTAGATATGTTCCTAGAATGATCCGCGAGGCTATTGAAATTCAAAAACATCCAAATTTCAATAGAGAAGATGGTTGGAACCTATCTACCACCTGGGACCCACTTATTAAAAATTTAAAGTCCCAAATCCACCACACCAGAGACAAAGATACAGTGAGCTCATTCTGCAAGAATCCAGGGCAGTACGCGAGGCAATTAAGAAATCGATGGCGGTAGTTTGATATAATTAATTTTTTGTATCAACTGACAGACGAATGCCACCTCGGTCTACCTGTGACCACGGACTACTGTAAAGTGTTCGAAATGTCAAGTGTCCAAAAATGTATTTTCGAATACCAAAATATACGCGATTAATCCGGTTAAATAGTTTCATTTAAAATAATTACATAATATCAAAAATCTAAAAATATTTTTTACTTAAAATAAACTGTTACAAGCATTTTGAAATCGTCAATCTACATAAAATGTCAGTATCGTCAGTCCTACACGAAGCTACTACCAACTCTGAAAGCTAATGTTGTTTTAGTGGTGTTAACTAATTTATTTTCTTGTTCGCACTATAGTAATAGAAAGTGCCATACTCGATACGCAATATCTCGAAATTGGGCAGATAATGAAGAAAATAGGCTCTTAGCTTTGGGTTCTCTTTGCTTCACTTCCTATACGCATTTGATTGACTACTTGATTTAAATTCTTCTTAATACGACAAATATAGTGAATCTAGTGACTGTGGTATCACAAGCATACGAGTATTTAAAAAAGTAAACCACGTTAAAAAAACCTAGTTCAGAAATTGAGAAGTAAAAAAATACATTTTTGATAAAACGTATAAAAACTTTGAACGCAGCGGGATTCGAACCCGCACCTCTTGGATACCGTCCAAGAGGCGCGGGTTCGAATCCCGCTGCGTTCAAAATTTTTATACCTTTTTCAAATATGTTTTCTAATCCTAAGTGTGGAATAACACTTAAAATTAGTAAATAAGTAAAAAAATAATTTTATAAAGATTAAATTTAAACACATCTTGTAAACCAATATTAATAAAATAACTACTATTATTTGTGCCAAGCCAAACGCCTTAGAGAAGCCTTCACTGTACGAGTTACAAAATCAGACTAATAACAGAAAATATCAGTACCATATACCTACCTGCAGGTTTGTCGTGGCGCACTGGGACAGCGTCTGACTGCAAACGTGATCGTTTGTGGGTTCAATCCCCACTCGGGGGAGTGATTATATTTAATTTATTTTCACTTACTCGCTCTGGTAAAAAGACTAAGTGCGGCGTTGAGTTCTACCACTCAACAGGTAATCTCAAATTTGGTGGAAAGCGAAGTACAGAGTGTCTTGACACTAGGTACTTTCTGTCTACCCTGCTATGCGGGATAAAAGCGTGAAGCTAAAAAAAAAATTACCTACCAATACTTTTAAGTATGGTCTCCGAGATTACTGAAATCTACGGGGAGTATACATATATGAGCTCCTCGGGTTTCTAGGAAAATCCAAAACATCTACTATATTTAACAAAACGGCTTGACACAGACTTCAAACCTATGAGTTGGTAACAAAACCAAACAACAGTATTTTGGGGAGTGGGTGAAAAATAAGCCTTAGTTGAATAAAATCTCAGATATCAAATTTCAACTAAAAACAAGCATAAGTACGTACATAAATCAGAATCGACTGAATTCGATCAAATTTATATTGAAAATAATAAGAGATATAATTTTAAAAAAATATATAGAATAAACATGTTGTAAAACAATATTTATTCGTTTTTGTTTTTATTCTTTGCCGTCGACGTTTACGTTTCACATTGATATAAGCCTACTAAAACATTTTATATTTTGCAAATTCACGACTTTTGGTTTATTTAGGACGTTTTTTTTGCTGATTTTTAGCTCTCTCGTAGAGTTACGTATCATAGTCCGTTATTCAATCTGAAAATCCCACTGTTATCGAATTACTTTTAACGATTTTGATACGTGTCTGTTTTTTTTGTATATTTAAACTTTGAAAAACATAATTTAATATTAGTTTAAAAATTAATTTTAAAACAAGCCATGGATTTTTATGATGCATTATAACTTACAAGTTAAGATCTATCATTCCTTACTCACATTGTGTTGTTTTTTTTGCTTCACGCTTTAACTCTGGCGGGGGAGTCAGAGAGAACGGAGTATCAAATGTTACGTGAAACGTGGGTGTGTCAAAAAACAATGAAATAAGTTGAATACTCTAGAGATGCAATTATGCAATCTCTTCATTAGATATGCAAAGTGTTCATATGGAACGAAGACAAAATAGTAGGAGTAAGTGAAAATATTATAGAAGAATAAAAAGGAACGTGCCAATTTGAGTCGTCGTCGTGGGGTATTAACAATAATTGGGGTATTTACAATAACATAAATAAAATAAGCATGGATTGACTATTGAAAATATAGTATCATCATTCTGGAGGAATTTCACGTAAGTAGACGAAGCGATAGAAGAATGCAGGGTACCTACCCACCAAAATAGTATAATACAGTACGTACAGTAGTACGTACGTACAGTAATACAGTACTTACCGTAAGTACTGCAAAAATATGTAAACGGCCACTTGTTACACCGGCCATTTTGAGTTGTTAACAATATTAATTATCAGTGGACATTAAAGTAAGCTAATCTGACAGTCAATTAAATCCTAAACAATATTTTAGTTTAATAGTTATTTTTAGTTTATTATATAACCTATTATTCCTAAATTAAAAAAAGATGTCCAAAGTCATCGTCTCATAGCTTGGAAGATAGATAGAAATATATATAAAATCAACAATTATCAGAATAAACATATTTTATTAAAAAAACCTCTTCGAGTATAATAAATTTGCTACAACAATTTGCTTTGCGGTATTTATAAGTTTTGCTTACAGTTTGTGTCCGCTACACTTGATAATGTTTGGATAGTTTAATAAAATAATTTCAAGAAACTAAAATTTGTATGCAAAATAAAATTTGATAAAAGTACGATACTTTGTTCAAAGTAGAATATTGTCGGTTCGTGATTCCTTTTTAGTCAGAGGAATGGTCGCGTCCCGTATCTCGATTTCAGCTGAAAATTAGAGAAAGAAATATTAGAAGGTCATTGTATTATTGTAAATTAAGCAAAAAGAGGAAGGAAAAGTACTTTTGTAAATTAATATCTAGCTTGATGTAATGAAACATTTTTTTTACATTTAATTATATGAACAACCCCCAGGGCGGGATTGATACTCACAACCCTCTCACTAATTTATGGGTTTAGTTACTTAATATATACCAACGGTAAAGGCGTTGAGTTAGCCACTCCACATGCAATGTTTCGATTTCAGGCGGTCCATGGAGTGTTTAGACACTAGGTTATCTCTGACTACCTTACCACGACGGATGAAGCGCGAATAATAATAAAATACATAAATTACACGAATTGCAAACTTAGCTTCCATTTTCATAAGATGTAGCATTATTTCATCTGCTTAGTTTCACAGAGTTCTAGAATTAAGCTTTTACTATGATATTAACAAAACAGTATTTGGGATGTAAACACAAAACACTTGCACAAAGTCGCAAATTAGTTTACGAAGTAATTATGCAGGCGGGTTTCTTAATTAAACTCGGGACGAATGCAGCTACATTTACGGGAATGACACTTGGAAGCTAGAACTAGATTGGTATTTTGATTTTATACCGCGGTTACCCTGCGATAGGATTTGAATGGAATGTTAAAATTGAAATCACTTTTTTTACCATCTCCAATTATTTTGTATGGTGGGTCGATTGTATTTGCATATTATTGCGTGTGTCACTGAAACGTGATTTATTTAAAGTTAATTAATTCAAATTATATCGTTTTTTTATATTTACTTTTTAAAAGATTTTAAAATAAAATTAAAATTACTTATATTATATTGTTCGTTCAGTCTTTATTTCTAAAACAGCGAATGTATTTATATATAGCAACGCTAACTGCATATTTTATCTGTGGTCGAACGCTTTGGCGGGAAATACAAAGTATTGCATTCTATAAATATATTATGTAAAAATAAAAATAAGATTATGTAATGTTTTCATTGTAATCAAAAACTTGTAACTAACTGTTTATTGCAAGATATAATAATTATTGTCAAATTTTCCATGACGATTATTTTAATTTCAATTTACTTTGAACTTAATTCACAAATACACCTAATATATATTGTAGAGGAGTAACGGAACGCAACCGCGGGCCGCTGTGATTGGCCGTTTCATCGCGGGACACAACGCAGCGACCATTGAAAAACGAACATTTTTTGAACGAGCACTTCGATTACCAGCCATTTTGTGTCTGCTACGACATAGCTGGTCCTTCGAGCCGGATTATTCGAAAAACGCTAAAATCACGCAAAATTATACACAAAAATCGAGGAATATACGCAATCATCTGTCCAGTACAACGAAAATTGCAAGAAAATCGCCAATTAGTATCCTTTTCAATCCTTTTTTCCACTACAGTTCCCGTTTTGAATCAACTCCAACGTTATTCACGTAAGTACTCCGCCTTTTTAAATTCTATCGAAATGAGTACTGAACAGCCACCAAGGCCTAAATCACCTAGAATCACATTAACTGACGATGAAAGCACTAATAAATTAATAAAAGATCTCGTAAAGAAACGAGCAATCATCAAAGGTCGGTTAACGAGATTTTCAAATTACGTTAACAGTTTTAAGTGCAACGAAATTTTACCAAATCAAACTAGAATTGACTTAAAATTAAGGATGCAAGGTGCAGTTAGTATTTTTGCCGAGTTTTGTGATCTTCAGACTAAAATTGAAGAGTCCGTTTTAGATAAAGATTTAGATGAACAATTGGAACAACGCGACAGGTTTGAAGATTGCTACTACGGTACACTATCTCAAGCGGAATGTATGCTTAGTAAAGGTGAGTCATTTAACACTAGTTCTCAAAGTGAATCAATAAAATTGCCTACAATATTAGTTCCTACCTTTGACGGTTCATGTGAGCGTTGGTTGGAGTTCAGAGACACCTATTTGTCACTAGTACATAATTCACAACATATAACTAGTATTCAGAAATTCCACTATCTGAAATCCTCGTTAAAGGGCAGCGCAGCACTAGTTATAGACTCATTAGAATTTTCAGCTAAGAATTATGAAGTTGCATGGGAGTTGATACTAAATAGATACAATAATAACAGGTTGCTCATTCACAGCCATGTAAAAGCACTATTTTCCATTCGTCCGTTAAATAAGGAGTCACCAGAATTATTAAGAACATTAATCGATACAATTTTAAGAAATTTACGCGCATTAAAATTACTAGGTGAGCCAGTCGATAGCTGGGACACTTTAATTATTTATATAGTTGTTTCTAAATTAGATAAAACTTAAGAACGCGAATGGGAACAATATCGAAACACAATTCTTAATAAATCTAATGACACCTCATCACGCTTGAAACTCGATGTTTTATTAAATTTCTTAAGAGACTGGGCAGATATGCTGGAAACATTGCAGGCATCACACAATAATATTCGATCTAACGACAACATACACAATAAAAAACAATATTTACAACCACACACTTCTAAATTGCACTGCAACGTTTCTAGCTATAACACCAAGCAACGTAACGCCAATAAATCTTGTTTACTATGCAAGTCGAATCATTCACTGTACGCATGTCACAAATTTCTTGAATTTAACTTGCAAGAAAGGTTAAAATTTATACACAATAACAAGTTATGCGAAAATTGTTTCCGTACGGGTCATATAGCGAAGGATTGTCGATTCGGAACCTGTAGGAAGTGTGATAAGAAGCACAATACATTGATACATATAGATAACGAAGGCGACCGCGAGCTCATATCGCACAGACCGCTACCCGACAATAAGGAACCGGTTTCCATGACGCTAGCAGCCGCTCGCGCAGCTATCCCACCTCATTATTCGCAAACTAATTCGACGCACACAGATACATTAAGCATGCAATATACATGCACACAGCGGGTTTTGTTATCGACGGCGTTAGTAGAAGTTATAGATAAACATAATAAGTATCACTTAGCTCGCGCTCTTTTGGATTCCGGGAGCGAATTATGTTTAATTACACAATCTTTATGCAATTTACTAGATAATCCAATGTTACAGTCCACACAAGAAATGCGAGGGGTAGGAAATACGATAACACAAGCTACAATGACTTGTGATATCGAAATAAAATCGCGCATTAATTCCTACACTACACGTTTACGATGCATAGTTCTACCGCAAATCACGTCTACGCTAACCGCTATACCTAAACGGGAAGTTTCGCAACTTAAACTTCCAGATAACATTCAGTTAGCGGATCCATACTTTTATCAGGGAGAAAGTATAGATATTTTAATAGGCGCAGACAAGTTCTGGGATTTACTAGGTCAAGGTAAAATGCGTTTACCTAATGGTCCCTTTCTACAAAATACACGATTAGGCTGGGTCATTTCGGGTCCCGTGCATACGACTACGCGCAGCGCGGGCCACGTCCAGTGTAATTTCACGCAAGCCATTAGTGACCAATTACGTAAGTTTTGGGAGCTAGAGGAGCTTAAGTTATGTAAGACGCGTTCAGGGGAGGAGAGGGCATGCGAAGATCATTTCGTCAACACAACTACACGCAATAGTGACGGAAGGTTTTGCGTTAACATTCCCTTTAAATCCTCACTACATAACTTAGGTGAAACGTATCCTCAAGCTTTAAATCGATTTCTTTCTTTAGAAAAACGCTTACTACGTGTTTCGGAGTATAGACAATTATACAGCGAGTTTATACACGAATACGAACAACTAGGGCATATGACGCGCATCGATGGCATACCATCGAAACCCTATTGTTTTTTACCACATCACGGTGTCTTTCGCGAACATAGCACTACTACTAAGCTACGGGTGGTGTTTGATGCCAGCGCCGCTTCATCTACTGGCATATCACTAAACGATCTTCAACGCGTAGGGCCTCCCATACAAGGGGACCTTATATCTATTTTATTACGTATGCGACAACATAAATACATTCCATGTGCCGATATCGAGAAAATGTATCGACAATATTTAGTATCAGAACGCAAATGGTATTTTAATTTTGAATGTAATAACTCGATGCTTAAAAGTGTAAAACAATTAAATCTTGACGAAAAGGGCACTTTTAAGACTTTAGGTATCGAATGGGACAATTCTACAGATATATTTACATATAATATGAAAATTAAAAGCTACATAAAACCATCTAAGCGCAGTATCTTATCTCATATTTCGCAAATATTCGATCCCTTAGGTTTATTAAGTCCAGTAATTATAATCGCTAAGATTTTACTCCAAAAATTATGGCTTTTAAAATCTGATTGGGACGATGAGCTGCCGCGCGACATGCTAGATGAATGGAACCGGTTTATCGGTAGTTTTACAGCGCTAAACAACATTCGCATACCGCGGCACGTCATCGGGCCTAATAATTCATCTAATATTGAATTAAATATTTTTACAGACGGCTCGCAAGTTGCGTACGGCGCGTGCGCATACGTTCGGTGCATTTCTAATACTAAAGAAATAACTGTGAGATTATTATTCGCTAAATCAAAGGTCGCTCCTATTAAACCTATCACTATACCTAGGATCGAGTTATGTGGTGCGTTATTAGGCGCACGACTATATCAAAAAATACGGGAGTCACTACATTGTCAATTTAATCACGTCATTTTTGGACTGACTCGACAATAGTTTTAGGATGGTTGCGAGCGCCTACTAACGCATTGCAAACTTTTGTGCAAAATAGAATACCGGAAATACACGAACTTACAACAAATATTCCGTGGCGGCATGTCAGTGGGAAACAAATCCCAGCCGACATGGCATCACGAGGGGTTAATTTAAATAACCTTGCCACTGCTACGATGTGGTGGGAAGGGCCCCCATTTTTACACGAATTTGATTTCGATTGCGGTACCACAACTTCTGATTCGCATATTATACCAGTGGACTTGTCCGAAATCAAATCTAAGGCTGTACTCACATGTGTCGAGAAACAGGAATTATTCCCTTTTTCAAGATTTTCTCAATACAATCGATTAAAGCGAACCTTTGCATATATACAACGTTTCATTCATAACACGAGAAATTACGAAATAAATAGACGGACAGGCGCTTTAAGTTCGGTTGAATTGAGAAACGCAGAGTTAGGTTTAGCTAAATTATCACAACTGGAATCGTTCGAAAACGAGTATCATTTAATTAATAAAAATAAAACACAAACTTTAAAATCATCGCTATTAAAATTAAATTTATTTATTGATAAAATTGATAACCTAATACGCGTAGGTGGAAGAATTTCGAATTCTGATCATTTTGAATACAGTAAAAAGCACCCTATTTTGCTTAGCTCGAAACATCGATTTTCAACATTATTATTTGCACATGAGCACAAGCGTCTCTTCCATGCAGCTCCTCAACTACTTCTTTATGAAATTAGACAACAGTGGTGGCCTGTTGGGGGGAGAAATCTTGCTCGTTGTATTGTTCATGAATGTGTGCTATGTAAACGCTTAAAGGGTGATACACTACATCCTATTATGGGAAACTTACCCAAGGAACGCGTGACACCTACCTACCCTTTTTTATTCTGTGGGGTTGACTATGCCGGACCGATGCTCACATTAACACGGAAAGGTAGGGGTGCAAAAACCGTAAAATCATACGTTTGTTTATTTGTATGCTTTATCACGCGGGCAGTTCACTTAGAGCTTGTGAGTGACTTAACCTCGGAAGCATATATTCTAGCTCTTAAGAGATTTATCTCACGACGCGGTAAACCACAGGAGATCTTCTCCGATAATGGTAAAAATTTCGTTGGCACTATGAACGAATTTTCTAAGTTCATCATGAGATGCTCTGATGACATAACTGAATACGCAACAAGTCAAAGCATTAAATTTAAATTTATTCCCGCTTATAGTCCTCATTTTGGTGGAATTTGGGAGGCAGGAATACGATCCTGTAAATTTCATCTTTTGCGCGTTGTCGGTAACGCCCACCTAACCTTCGAAGAATTCACTACTGTCCTTGTACAAATAGAATCCATCCTTAACTCACGTCCTCTCTCACCTATTTCATCCCATCCGCAAGACTTTCTACCACTTACTCCTGCCCATTTTCTAATTGGTCGATTGCTAACTGCACCAGTCTACGAGGACATGAGAGACAACACTAGCAGTCTACTCAGCCGATATCAGCGAGTAGAACAGATACGCCATCACTTCTGGGAAAGATGGACGAAAGAATACATCTCCGAATTGCAAACCAGATGTAAATGGATGAAAGGACTCGATACTCTACAGCCAGATATGTTGGTGGTCATCAAGGACGACAACCTTCCTCCACTAAAGTGGCATCTTGGGCGCATCGTCAACACCGTGCCAGGAAAGGACGGCATATCCCGAGTTGCCGATATCCGTACATCATCAGGAATCGTCCGGCGTGCATTCTCTAAGATCTGTCCATTGCTCTGCGCCGATGACGTCAAGCACGAAGAGATGACTTTGGAACCAGGTGCAGGTTCCAAGGCCGGGGGCATGTAGAGGAGTAACGGAACGCAACCGCGGGCCGCTGTGATTGGCCGTTTCATCGCGGGACACAACGCAGCGACCATTGAAAAACGAAAATTTTTTGAACGAGCACTTCGATTACCAGCCATTTTGTGTCTGCTACGACATATATAATAAAACCTTTATTTCATATGATTTTTTTTTAGCTTTACGCTTTTATCCCGCATAGCAGGGTAGGCAGAAATTACCTAGTGTCAAGACACTCCATACTTCACGTTTCACCGAATTCGAGACATTGCGTGTTAGGTGGTGGCACTCAACGCCGCTCTTTGTCTTTTACCAGAGCAAGGAAGTGAAAATAATTTAAATATAATCACTCCCCCGAGTGGGGATCGAACCCACAACCGATCGTGTTTACAGTCAGACGCTGTCACACTGCGCCACGACCGGCCTCTATTTCATATGATATATTTATATAATAATATTATAAGTAGACGTTATAATAGCTGAGCACTTCGTCGAAGCCAAGAGCTAATAATGTAACAGGCAGATAACTGTACAAGCACTTGCTTCGTAATATCCTACTTGATGCCACACCTGTGTAGCGTAGCGTAAAATCTCCAGCAAATACGTTATAATGTGGGGAAGTTGTGAATTATTAATTTTAAGAAGAAGAGGCCATTGTAACTCAGTGTGACAGTATCCGAGTATTTACCAGATGGTTGTGAGTTAAATTCCCACTTAGGGGAATTATTATATTTAATTATAATATTTTTATTTCCCTACTTAGATAAGCCCAGATGAGGCGTTGAGTTCCGCCACTCCACATATAATCGATATCGAATTCGGGCGCAAAGGAAAAGATATCGTCTATCTTTAGACGTAGTTTTGGCACGAGGTACTCTAATTTAGCGTAAGGCTCGTGAAGTTTTCGTTTGAAGACTTATGCCTGCATTCGTGTTTGTAAGTTAATCATTACTGTTGGTTTTTTCTCTCGACAACTTGAGATGTTTAGATTCGTCGTCTGGCATTAATTTCCCTGGTTGTAAAATTAATATTAAATTATTATTAGTATAATAGTTTTAAAATAAATATTTAATTATTATTATTAGAATTAAGATCAATATTTACTATTTTTTATTAATGACTAATATAGTAACGATTAAATTAAATTAAATATTCAATAAAAAATAAAACTTACATAAATTGGTTAAATATGAAATTTAGTTAAAGATTTTGTATCAGAAACAAAGGACAATATTTTTAGCATACCAGAAAAAATATACTAAATTAATAAACTGAGTATTGTTTTTTTTTAATTTTTAGACTAAAAACTAGGATCTTATAAATTGCACCTGCCTTTATTCAAACATTTACAATGGATCCACACCGTTATATGTTATATGTATCCGTAGAATGAAAGCTGAGTCGCTGCTTACAAATTTATGTGTTAACTTTAATGTTAAATTCGTCTGAGGTGAAATAATATGTTTAAATTAAATTTATTAGATATACAAATATGAGGAAAATATTTTTTTACCTATGATTACCTAGTTGGTCAGTATACTGTATGGTTGTGAGTTCCATCCTATTCGGGGAATGACTATATTTCAATTATTTTAATTTCTTCTGATAGGACAATATGTGGCGTTGAGTTACGCCTCTAAAGACAAGATATTTGAAGGATTGGTAAGGGTCGAACAGAGAGTATTGATATTAAGTCTCTCTTTACAGTTATAAGCACATACAAAAACGGTACACTGTAAAATGTTCATACCTATTAAATGAAAGTATTTTAAATGGATTAATTGTGTACATTTTGGTATTGGAAAATACATTTTTGATAACCTGACGTTACGAACACTTTACAGTGGAGTACTGGTCACAGGTAGATTTTGGTTGATACAAAAATTAATTCTATCAATCTTATGCAATTTTCGAATACCAAAATATACACAATTAATCCGTTTAAAATAATTTCATTCGAAATGTGTAAAAATCACGAAAATCAAAGATCCTATTATGTTGATACGTGATATTTTCTGTCTAATGTGAAAATTGGTACACGTCGACATCCCAAATTTCGTTCATTTAAGAATAGAGATAATCTTTTCTGGACCGCAGCATCCGGTGAGTTTTATTATCTCATCGAAATAGGTATCTGCTAATTGGAAATGTAAAAATTACTTTTACTCTGTATAATTAGTTTATATAAAATAAATTGTTTCTAGCAATTTATAATTAGATATATATTTTTAACTAATTATAAATGTAAATATTAGTATTTTTTTAAAAAATGTATTTTTTTATTAACCCTCTATGGACACAGGTCCACACCTTTTATATATTGATCCTTTTTTATAATAATATAGGAGTTATAGAGATAGCATCTCTATTTGTTCCTTAAGAGAGTCCAGAATTAAATAAGTAGTCAAGTTGTCATACTATCTATATTTTCGCCGTATTTTTGTTTATGCTTATACATCTCTTTTCGAGGGTTATTTCAAAGAAATATGTAAAAATTGTTATTTTTTAGCTATTTTTTTTATGTTCATTACATTTTTCTCAGGCAACCTAGTGTGGTGGTAATTCAAATATATTCTTTCTACTGAGTGAGAGAGAACTAGTAGTGGGACAATGTCTGACTGTAAACGTGATTGATTACGGGTTCGATTTCCATTCAGAGAAAATATAATCATATATTTTAAATTTATGCCATTTATTTACTCTGGTAAGACCTAGTGCGGCGTTGAGTTCAGTACTTTGCACCAAATGTCTAGATTTCGTGCGAAAAGTCCAAGTTTTAATACCAGATCGTCTCTGACTACCCTGCTATGGGGTATACGTTTTATAACCCATAGCAGGAAAATTATTTTTTTTTACAGAGTGGGCATCGAAGCCCCGGCCTGTCATATTTAGAGTAAAACGCCATGCCAGTGCCCCTCCATGACCTGATTTCCATTGATTGAAAAATAATAAATATAGTGAAGCTAATGTAAGCACATCAAAAAGTAAAAAAAAAACACACACACAAAACAATGGCACATTTTTTGCATCAAATTATAAAAAAAGGTCCGCATTTTGAATAAAGACTATTAAATTTATCCTTTTCCAATTTCTATTGAACCCTTTATTCGCAGAATTTTATGGTTGTTTAAGTGAGCAGTATCAACAAAATAAGGTTATATCAGGCAAATGTTAGAAAGCAAAGAGAATGTTATGAATGACCTATTTATGACTTGTTACAGTAGGTAGAACACCTTCATACGTAATAAAGACGCTGTTCCACTGGGCCACGATCGGCTTTAAATGTAATGGTTATATTAGAAAGGGAAAAGTTAATAATTATATCTATTTATTAGCTAGTTTGCAAGCTTCTATTATAAAAGTATAGCCATAAACAAAGTATATTTTCATTTACTATATTACAGTAGATTGAACATCTTCATACGTAATAATGAACGTAACTTTAGTCCAGTTTGTATCTATTAATAAACTCAGTTAATCGTTTTTTTTAATAAAACACTCTATATTCCAACACCACTCTTTGTCTTACCAGAGCGAGGGAATGTACATAATTCTATATATAATCATTCCCCCGAGTGGGAATCCAACCCAGAACCGATCGCGCTTACAGTTATATACTACTCCATGATCAGCTTTAAATTTAATGGTTATGTCAGAAAGGGAAAAGTTAATAATTATATCTAATATTAGCTAGTTTGCAAGCTCCTGTTATAAAAGTATAGCCATAAAAAACCATAAAAAAATCTTAAGCAAAAATAATTGTAATAGTAATAAGATTTTTGATTTTTATGATTTTTACACATTTTAAATGAAACGGAATAATCATGTATGTTTTGAAATATTATTTATATATATTTTCGAAATGTCGGTTTTTCAAAAACGTATTTTTTAACACCAAAATATGCGTAATTTATCAGTTTAAAATAGTTTCTTTGTAAAAGCGCTTAATTTTCGTCTTAATTAAAATATAGGAAAATAAAAAAAATATAGATTGATGGTACATTGATATCTTATTGACACACAACCTTGTCACACAATATAAAAATAAAATACACAAAGTGTGAGAAAGGTCAAAACACTTTTACAAATATTCAAAGAGAAAGACAAAGAGAATTGAGTTTCCAAATAATAACCTGTACATAGTAAATCTCAAAGGTTTACATTAAAATGATTAAAGTGTCTGAAAAGTTCTCAAATTATAATTAGTATAAATGACATTTTAGATCAAGAATATATATTAAGACCATCGGATTTCTAGTCTTTTGAAAAGATTATATTTAAATTATTTTCATTTCTTCACTCGAATAAGAGAAAGTGTGGCGCTGAGTTACGCCAATTAGCACGCCATGTCTCGAATTTTGATGGAAAACGATTAGCGGAGTGTCTTGTCACTAGGTTAGGCGACCCCGTTTTGCGTGGTAAAACGCATGTTTGACATGTCAATGGCTGCAAGTTTCATTTCAATAAATTTAAATGAATTATTAAATCGACATTAGTGTTAAAGGAATATTATTAAATCAGAATAATTCCATACAATTTAAATGACGGATTAACTTGTAAGTAACGTCTCGGACTTTTATTTAATGTTATTATTTTTGTAAATATTATTAACAACATTTATTCTTTATCGTTATATTTTAGCAAAGGCGAATTAAAATGCATTTTATTAAAATATGTCAAAAATAGTTTAATGAAAGGCAAAGTATCGTTTTATTAGAAGCTTGCTTATGGGAAAGCTTGAAGGTGGCATAAGTTAAGGACGCGTGCGATGCCTGGATGATTTTTAGAAAGACACTAAATCCCTTGGAATTAAGCAGGAAATCCAAAATGGATCTGGTAGAATAAATTGACAATCCACCCACTGGAGAATCTGTGATGATAGATATTAAAATTGTTACAAGGTATCTTAAAATTTTAATTATATTTATAGTGTGGTGGCAAGTTTTCTTTTTATTAAGCGATTGTTTATTTCAAGGCTCAAGTCTGTTTTACTACAAAATTATATTGTTATTATATCTAGCATTAACTATGTTTAAGTAATAAGTAATTGAATAAAACACTATTCTAGACATAAAACCAACTTTGAAACTTTATTATTATGAGATTTTATTTTTTGACGTGTTATTTGGTTAGTGTATGTGAAATCTTGCAAGTTTTATTTGATCCAGTACCTAGGTCCTTTTGAGCTTAGTTCTGATGATATTTATATTACAGATAATTACTAATGTCGATGAACTAAATGGCCGCAAAAAGATTCCGTATTTTTGCATTGCCTAGGGTATCAAATTGAGGCCGGTCGTGACACAGTGTAACAGCGTCTGCCTGTAAACGTGATCGTTTGTGGGTTCGATCCCCACTCGAGGAAATGATTACATTTAAATTATTTTCACTTCCTTGCTCTGGTAAAGACAAAGAGCGGCGTTGAGTTTCACCACTTAACACGCAATGTCGCGAATTCGATGGAAAGTGAAGTACGGAGTGTGTTGACACTAGGTACTTTCTGTCTACCTTGCTATGCGGGATAAAAGCGCGAAGCCAATAATCAAATGAAAGGCCTGGATTTGTAGAATACAGCCCATCAGTCCATTACGATATTTTAAGACTATGGACGAGGCGAAAGAAGTACATACAAAGAATAAATAAGTAGCGTTTGGCGCTCCATGTCCTCTGTCTACCCCACCAGGTATAAAGCTTGAAGCTGAAAAAGACCCACTATAACAAATAACGTGTATTTAAAATTGATTGAATGTTTAATGTATATTAATTTTTTTCTTCTTTTTTAAGTAAAGCAAAGGAAAAATAATATTTATTATCCAAAAAAATATATGATATACTTAAAATGTTTTACATTACCTACGCTAAAACTACTTACCCAACTTCTAAATATTATATTTGTTTAACTATAATAATAAAGTAAGCCATATTTTATTCTTATCCTTATATTTTTTACTTTGCCCATAATACCGATGTAGGCGTTTATCGCGCTCTGATTTCAATGTGGGCGGAAGTAGAGAAAGATTTATTGTAAGGAAAGTCAGTACAAAAGTTGTGACTGAAATACTTTTTTATAGCAATTAGTTTAAATACTTGAATAAGTATGTTCTTACAATATATTAAAATAGTTTCGTTACTTCATTGTAGATTTTATACTAAATTAAATATTCATAATTGTAGTAGATTCAATTTCAACTGAGGGAAAGATGTAAAATTCCAGTCGGAGGAACGATTATGTATAAAATTAATTTTCAATTCTCCGCTCTGGTAAGACAACACTTGACGTTTGGTTTACCATTCTACATGCAATTCTTTTATGGCAGAAAGCAATCAACGGAGTGTCTTCACACTAGTTTGTCTAGATTGAATACCCTGCTATGAGGAACAAAACGTGAAGCTGATAAAAAAATATATAACAATGCGGCGCTAAAATCCGCATTACGACTATTAATTTTTTTTATGTTATATATATATATATATATATATATATATATATATATAATCTTCATTATGCCTAATACAAGATAAGGATGAACTTTTTAGTATTGTTTTTTTCCATCGCGATGGTAGGGCTTCAAAGTATGAAGTAACCCTTTTGTTTAAAATAAGCCGGGTTTTAATTGCGAGCATAATATTCTAAATTCAGAGTCGCGTCCTGCGCAGGTTATTACGAGTCGTGCGGTTATTATGAAAAACGGTATTGTGATAGGCCGGGCTTGTTATTTTTCTGTTATCCAAGTTTTGCCACAATGGAGGGAAAAATTGGTGATAAGGATTGCTATTATATCTATATTAAAAAAAGTATAATACTACTTTTTTATTTATAGATAGTTAAATTTAGTTCAGAGTAGGTTTATTTAATATAATTATTTATATTTCAAGGAATTGTAGGTAATGCTCAAAAATTAAAAAAAAATTGTTTGAACTTTTTTTAAAATATCTTATATTATAAGATCTTTGATTTTCGCGATTTTTATACATTTTAAATGAAACTGTTCGTGTCCTAGTCTAAATAGTCCGTGGTCACAGGTAGACTGGACTACTGTAAAGTGTTCGAAACGTCAGGTGTCCAAAAATGTATTTTCGAATACCAAAATATACGCGATTAATCCGGTTAAATAGTTTCATTTAAAATATATCTTATATTGTAAGTAATTATGGCATACTTTTGTTTTCGTTCATATAAAAACCTTAAAATAATAAAAAAAGTAAGGCGCTTGAGTTACATTTATTCGTTAATGTATTGTTAATGGCTAACTATATATTATTTTTAATTATGAGGAAATACAACTACTTCTTTCTTTAGGTTTACATTTAAGTTTCACAGCGCTTCACTCTTTATCCCGTATAATAGGATAGTCAGAGACAACCTAGTGTCAAGACAATCCACTTACTGCTTTCCATCTGAAATCCAGATATTGTGTGTTAAGTGGCGAACACAACGCCGCGCTCTACCTTGCCAGAGTAAAGAAATATACATAACTTTCAATTATAATAATTTCCTTACATAAAAATCGAACCCACAATCAATCATTTTTAAACTACACTTTCTAACTGTACCACGACGACCCAAAACAAGTTTAAGGCTATTATCCTATTTTACATATATACAACCATATCAAATATGTTTCAAATTATTTAGCTGTCCAAAACATAATTTACCTACTACGTTCGTACTCAGAATAAGGACCACAATTATACGGGATTAGAGCAAGCCGGGCCGAGATTACTTCCAGGACAAACTCAAAGCGCGGAGTAAATGAGCGAATTAGTGAAACTCGTGTAAATCATTCTTTGCGGCGTTATTAACACCGGACTGTCTATTTAAATGACTTGGCGTTATGTAAATCTTGACTGAGACATTTTATATTTATGTCTAATTGCATTTTTGATGTGACAACTGTAGTAAATAGGTTTTGCTGTGTAACGTACATATAAACACACCAGTGTTTTTGAAAAATCGTATAATAATTTTTGAACGTAGCGGGATTCGAACCCACGCCTCTTGAAAACCGTTCAAGTGCTCTGACCGCTAAGCTATGCGTTCTACAACCGATATGGTTTTATCAAAAATGTTTTCTAATACTTATCGTGAAATAACAGTTTAAAAATACTAAACACCAGAGTGTGTTTTCTATTTTCTGTATTTAATGATAACGCTTATGTATGCCAGAATTTAACGCCGTACTGCATTCATGAATTAATAAGCAGTTTGTAACTTTTTATTAATAATTATGTAAATAATTAATTTAAATTTGATTAAACTAGAATATTCTAGGAAGCACTAGTACATAAATAAAATTATATTTATATAAATTTTATAAAATTAATGATAATAACAACAAAAAAGAAAAAAGATACGTACCAATCGTATAAAAATATTACAAAATATTTAATAAATAAAACGAGAGCTCATATTAACACTCTGTATACCTAGAACTAGTACACAGAATAGATACTTAAGAACGCAAGAGTATTTAGGCACTAACACTCAGAATACCCAAGAACGAACAAGTACTACTTCACATAAACTCATAGCTTAGTGTTACATAATGCATTTCTCGGTATTATTACAATATATATTAAATAACTTACAATTTATTATTGATTTACTACATATGATTTCTTCCTTCAATTTTTGATACTAATAATAATAAGGAGTAGTAAAAAAATCTGATGTGTTAAGTCTGTATTCTAGTGGTTAACAAACGACTGTGACTATATTTTTTATATAATAAAAGACCAAAACCTCTCGAAAATTCCAGGCATATAATTATTAAACTACAAACGCTATCGCCAAACGTTTGTAATTAGTGTTATTTAATTACAATATTAAACGGGTCTATGTGATGCATTATTTTGTAATTCATGTTTTATACACCTCTATACACGTAGAGGAGTTAGTTTTTAATACGCTTTTATTAGAACCTATCTATAAATCAACCATATTTAGATCCACTTCCTGCCATTTAATTTCATTTAAAAAATATTCAACTTGAATTGAGTGGCGGATTTCAACGGCGCACTCTTTATCGGAGTGGGCAAATTAAAATTAATTAAATATAATAATGGTATTATTAAATTAACATAATAAATATTAAATAATTAATAATTAAATAATATAAGATATTAGAACAAGTGAATGAGGTGGTACATCTGGGAAGTATGTTTAGTAGAGATGGAAGATACGAAATGGATGTGCAAAAGGCGTATTGCTGCCGGTAACAGGGTAAACGGTGCTCTTTTCACATCATCGAAGATACTGGAGGAAGGTCACGTAAAAACATGAGTACCCCTTGAAGGCATGTATGAAAAGGATAATGACTGTGGATGAGGCGAAAGAGGTATGCAGGAACCTTAGCATTTGGCGGTCCGTGCTCTCTGACTACCCCGCAAGGAATGAAGTGTGAAGCTAAAAAAAATAAAAAAATAATATTATTATTAATATATTTATAATAAATTAAATTATTTAATATTAAATATATTAGTAATAATAAATCAAATTAATATTAAATATAATATCGCCTCCATAAATGACTGTATTGGTACTAGTATATAGACAATGAATATAGTATATAATCACTTCTATAAACTCATTTATAAACCAGTTTTCTCCGGGGAGCTTAGAAACTTTGCTAAAACGTAGAAGTCATCTCGCCCGTAGTAAACGTAGAAGTGATCTGGTCTCACCATCATTATAAGAGTGATAATAATTGTGTTGGAAAGTTTGTGGACGGAGCGATTCTGTAAAACTTTTCTAGATTAACTTATTATTACTTACGCAAGTCTTAATGATCTGACTCCTTTGTGAATTGTCCTGCTTATTTAAGTCGCTGTTGCACAATATTCTTACCTCTTTGTTAGCAAAAGTTCTTATTACAATAGACGTTGTAAGTTTAAGTTGTTAGTTGGCTATGATAGTTGCGTTGAGGAGTGTCTAAATTAAAACTTTTAGCTGGAATTAATTCTATGGTACTCTAATTATAGTTTAATATATTAAAAAAGCAGTTCTAAATCCTTTTTTCGCTAGCAGCATGCAGATAAATTCTAGTTTGTATTTTTGCCACTCACTGACTGAGTTTACGACATCTATACTAATATTATAAAGAGGTAAAGTTTGTGTGTTTGTAAATTGTAAGGGGTAATCTCGGGATCTACTCAACCGATTTTAAATTCTTTCACCAATAGAAAGCTACATTATTGCTGAGTGTCATAAGCTATATAAAAAAATCAAAATCTGGTGATGGGGTCCTGGAAACGAGGGGACTCCTTAAATTTTACACACCTATAGTGATTTCGGTTTTTTTCAAAGAATCTTGATCATTTTCTCACGAAAAATAACATTTGATGAAAAGGAACAGTTGATGAAGACCACAAATGGTCATGAGAACTTAACAATAAGTAACTGTTTTACGGGTTTGGTCCTATTTCTTTAACATAGTCGCTAAGCAATTGATATTAGTCAACATGCATATGATGAAGTCTAGCTGATGATGGAGTACCAGAACAACTCCTCAAAAATTAACGGCCTTGCATCGGGAAAAACGATACTTTCTAAATGGTCATGAGTAGTTGACAATAGGCCATTGTAACTTAGGTAAAGGGTAATGTAAACCATAACCAGACTAATTTTTCCCGTGACTTCGTTTTCGAATTCGTTTATTGCAAATTCCGCAGAAAAGGTGTTTTTTTTTCTTTCGGACAGAGTTACTTTCGAATTTTATATTTGCATGCAAATACAAACTATACCTACGTATAGCTCACCTTTTGGCAGTTAGAAATTAAAACATAACACTCTGTACTAAAAAAGGATTATTAACATTATGCCCAACATAGTGGGCGCGGGTCAGCTAGTTGGGTATAAAATGATGAAAGTTAACGCCACGCTTTGTTCGACAGTATGGGGAGTTGAGTGGGGGCGAAGCTACAATCACTCTTGTTAGCACTCAGACGCTTCCTAGTTTAATCCTTCCTAGTTAATAGTTTTACATTGATTTGTTTGATTTTTTAACTACAAGTAAATTGCCTCTATTTTTCTGAAATTAACACCTCAGACCTGAGAAAGAACTATAGGGGCCGGTACAAAGAACTCAGCAGGCCTTTTTTAGAACAATATTTTATAGATTAACAATTTTTTTTCGTTCGTCATTTCTTTTATATATATTTCACACAAAAAGAAAAATAAGTAATTAAATTTATTAAATATAAAACATAGCTATATTGCAGTGATTTATTTTATGATTTAATATTATTTAAGGTTCAAATAAAAATAATGAGGCTTCTTTTGTTTTATATGAAAAATTTGGTCCACTTTAGTTTCAATTACAACAATAAAAGGCAAGAATGGGGATTTTTAACGGATCCCATATAAAAACGGAATCACCGAATCTGAAGAGTCCGTTCATAGAAGCCGTTTCCCATAAAATGGACGGTTAAATTCGAGATTTCAGTTTTATTATACACAGGCATTTACGAAGATTGGTTTGAAATAACCAAATTGAAATGTTTATTTAAGAGATTTGATAAATAATACTTATTTGACATTTTATTTTGTTTTTATTGGACTACCCGACAGTTTAGGCGTCAAGCTAGTTTTATTTTTATTTCGATGTTGACGTAATTAGTATGTATTTGACGTCTTTGGGCCTGATTTTTAATAATAAAAGAATTGTTACTTTGATCTATAGAAATTAAGCACATTGATATTGATGACTAAACAAGAATCATGTTATTACAACTCATTAGCAAAATATATAAAATGCCTGAAGAAAAGTAATAACAAAGTATTTTAAGTATTTTAAAAAATTAAAATAAATGTTTAAATTTATTACTCTATTGTGGTCGCCTTGGTTGGGACATAAACCAAACCTGAAAATATATAGTATTATTATTAGATCCGGACCTGATGTAGAGACACTTCATTGAATGCTTTACATCTAAATCGACAGGTTATATGTGGAGAAATGTAAAATATCCTAAAATAGCGGAAAAATGAGAATAATTTTTTTTGTTTTTTTTTCAGCTTCACGCTTTTATCCCGCTTAGTAGGGTAGACAGAAAGTACCTAGTGTGAAGACACTAAGTACTTCGCTTTTCACTGAATTCGAGATATTGCGTGTTGATTGGTGAAACTCAACGCCGCACTTTGTCTTACCAGAGCGAGGAAGTGAAAATAATTTAAATATAATCCTCCTCCTCAGATTGGGGATCGAACCCACAACCGTTTTGTAATCGCGATTACAGTCAGACGCACAGACAGTTTTCCTGCGTTACAAAATTTGTTTTAAAAAAATATATATTTATAACTTTATAATATATCTATAATAGTTAATCGTATAGATTTATTTTAAGTGCATATCCGTGGAAACAAATATACAAACATATAGATAAAGTTAAGAGAACAAAGGAGCTATTGACCGAGCGAGAAATTAAGTGAGCTGGAACGCTTACAATACTCGTATGTCCCATTGATAGTTTTGTCAAGAATGGATTGTTTGGAAAACTTTTTATATTTTTATACTATTTTGAAATTATTTTTTAAAAATATAAAAAAAAATATTTCTTTTTCAATATGACTAATTATAATTTAGGGAAGGTGGTGAAAGGTATGTGTGTGTGCACTATTTTATCCATTACATATTTTTTTAGCTTCACGCTATATTCCTCCCAGAGTTAGATAGAACAGAGCGCCAAACGTTACAGTCTCTGGGAACATCTTTCGCTTCGTCTACCGTCATTAACCAGTTATGAGTCAAATACGCCTCTTGGGGACTCATGTATTTTGCGTGACCTTCCTCGAGTATCAATGATACTGTCCTGTGTGATCTACAAAGTAAAAGAGTATATAAAAATACTATATTATATCTATTTTGTGTGCAGATTGACGAATATAGTCTTCTAAAAAATATCTTGGAATATTGGAATTATTTCAATATAAGAATTTCAGGAGAAATAATTATTAGGAAAAATATTGGTTTACAACAAATATATAAAACAATAAAACTGGTAAGACAAACCGTTGCGTTAAGTTCCGCCACTTAACATGTAGTGTCTCAAAATTGTGTGTATTTAGACACTAAACCCTCTCTGATTATACTTTACGGGAAAAAATCATGAAGACTTTAAAAATAAAACTAAAGGTACATACTAATTATATATATAACACTATGTAAGTCCGAACCGATCTGCCTAACTCCAGCCTCTAATACGCTCGTGGTAATTGATCCACGTAATTGTAATTAATGCATGCCATCCACCTATAATATTCATGAGATGCGATTATGTATGAAAACGTTTATCGACTCGTTTGAAGTTTCAGATGTTAGGTGGAATAGTTTACAATTGCATTTTAGACTAAAAGCTTTGTGTATTTTATATCGATATATATTTAAATGTAAAAAAGTTTTAAGACCATCGTGGAGAAGTGATGTGTCGTGGGTTCGATTCCCACTGGGAATAATAATAGTGTTTATAAATTATTTTCATTTCTCTAGTCTGGTAAGGCAAAGCGCGTTGTTAATTTTGCCACTCAACTTGGAATATCTCAGACACCTCTGCTATGTAGGATAAGGCCTGAAGCTGCTTTGAAAAGCTTATATATATTAAACAGTATGACACATACCCACTCAGTAATAATAAATAAATTTTAAAATAGTTAAAGTCAGCACAAATGGTAATGTTTTACTTTAAGTTATTATGCGTATCTTCTACAGGGGTAGATTCTGAAAACCAATTGAAAAGTCATTCCACTCTTCAGTGTGAAAACTTTTCGAGAATATTGCGTATCGAGTGGAAAAAGCTCAGCCTTGGTATTTCTTTAACAAAAATAAATGCTTATCACTTCGAAAACAAATAAATATTTAAATGATAGGTATTCTCTGTCTAAAGTCAGTTAAACTCTTATTGGAATCTCTGAGTGCTAAGTGATAAATAGAGTATATCCGTCACTTTCGGGTTGCCTCAACACCTGCGTACAACAAATATTATATGACATTTATGACCCGTCAACAACATTGCAGGTCATTAATTATTCTTAGCTACATCATTTACAAAATAATATAGAATTTTGTTTAGCTTCTAGGTTTTATCCTGCATATCAGGGTAAACAGGAAGTGTCTAATATCAAGACACTCCGTACTCCGATTTCCACTAAATTCTAGATATATTACAGTATTTAATTAGAGAATATGTTAATTTTTTATAAAAAATTTATCATAAAATACCCAAAAAGTTTTACTGTACACCACCCCTAGGTGATGTGTGAAAATTTTATAAGTATAGGCTGGCGTTAGAAATAAATTCTAAATTTTAACATATGAATAAAACTTAATAAACGTTTGTAATACTCTCAAATAATAATAAAAAAAATCTAGTTGACGTTATCAGCATGCAGGGGAAAAATATATCATATTACAGTAATATTTTGTTTTATTATTCCGGTGTTGAGTTCCGCCAATCAAAATGCAATATTTCGATTTTATGAGGAAAGCGGTGCTTTCTGCTATGTGAAGAAGCTGCTTAAACGCTATTTAACGATATTTAAATATTTATCCAAACCAAAAATAAACTAGAGGCCTTGGTGTAGTCGGCAGCTGCAAACACGATTAGTTTTGGGTTCGATTCCCAACCGAAGGAATATTTATTTATATATATAAAAAAAATTCTCTCTGGTAAGACAAAGTGCGGCGTTGAGATCGCCAATCAACACGCAATTACACAATTTCGGGCAAAAAGTAGTGAATGGAGTGTCTTGACACGAAATTGTTTGCAGTCTGCTAAGCGGGATAGAGGATAAAACTGAAAAAAAGAATGAGCCAAACTTGCTTGTACTTTGCAACATGTTATTCTATTTTATTTGATTGAAAATTTATTGTTAAACTTTATTTTCTGACGATGACAAACTTTAGCAGAGCTCGAGAATCCGAGATTCTAACAAATTGACGCAAGTCGGTACGCGTAGAGCTGACAGTTGAAATGACTTCGTAACTTGTAGCTGGAGACGTTTATATCACTCGTTATACAAAGAGAATATTTTAAATTTGCCTCGTTTAATGTCGTTGAATTTTTATTTTATTTCAATTGTGTACTACTATATTACAATATACGAAAAGTTTTATATGTAATTTTACTATTTTTAAAGTGTTATTCCTCACTTACGATATGAAAAAAATTTCGAAAACACATATAAAATTTGCAAGTGGCTTCTGACTCTGGGATTTAGATTAAGATATTAGTGACATTATTTTTAGGCTAATTAAACGAAATTAAATTAGATATAGACATGGTAAGTAATTCTAAAAGTGAACAACGCCTTACTTTAAACACAATTGTTTGTATGTTCCATGCTCACTTTCAAGAATGATTTAATTCAATTCAATTCAGTGATCTACGTTTACAATTGTGTATATTAGATGTATTGTGAAAGCTTTAGTACAATGTAAATCTCTTTAATATTCTCGTGTTTATATTAACTCAGCCTTTTGGAAGGCTTACTTGAGGACACATGTCGTATAAGTAGAGGCACCCTAGAGAAAATAATGTTTATAGAGTTATAGAGTATAAAATAATTCGTCTCGATCTAAAATATTTTAAAAAATAAAATCATTTATAATATAAATATTTAGCTAAGTGCGTTTCGAACTCTTAAGCATACTTAAAAGGCTATATTTATTTTCGTTCATGCTCGTTTCCTGCTTGTATTCGTTCAATTTCAAACAATAACATTTTTATATGAAAAGATCCATACAATTGATAATAATACAAATGTTATACGTAAACTTTGCAGACACCAAACCAACGCAAAGTGTGACGACAGTGGTTTTATTTATCTTACGTATTGACTTGCCTCAATGGGAACATACCATATCTATTGAATAAACTACATTTGCGTTCCCTTTGTGTACAATGGGCAAAGTGGTTTACTTTCATATTCGCAAGTAATGAGGTCTCAGCTTCATATCCAGCGTCAGGTTTAGTGCCAAAAAAAGCTGTCAATAGCTTCTGGACATATTTCAAAATGTCGAGAGTCAAATTCATAACCACTTGTGACTATACAGGTATGTAAAGTTAATACTACAATAATACATATAAATTTTAAATTGTTTTTTGCAACAAAACATATGTGAAAAACACTCCGTTGAGTATTCCACACGAAATTGAGACGTTTCGTGTTAAGTGGCTAACTCTACGGGACGTTCTGTCTTATCAGAATGCAGCTGGGAGAAATTTTAAATATAAATATTTCACACACAAATTCCTCACATATATACATATGAATATCTTGTATATAGAAGGAATCTAATTTAGATGATCTTAATTTAAGCATAAATATATTTCAGAGAATTAGTAAGTAGTTAGAGATTAATCACTCAATTTTCTGCTTCTATAGCGCAAGCTATTAGATACTGTACAATTTCTTAACCTCAAACCCTTATTGCGCATATCTGGGTAGACAGGAGGTACCTTGTGTCAAGACATTGCACACTCTGCTTTCCTCTGAATTCAAAACATTGCGTGATGCGTGCAAAACATTGAGTGGTGGAACTCAACGCCGCGTTTTTCTCACCAGTGCGCGAGGAAATGAAAAAATATATATAATATAATAAGTGTAATCATTCCCCCGAGTGGAAATTGAACCCAGAACCGATCGCGACCGGCCAAAATTAACAATTTTGGCAAGATTAATTTTGTTTTCCTATATGGGGCTTAGATGTTATTTGATGAAGCTGGCTAATTTTAAAGTACTGAAAACTTCTTCCTGTAAAGAGAACCTAGAGTGAAAAGAATCCGTGCTGCAATTTCCCGTCGAAATACTCACGGTGGTAAATACGAAAATGTTGAAATGTTTACTTTACAATTTTCAAACGTATTTATATAAATGAAGTACTATAAATTATAACATAAGAACACAGCTGATTTTACATATCAACTTAAAGATTAGGTCACTAGATTTAGATTGAAAGGAACTTTTAAGGAGCACTGTATTTCTAATTTTATTCTCACTAATGTAAGACTCTTTATATACTTTGTATATAACTATGTAAGTAAATCGTGCGATATTTGAACCACGCCTGTTCGAATCCATTATTTTCTTTTTCATTTATTTTTGCTATTTACATAGCAATAACTTGCCATACTATTGTAATGAAACAAGGTAAAGAAAAAATATTTATAATTTTTTTTTAGATATAGATATTTATTTAATATACCTAGATTGTTCTATTTATATATGTCCGTCACTTTATACAAAAATTTGTGTTAAACAGGTGGTAGGTAAACCGATAATTAAATTTTTCCAATCAATATAGTTTATTACAAGTTAAAATTAGCAATCTATTGGAAAGAAATGGAGGCAGTCAATGCGCTGCAATATATCACCAACAATATGAGAACCCCACAATCACCTGATTAGAGCTCTTGGAAGGACTCCTCTAGTTCATGAAACACATTAAAATTAGGACCAGTTCCTAGAGGGAACTCCTTTACTCCTTCTTCGTCATCGTAAAAAAACAATAATTAAGGATAGAATTTGGTTACAAAACTTGATTGTCAGTGGTTTATCAAATACCATTTTTAAAAAATACGATTATTTTATTAATTTCTCTATAAATTAATATATATTTTTAGTAATAATCTAATTTAATTTAATATTATATATATATATATATATATATATATATATATATATATATATATATATATATACAATATTATATAGAAAGCATTCATTACAACTTAACCACACCTAAACGGAATCTGTTAATGCAGTACATTAATTTGATTTTCCAAAGTAGAGCCACGTGTCGGAGGCAACGCGACCGTGACCATCTCATTACAGGTGTAAAAGCTGAAACACTAAAGCTAACGTGAAATAGTACATTTTCTTTAACATATAATATATATAATGTATAATATATATAATATTATGTATAGTTAACTTTGTTTTCTGTAGTATTAACCGAAAAAGCAGTGTCCAGCAGATTAATCAGAAAAATCCCAATGTAAAACACTATTGACTGCTTGAAATCGAGATCGTACTTTAGGACGCTTTGTAGGGAAAAAATCATTTACTTAAATCTTTGTTTGATATATTTAAAATTTAATTTAAATATTATTTAACATATTAGTGAAAGGTTTAGGATGTTTTTTAAAAAATATATTAATCGCTATATTAACAGCGCACCGTAGTGTCAATAATATAAAGCAATTGACTGTGGGTTTGATTCCCATGATTTTCCTGCTAGAGTAATATAAGACACGATGTTAATTTCAGCAACTCAACACTAAAATGCTTTCAATTTGGATGGAAAGACGAGAACGGAGTGTCTTAACACTGGAATTTTCCACTTACGCTGTATTCGAAAAGAAAACAAAACAAAAATACTCTAAAAACAATATTTACATATTCACGTATTAATACGCAAAGCGAACTTTGTATCCCATTTTGTGAAATTAACGTGAACTCAGGTGTATATTATTTGGCACAGTTATAAAAATAATACATAAGAATATATTAAATTAATAAAATAAAAGCAACACACAAAGTGGCATACACGTTGCTATGACAACGCGTAATCAACGCGTCAACATCTAGTATTTATTATTCTGTATCCAGTTACGTACCTACACATAAAATATGCTCACACTGTACATATTACACTAGTTTATAAAGAAGCGAATGGTAGTCATGTGTCCAGAGCAGCGTCCCGTGACCATCTCATTACGAGGGTGACAGTGAGCGCGACCATTGCAAATCCCATTTTACGTTACAGTACATGCAAACTTTAGACTTGTTAGTTTTTTTTTAGCTTCACGCTTTTATCCCGCATAGCAGGGTAGACAGAAAGCACCTAGTGTCAACACACTCCGTACTTCGCTTTCCACCAAAGTCGAGACATTGCTTGTTGAGTGGTGGAACTCAACGCCGCACTTTGTCTTTACCAGAGCGAGGAAGTGAAAATAATTTGAATATAATCACTTCGCCGAGTGGCGATCGAACCCACAACCGATCGCATTTACAGTCAGACGCTGTCCCACTGCGCCACGACCGGTCTCAAGAGACTTGTTACGTTTATATTCATAATAGTATTTTTTTATTATAGTTTACGTCATAAATTATCTTATTAACTAAAAATATTAAATATAGAGTACATTTTTAGAAATATATCGTGGTATAGAGATTGCCCGCAACCTTATTTGCGGGAAATAAATTCTTTGCATATATTTTTTAGAATTCTAGAAATACAATATTTTTTTCATGTGCAGATTTAAATTTAAAAAATACAAAAATAAAAATTCTATATATACAATAGTAAAACCTGTATTTAAAAGCAGTACACTTTCGAGATTAGCGTGCACAAGCCCAGATACAGACAAATAGATAGAAATGTTAAAAATGATTTTGGATTGTATTAAATTGATAAAAAGTAAACTACGTTTAAAAAAGACTTCTAAAACTGCAAAGTAAAAAAATATTTTATAAAGATTTAAGTTGAGTTTACAAGCAGTTTATGTCACAATGGTCTCCTAGAATTTGAATCGCAATGTTATATGTAAAAATATTTTTTTTTAATTAAATATAGAGCTAGCTGTTAAATAATAATATTTTTGTAAGGGTAGAGGCACTTTTACGGTGATGCGAGGAACATGGCGTCAAACCTCACATTTGCCCAAGCAGCTGAACGCAATAGACTTTTCAAATTATCGTTTATAATTGATTATAATTTAAATTAATTAGTTATATACGTAATATTATTATATTATAACCATTATAATATTATATTATAACCATATTATAACCACTTCTATATTAAAGATTATCGTTTTTATTTATTCTTTCCTCCTTATTGCCATTAACAAATAAATAAATTAAGCAAACAGGCTTAACAGAGTGAGATATTGGATTTCGTTTTCGTTTTTTACTCAGTAAGATCGTTTATCAATTCTTTTAGTTTCATGCTTGTAGCCTACATAGCAGGGTAGACAGAAAATGCATAATGTCCAGACACTCCATACTTCGCTCACCACTGAACTACACATGTTGAATAGCGGAACTCATCGCCGCACATTATTTTAGAAATAGAATAACTCAATAAAAAATAAAATACATATATTTTTATATATAGTTTTTAGCGAAAACGTTTTAAAACTGTGTAAACGTTTAAAAACAACCTTTAAATAATCTATCAGCTTCAGGTCTAACAAATACCTACTAAATGAATTGTTAGCCACTAGCAAAATCAACTGTCACTCACCTAAGAGCAAGCCTTGTGGTAGTAAACGAGCTAAACGCCCCAGTGTTGGTCAGCACGTAGTGTTGCAGTCATTATCGGCTAGCGAAAGCTACGGGGAAAATGACCGGCGAAAATACCTTTACAGATACTGTTGCGTGTTTATTATAGATAAAATTCTTAAATCTTAAAGCTTTATAAATAATTGAAAATATAATTTTTGAAATATATAGTTTTAAATGAAATCACGAATATTTTGGTATTCGAAAACACATTTCTGGAAACCTGACGTTTAGAACACTACAGTAGTTCGTGGTCGCAGGTGAGGTGGCATTTGCCTGTCGGTTGATACAAAAATTAATTATATCAATCTACCGCCATCTGTTTCTTAATTGCCTCGCGTACTGCTCTGGATTATGAAATGTTAATGCTAAGCCAAGATGCCAATTAAGTAAGCGATAGATTATATAATTAATTTCTGTATCAACCGACAGACAAATGCCACCTCACAGTCTAACTGTGACCACGGACTACTGTAAAGTGCTCGAAACGTCAGGTTTCCAAAAATAGTATTGTCGAATACCAAAATAAACATGATTAATACGTTTAAAATAGTTTTAATATTATGAAAATTGTATGAAAATTGCGAAAATTAAAAATCTGAATCAATACCTCTAATTGTTATTAAAAGAATTTTTTCTTTAAATCCAACGATTTTACTTAATATTTTTGTTATTCTCTTTTAAGTAATTTTCTGTTATATATATATATATATATATATATATATATATATATATATATATATATATATATATATATATTATTTATCTCATCATTACATTTGTTAATATGTATACGCGTAAAATGCGCGTTGTCTTAGCAACGTGTATCTCATTTTCAAAAAATAGTTTATATCGTATAAAACATTATAGTTTGTAATTCTTTTCTTAGCTTAACGCGTTTTCGCGCATAGTAAGGTAGGCAGAGAGAACCTTATGTCAAAAAAATTCATTGCGGGCTATCACCCGAAATCGAGATCTTGTATGAGAAGCGGAACTCAACGCAGCAGTTGGCTAACTAAAGCGGGAAAATGAAAATAATTTAAATATAATCATTCCTGCGAGCGGGATCGAACCAACAATATTTTCAACAGTCTGACTTGGTCTCACTGCGCTACAGTGGCCTCTATGTAGTACACTATTTATAAAACTATTGAAATTATATTTTCTTTTACATACAAATTTAAATTATGTGTTTTAGATTTCTGCATCGTAATATGAATATGGTATCTATAGTCACTTTAATTATATATAAAGAATAACAAAATAATTTTTCTTATAAAATAAATATAATAAAACAAGAACGCTTCAATTAAGGACAGATTAATCAAAAGAACACAGGTATTAGGTATTTTACTGTGAAAATTATTATTCAAATCCTACCCTACTAATGACTTAAAAACGGCAAGAATGGTAACGATATAAGGATCATTTTACTTTCGAGCATACTTATACTGGTTATAAATAAAATATATTTTTGATTTCATAGTTTTAAGTGTTCAAATTATGAAACTAGAAAAATATTAAATAACATTTATATATATATATATATATATATATATATATATATATATATATATATATATAATTGTCATTGTTTTAACGCGATCTAACTACGCACTATTTCAATCTGCCGTAGTTAATGGTGGCAAAGCTCATAATATAATGAGAACATCATCTAACTGCAGATTTTTTTTGTTCTACTTAAAATAACAGCTTAACGCTTTATTCCGCATAACAGGGTAATCAGACACAGCTGAGTGTCAAAACACTCAGCTAATTGCTTTTCAATGAAAATAAATCTAAAATATTTCACTACCATGTACATCATGTACCGGTTAAAAAGTCTTCATAACAAATGACATAATAATAAAAACCCAAGATTTTTTTCAAAAAAAGCTCGACTGATTATTAGCCCGTATATCCTCTGCCAACAAACCGAAGGTAAAGTTGGGGAATCCATCAGAATTACGCCCGTAATATGCCATTAAACTCTGTTTAGGCCGAGGACAGGTGGAATTACCAAGTTTGTGAGAATTGAAAACTAAAACGAATTGAGAGGTAACGAGCGTTTGGCATCTTTTACTGCCAAGTTAAGTCGCCCTGTTAGAAATAACAACGTATGATAGAAGTCAACTTAGAAGAAGAAACTTTGGGGGTTACAATTTATAAAGCTCACGCTTAGGAAGTGTTTGTTTCACAGTGTTCGATATGGTAAGAAGCAAATTTGTTATATATACAAATATCATTTTGTTATTGTGATTACAATTGATTATTATTATTATATTTATATATTTTAGGCCAGTATTTTTATTCGTTTCGGTCAAATAAAGTGTTATTAAATTGATATTTTTCTTCAGTTTCATGTTTTATGCCGCATAGATAGTCCTAAAACCTAGTGTCGAGACACTCCGTTGACTGCTTTCCGCCTATAATCGGGATAATACGTCTAAAGTGAGTTGAGGGAACTCAATGCCATGCTTTGTCTAATCAGAGCGTAAAATGGAAATATATTTTAATTATAATAATTACTTCAAAAGGAAATCGCACTCACAACCAATGGCGCTTACAGTCAGACGCTACCTTGCACCACGATGGTAAAAAGTAATAAAATAATAAATACAACTAAATTATATTATTAAAACAATTTGAATCTACTATGAAACAAGTATTCCACACTCATTAAGCTCTGCTTAGGCTGAGGACAGACGGAATTACCAACTTTGGAAAGCTTAAAGTTAAAATTAAAGGAGCGTAAACACTACGTCGTTAACGACATCGCTCAAACAACTGTGTGTTTGCTTACGAATGTATTCGAGATAGATAGTTATAGGGAAGCTGAATTATATATGTACTTAGTAGCAATTAAGTGTAATGATTATTTTTATAGGCAGTTTTAGTTTCCAAGTTTTATATTATTTATATATTAAATTATCGCCATAGTTGCGTAGTTAAACTATGTCTGTACTTGGGTTGGAAGTGGATTTGAATACTAAAGGGTATTTGAAGTTTGTGGTTTGAATATTTTATTTTTCCGACCTGATTTAGCAAACACGTTATTTCTTCAAAATTATATATACATGCTTTTTAATATTTTGATATAAGGGTTACGTGTATATGAATAAAATAAATAGTTATAATAAATTTGGATTAAATTTCAATATACTGTTCACTAAAAGAAATAATAAATTCTTTTACAATTGTGTTTTTAAAGAAAATTATGTTACCTTTGCGTCTGATAAAGTAAGTAAAACAATTATTCAAGTGATTGGAAAATTTTCACAAAAATAATTAATATTTGAATATATTGAATGTTGGATATTTAAGATTATATTTAAATTATTTTTATTTTCTCGCTCTGGTAGGACATAGTGCGACGTTGATTTCCGCCATTCAACACGCAATATCTCTAATTCGGCGAAAAGCAAAGTACGGAGTGTCTTGATACTAGCTACTGTCTGTCTACCCTGCTATGCAGGATGAAAGCTTGAAGTTTAACAAAAAAACATATAAAAATTAGGTACGAGTTGAAAGTGAAATAAATTCTGGAATAATTTGACATCATACAATATTCTATACATTCTTTATATGACGTATAATAAGGGAAATATCGTGTTGAAGATAAGTAGAAAGGGCGAGGTTTCAATATAAAATTATTTCCTTATAATTTTGGATTTCAAAAAAGCTATTAAAAAGACGTGTGTAAATTTTCAGGCAAACCGTACGATTAGAAGTGGGTCAAAAATTTGTTAAATTGATTTATATTTATATAACTAATACTTACTAAGTATATTATAATTATATCTTCATAGAAATAAAAAAAAGAAGTTTGAGATATATAGCACAGCAATGGCAGTAGTAAAAGAAGCCGATTGTGGCGCAGTGGGATAGCATCTGTCTGTACGCGATTGGTTGTGGATTCGGTTCCCTCGAGTATAATACTCGAGGGAACATTATTTTAATGTTTTCGCTCACGTAAGACAAATTGCGGCGTTGAACAACGCAACTCAACACTTAGTATCGTGGATACGATGCCACTAGGTGCTTATTAACACCTGAACCTAAAATAAACACATACTACTGTACGATTTTTATGAAATGATATAACGTAATAAAAAATTCCTGAACAAAGAACAATTTGCAAGAGAACACTTGCAATAATAATTTACGAAATCGGACACTAAAAGCAACAAACCAATTAGAAATATAGGTCTTAAATATAATATTAAATAAACCAGCTTCATTTTTCTTCCAGATAGAACTAGATCACTCATTTTCAATCGTTTACGATAATAGTGAAGCGCTTAGCGTGCGATGTTCTATTAATTGTTTCCTCCCGCTTCATTGAAAAAAAAAGAATTATTCACCTGAATTAAATTCAATATAAAGAAAAATGGGGTCTAATAAAACACTGAGATGAGCAATGGGTATGTAAGCTATTGGTTTTCATCTCCATTATTAGAAATAAGGTTTGAAATTTTATAATTATACGTCTATATTTCTCGTCTATTAACACATTTTCACATATGTGGTCGGAGAAATGGGTGTATTAAAAATGTTTTATATGTATATATAATGTCTGTCTGTATAAAATATGTAAAATGTGGCGTTAAGTTCCGCCACTGAACAATCAATAGGCTGAAAGCAGCGATCACCTGAGAGCAGCGAGTGCCATGACACTAGGTTCTTATTCTTGGTTAATTTAATTGATTAATTGAAAAAACGGTTCTGATGAATAGGTTTTATTACCTAAGTCTTTTAAGTTGACAAAAAGTGATGAAACTCGTGAGAATTGAACCAGAAAAACTTTACCGCTATGATTATAACAAAAGTACTAAAGTATATATAATATAAGATATTTGATTTTCATGATTTTTGCAAATTATAAATGAAAATATTTTAAACGGATTTATATTTTAGAATTCGAATTATATTTTTGACACTTTACACTGTTCACAGTAGACTCAAAAACTACGCGATTAATCCATTTAAAATATCATTTTACGTACTAAAATGTATTCAGAAATATATAATTCCTACCACTTGAACACAATAAATCAATTTAAATTATTCAGCATTTGCGTAAAGGTATAATAAAGTAAATTATTTATTCCACCGAGTTACAAATAGGCAGAATTGCTAAGTAACCTCTGCGACCGCAGTTCCAGGTATTTACTTGATAAATAACAACTGTAACCTCCAACCTCCAGGTTTTGAACTATCTTGCAAAGACATTTCAACTAAATTGTGAAAACTAATTTTTTTTGTTCATATATATTTTTTACTAGGTTTATATAATTTTTGATTATTTGTTTACAATAGAAAATATTTCATTAATAAATTCTTTTGAATGTGGTAATTAGAATCACCTGTAGGGTATTTTTTTTATTTCGGCAAATGATTTAACATTTGGTCGTGGCGTGATGTGACAGCATCTGACTGTAAACACAATCGGTTGTGGGTTCGATCCCCACTCGGGGAGTGATTATATTTAAATTACTTTCACTTCTTCGCTCTGGTAAGACAAAAGTGCGGCGTTGAGTTTCACCACTTAACACACAATTTCTCGAAATTCGGCGGAAAGCGAAGAACAGTGTCTTGACACCAGGTACTTTCTGTCTTCCCTTTATATGCGGGATAAAAGCGTGAAGCTAAAAAAAATTACTGGCATTTGATGATGATTTTTACAAGCTTTTGTTTTACATGCAATGTATTTGAGAAAATAAGTCATTAACAGAGCGAGATTATGAAAATAATTTAAATGTAATCATTAGCCAAGTGGGAATAGATCAGTTATGTGGTTTGATTCTCACTCGAGGAAAGGATTGTAATTTAATTATTTTTATTGTCTTCCTCTGGTAGGACAAAGCGGCGTTGAGTTCCGCCACATAACATGCAATGTTTTGAATTCAGTGGAAGGTGGAGTACGGAGCGTCTTGAGACTATGGACTCTCTGTCTACCCTGCTATATGGTGTAAAAGTGTGAAGCTAAAAGAAAAAATAATTTAACATCGAGTACAGCCATTAGGCTTCAAAAGTTTGTTTCTGGAAACATATTTTTATATGTCACTTATTATGTGAAACTAAATCCACCATACAAACAAAATCTACCACATACTTACATTAATTACGTTTTCTTGAAGAACATCAAGGCTTCTTGCTTTTGTAAGACTAAGTGTTATAAATCGATAGGATTTTGGTTTAACCTCTCTAACCGCCAATTCTCAATCATTTGTTTGATAAATTACATTCAAACTAAATATAGCTGGCGCTGCTTAAAAGTGTCTAGAGTCAAGAGATTCCGTTTTCATATTTTCAACGAGAAATTGTGTATTGAATTGTGGCGCTAAACTCCGTGCTTTGTTGTACCAGAGCTAAGCCACGAAGATAGTTTAAATATAATCATTCTATCGATAGTGGATTGAACCTATGATCAATCATGTTTTCGTTAGACACTATTCCACTACGTCTAGATGAAAAATAAACAATAAATTGCATATAAACTTTATTTGAAAAGATCGAGATAAGGTAATTATAAAAATCATAAACTATTATTTTCATTTCTCTGCTTTAGCAAGAAAATAAGGATACGTTGAGTTCCGTCACTCAGTGACGCGATGAGTGTCTTGACACTACATCTCTCCGCCTACTCAACAAATTAAATCATATAGGGCATAATCTTTATAATTCTGCGTATAAGTTCATTAGCTTTGAACGAATAGAATTCCGTTTTCCAATGAAGCCGTAAGAGGTAATTACTAGAGCGACGCACGCTAGGCGCTATCTGCCTGCGGTGTCTTAATTACAAATGGTTGGGTTACATCATCTTAATACCGATAATAAATGTTTATGTAATTATATTTATTTATTATATTATGTGCTAGTGAATGCCCGGAACTTCATTTGCTAGGATTTTTTTTCTATAATTATGTCGAATAAAATACTTTAAATTGATATAATTTTCTTATTATTATTTGCCGGTCATGGCGCAGTGGGACAGCGTATGACTGTTAACGTGATCGGTTGTGGGTACGATTCCCACTCGAGGGAGTGATTATATTTAAATTATTTTCAATTCCTCGCTCTGGTAAGACCTTTGTCTTACCGCCGCATTGATTCCGCCACTTAACACACAATGTCTTGAATTTGGTGAAAAGCGAGGTACAGAATGTCTTGACACTAGGTACTTTCTATCTATCTACCCTGATATAAGGGAAATATTTCTTATTTATGAACCGATGTTAATAAACAGGTAATATTAAGGGAAGCTTACTAAAACACAATTGTGAAAACTGCATTTAAATCGGTTAACCTGATTCCGAGAATAACGTGCAGAAACACGCAGATACATACACTAACAGTCATACAGTTATGGGTTCGTCAACATTTATCAATGCCTCTAATAATTGTTATATATATATATATATATATATATATAATTTATTAACCACTAAATTCTCTTTTACTTTTTTTATTTAGTGTATAATCACTTACTTCTCTCTGTTTACTCTGTATTATAAGAAAGAAGCGTGAAGCCAATAAAAAAGTAACAATTGTTCCATATAAACAATATAACATTTGAATTGGTCTATCATCTAAGAATGGCGTACGGAATTTTGTTACAGAACTTTTTACATATTTTAGACGACTTTCAGTGAATAAGACGGAGAGCAAACTGAAATTTCTTCGCCAATGGCTCGAGTATTTTTATTGGAAAAGTTTGTGTCAAATTTTATCAATTATAATAAAATCGTTCTGTATATAAATATTTATTGTTTTATAACATTTCTTTGTGGGTATTTAGTATAAGTGGTTGACCTCGATGGGTAAAGTTATCGTTGCCTTGGCAACCTTATTGTCATTTTATTTAAAAGTAGTGTGCAAAATATGTGTTTTATGCTCATTTTAGTTTATTTTCATGTATTTTTCTTGTATGTATTGTATGTGTTTAATTACACACACCACAGTGCATTATTTTAGTAAATACGGTCTAAAGTCGTTTCTTCGTGTACTAACAAACATATAACTCAACGTCAACTGCATACTAACTTCCTATGAATGATTTTATAGCTTCACACGCTTTTATCCCGCATAGGAGGGTATACAAAAAGTAACTAGTGTCGAGACACTGTGTACTTCGCTCTCCATTGAAATCGAGACATTATGTGTTGAGTGCCGCACTTTGTCTTACCAGAGTGAGTGAGTGAAAATATCAATTAAAAGAAACCAACAAATTGGTGTAATTAAGCTTAAATTATGACCAGAGAGATCTTCTGACTACACACACGCATACACACACACATGCAAACACACACACACACACACCCACATACACACATTCATGTATCACCATTATAATTAAAATTTTAATAGAAGTTCTTAGAGTTAATCTTATTATATAATGGTATTAACCTTTAGTTATTTTATTTGTTACTTTATTCTTTTATATTATATAATTCTTTATGGAACGATATTTTATTGGGCATTAATAACTGCGACTCAGTTTCATATTAATGTAGTTATAATGATGTGTGTACTAAAGAAAAAATAAACCTTATTTGTTCCAGATTAAAATATAAAAAATGTAAAAAATATTATTGCATATCTACCACATTGTAATGTACAGGTACAGCCAGAAAATAAGTAAGTAATAATATAATTTTGAAAAAAAAAACGTATAAATTTTTTGAATGCAGCGGGATTCAAACCGTAATACATAACACTTTAAAAATAGCAAAATACTAAAATAAATAGAATTTTCATTTGTAAAATGATTATTTTGATTTTCAGTTGTAACATACGTATAAGAATTTCGACGCAGCCGGATATAAAACGTTAGCGTTTAGAGCTTGGACGGTTTCTAAGAGGCGCGGGTTCAAATTCTGTTGCCTCCAACATTTTTATACGCCATTTTCAAAAGTGTTTTCTCATCATAAACGTGGCATAACACTTTAAAAATAGTAAAAGTAATATAATAGTATTTACAGAATTTACCTTAAGCCGGTCTCAACTATTTGCTCAATGCAATATTTTAATGAGTAACAAGTCAGCGAACGATGAAGAGATTAATTGAAAAAGATATTCGATGCGCGAAATTAAAATGGAGTGGAAGTTTCGTGGAATAATATTTTTCTACAAAGATTATGCTTTTTTTATCAGGTTCATGCTTTTATCGCGCATATCAGGGTAGACAGGAAATACCTAGTGTAAAGACGCTCGGTACTACGCTTTCAAAACATTATGCTCGTCTTGTCTATCCAGATCGAGGAAATGACAATAGTTTATATATAATCAGTACCCCAAGTGGGAATCGAACCCACAACTGATCGCGTTTACAGTCAGTCGCTGTCCCACTGCACCACGACCGGCCTCAAACCAGCAAATATTATGCTATGTAAATAATTTCGCAGATAAATATCCAGATCCAATCTTATATAAAACCAAAGTTGACTTGACAAAAGAAAAGTTCCTTAATTGTTGAAAGACGAAGTTTTTCCATTGAGACCACAATTTAGACGTTGTTAGTAATTTGGTCAGCATCCAAAAAACTTGATACATCATTTCTAACACAAACAAATCTATTGTAAGTTGTTCGTGTATTGAACTTTGCTTTTCTATAAGCATGAAAATGAAAGAAATGCTATTGTTTTTATGTAGGGCGCTACGGAAAAGGAAAAGCGCGGGTACGTTGCCTTTGCTATTATGATCAGGTGCGCATTTTAGTATGGTTATTTTCTACATGATATTTATAAAAGCCTTAGAAGTTTACATATGAGGCCGGTCGTGGCCCAGTGGGACAGCGGCTAACTGTAAACGCGATCAGATGTGGGTTCGAGCCCCACTCGTGGGAGTGATTACATTTAAAATATTTTGACTTCCTCGCTGTGGTAAATACAATGTGCGGCTTTGAGTTCCACCACTCAACACTAGGTGCTTTCTGCCTATCCTGCTATGCTCCTGCATAGCAGATACCGTGAAGATAAAAAAAATTACTAATAACATAATAAGAATGAAGAAACACAATATATACATTATCTAAATATTTTATAAGCTTAAAACTTTTTGAGTATTAAACTTTCTAACCAAATTTTTCGCGAATGGTTTTTCTTGGATTTATATTTACTAAAAAGTCTTCTTATGTATAAAAATATTTATTATGTATAAAACTTCTAATTTAAAATTTTATTAATACTACTTAGGATAAAGAAAATATTTTTAGAAAACGTAGAGCATTTCTCAGGTAACAGTTAAACGGTGTCCAACACGAGCGGATTCGAGTCCTACGTGCTACGCTTTCTAAAAATATTTAATATATAATCTAGCTCATGAGGCCGTCTAAGCACAATGGAAAAGCATTTGACTGTAAACACGATTAGTTGTGGGTTTGATTTCCACTCGGAAAAATTATTATATTTGAAATTTATTTTTTTATCCTACTCCAGTATACGTGGCTTTGTGTTCACCACTCAACATACAACATCTCGATTTTAGACGGAAAGCAGTCAACGGAGTGTCTTGACACTAAGTTGTCTGTAACTATCCTATTATACGAAAGAAAGCGTGAAACCGCTATATAATATAGTTTTACTTTGTTAATAGTAAAATACAAGTTATACATTAAATAGTTATTTAATTTTTTTATGTCCACATCATAGATATATACATATCTGTTTGTCGTTTGTATATTAATTCAGAATTGGAGCGAGATTATTATATTTACTAATTCACTATACTTATAGACACATCACTGGTAATGCCACAGGCGTTTCCTTTCATAGTGAGGTAATAATATCCTTGGTCGCCCCACTCCGTGCCCCAGGAGTTCTTGATTATCCAATATGGAACTGTATTTGTGCCGTTTGGATCAACTGAAAATAATATTTAGTATTAATAAATACATTTAGCCTTATTTGTTATTTGATCAAATGGACAAGTGAATGAATTAGTCTATCTGGGAAGTATGTTTAGTAGAGATGATAGGAAATGGATGTGGGAAGGCGTATTGCTTCCGGTAACACAACCGGTTAGGGGTGCTGTGGTTGCATTGATTCGATGGCAAAACGTCAGTCAGTCTAACGAAAACGCAGTATCAACTAGGAGATTAATAACTGTATGCAGGGACCGTAAGGGACAAAGCGTGTAGCTAAAAAAAAATTAAATCGAGCTAAAATATGATCTATACGCCATATGGCATTTTGTAAGCGAGATCCAGAAGTCATAGATAAGTGTTTTATATATAGTTTACATTGACTTGGCTATTTATTCTAATATAATAAGTCTTATAAATAATCACTTCACGTCACTTCTTTATTGAAAACAAATGCTTAAAAGTATAAGTAACGAACGAACGAACAGCATCTGAATGGAAACGCAAACGTATGTAAAATTTTCATTGTCACTATCCTCCGCCTTAAAGTTGCGTTAAAAGAGAAGTATGATGCGTATTAACACTTAGAAACGCATTTAGTAACTAGGAGTCTAAACGTACCATAGATGTTATATCCCACAATCAAAACTGCATGGTTTAATTTATTTGGAGGGCACTGATCTTCAGTAGGCTCGTCAATTCCACCTTCATACCTATCCATAGATGCTGAATTTATTCCTGAATAATTAATATGTAATTAGATATAAAGTTAACGCCATCTTGGTGGGACAGCCTCTGATTATAAAGACGATAGGTTGTGTGTTCTGGGTATTGGGAAAGGCGGTGGGTACAGTGTTCCTGTGACCACGCACTATTGTAAAGTCTTCAATATGTCAGGTTTCCAAAAATGTATTTTCTAAAACCAAAATATACACGATTAATCCGTTTAAAATAATTTCCTTTAAAATGTGTATAAATCGCGGAAATCAAAGATATATGTATATTATGTTTATATTTAAATTATTCATATTTCCTCGCTCTGGTAAGATATTAACGTCATAGTAAAGTGGTGCAAGTTATTGACATCTAACGCAATTCTTCTAATCACGGTAAGTGAAATATTTTACAGTACTATCGCCAATCTCATTAGATAAAACGCAATGTTGGGTTTATCACTTAGCTCGTGGTTTTGATAACTTTCCTAAGTTTCTATTTGTAAGACAGAAATTGCAGTGGCATTTTATTTTCCTTTTCCTTTAAAGGTTAGTTGATAAATAAATTCTTTTAAGGTAGTAATAATTTTAAGTATTGTAACAAATAAAAAACATGTACGAGCACGTGTATATTGTGGAGAAATAAAACGTGAAGCCCTTTGAAGTGTATTAAATATATTTTACAGACAATTTCTGTCACGTGCCATTAGGGAAATTTGAAATTTATATTTATATAAGTAGATCTTAGATTTTCGCGATTTTTACACAATTTAAATGAAATTATTTTTAACGGATTAACCACGTATATTTTGGTATTCGAAAATAATTTTTTAGAAATATGACGTTTCGAACACTTTACAGTAGTCCGTGGTCTACCTATGTTAAAATAGTTTCATTTAAAATACTTATTATTAAAATATATAAAATATATAAATCTATCTATGATATCAGCATAAGTTAATATGTGGAGATAAATGTTATTGATTTTCTGACTGTTAAGAATTTCACCAGTTATTCTCAGCAGGACTGCCTTCAGAGACGGTGATATTATTTGTAGGACTGACACTTCTGGCACTTTATATCGATTGATGATTCGAAAATGCTTGTAACAGTTTATTTGAATAAACATTGCCAGGCGTCTGGACGCGTCTGAAGCGTTTGTAAACGCGATTTGTTGTGGAATCTGGGGATGGAACCCCCACTCGGGAGAATGATTGTATTTCAATTATTTTCATTTCCCTGCTCTGGTAACACACAAAACGCGGTGTTAAATTCCGCCATTCAACACACAATGTTATGAATTCAGCGGAAAACGGAGTACGGAGTGTCTTAAAAAACATAACAAAATATGATTTATTATAATACTTAATAAATGAAATACCTGCTGAAACAGGTCCATAATTATATATAAAATCTTTGATAGCTGCGGCGTTTGCCGGTACCCTTCTGAAACCTATGACTGGTACCGGATTTGGTTTCCCATTCCACTTGCACTGCATCAGCTTAGCATGGTACGAATCGTAGTCACTGTCACGAAGAACTCCACCTAGTTTAGTTACAATTCGTCTGCAAAAATATTTACAATTATATATCGTTCTAAGATAAGGTTTTATATAAGTTCGTAAAGCATTTTATATGATAATATTCAGTTTAGTTTCATTTATTAGCCGTTTTAAGATAAAGCACGGCGTTGTGTTCCGCCACTCAAAAAACGGAAAATGGAGTGTTTTCTCTTGCTAAGTGTAAAAAAGTGTTAAGCTGCATTTTTATATCAGTTATAATAACACAACTTACGCATAAGTTTCTAGTATACCTTGAGGTCCACAACCTGCTCTCCCTCCATCACAGTCTATGAGAAATTGTTCCGATAACGTCTCTTCACGACCGAATTGTATCTTTATTAGACTTTCGATATTTGCTGGAAGATAATAAAGCGTAACATTATATTTTTTACTTTTTTAACTTCACGCTTTATCCCTTGCGGGGCAGTCAGAGTAAACGGAGCGCCAAATGCTACGGTCTCTGCGTACCTCTTTCGCCTCGTCCACAGTCATCAACCTTCATACATGTCCTTTAATTTTCTTTTCAATATCAAAACATATAATATGTACTATTAAGGGAAAGAATGTAAAAATAAATATAAAAGACTTAAAGAAATATTATGCTCTCTTGGTGGAGTGATAAAAATATATACACAATAGTTATATTTTTATTTACACTGGTGAGCTCCTTCACTATTTTTGTTATTAAACATTACGTGATACAATTCGCTAATAATTTATTGGCTGCCATAGCAACGCGTATGTCACTTTCTACAAAAGTATTTGTTAAACATGCGCTTAAGCCATCTGCTTATATGTAATATTTTATTTACTAAATATACATATTTCTAATGTATTAAATTCACTCTCATTACTCATTGTTTGTATAAAGTAAGCCAAATTTCACACTCGTCCATTATCATAATACGAAAATTTTCCCTCAATATATATATATATATATATATATATAATAAATTTCCCTTTATTATACCGCCTATTTGCTAGTAAAACTGCCGTCCAAATCAATCTATTCCAGAGATTAGCCGAAATAAACAGAGCAAACTCGTAAAAATATTAATTTGTTATATGAAACATGTATGCATATATCCGTATTATTGCGCATTCATAGCAGGGCAGACAGGAAGTACTTAGTGTTAAAACACTCAGTACTTCGCTTACCGCCAAGATTCAAATTGAGTGTTGAGTACTGGAACTCAACGTCGTACTTTATCTTACTAAGCGGGAATCGAATCTACAACCGGTCGCGCTTACAGCCAGACGGTATCCCACTGCGCCACGAATGACCTTAATACATATGCATTTGGTAAAAAAAACAGACACCCCAATTTTGTTTAATTGTGTAGATACGATTGCCAAGAATTGGCATAATTATATTTATAAAAATATATATAATTTTATTAATAATTAAGAATTTGTACTTGTAATAAATGAAACGCAAATCTTAAAATTTACCAACTGCACTGAAAGCCCAGCAAGCGTTACACGTCAACTGATTCTTTACCGGTGACACCATGTGCTTCTGCCTCCAATCAAAGTATATCGGCGTAGGTCCATCATTGACACGTTTCAATTCAAACTTTCTATCAAAAAATGTATTATTTAAACTATAAACATAACCAAAATGTAAACTTTCATATATCAAAAAAACGGACAAAAGTATAAGGACCATCGTGCGTGTACAGGAAATACTACGTACGTTGAAATTTCGTATTTTAAAGCAAACTATAACCCTTTGGCATTTGAGCTATGTCGACGTTTTACGGTTTTTTTTATTGCATTTTTTTATTTAACTGCCTCTGCCGCGAGTTTGACATGGCTTTAGAGTGAATAGTAATTTTTTTTAAGTGCTAAACTGTTTATTGTTATGATTTATGAGTGTGGTTTCAGTACATGTTTGTACGTTCACCGTAGTTCAGTGCGATGAGTTACGATTGACAAGAAGTATTTGATTTTTTTGGTAAATTGTTATGTTTTCAAGCTTATTACAAAAAAATATATGCAAATTTTTTTTTGAAGAAATGGATAAAAATTTGAACGCAGCGGGATTCGAATCCGCGCCTGTGGATACCGACCAAGCGCTCAAAAATGTTTTCTAGTCCTAAGTGTGGAATAATACTTTAAAAATAGTAAATAATATAGCAATCTCTTTTGTTAAACGATTGTTTCTCAATAATCTTTGAGTAGTAGAAAATTGTACGCAGCTGGTAGTAGAACGCATGGCTAAACGGTCAGAGCGCTTGGACGGTATCCAAGAGGCGCGGCTTCAAATCCCGCTGCGTTACATATTTTTACGTTTTTTTCAAAAATGTTTTCTAATCCTAAGTGTGAAATAACACTTTAGAAATAGTAAATATATGCAAAATTATTGAAAAAATCATTAAATTTAAATAAGTAACAGAATCGCAGTTAACTTTCCATTAAGTTAAACCAAACGCAACCATTACAGGAATAACAATGTGAGCTCATTGTAACTAGTAAGACCGTCCGTGAGTCTCTATGGCTGTCTTACGTTCAAGTTTTAATTGATCAATATAACTTGAAGTATCCCGTTTGAAAATGTAGGGCTAACGCAGTGGACATTGTATGAAGGTTTTGTACAATCTTATTGTATTTTATTATTAATAAATGAATAAAATTAATTTAATAAATTTAATTAAGATAGAAAGGTTGATTAAAATAAAGTTAAATCAACCTTTCTATCTTTAACCTTTAAATTAACCTTTTTACCTTTACACTTTATCATATTGCAGGGTAATTAGAAACAACTTAGTGTCAAGACACTTCGTTGAGTGAGAAATTAAACTAAATTTAAAATGTAATATTCCCTTAAATAGGAATCGAACTTACAACTAATCACGTTTACATTCAGTTGCTAAGAGATTATAAATAAATGCCTTTTTTAGGAAAATTATCGTCGATCAACGTAATATTAAGCTTAAATGCTGCTATTATGGAGTGAAATGTAAAACGATATCTATAAAACGTTAAAAAAAAACCATTCTAGCAATAAAATTATACTATTAAAATATATTAACGTTTTAACTCAAAAATTGTCAAAAAAAGTATTAAAATTAGAATTATATTTATATAATTCTTGTCGTATGTATTCCTATATTGAAAACAGAAGTGAAGTACGTGAAGGCAAAAATTTGTTATTATATAATTACGAGACGGATGCTCCGCGGTGTAGCGTGTGCGTGTACGTGATGAACGATACTTAGATACTTAGCCTGTTATCCAATTTTGCTTGAAAATAGAAAAACTATATACGATTAATTCCCATAGAAAATATATTGAAGGGATTGTAATAAATACTATGAACATCAAATAGATACAATAAGGAAAATGTAATGTTAATGATACTAGGTTAATATGCGAACACAAATTGATTTACGTATGGTGTGTAACGAGAATATTATATAATTTAATAGAGTGTTATTATTTTCAGTTCCACGCTCTTATCCCACACAGCAGGGTAGACAGAAAGCTGTATTCGAGATATTGTGTGTTGGTGGCGGAACTCAACGCCGCACCCACAAGGGATCGCGTTTAAGACCGACCTCAATTATTTATTAATAATCTGTTTTGATACTGTTTTAGTTTTAATGCAAAACTGCTATTATCAATGTCATAAGTTCAGTTCTTTGGTACGATAGGTAAGGTAGACTAGATTTTGTTAAAATATAAAAAAAAACATATATTATCGTATCTGAACTCAGCAGGATTTGAACCCGCCTCTTGGGAAACATATTGCGTTTTGACCACTAAGCCATACGCTTTGTAGAATAGCTTTCATTTTCAACATTCTTGTTTACATGGAGCATTTCAATACTTGACAACTTTTGTCTGTTTGTCTATTTGTACCGACTAATCTCTGGAACAGCTGTACTGATATTGACGTAACTTTCACTGGCATATAGCTGATTTAATAAAAAATAAATTAGCCTAATTTTATTTTTCACTTAAAACAAAAGTGTTAAATTCCACGCGAGCGAAGTCACGGACACAGCTAACTAATACTTGTCTGAATATAAATGTGTGTCAGGGTCACGGGTGTGATATATATTTTATATCAAATCTTTTTTTTTCAATATTAGCATTTTACACTTCATATAAATCTATATTATTTTTTTTTTTCTTTCACGCTTCTATCCTGAATAGCAGGATAGACTGGTCACGGACAAGTACGCGTCGAGACACTCGGCACTCCGAATTTCGCTAAAATGGTGTGGAAATTAAGTGGTGGAACTCAGAGCTAGACCTATTATTATAACGATACGTATAACAAAAATTGCGTATGAAGAAACCTAGAATGATGTCATATTATTTTTTGCTCACAACTTATAAACCTAAATTTTGTACCTCATATATATATATTTCCAACCAAATTTATTAAAAAAAGTGTTTTACTTAATTTCCATAATATATTTAATGAATAAGCATTTGAATTATTTCAAAGTCACTCCAGAGAGCCATTTCTGTTATTTACTACGTACTTTACAGATATGAATTTTATTTTCAAAATTGTTTTAATTTATAATTAAAACGAGAATTTTTCGTATAAAATATGACTTAGGTATAATTTTATGAATTTTTTTTATTATTGTTTATTATTTTAAAAAACATATTAATTAAAAATATCTTTTTTAAAAACAAGCTCTTTTCATAATGATTGTATTGTATAAATTAACCCCTATCATTTGACACCCACATTAGGTTAGTTGTGCTAAAATACAGATTATAAATCAGCCATTTTGTGGCGGCGGCCATTTTAGATTAACAACAAAATTTACTATATGTAATTTCATTGTCATTAGGACTGAAGTCGTAATTCTAATTTCAACTAAATCAGAGACTGAAAAATCCGTCAAATTTAAGTTTCAAGATTTCACACGCACTCACTAGCTAAGTAATATGGCAAGGTAAATAAAAAATTGTATATAGAATAAAACCCTTTTCTTCATAAAAAAATTTTAAAAATAAGCCAAAAAAGCTGACAAATGACGATAAAGTGGTACAATTTGTTACATAACTTCAGCGCCTCATTTCCGCAATCCTTCCGCATCATGTAACTAAGATAGGAAAATCAAAAGATACATATAATATGAATAATTTAAATGCCATACCTAAAGTAACTTGTTAGAGATCACTAATATAATCGTAAATTCTGAGTGATACGATTGTTTTTGAATGATTCTTTGATAAAGTCAATCAATTTGAATTATTCTTTGATAAAGTCAAGATAAACTCAAATATTTTTATACAAAGTATGAATTATATGCTTCATTTTTTGACCGTCAAATGATTAACTACTAGTTCACTGAAGTTAATGCCACAGACCTGAGAAGAACTGACGCAGGAATCTGAGCGGAACTTTCCCTTTTACTGTCTCATATAGGCAACTAAAACAAAATTTTAAATGAAACTATTTTAAACCAATTAATCGCGTACATTTTGATATTCGAAAATACATTTTTGGAAGCCAGACGTGTCGGTCATTTTTCAGTAATCCGTGGTCATACGTAGTTCCGTGGTCATCCCAGTCTACTTGTGACCATGGTCTACTGTAGTGTTGTAAAATTTGAAAATCAAAGATATATTATTAAAAGAAGACTGACGAACATTTTTAACTATTATTATATAATAGCATGTTAATATGCTACATTGAAAAGGAAAATAAGAAGTACGCGTTTTCAATTATTTCCTCTTTCTTCTGGTCGCATAGCAAGGTTCATGTTCTTAAAGCATTGTATTCTGATCGCTAGTAGATAAGCGTGCGAATTTTCTAAGTATTTTTTGCCGTTGTGCATAAAATGGGTCAAGGTAGCGTTCCAACATTTTTTTACATTGATTGATTAGTACACACATAAATAGGAACAGGTAGAGCTAATAAAAATCGTAAATAAGCGCCTTTTCCCAGTATTATAAGGATTATTAAATATATCATATTAAAAAAAATTACCGCCAGCTCGGAGGAACACTAAAGAATCTTGAAGCTCGACAACCCTATTCAGAAACTTAAAATAGTTCAATCGCCTCACAGCTCCTTTGAGATCCGACCCGCAACTATGAAGCTAATATCTGCAGATTCTGTCATTGCTGTACGTGAGCGCTTACATGCTCTGATAGTACCCTAATGAGGAAGTATTGTGTTTTTTAATATTGTAGACTATCTTCTGGCTTTAAATGCGATTGGTTGTAGGTTCGATTTCCACTCGGGGCAGATTAAATTTAAAATTAGATTTTCATTTCTCTGCTCTGGTAAGACAAGGAGCGGCGTTGATTTTTCTATTCAATACGCAATGTTTCGATTTCGGCCGGAAAGCAGACAAGTTAATAGTTTAGTCATACACCACGCAATATCAAGAGACTTCAAAATTTAACGCTTTTAGGCGGGTCAAACGTGTAAGCGTTAACGTTTCCGTATGTAACACGTTAGATAAAGCAAAATTGAACGCTGCAGGATTGTACATAACTACTGTATGTTTATTTACAGTTTTGAATTCAAAACAGCTACTAAAATAATAAGAACAAATAAAACCTTCACTAAAGCTCAGTTTAAGATTATATCTTGAGAGAAATCTATTCAAGGGTAGGTAAAGTTTGAAAGGAAAGGCAATAGTTACTGATAAAAGTTCTAAAGAAATTCTGACTATATTTTTTGTATTTAGTTTTTTAATGAAACTTATTTTTAGTTCAATGTTTTTTATTACTCTTAGTATCGGTTTTTCAATCAACTGCTGTTTGATCTCTTTCAAACAAAAGGTGGATGTTTCAGGAACATGTGATGTGTACATGTGTCCGAACCCAATGACTAACGACTTCGTAAAGCATTCTTGATGTCCATGCTAGGATTGAAAAAAGGAAATAATTTTTTACTGTCTTCTTTTTTTAGTTTCACGCTTTTAACCCACATAGCAAGGATAGACAAGAAGTAAATAGTGTCAAGGCAAGCTGTACTCCGCTTTCCTCGAAATCGCGTGTTGAATATAGGAACATAACGCCGCGTTTCGTCTTATAAGAGCGACGAAATGAAAATAATCATATATATATATGTATATATATATATATATATATATATATATATATATATATATATATATATATATATATATACATACACGTATCACTATAAGTATTATTTAAAAAGCTAAAGGCTTAAAAGCTAAATTTTCATGTCATGATATGTCAGGATTGTTTTTCCCTTTAATATAAAATATATTTAATTTAAGTATATATTATATATGAATTAAATTATACTATTTAAATTACACCATAAACTAAACAAAAAAAAACCAAATACATTATTTTTTTATTTACTTTTAACTTAAAATAAAAATATAAAAGTCGAGAATTTTTGTAGTCAATGGCAAACTAAGGTCACACACTTTAGCAAACCAATACACAATGTCCCATATTACGGGGAAAGATAAGAAAAAAATACCCCTTTTCGGTTAAGTCAAAGGGTTTGATAAATGAGATGCTGATAGATTCTTATCATCCGTAGGTGAGGAAATGGGAAAATGTAAAGGAATGATCGACTGTACTTCGTAAGAACTTTAATATATTTAAACTATTATACACATACTTAGGATATCTTTTAGTTTTCCGCCGAATTCGAGACATTGCGCGTTGAGTGGCGGAGATCAACGCCGCGCTTACATGCATAAGAAGCGTGAATAAAATGAAAATAATTTCAATATAATCAGTGGGAATCGAAATCACAACCGGACGGGTTCGCGGGTAGACGGAAATAGAAAATACGCGGGTTCAAATTTTGCTATGTTCCAACATTTTTGTTTTCTTTTCATTCACAATTCATTTCATGTCCAGGTTCATCAGGATTCTACTTTGAATAAAAAGTATTATATAAATTCGTTTATATAGACATAGCTTTATTAATATCCGGTAGATAAGATTATATAAATACTATTACTATACAACAGGGTTTTTTTAGCTTCACTTTAACTTTTTATCCCGTGTCTCAAGGGTAGACAGAAAGTACCTAGTGTCAAGACTCTCTGTACTACGTTTTCCCCCAAATTTGAGACATTGCGTATTGAGGTGGCGGAACTCAACTCCGCACTTTGTCTTACCGTTCGCGTTCGCGTTCGCGTTCGCGTTCGCGTTCGCGTTCGCGTTCGCGTTCGCGTTCGCGTTCGCGTTCGCGTTCGCGTTCGCGTTCGCGTTCGCGTTCGCGTTCGCGTTCGCGTTCGCGTTCGCGTTCGCGTTCGCGTTCGCGTTCGCGTTCGCGTTCGCGTTCGCGTTCGCGTTTATGTTTATGTTTATGTTTATGTTTATGTTTATGTTTATGCTTATGTTTATGCTTATGTTTATGTTTATGTTTATGTTTATGTTTATGTTTATGTTTATGTTTATGTTTATGTTTATGTTTATGTTTATGTTTATGTTTATGTTTATGTTTATGTTTATGTTTATGTTTATGTTTATGTTTATGTTTATGTTTATGTTTATGTTTATGTTTATGTTTATGTTTATGTTTATGTTTATGTTTATGTTTATGTTTATGTTTATGTTTATGTTTATGTTTATGTTTATGTTTATGTTTATGTTTATGTTTATGTTTATGTTTATGTTTATGTTTATGTTTATGTTTATGTTTATGTTTATGTTTATGTTTATGTTTATGTTTATGTTTATGTTTATGTTTATGTTTATGTTTATGTTTATGTTTATGTTTATGTTTATGTTTATGTTTATGTTTATGTTTATGTTTATGTTTATGTTTATGTTTATGTTTATGTTTATGTTTATGTTTATGTTTATGTTTATGTTTATGTTATGTTTATGTTTATGTTTATGTTTATGTTTATGTAATATTCTTAGAAGTATTCTGTCAAATTTGACAGAAATCGTAAAAATTTTTATATCCTTTTGATTTTAAGGGCATTTTCATTTTATTGTCCAAACCACGGGAACATACGTGCAAATTAAAAAAAAATTGGACTAACCTAACTAACTAACCGTAACTTTGTGTGTCCCGGGTCTGACTGTAGACGCGATCGGTTATGAGCTATTCGGGGATACGATTATATTTAAATTATTTTCATTTCCTCGTTTTTGTAAGATAAAGGACAGCGTTGAGTTCCGTTATTTAACACGCCATGTCTCCAATTCGGCGGACCAAAAATGAAGCCAAAAATTACCATTTTTTTGACACTCGGAATATATCTTTTTTCTAATAACTATATTTATTTTTCAATTAAACTATTTATTATTTTTTTCAACTTATGCGTTTTCCCGTATAATTTTCTCAGTACATTATTCAAGATTTTACAGAATACAACAAAAACATCGCTTAAGTACATCAAGAGAAGCTATTGTCTTTAAACATACATTAGCATGTGCTTAGATAATGCAAATTACCTCAGTAACGACTGATATATGCGTGGTATTACTATTTATTGTTCTTGCAGTCTCATGTTTAAGGCTGTCTTAATCTAAGAAATATAAATGTTTATTTCTACTTCTTTAAGTTGACTTGTATGTCCATCCATTTTCCTTTATATTATCACTAGCATGCTCGTTTATATAGATATTAAGGCCTGTGACGTGACGTGACGCAGTGGGACAGCGTTCTGTAAACGCGATCGGTTGTGGTGTCGATTCTCACTGGGGGAATGATTATATTTAAATTATTGTTAATTCCTCTATCTCTCTTTCTACTAATACAAAGCGCGGCGTTGAGTTACGCTACTTAACTAAATATTGTGTTTTGCTACTTCATTATAGCTTACAACTAATTTATCATATAAGAGGCTGTTGTATTATGAGACATTATTTTTAAATATTACTTAGTGCATTGAATTTAAACGATTTAACAGAAAAACTTTAAAATTTAAACTATTTAATCTAATATTATGGATAGCAAGCTTCAGTATTCCAATAATTCTCCCATTGTTCCTATCTCAGGCATACTAGCTCCACGATGGCCATACAGTATTAACTCGGAATCCCTTTATCTAAGCAAGCAGAGAGCGTGTTCGTATGACATTACTGGCACAGATTAGTGGAGAACTTTTATATGGGGAAGAATATTAGGTCGTCTTTGATGCATTTCAGGAAAAGTCTGCTGGCACGCGATGGTTATGTTAGGGATATAAACATTTATTTCTCAAAAAAGACATAATACAGTCATTTATATGAGAAAAACTATAAAAATTTTACCAATTTAACGTTAGTCAGGATTAGTGGGTAGTACTAAACACTAGTAAGAATAAGGAACTTGTTAATTTTAGGGGATGTTATTTTTAAATATAAAGTTCTAGTTACAATGAGAGATTGTACAATATTTTATAATATACTTTTAAGAGATTCTATCTCTCGAGAGATTTCAGATGATATAGATTTTTAATTATTTTTAATTATTTATCTTTTTCATTTTTTTTTATTAAAATATTTTTTTGTACTACATTAATGCAATAGATTTTATAATCAATTTTACATTAAAACTATATGAGAGGCTTCGTCTTAGATGTGTTGACAAAAGTAGATTATTTCTTTTTATTTATTATTATATTAAGATTAATTTACGCAAAATCATTATAAACTGTAGTCTATGTATATGTATATATATATATATATATATATATATATATATATATATATATATATATATATATATATATATATATATATATAAATATATATATATTCATCAAAGTGTGTCTAGCAAGTGGTTTTTTGTATCAAAGAGTAACGAACATATCAGTACATATATCTAATCTATAAAAACTATCGTATTTATAATATAAATAGCAAAGTAAGAGAACAATGATTAACAAATAATTTAAAAATCAAGTATTTTTTTATTTAATTTAATTGTTTAATAATTTAGCAATTAAATAATCTTACATAATGATAGAATTGAATCGACGAAGGTGACCACTTACCAGTAGGCGGCCCTTCTGTTCGCTTGCCCCCTTTCCTTTATAAAGAAAGAAAAGTATTTTCCACTGGACATAAAGGGTTGTGTTAATTGCAATATAACAGCCAGTATCACGGACGACTGTCCCGATAACGCGATGGGCAATGCTTGACCATGCGTTGCTTTGTTTGAACGCGCTAGATTAATCTGATACAAATAATCTTTACGTGTTACTGAGTTTTTGTTGTTGATCGTTTATTTGAGGTAAATATTTAATTTACATCTCTATACTATTATTTTAAATTATATTGATGAATATAATTTTCTTTTAGGATAGTAATAATAAAATTGGTATGAAACATACAATACTGGTCTCAATATTCCACTGTGGTGCAGTGGTACAACGCCTGGTAGTTACGAGTTCTGTCTCCATGCGAATTATTATTTAGATTTCTCTATACTGGCAAGACAACGCGCGGTATTGAATTTCACCACCTAAGACCGTCTTATGTGATGTTTTATATGCTTCAAGGGTGGAGGTCGATGTGTCTTGATAACAGGTTCTCTTCGACTTCCCAGCAAAAAACTAAAAATGATATAAAAAAAGAGATAATTTACATAAAAAAACAATCAATGATGTTGGGAATTTATGTTAGAATAACCAGTTATGTTGTACATAATTGCCTCTTTAGTTTGATTATTTGCAATCGTTTTTGAAAAAACGTACAAAGATATTTTTGGACCCACGCCTCTTGGACGATATCCAGAGGCGCCGGTTTGAATCCCGCTACGTTCAAAGTTTTATGCCTTTTTTTCAAAAATGTTTTTAAGAAGTGTGTGTTCGAATCATCGGGCTTCCATTTTTTGTTACAGCTTCACATTTTTATCCCGCATAGCAGGATGGACAGGAAGTAAATTTGTTAAGACACTCCTTACTTAGTTTTATACCGAATCGAGACATTGCGTGGAACTTAACGCCGCGCAATTATTAAAATTATCACTCTGAGTGGGAATTGGACCCATAACTGTGCGTTGTCAGACTGTGCATTTACTTAAAATATTACCATAGAGATATTTCACTGTTAATAACGCGTTAGTCCATAAATAGCATTTAAGAACTATTTTCGCTTACATTCAACGTAATGAATGACCTGAAACAGTTATTAAAGTAATGCTTTTTAGAAATTCACAGCCAAGAATTTCTAAAGGTTACTCGAAGAATTCCTTCCATTCGCTCCAAACAAAACGGATCTTTACGTTCATTCCGATCTGAAGTTGTCTAAAGTCGACCTTTACATAGTAATGCCATTAGAACAGCTTCGAAACCTTGAAATTAGTTTAAAAGCTTTTATTATTATTTAATAAATAGAAACTGGCGACCGCGTGCCTTTTGAAGGGAGTTTCAAGTTACCAAGCGCTTCAAACTGTTATTGGTAATATTTTTATTTTGAAGAAACGAGTTTTTAAACAGTTAATGTAGCGTTTGTTGCTGGCTGGAAGTATTTTGTGATGTTTTGTTTAAATATAATTAATATTTTCACTTCCTCGCTCTGGGAAGACAAAGTGCGACGTTGAGTTCCGCCAACGCAATGAATTCTATTCGGCGGAAAGCGAAGTACGGCGTGTCTTGACACTTGACACTAGGTACTCTCTGCTATGCGAGATAGACGCGTGAAGCTTAAAAAAAAGTCGAACTTTAAATATTTGTTTTTAAATTTATATAACAAGTTATGCCTATTAAGTAGACTTAATTGTTTCAGTCCTCTGTGTCCCGCCACAAATTGCAACTTGATTTGCAGATTAGCGGAGTTCTACGCCGTATGTAGTCTCAACAATATACGAAAAAATAATTTGAAAGATCCTTTCACTATGTTGAAAATGTTCTTCTACAATTAAAATTAGGGAAATATATGAAAATTTAATAGTGTGATCGTCTCGACGATATTCAAAGATCGAATCCCGCTCATTATTCTCGTCCAAATGTATTTTACGTTTTTTAAAGTAACTTAAATATAAGTATATTTCATAGTAGACCTGATAATCGTTTTTTTAAAGGTTTTTTTTTACATATCACTTATGAACGTCCGTGAATTTTTGCGATCCTGTTTTATAATTAGAGTGATTTTTTTTACGATGATGAGTGGTACCCTGGTACCCTGCATGGAAATCTATATATATATATATATATATATATATATATATATATATATATATATATATATATATATATATACTGTACATAAACCCTAATAAACATAAACCAAGGGTTTTAATTTTTTTCCTACAGTAGTAAATAAAAATATTTGAATTGACACAGTATACAACGAATGAATGCCACTAGATTTTTTGTTAACTCCCTTTAACTTTTCTCGTCACAGCCTGCCAAGCTTTTGGACGTTTTCCAAAGTTCTTTTTTATCTAGAGCGGTGCCAGCTACTGTCTCGTTTTATTCCTGACTTACAATTCATTGTCATGCTTTGTTTGAACATGTCATGAAGACTAATAGGATTTACAGAACTAATAAAATATACTTAAATTAAATATTTATTTTTAATATTTACTATTTTTGAAGTGTTATTCTATTCTACACTTAGAATAAGAGTTTTTTCAAAAATATTTTTGAAAAAACGTATAAAAATTTGAACACAGCGGGATTCAAACCCGCGTCTCTTAGATACCGTCCAATCGCTCTGACCGCTAAGCCATGCGTTATACTACCAGCTGCGTCGAAATTCTTATACGTTTTGTTACAACTTATTTATGTTGTTAGCATCTCTGTAGAGAGATTTTTACATATTTCTTCAACTTAAAAATTATTAAGAAATAATCGTTTAACAAGAGAGATTGCTATTTTATTTTAATAATAGTAGTTTTCTAATCCTAAGCGTGGAATAACACTTTAAAAATAGTAAATATTTTTTTAAATGTGTTTATTTTTATACGAAATATTTGCACAAACGTCAGAGAAATGATTAAAACGACATGACAAGAAAGTTAACTAATTAAAATTTATTTTCATTTCTCCAACTTGGCAAAAGGCGGCGTTGAGTTCCCTACAACACGTAATGTTTAGATTTCAGACGGTAAGCAGTTAACGGACTGTTGACACTAGGTTGTCTCTGACTACTCTGCCTTATGAAATAAGGTGTAAAGCCGGGTATTAATATTTCTATATCGACGAATTTATTACAAATAAAAAAGTATATTTACTTTAAAGTAATTATTATATAATAATTATAAAATATACTGTACAATAGTACCTATAAATCCCTGGATTAAGTTAAAATTCATTAAAATTAAAAAAAAAAACATTTCTTTATCACGAACAGTAAAAAGCAAACGTCAGAAAATGTTGTGAACAATAAAATCGATAAAGTTTATAATGGCTTCGATGACATTTGATACGCCCACTTTTCTTATTTCTCACCATTGGATCTTTGCTAGGAAAGGACCTTACAAATATCGATATTAATAACGATATTTTTATGATTTTCAATATAAAAAACTCAATAACTAGCGTAGGACGGAGTGTCTTGACACTAGGTACTTTTTTTCTACTTGCTATAAGGGATAAAAGCGTGAAGTTAAAAAAAATCCTATTCCATTTATTCCTCATTTAAAGACTAAATTGTAGAAACCAGAGTTTAGATTCACAAGCCGTACGTGGCCATTCAATAATTGAATTATTAAAAAACCTGCGCTACATTAGTTAAGTAAATAAAAACTTTTATTTCAAATTAAAATCTATTAGGTGTAATTTCAACATTAAGGAGCAGATGACCTGCCTCAACCGGTTTCTGTCCAGTGCGTCTTAACGATTATGTAAAATTTGGAAGATGACGACTCCTTGATTTGGTCGGTTCATCTCAAGGGTGTACGTCCACGCAGTCTTTTGCTTTCGTTCTGTCAAACAACAAATGGCATTTCCAAACTGTAGTTGTTTCTGCGTATTATACGGGTAAAAAAAAGAATGCGCTGGTAGCATGTGGTCGATAAGCGATATCTTACTCCGAGCTACGCGAGAGACGTCCAGGGCTTATGCTAGTCTGTAAAGTTATTACATATAACATAACCTTAATGCTGACCACGATCCACAATAATGAGGGATCGACTACAGATAGAGAGAGAGGTATATTTTCATATTGTTTGCTTCCTTACCACTCATCTGGTGCTTTCTTAAGGCTATAATTTGTTTTAGATTTATATAGATTTTTAAAATAAACTAAGCATAAAACTAGTATTTTTTCCATATTTACTGTTGTTAATAGATTATAAAACAATGACCAGCTTTGCTTATAAGAAATTGAATATATATATGATACGTATATGATCCATACCATATGTATGTATGAACCCGAATCCATATGTATGTATGAACCCGAATTGAAATGATTAATATTTTAAAATTATAAAAAAAAGTCTTGGGCGTTTACATCTTAACTTAGAACTGTAATTTAAAATAGCTCTCATTGAGCTCACTCAAATATACTGCAACTGCGTTTTTAAAACATTTTTTATGCCACAAAGCAAAGTATACTAAAAATGCCTAGTGTCAAGACATTCCGCACTCGTGTGCCGAAATTCAAGGCTATGCTTTGTCTTACCAGAGTGAGGAAATGAAAATAATTTAAATATAATAATTGCCCTGAGTGGTACTCGAACTCATAACCAATCGTGTTTACAGTCAGGCGCAATCCCACTGCGCCTCGACAGGCATGACTTCAAATAATTTTACTAAATAGAATGTAAAAGAAATACATTTGTAAAAATATTTATCAATCGATGTATTGTCGTCTTCCTCCCTACAACGCTGTCGATATATAACTTGATAATTATAATCCATAAAAACTGAGAAAATATCTTTAAAGTTTATTTATAGATGTATTTTTTTCAGTGTTTTCTTATAGGAGGCTGTATTCAATTATAGAATTTGGTTCCGAAACTTTTTCCAATAAATTTTATAACTTTTCCATTGTCTGTTAGTTACTCTATCAGTTATATTGATGAACTATGATTTTTGCTTGGCTTTAAGGGAAAATATGATGTCCGCTCGCACTGACTACCTTGGTATTGAACGTGTTAATATTTTTAAAGTGTTATTCACAACTTCGGATAACAAAAAATGTTATTGGAAAACCTAGGTATTTGGATTCACACATTTAATTAGTAATTAGATAAGAAAAATATTTTTAGAAAACACAAAATAGTTAACGTGCCGAGATTTTGAACTCGCGGCTTTATTCTCCAACAGGCAACTTCACACTTTTATTGACTAGACTGTCTTTGATTTCGCTGTTCAATTAATACAAGTAAATTTAGTTTCACCGTTTTAGGCTAGCAATTTTTTTTCATCATAAAAGAGATATAACGTCGACAAGGCATTTTTCACTTAATTTTCAAATACTATATATATGTTACGAGACTCAACACTGTGATTGCTTTTATCTAACAGGGGAAATGAAATATTTTAAATATTGCCATTGTCCATGCTCGCTTCAAGAGTCTATAATGTTTTTTTCTTGAGTAAAATATAAAATAAATAACCATATAAGAATATACGCACTGTATAATATCTAACAAACTTCCTACAAAGATCAATAGGACTTGTGAGATATTATTCAGATTTTGTAAACTGTTGTTTTGTTAAAGTATATTATAGAAATGTATGCCAAGTATAAAGCTATGTATGCCAAAATATATAAGGCAGGGTAGGGCAGGGTAGGGCAGGGTTGGATAGGACAGGGTAGGACATGGTAGGGCAGAGCTAGGACAGGGTAGAACAAGGTAGAGTAGAGAAATTACAGAACTTGAGGCTTGTTGAGCGGGGGAACTCAACGCAGTAATTTACTTCACCAGAACGATAAATGAGAATAACTCAAATAAGATACTGTCACATGTCATCCCACTGCGCCACGGTGGCCTCAAAAATATTATTTAATATTTCATTTTATATGGAACTACACAAATTAAATTGCTTCTACTTGGAAACTTCGAAATAACATTTTATTTATTAAAGTCGATTCCAATTTGCTGCTAGTTTTTGATTTATTAATTTAATGTAATTGATCAAATTTATTCATATTGAGCTTTGAAAGGCCATCGACGTAATTGAGACATTTAACTATTTTATGACGTGAATATATATGAAATATAAAAAAAAAACAGTTTCACTCTTTATATCACGTAGCAAGGTAGTTAAAGACAACCTAATGTCTTGAACATTCTGTAGATAACTTGCTGTTGAAAATCGAACAATTACGTGTTTAACAAATTTTAAATATTAAATAAACCGAGTGGGAATCGAATCCACAAGAAAAGACTATATATTCATACAATGTTATAATATTGTATCAATGTAAAAGTCCACACTATAATGATTTTATATAAAATATATTATATTTTAGATGTCATCGAGGTTAACTTACAAAGGGTACGGTGTTGAGTTACTCTAAATAACACGTTTATTATAAGTATATTATCTGTAGTAATACAACCTTAATCATGAAATATAAAAAAATAAAGATTTTAAATGAAACTATTTTAACCGGATTAATCGCTTATATTTTTTGGTATTCGAAAATAATTTCGAAAATAAGTCGAAAAAAGGTAGACTGTGACCACGGACTACTGTACAGTGTTCAAAATGTCAGGTGTCCAAAAATGTCTTTTCGAATACCAAAATATATGCGATTAATCTGGTTAAAATAGTTTTATTTAAAATGTGTAAAAATCAAAGATCTTAAAATTAAAGATTTCCAGTCGACAAAATATATACGCAAACCCCGGATTGTCATATATTTTATTAAAACTATGGATGTTGATAACCAAATCGCTATCGCCATATTTTCTTTAGCAAAACTTCTCTGATATCAAGTGCCATCTAGATTTCGTTAAATAATCTATAAAAAATATAGTTCTCGCAGGCGTAGAAACGAACAGGCTTCTTGTAATTATATATTTAAAATGTTTTAAATTTCTATCTGTTTTTAAGTACTAAGAATATTTTCGATTGGTATTGAAAAAAAGAAAGAATATTAACGAATTTTTTTACAGTACTAATAGAACAGTTCTGAGAACTCCTTTAAGTCGCTTATGCAAAGATTGATGATAGCGCAAATGAAAGAAGTAGTGGAACGAGTGTAGGTAGTAAAAGTAAAAAAATGGAAATGTTACTTAAAAATTTTCATGTGTTGAATTAACTTTTGACTGTAAGCGCGACTGGTTGTGGGTTCGATTCTCATTTGGGGGAATGTTTATATTTAAAAAATATTTCCATTTTCCCTCTCTGGTAAGACCAAACGCGGCGTTGAATTCACCACACAGTCTCGATATCGTGAAAAAATCAATGGAGTTTATAATACTAGATTGTCTTTTATGTAGAGATATAGCTCGGAGCTGATTTTTAATATATTGAATTACCAGGTACCCAGCGAATATCACTGTGCCTCAGAATTCATAAATTAGCGTAAAAAATACCTAAAACATCATTCATTCAAATACCTAAAACATCGTCATTTTTTTTAACAAATTACATTTAAATTGAACCGTTAGTCGAGCAGTGGGACAGCGTCTGGCTCTTAACGCGATCGGCTGTGAATTCGATTTCCGCTCAGAGGAAGAATAATATTTGAATTATGTTTATTTTCTCGCTTTGGTACGACAAAGCGCGGCGTAATGTTCCGCCACTCAACACGTAACGTCTCGAACATAGCGGAAAGCAAAGTACGGGGTGTATTGACACTAGATGCTTCTCTGCTGTCCTCGATAAAAGCGTAAAGCTGAACAATATCTGTCTTGTTGATAAACTAAAATACTAGAAAAGAGTCAATAATCAACCAAACATTGTTCAAATTATTTTTCGTAAAACCTAGAATTCTTTTTAATATTCCTTAGTGTAAATTATTTTCTTTAATTAATATTTAATTTTTTAGAGTAAATTTAAATAAGCCCTGTCAAAGATACACTTAGCAGTTAATATAAAATAAAATTGTTATTTTTAATATCTTCTTTATAATTTCTGACCTTTTAAACTTTCTTTGTATTTTTTAAAATTTTCAAATACAAAATTAGACGTTAAAGTTTTAATGAGATAACAAACGTCTTTTCATTTCTATATATATAATTATAAGGTGCAAAGTTGCTCATTTAATATCTAAATGGAGCCTTTTTATAACGTACAATTAAAAGTTTTGATGGTGTAGTGGTACAGCGTCTGAATGTAAATGCGAATGGTTGTGGGTTTGATTTCCATGATTTGGAGAAATGTTTGTATTTCAAATATTTTAAACGGATTAATCACGTATATTTTGATATTTGTAAATATATTTTTGACAACCTAACACAGACTAATGCCACCTCAGTCTACCTAAGACTACGGACTACTGTAAGTAAAGTGTGTGTTCGAAACGTCAGATTTCCAAAAATGTATTTTCAAATATCAAAATATACGCGATTAATCCGATTAAAATAATTTCGTTCAATGTGCAAAGAACGTGAACATTAAAAATGTTACTAAATAGTTATATTTGATTTATTATATTTATTTTTATTCATATCCACCCCCTGGTAAGATATAGCGCGACCTCAAGTTTCGCCACTTAGCACTTTACGTCTCGGATTTAAGCAAAAAGTGACGAATGGTCTCCAATTACCTTGATATGCAGAATATAGCTTGAAGTTGCTTGTATTTGGCATGTTTTTTAATGTTTACACATTTAATATATCATTTTTAAGTGTATACTGAGAGAGAAAACGATCAAGGTTAATCGTTTGTCACTTGGTTTGGTGACTTGTTAATAGGTTTCTTTCAATTGCAATTACTTATGTAATTGTAATCTAAACAAACCTATCGAGTCAGTGAGATCTCGAGTGATATCTGAATATACAGTATTAAAGATACTGGAGGTAATTCATATAAAACCATGAGGATCCCCTGAAGAGCATGTATGAAGAGATAAGTAATTGTGGTCCACATATATATATATATATATATATATATATATATATATATATATATATATATATATATAAAAACCTTAAATAAGATTTTGATAGACATTCGACTATTATTAGACTAACTCAATTAACTTAATTATTTTAACAATGATTTAATAAGACAATGCGAAATTCAATTGAGATATTGTTAATTTTAACATAAATGGAAATCGTGAAGTTATTCTAGTACAATTATTACGTAAAAGATATAAATAGACCAATCTTCCTAAGCAGATTATTTTGACATTATATAGCTACACTGGGCGTATGTCCTTCGTTAAGCTAAGAGAGGAGCTCTAAGCAGTGCCTGGGACTCTCGTTATTCCTTAGTTCCTCAAGACTAGACTCTAGTGTAAGCTTAAAGGAAAAAGGTCAGACGTTAATAGCAAAAGGCATTTTAAAGGGGCCCTTTTAAAATGCCCTTTTCTATTAATGTTGTCATATCTTTTTTGCTTTTGAATAATAGTTTTATTGTTATTCTCTAACAAATCTAATATCTTATATAATCAGATTATGTTTAGTTTACATTTATGTTTTTTTTTAAATATATTATTTTACTATTTTAGGGACCTTTCTTTTTATTAGGTGATTGAGTTTAACGCCGCACGTTTTCCGGCTACATTTCACAAATGAGACTTTTTCTGAGTAAAAACACTTCTTAAATTGAAATCAAACTCAAAATCATCGTCTATAAAGTCAGATATTGTTAAATTGTGTTACAAGCATTTTTTATATGAAAAAAAGATCCATTCATCCTAGAGGCGCGTAGAGATTATCAAAAGTAGCGTGTTCAAATCCCGTTGTATCCAAAATTTTTAAACTTTTTTAGAAAAGGCAAGCTTTCTAGTTATTATATTACTTAATATTATTAATCCGAAACTTTGAGGGGATGGATATTTGTTTGAATTATAAAACTACAGTAATAAAACTTATATATTAGTATACCAGAAAGACTATGATTTACAAAGTATTTCTGGTTAATTTAGCCATAATATATCAGTAACAGTAAATATACCATAAATATACCGTAAACTTGCAATGGACACATACAGTTCCGCTCCAAGCAAGTACAAGTCCAAACGAATGAGACGATATTATATCATGCATATTCACACGCTGATTTTCAATCTGAACGAGCAATGGTGTGTATCAATCAACACGTCAAAGGCTTGAACGTGAATCGCTGCATCAACTGAACCTTCCTCTTGGGGGTGATAGCCAATTTGTATTGTAAAGGAGCGATTTGACTACCTTGACAACAAAGGGACGCCGTAGATTAATAAAGTAATTGCGATACCCGCTCCACTAAGCTTTAGATGTAATTTGAATAGTAAATAGTAATTCTCTTACTTTATCTCCTTCATATGTAGAGTTAATTTGTCTATTTATATTAATAGAATTGTGTACAGATTTGTCAATGTTGCCTTCGAAATCCTATTTTAATAGATATTTTTAATCAAATCTAAATATATGAATAGAAAATATTAAAAAAGTTGCTTCACGCCTTATTTTGCTTCGCGTGGTAGTCGAAATCGCTTTTCGTTTGAATTTAAAACATTTTATGTTGTGTGGTGGAACAATAAAATTAAATCAAATTATATTTATTATATATATTACATTGGTTTTGGATTCAATACACTGAGTGAGTATCGAATCCAAAACCAATGACGTTTGCACCCAGACGCTGTCCCACTGCGCCACAATGACCACTCACTTTTTTAATAATCAATTTATTATTCCAATCTTTCAAAATGTTAAACAATTTAAGTTAATTGAATATTTTTCAATTATAATAATTATTAAAACAATCGAGTAATATAGTTAATTATTGAATATGTAGTCAATTTTATTTTAAATACCATACTGCACGCTTGTCACATTTCTGCATGTGTTAAATATACAGATTACTTTGAGTGGCAAACGCACTTACAATCACCTTATGTATAATAGTATTCCCGAGCTCTGGCAGATAAAGAGAAGCGGTAAATTCAGCCATTTAACACGGAGTGTCTTGACAATAGATTTTCTATTCCATGCTATACGAGAAGAAGCTACTTTTTTGTTGTTTGTTTTCGAGCTTCACGCTTTTTATCCCGCATAGTAGGGTAGGCAGAAAGTACCTAGTGTCAAGACACTCCGTACTTTGCTTTCTACTGAAATCGAGACATTGCTTGTTAAGTGGTGGAGCTGAACGTCACACTTTGTCTTTACCAGAGCGAGGAAGTAAAATAATTTAAATATAATCACTCCCCCGAGTGGGGATCGACTCCACAACCGATCGCGTTTACAGTCAGACGCTGTCCCACTGCGTCTCGACCCGCCTCAATTTCTTTTTGTTTGTTTTTATATAAGATATGTGTGTGTTTTTGTTTAATTATGTTATTGTTTATTTGAGATAAATATGCCAGAACTTTAGGTGATGAGAAGAGAGGTAGGAGGTAAGGAGGCTAACTACCTCTGCCTGCATAGGCCTTATTGGAGGTACTTTGGATAATTAAATAATTGATTAAAATCCTGAAACGAAATTTTATCCAAACAAAATCCTCTTTTTACCTAAAAAATTTTTTTTAATAACATAATGACAATATTTTCAACAAAATCATCAAATTAAAAAAGTAATTAATTGTGAAGAAACTAATTTTTTTCTACTCACTCACAATGTTCTGTTAAAATATTAAATTTGTTCATGATTTCAATTCATTCCCGCTTTATGTCCATTAAAATAAGTGACATATCTTTTTTAAAGGACCGTACGCGATCGCGTGTCGCTCTATTACACATTTGCATGCGACGCTGACGTGATTCAGGTGTGATTTTACGTTTAATAGTATAAAAAATAATACTTTTATTAGTTTTGGTAAAGTAAAGTTGTTCTGTTATGGTACTGTTTTATTTAGCAAGCTTACTGGAAACCTTGGCTTATATGCAAATTCTATATTTTTACTATTATTATTGAAATTTTACTTTAGCAAGAATTCTTAATATATTTAAGAATATCGACGCATCACGAGGTGTACGCATTACTTATCGGTCAGAGTGCTCAGACGATTTCAATGAGGCACGGCCTCGAATCTCCCTTTTTTGAAATAATTATTATGGCTTTTACTATATTGATAGTATTATAAAATTCAGAAACACTTTTATAATATTACAGTAATATAATACAGAAATCAAAATAGAATTTAAATAAAACCCATAAACGCTTTTATAATGTTGAAGTACAGAAATCATATTTTCTTATGACACTTCACTCTTTAGCCCGTGTAGCATGGTAAGAATAGAAAACCTAGTGTCAAGACATTCCTTTGTCTTCTTCACGCCCGAAACAAGACATTGCGTGTTGAGTGGCGAACTTAACGCTGCGTTTTGTCTTACGAGAAAGGAGAAATGAATAAAAATTTAAATACAATCATTTCCCTGGCTGGGATACAGTCAGACGCTGTCCCACTGCGCCTTGATCGCCTTGATTTTTTTACTATAAATCAACATTTTCAAAATTTACGCACATTTTCAGCAAATTAGGTTTTTTAGAATCATATAAATGATAAGTTTCGGTAGGATTAGGTACTAAGTATTAACATTTTCTCAGTGGAAAATGAAACAAGAAAAAAACCACTCTTATATGTGCTTTTAGTTATTTTATTTAGAACATCATTTAGCCTACCGGTGTCGCACTTTAACTAACATGAGATAAGAAATGTTAGTAATTCAATCGATTATAAAATTAGTCTATAAATTTAGTCTTATTCATACGAATGATACTTAAACGGCGCCTCGTTCATATTTACTGCTTTACGCTATTTCTTTTTTTTAATTAAATACAATCACTCCCCTAGTTCGGTTTGAATCCATAACCAATCAAGTTTACAATGACAATATTCTACTGCCACATAATAGCCAATATATGGTCAGAAAATGAGTATATGTACAGTAGCGAACACCGTGCTTTGTTTTGGTAAAGCGAAGAAATGAAAAAAAGAAAAAATAAATTTTAAATACAATCATTCTTCCGAGTGGAAATAGAACCCACAACCAATCACGTTTACATTGACATTTTCCCAATGAGCTACGATGGATAATTTATGTTTGATTAATAGAAAACAAACTCGTAAGTCATTTTTTAAAATTTAATTTCACTTTGTCCTCTCAATATCCTATGCTATAGTCGTATTAGTAATTAAAGCTGTACAGTATAAAGCTATTTCCGTTCAATTTTCGTGCTGTTATACATTTAGTGTATTGGAATATCGCTTGCATATACGTAGTCATTTTCGCGTAAACGCAATATTATAGTGAAATTCTCTGTTGATTCAGTTTAAGGGTGCTTGCACATGACACGAATTTCATTTTATTGCATTTGATAAAATAATCAAAATATATATTTCTAGAAGGTGCGAGTTCAAATTTTTTCTAAAAATATTTATTATACCTAATTTGATATATAATAAAATAACTATATATTGTAATAAATTTTAATAGAAACCTAATTAAACTATATTTTTTAGGTTGTACTTTTGTCCCGCGTAGCAGGGTAGACAGAATGTACCTAGTGTCAAGACATTCCGTACTCCACTTTCCGCAAAATTTGAGACATTGTGTGTTGAGTGGCAGAACTCAACGAAGGAAATGAAAATAATTTAAATACATCATAATAATCATTCCCTCGAGTGGGAATCGAACCCACAACCGGCCGTGTTTACAGTCAGACAATGTGCCACTGCACTACGACTGGACTTAACTTTAACTTAATCATTATGTCTATATATTATATCTGTTTAAAGCCTATATGAATGAAATTATCTTTTTTAGGTTTCACATTTGCGTGCCATGATAGTCACGTTTTGTGCTCGAGTTTACAGTTCTTTGCGTTGTTTTACGTGAAACGTCGACTTTTGCATAATGCCGGTATAACGGGATAATGGATTTTCGTGTTAAACATTACTTTACGGGTTTTTTGGTGGAAATGCAAGTAAGTAATGCATGAAAAGCTGGTACAATACCATTATATTCCTAGTTGGGAATTTCTTGTTGCATATATTTCGAATTTAAGTAGTTTCTTTTAAGTTTTGTTTGATTATAGCACCTAAATGAGACATAGTCTCTCATATATCAAAAGGTTTTTTTATCAAGTATTGAATATGTTGTTTAATGGAATTAGAAACATGTTAATACAAATAAATAAAATTAATATATCCATTTGTAATATTCAATATTACCGCGTTTTACTTAATATACAAATATGTATATACACGGTATATATATCAAAATATAATTTTTGATCATTTTTGTCTGTCTGTCCATCTATTTGTTCCAGTCAATATAGAATAGATTGACTGATTTTGATGTAACTTTCACAGGCAGATAGCTAGTAATAAGAGCAACTTAGGCTACTTTTCATTATAGAATTATAAGATAAAGATCTAGAGATTAAGTATGAGAGTATGAAATATGAATTATGACCATTAGCGCGCAGTGTGTCAGCGGCTGATAGTGAACATGATTGGCTGCGGTTTCGATTACCACTAGATATATTTAGCTTAACCCTTTTATCCTGTATAGCAGGGTATAAAGAAAGCACCTAGTTTCAAGATATTCTATACTTAGCTTGCCGCCGAATTGGAACTCAACGCCGCACTTTGTCGTACCAGAGTGAGGAAGTGGAAATAATTTAAATGTAATCATTCCCCCAAGTAGGGATCGAACTTCAGGGTAAACTTCAGACCGCACTGGACCTATTGCCGGACTGGTTGGCCACTTGGAGGCTGATGCTCAATTGACGGACAAAACTCTGTCTCATTTGGCGGGCACTTCCAGCGACCTCCTCAGCCAATGCGCCAAGGTCGTAGGATTCCATGCACCTAAGCGGCCACTTACGTTGGGGTCAAATTTGACTAACGCCTGAAACTAATTGGTCAGGTCAAGAAAGCAACGAACGCCACTAGGGCCGCGCTTCACCATCTGCGTCCTCACCGACATCTAAGCTGCTGTTATTAACGAGGTGAAACTTATTTATGAAGTACATCCGCCTTCGCTTCACCTACGCGACTCCAGCTTGGCACGCGCTTGCCAGTGCGCGCCAGCGTAGTAATCTGCAATTAGTGCAAAATATTGTCAATCACCGAGTAACCCAAGCCCCTCCATACGTGAGGAATGCGACTCTGCATATGGTCACTAAAACATCGTATCCAGAGACTGGCCACTAAACCGCTCCGAACCACTCCAGACCACCGGACCGTGCGGGCCTCCCGAGAGATATCTTACCCGTACCCGACCCCAGAGCTGCTGCCGCGGTTACTGAGCCGATTTAGCTGGGCCTCCCTTGAATAATAATCGAGGGTCTTACCTGGCTGAGTGGCTCACTCGGGTAGCCTATCATCCCCAATCTCTCTGGGGATGCTCCCGTACCAAAGCCATCATACCGTTCACTTTAAGGACCCATTCATATTTATGGGCGGCGATTGAGACCCAAAGAACCCAGCCTAGAAACCGTTCTCCTTCCGCAAGAGAGAGAGAAAACTAGCAGTTAAAATTATTATAAAACACCAACCCTACTTTTTAACTATGACTTGCTTTTCTTTGTTCCATGTCCATATAAGTTGGCAATTAAAGCCACTCGGGGATTTTTTACTCGTGGACGTTCCGAGAGTAGTAGGTTATGTTCCGTGCAACCTAATCGGCTAATCCTGACGTTATTATTATTTCAATATATTTCACTTGTGTATTTTAACAATCTTATTGAAATTAGTTTCTTATCTCTTTGATAAGCAAACAAACAAAACTTTTATACATATAGCGCGGGTTCTTCTTCACGTGATATCTCAAATTGGGTTGAGAAGAAGAACGGAGTATCTAGACACTAGGCACTCCCTGAATACCTGTGCTCTTTAGTGTGAGAAAAGCGTGACGCTGAAAAAAAAATTAACACCGAACCGAACTCACAACCAAAGCACACATGATATTTTGATCACTGTTTAAATACATCCGGCGTTGAGTTCCACCACTCAACACGCAATGTCTCGAATTCGGTGGAAGGCGAAATACAGAGTGTCTTGACACTAGATATTTTCTGTCTACTCTGCTGTACGGGAAAAATAATAAAAAAATACAATATTGTAATATAATTCAAGTTTTCTAAATTAAATTGTCTAGGCACTTAACTGCAAAGACAAGTTTTATTTAAATTGAATTGCGTAAATACAATTATTTTAAGTGAATCGCATTATTGCTAACTGCGTACATACTCGTGCGTATGCGTAACAACTTAATACATTAGGGACACTAAATTGCTAAAGGCCTCTTGATTTGATAAATTTTCCATAGTCCGTATATGGATTTTACTATGATAGTGATGTGATAGTGTCATGTCACTTTGTTTGAGGCAAAACGTCACAGAGGCCACCTTGGCGTTGTGAGACAGCGCTTGATTGTATACGCAAAGGTTGTGTGTTCGATTTTCATTCGAGGGAATAACTATATGTTTTTTTTTTTTTCATTTTCCCGTTCTGATACGACCAAGACTAATTATAGCCAAGAAGTAGCTAGTGTCAAAATACTCTGTACCCTTTTTTTAATCGCCAAATTCAAGATATACGTGTTGAATAGCGGAAAGAGTTTCGCCACTCCCACGCCACGTCACGCTGCGTTTTGTCTTACCAGAACGAGGAAACACCATTAATTCACCCGGCTTTGAATAGAACGAGCTAATTTCACCACATGTCATGTAATATCTTGTACTTGGTTCTAAAGGGGAGAGTGGAGTGTCTTTTACTCTGTCTAACACGCTTTACTGAAATAAAAATCTATTTTAAAATAAAGTAAGAAATCTCTAAAATTTAAAGTGTACATAATATTACATTATGTCATTGGAAGTTTCCTCTCGTTCCTAATATTCGGAGTTCAGTATTGAATATTTGAATGGCTCAACAAATCTTGGCGGAACGGACCACTTGTCATTTTTGGGGGAACTGACACAAATAACAAAGTTTAATTATTCACAATTCGCGGGCAGCGAATGCGGCGCAACTTTCGACAGCTTTACAAATGTTTACATTAAATTTTGCACAAAATCTATTGCTCTGAGAAATATTAGGTGCTCATAAAATGACAGAGTACTGCGTGTTTATTAGACGTTGAATGTTTGAATTCGTTTGAAAGCTAGGCTTTGTCTGTGTTTTAGTGAAAGTACGTACATATAATAAGATCTTTAATTTACGTGATTTTCACACATTTTAAATGAAACTATTTTAAATGGATAATTCGCGTACATTTTGGTATTTGAAAATATATTTTTGGAAATCTGACATTTTGAAAATATATTTTCGAATTTTTTTCCCTTTAAAATAGTTTACTTAAAATGTACAAACAAATGTTTCTAGAGAGCTCTTAGCAACTCCTACTCCCACTGCCTAGATTTAAATCTTTATACAGATTAATTTGTTGTTAATTCAATCCCAAGCGTAGGTATTTTTTTAGCTTAACGCACTGTCTCGCATAGCAGTGTGAACAGAAAGTACCCAGTGTCATGACACTCCATACATCGCTTATTATCGCTTATCGTGAAAATAATTTAAATATAATCACTCCCCCAAGTGGGAATCGAAGTCACAATCGATCGCGTTTACAGTCAGGCGCTGTCCCACTGCACCACAACCACCCTCTGCTTCGCGTAGGTCTCTTATCTCCTTAAAAACGTCTCTCTGTTAAGTTCAGTTCATGTGTAAAGAAAGTTGTTAAAGGATACCGCGTTAAAATGAAGCCAGGACAGGCCATGACATTGGCATTGGGGCACATTCGGCGGAACTCAATACTGCGTTTAATCTTACTGTACCAGAGTACTGCGGTACGGCAGTACCTATAATAGTACTGCGGTACGGCAGTACTCTGGTAAAATAAAACGCAGCGTTGAGTTCCGTCACCGAATACGCAATGTAACTAAGCATAACAGATGTAAGGAAACATATTTTCTTAAATCTGTTATGCTAGGAAAAAAGTGAAGTAGTATATTTCAATCATTAATAATATGATAACCAATATTAATATATGAAATTTAAATGAGAACATATTTTGTTACACATTAAAGACTATATAAATGCGTATATATTAAAATTGTGTGTTTATCGAAAATTTTAACGATATTTTATACATGCGCTACCAAAATGACCGAATTTTGGCCACTTTATATGTATTTACGTATATTTTTTTGTAATAAACCGTTCAATATCGTCATGGAAAATATTATTATTAGTATATTTGGTCGTAATCGAGGCATTCGTATTACACGCGGTTTTGATAGTTTGCCAAACTCGGTACTTTATAGAACAATTCGTGTACAAAGTGTAAGCTTAGCTTTGATAGAATAAATAGGATTTTCGTTTTAATAACAGGTTTACAACTTTGGCGATAGATTTACGTCAGTGTTTTGAAATAATGTTTGTTTTAGTCGCCTATTTCAATACATATATGGAAAGTTTTAGGTGTTAGTTAGGTGTTCTAATTAGATGTAATTTTAAGTGAAATATACATATAATATATATATATATATATATATATATATATATATATATATATATATATATATATATATATATATATATATATAGGACGAACGTCTGTGTCCTTTGTTTGCGTGGTGGACTTTGGCTGTAAGTATTATTTAGAATCCAGGGTCCTTGTGCTTTCAAATTTATATACGTTTTCTAAGGAGAGAAGGTAACCAAAACTCACTCCACTATCACTGTTTTGGATTTTGTTAAGTTGACAAATATCTCCTATAATAGTATTTCTCATACTCTTCCTTATGTAAAGGCAGTGATTTATACTATTTTTATTTAATATATATTTCGATCGTAGCGCAGTGGGACATCGTCTGACTGTAAACGCGATCGGTTGGGGGTTCGATCCCCACTCGAAGGAAAAATTAAATTATTATATTTAAATTATTTCTATTTCCTTGCTCTGGTAAGACAAGACAAGGTAAAGCGTTGAGTTCTGCCAATTAACACGCAATATCTCAAAATCGGCGGAAACCTAAGTGCTTAGTGTCTTGACACTTAGTATTTTCTGTCTACCCTGCTATACGGAAAAATAATGAGACTAGGTACTTCCTGTCTACCTTGCTATGCGGGATAAAAGCGTCTAGCAAAAAATAATACAAAAAATATATTTATCTAATAATATATTCATTTCATATTAAAAATATTGCTATTGTTAACAATACAAAAGTTACTTTTGTAGAAAACGTTGAATTAAATTTAAATTTCTTCTAGAATATACCAATTAGGCTGTAGGTACATACATAGCAACTTTTGTATTTGTACACTTCTAAGAAAATAATAGTATGAATTCTATTATCTCCGTTATTCTTATTAACTCCGTTATTCCGTTACTTTACCGTTATCGTAATAATGAAATTTACAAGCTGCATTAAACAAAGGTTTTTAATTAAGGAAACGCTATTCACTCAATATATTTTTATTTACTTCTCTTGTATCTATTATAGTGTGCGGATATCATTCGAATCGAATCGAATTGAATATTAATATTTCATTCGAAATTCTAGTTTTCGAATTATTCTAAATTAACATGTGACCTCATCATTACAAATATTGTAATGGATGAACAAAAAATAAAATATACATCAAAAGGACCGTGAGGGTATTGTGACGTAGGGGGAAAGCGTCTGAATATAATAAAGACTAGGTTAAGGGTTTCGATTACCGTCTGGGAAATATTCGTAATTGTATTTAAAAGTAATTTTAAATTTCTCTGTTCTGGTATAACTAACTGCGGCATTGAATTCACTATTCAATAATCAATGTCTCGCATTCTTGAATGGAAAGCAGTCCACGGACTGACTTGATAGAAAGTGACTTGTCTCTCTGCTTCCGGGAAAACCATATTTAAATAAAATCACGAAACCTGACGAAACAGTTAAGTTTTCTTTTTTTTTTCTTTTTAGCTTCACGCTTTTATACCGCATAGTAGAGTAGAGAGAAAGTACCTTGTGTCAACACACTCCGTACTTCACTTTCCACTGAATTCGAGACATTGTATGTTGAGTGGTGAAACTCAACGCCGCACTTTGCCTATCACCAGAGCGAGCAAGTGAAAATAATTTAAATACAATCACTCCCCCCAGTGGGGATCGAACCCACAACCGATCGCGTTTACAGTCAGACGCTGTCACACTGCGCCACGACCGGCCTCAATTTTTTTTACTATTAGATAATACAAAAAACACGCTAAGGTACTAGAATTATATTTTCAAATACATACATACATATAATACCAGTATTTCGGTAAAATGAAGCCTCGTGCCTCATTTTCAAGGTATGATGAATAGCCTTATGCATCATATATAAGAATCGATTGAATCTTATTCGAACACAAATATGATCGAACGCTCTTTAATATTTAGTCTTTGGGATGGTATATCTTTTATTGAGTTAGTTTTTGTATATGGTTTTACGTGTTCTTTTCTAAGAAGAATTGGGAGTTGACAATATGATATAAATAAAAAAAAAATTAAATATAAAATTAATCTTATTAAAAATGACTAAAAACGATAACGGATCAAGAAAACTGTGAAATTTACTGTCTTCATATTTGTATGTAGTCTATATATAATAGTTTTAACATTTAATACAAGAACATTCGTTTCGTCAGAGGAAATCTAGTGGTTAGGAAATAAATTTTTATAGGTTCGATTCCCGCTTGAAGGAATGTTAATTTCAATTTTTTTATCTTGCTCAACTAGAGGCCGGTGCAGTGTGACAGCTTTTGACTGTAAACGAGATCGGTTGTGAAGCAAAGTACGGAATGTCTTGACACTAGGTACTTTCTGTCTAACCTGCTATGCGGAATAAAAGGCGTGAAAATTAAAAAAATATATACTATCTACATAAATACATACATATATATATATGTGTATATAATACAATAGTCAAAATGACACGTATTTTCCCTTATCTCATACATATGATTATATTTATGGAACTCGATCAAAGCCTGATACTTTTATATTTAATTATTTGCGTCTCGGGGCGACTAAGTTCGTTTGAGTGCTTTCATTGATGAAATTTTGGGTGGCTTAGCGAGCATTAGCATTATAAAGCAACACATTACGAGTCTCGCGAAAATCTTCATTCCAATTTTATGATTATTACTTTGGATAAAGTAAATTATTTTATTGGCACTTTCAGTATATATATATATATATATATATATATATATATATATATATATATATATGTATATGTATATATATATATATATATATATATATATATATGTATATGTATATATATATATATATATATATATATATATATATATAGCTTTACGATTTTATTACATATACATATATATATATATATATATATATATATATTTATGTATATGTATATATATATATATATATATATATATATAGCTTTACGATTTTATCTCCCATAGCAGGGTATACAGAAAGTACCTAGTGTCAAGACACTCTGTACTTCGCTTTTAGTATTACTTACTTTTTTATTTTTAATAAGAAATATAACGCACCTTTAGATTTAAAGTGATTTAATTCGATTGAGTTATTTTAATTTTAAACGTGCTATATCGTCAATATGGCGCAGTGGTCAGACTAATAATTGTAAACGGGATTAGTTTTAGATTTCATTTCTAATCGGAAAATGATAATATTAAAAAATGGATTTAATTTCTTTTCTCCCTGGTTAGACCAAGTGAGACGTTAAGTTCGGCCACTCGACACTCAATATATCGATTTTGTAATAAAATCAGTGAACTGATTGTAACTCTTGGTTCTCTAAAACAACTGAGTTGATAAAACGTGAAGCTATAAAAAATATTTTTTTTCTTTTCACAATCACATCTAAAAATACTTAATAAAGTTAATGAATTTTAAATTTCCAGGATATTTTCTAATATAATAATTAACATTACAGTATGAACATAGTCGCTCGTTGTCAGTGGTCAGGTTGCCGTCACTGGTCATCTTCTGATTACTCTTTCTAGTTGTGCTGAAGTCTATGGTTGGTTGCGACAGGTTCTGCTCTAAAAGAAGGAGCATTGTAAGGTTTTCATAACTGTATCTCGTCCAAGTTTTCAATTTCAAGGTATCCGTAAAATATTTTTTTTAGCTTCACACTTTTATCCCGCATAGCAGGGTAGACAGAAAGTACCTAGAACTGAACTAGAAGTACCTAGAACCCACTGAATTTGAGACATTGTGTATTGAGTGGTGGAACCCAACACCGCTCTTTGCTTTTAAAAAATCTGTACACCATTGTAAATAATTAAATAAGGTAAATTGGTAATTGAAACACTCATATAAATGAAATTTGTAAATAATAACTTAATTTCGTGATGTTATATGTAATATGTCTAAACGCAAAATTTCGATTTGCGTCAGAGTTGCTTGTTTCCAAATGTTCGTACTTCAAGTAATTTAAAGCTTCAAATATCTAAACAGAAATGACATTTGAAAGTTTATGTTTATTTATAAGCAATTATATATTCGTTACTAATATTATTACACAGATTATTTCATATTTACTATTTTTGAAGTGTTATTCCATACTTAGGATTAGAAAACATTTTTTGAAAAAAAAAAACGAGTAAAAATTTTGAACGCAGTGGGATTCGAACCCATGCCTCTTGGACGGTATCCAAAAGGGTGGGTTCGAATCCCGCTGCGTTCAAAATTTTAAACGTTTTTTCAAAAAAGTTTAAATTATTTCATATTGAAAAACTTTTTTGTTAAGGCCCGTATAATTTGCAATAAATTCATTAATAGTATTAACGAGTGGTGAAAAGGTTATTTTAATAATTGTTTTACTTTAGACATTCCTTATTACCAATTCATACTAAATAAGAGTTCGACTTAGAATTTTATGTACTAAGGAGTTGAAGAAGTCATGCCGTATTTTGTTTGTAAAATTGGTACAAAATATAATAATGAATAATCCGACGAATTTTTCCTATATTACTTGTAAGAAAGGTTTGAGTATTCTACAAGGTAACGAAAATATAAAACAAATATTTATACAATTTTGAAACGAAATTTTAGATTATTATAATAGAGGACGTAGTGTTTCGACACTAGTTGTTGTTTTTCTTTAAATAATTTCAAGTTGTTTTTTTTAAAACTCAATTTAAGTAAGTAATTTAAGTTAAGTAAGTCGCAGCTACAATCGCCGAGACGGTGCAGTCATTTAATAAAGGAAGTCTAACTAACACAAAGTAGGTGAGTATCCATAAGATGTATAGTTTCACCCACTGTCACGGCATATAAAACACCCTCTCGTATAAATTTTAGCTAAAATATCAGCTTTCCCATTCTTACCAGCGTTTGGCTATGAAAAGAGCGATTTTGCACACTAATTTATATAAATAGAAGAATGTGACAATTTTTAAATTAAATATCCAAAACATAAAATAAATTAAATATTTTGCTCATCAGTTTGGTTAAATAATGAATTATATCTAGTCAATCAAAATCTAAAATATATCGTGGTACAGTGGGAAAGCGTGTGACTGTGAATTCTATTGATTGTGAGTTTGGTTCGATCGGATGTGGACTTAGAGGAATTTATTATATATTATATTTAATTTTTTATATTTCTCCACTCTCCGCTCTTGCAAGAAAAAACAGGGCGTTGAGTTTACCCATCAACACGCAATTTCTCAATTCCCGCAATGAGGGATAATGCGTGTTCAGCTACAATACGCATTTTTAGGTCTTGAGTGGACAGAGGAGAACTGAGTAAATAAGCAGTAGGTTCTGACTATTTTGTTATGAAGTAAAATCTTAAAAAAATGAAGAAGTACAAAAATGCTACGTGAAACTAAAAAAATAAGTAAACATGTTATACGTCACAAGATACTTTAATATTTTAGAAATAGATTATTTACAAAAATAAAAAAAATAAATAAAATCTCTGCCTTCATGGCTACAAATGTTAACTGGAGCAGGTTGTAACTTTACACGTCGTGAAAATAGGCCGCCACGTCTGCATTCATTTGCTGGTCCTCGTATTCTCTATCGTGCGATAGCGTTCCATATAATAGATGTCTATAGATGACAGATGATAGATATTTTATTTGTATAAAAAAATAAACTTTATCAGTTATTCCCCAGATAAATTTGGTTATTGACAGAGAGATTGACGGACACAAAGACTGTCTGTTGTCCAATTTTAAGTCATTTTAAAATAGATTAGATATATCAGGAGGAGAGAATAACGCTTTGCTTTAGCTATTCCCTAAATTCAAAATAATTTAATTTCATAAATCAATATTCCAAGTATCCTTTGACGGTTAAAAGCATTTTAAAATTGTATTTAGTATGAGCAATTTTGTTCTGAATTTTGACTAAGTGTGAAGTAAATTGCTAGACAGATATGCATATTTAGTAGAGTTTAAAATTTAAAACGTGATATTCTTTAATCAAATAGACCTTTACAAGTACCCTCGAATCGCCAATTAAGCTTTTTTCGTATTTTAGTTGACGTGTTCAGTTCAATATGAGTTTTTTGAATTATTTATTCAATTTTTATTTACAGTTTTGCCATTTTATATCCCAGAATCAAGTTATATCTTTTTAAATATAACTTTAATCTGGGAATAAATAAAAAAGTTCTAACCAATAAACTATTTCATATCCTACCTATCCTAAATAAATGATGAAGCCGGTCGTGGCGCAGTGGGACAGCGTCTCACTGTAGACGCGAACGGTTGTGGGTTCAATACCCACTCGGGTGAGTCATTATATTTAAATTATTTTCACTTCCTCGCTCTGGTAAAAGACAAAGAGCGATCACTCAGGACGCACTGTCTCGAATTCGGTGGAAAGTGAAGTACGGAGTGTCTTGACACTAGGTACTTTCTGTCTACCCTACTATGCGGGATAAAAGCGTGAAGCTAAAAAAATAAAAATATAACATAAGCATAGTTTATATTTTATTTATATTCAAATAGATATATTAAAAAAATTTCGCTGTTCGTGTACTCATATTCCTTACCTGCACATATATTAGATGAGATTGAATGAAACTGAGACATAGGACATTATTGTCCTATATGAAGAATAAACTTGGCTTTCAATGGATTCATCGTGTCGACAGAGAGGAGAGGATTCACAAACCAAGTGTAGATTTAGGAGGCCCTTTAAAACGCGCTTTAAATAAAATTTTACTATTTTATTTAATTGATGGCCGTTGCGGTGCAGTGGGACAGCGTCTACCAGTAAATGCGATCGGTTGTGGGTTCGATTCCCACTTGAGAGAATGATTATATATAAAATTGTTTTTTTTTCACGCTCTAGTAAGACAGCGCGGCCTAAAGTTCCGTGTTCAGCGTTTAGTTGTTGAGTGCAACACGCTATCTCAAATTCGGTGGAAAACGGAATACTGAGTGTCTTGACAGGTCTTCCTGTACAGCCTGATATGCGGGATAAAAGCGTGAAGCTAAAAAAATTCTTTTACTATTTCTTTTTACGGTATAGACGCAGAACATAAAATAGATAATTGTAAACTAATAAAGCAGTACGTTGGATTACAAGCTGATACAACCAATAAAATAGAAAAACTTGAAGAATTTCCTTTTTCTAAATAAATATTACATTAATAGATTACGATATTGAGGTCTTAAAGAATAAATGGTTTCGTATATTTTTTACTTTGAAAAACCAATAATAAAGGTCTATTATCAGAAATCGAAGCTCAATGAGTTCAAATAAGGTTTCAAATTATAAAAAAAATACTAACATTACTAAGTAAATATTCATGAGTCCGCCCTTATCATGTTAATGGGATGAAATGAATATACGATATAAAGGTATCGGTGAAGTGGCGCGGTTAGTTTGGTGTGCTGTTTACACGTTGATTGTTAGTTTGATCTATTTGCGTTATTGTTAGTTTCGTCTATATTATATGGTTTAATGAACGAAAATTTTTTGGGCTCCTAGAAAAACACAGTTTGAATGGCAAAATTTGTCAAGTCTTTTCATGGCAAAGCCTAGCCTAAAAAAAGATCTTTAAGGAACGCCTTCTACCGACATAATACGAGAGTTAGAGAGAAAGAGAGAGTTTAGACGAGGACATTGACAATGAAACTGGTCCACCAGTTTAAAGTTACATAGTGAGACAATGGTAACAGCTAGTGGCACCTATGTAGTGATGTGTGCTGTTTGGTCATATCCGTCTCAAAATTGAAAATCGCTGGGGTGGACATGTTTGGGAGGAGAAAAGTGGAGAGATTACATTTGCAAGGTTGGGACAGGCAACGGGTAACGGGTAAGAAGAGCAGAAGATGGAGCTCAGTAGCGTGCTATTGGAGAGGCCTATGATACTGACAATAATTATTTTGAACTAATTTTTATTATATATTTACAATCTATTTTTAACACATATGTTGCTTTAAAAATATATATTTTTTAAATCATCTTACAATCTGATTGATTCCTTTACCAGAAACAGTGGTAACGAGGAAATAATTCCACTGGAATGTTGTTTTTAAAAATGTATTTTTTTATTTACTTAGTAATTTTCTTTTTAGATTAACCTGTTAATTAATTAACTGCAAATTATCAAGAATTTATTATTTATAGAAAAAAATCTGTACAAAAAAATATGTTTTTACAGATTTGAAATCTTACCTTTTGGATAGGTTTAATTCATATTCCACCACAACATACATTTACATGATATTAATATTATAAAATAAAATATTATAAATAATAATTTAAATAGCTTTTAATTTACATACATATATATTTGCTGCCTCAAATGAAAATTTTCAGAAAGCGCATTATTCAGTATGAAGTGGAAACCAATTATGGCTCTAACATGATATACCTATAGATAAAGTATATATTTCGAGGTACGTTCTCGTATTATCAAATATGCCAGTGCAGATTTATTGAATTTTAGAATTAAATTCAGATCACTACGGCTTGTAGCATTTTTTTTTACCTTATATGTGTATTACTTATATGATTACACACAAAAACTACACAAGTTTATGTGTGTGTGTTCTTAGTTAATAATTAGTTAAAAGATTTATTTTATAAATATACTATATACTGTAATATCACTATGACTGTTTTCTACACTTTCTTCTGAATAGCAAGGGAAGGAAGATATATAATAGATAGATATATGATATTGATATGAGGCATATCAATATATTTCGTTCTCTAACTTTAGCCCATAGTCAAGATATCTTACTTAGAATCAGAATTTTAAAATAATTCCTTGAAGGGAAGCTACCCACAACCCTTAATAATTCGTTGTTATTCCTGTATGATGGTGTGGCCACACCATTTATTGACACTTGGTATAATTAATATAATAATACTTAAATATATGAATTCTCGGCTTTATCGTTCAATTAAAGAAAAACAGTTTGAACCATTATCCTATACGGTAGAGTAGTCTAGTGTTAAGACACTCCGTCAACTGCCCCAATTTAAAGTTTAACAAACGAATTAAAGACCTTAGCCTTATAAATCAGGTTTCATTTATAAATAGAGTTAATGAAACCGGATGTCACAGTAAATCGCAGTATGGCGAGACCGCGTATAATCTAGCCGTCAGAAACGGTAGTAAGCTTACATGTCAGAGAAATAGGCCGCTCGCTACGTTTGCATTAATTTTCACGACACCGCCCATTTGCTGTATTTGACGTGACGTAGTATTAAATATCTTATATTATTTTTCTTATATAAGAATAAGAAATTTTAACTGTAAGTATTTTAAACGGATTAATCGCGTATATTTCTGGTTCAGGGAGACTATCTGGTGAATGTCTAACTGTGACTACGGGCTACTGTAAAGTGTTCGGAACGTCAGGTTTCCAAACATGTATTTTTGAATACCAAAATATACGCGATTAATCCGTTCAAAATAGTTTCATTTAAAATGTGTAAAGATCTCGTAAATCAAAGATCTTATAATGTACATATGTTTAAGGAAGTTGTAGCGCAGAGGGACAGCATCTGACTTTGTCCACGATTAGTTGCTTCCATTATAACTCAGGAAAAATAATGGTGTTTGAATTATTTGTATCTGAGGCTGGTCGTGGTGGAGTAGAAAAAGGTTGTAGGTTTGATTCCCTCTGGTAAAACCAGGTAAAACGTTGCGTTCCGCCCCTCAAAATACAATGTCACGAATTCAGCGAAAAGCAGAGTATGGAGTGTCTTGATACTTCTTGTCTACCCTGCTATGCGTAAAGCTGAGAATTTATTTTTATGGGTAAGATAAAGCGCGGCGATGAGTTCCGCCACATAGTAAATAAATATAATAAATATTGGGTAGTATTTTGAGTTCAGGTGGAAAATGAACAAGGGAATGCCTTTACTCTAGGTTCTCACTAAAGCAATAGGAAGCTAAAAACATTTGAAAATACATACTTTTACTTTACATTGAACCTGTGACTTTGCGAATAACTAATCGACTGGTAAAGAACAAATAGGGTTCGAAATAAATTAAACAAGACAGATGCAAACGTTGTCGCGGTAAGACAATCCATTTAAACTTCCTTACTACGTGGATGGAAACATCAAAACTTCGTTTTAAGGCATGTTACATGCCAGCCACTTGTGTGTCAGAGTAATATAAATTTCTACTGTCAGTGGTTCTAGATAAATGTAGAGAGAATTGCATGCAGCGGGAATCGAACGCGTGGGTCTTGCAAACCGTCTAAGCTCTTCACTAAGCTATGCCTTCTCATCCAGCTACTTTTCACAATTTCGTATCCAAAAGCTTAGTTTCAGTTTAGTTTCCAAAAGTATAATAGTAATAACTAGTAGTGATTCAAAACCAGTCCATATTTTTATAAGGTAAATAAAAATATTTTCTTAACTTGGGTTTAGAATAAAATTTTAAAATATTAAAATATCAGCAATCATTATATTAATGGTTTTAAAGTAATAAGCCCTACATAACTAATTACATTCATGTATGTTTTACAAGAGAAATTATATAAGAAAAAAGGTACAGAGGTCTAGTTTGTGAAATAATAAATTTATTATTAAAAATCTTATATATCTTTTATATGTTGTTTTACTTAATATGTAAAAGAATGTAAGAATTATAATTTAAAAAAAAAATTAAATTTAAAATTGTTAATCATGAAGATTATAAGGAAGTTAGATAGGAAGAACACCTCTGGATCTCTTTTGAATATCATTGTGTTATTTCGGTTCTCTTCTACCGATCAATCACGTTCGTGTGTTTTTCATACGACGTGATGATTTGTGATCTACTGGCAAATATCAAGCCATGCTTAAAGAACTAAGCTAACTCATATTTAAAATATATTCATTTCCTCGCTCTGGTAAGTTAATGTTGAGTTGAGCGTTGAGTTCTGTCATTCAACACACAATGTCTCGAATTCGGCGGAAAGCGAAAAGTCTTGATACTAAGAAATCCTTGTCAAGAATGTAATGTGAGATAGAAGCATGAAGCTAAAAAAACGTAAAGATGTAGTAAATATAACTAATAAAATATTTTTAAATATTTTCAATATAAATGTTTAACCAAGAATTGTAGCCGAAAAAATATGTATCGTGTATATTTAAAAATTACCATTTTTTAATCTATTTCATAAATTTTTGAGCCTAACATGAATTTGAATAAAAAAGGTCAGTCATTTTAGCGAAAATAACTTGATAAAATATAAAAAAAAATATCAAATGAAAACACAAAGTTACAAAGATCAACTTAAATAATACAAAATACATACGTACATACATACATATTTACGTACATATTTACGTATGCTACGTTTGTAAAACGTCCGCTAGGTATTCTTTTCAGGGAGGCAACTGATGTGTGCCTCTTCAGAATATTCAACTCACCATATTATTTAATATAACTGTCAGACGAACGTTATTACTTTTAATTTTTCATTCAAATGTTCCAGTTGAGTTTCCTGTTGGGTTAGAAGATGATGAATCTTGAAAAATACTTTGAAATATGAAATGTGAATACAATTATATAGATGTTATACAATTTAATTATTATTTAATAGTATACAGCCTATAGTTATAAGAGGAGAACCTAGTGTCAAGACACTCTGTTTTGTATATAATGAGTTAAGTGACAATAATTTATGCTTCACGCTTTATCTCGCATAGCAGGGTAGTGACAACCTAGTGTTAAGACGCTCAGGTGAAGGCTTTCCGTCCGGCATCGAGACATTTCGAGTCGAAGGGCTAACTCAACGCCGTGCTTTATGTTACCAAAACAGAGAAATGAAAATAAATTTTCAATATATGCCTTTTTCAGTATCAAAATTGAAACCACAATCGCATCTTGAGTGGCGAAATACTTATTTACATTGTATATGTCCGTATGATTATGAATTAATAAAAAATATTGATTTTATATGAAAACTCTACATAGAGAACATTTTTGAAAAAGCGTATAAAAATTTGAACGCAGCTGGATTCGAACCCGCGCCTCTTTGATACCGTCCTAGCACTCTGACCTTAGCGGTCAGAGCGTGCGCTAAGGTCATGCGTTCCATACGTTCTAATACCAGCTGCGTCGAAATTCTTATACGTTTTGTTACAACTTATTTATGTTGTTAGCTTCTCTGTAGAGAGATTTTTACAAATTTCGACTACTTAAAGATTATTAAGAAATAATCGTTTAACAAGAGAGATTGCTATTTTATTTTAATATTTACTATTTTTAAAGTGTTATTCCACACTTAGGATTAGAAAACATTTTTGAAAAAACTTATAAAAATTTGAACACAGCGGGATTCGAACCCACACCTCTTGGATACCGTCCAAGCGCTCTGACCAGGCGGGTTCAAATCCCGCTGCGTTCAAACTTTCATACGTTTTTTTAAAAATGTTTTCTAATCCTAAGTGTGGAATAACACTTTAAAAATAGTAAATACTCTACATAGAGATTACCAATTTCCAATATCCACAAAATTTTCATAAAAATGCAACGGAAATCTCTATATATAATATAGATTTAAACAGCTTTAGTATAAGAATATCTGAAATTTTTTTTTAATATTATACAAAGTAAAACCAGAAAGAGGGTAAGAATATTCCTAGCATTATTTCAAGTAATTTCTAAAAAAAAAACCAAGAACGAAGAATATTAATCTAAATTAAAAGTTTCAGTTCAAATAACAAATGAGAATAAAATGTTCATTTCTCTTTTAAATAGCGTTTTAGCTTTAAGCTAAAGTCTGGGTCTTACGTGAAAAAACAAGTTACAAAAGCATTGGAAGAAATATTCTTATATGAGACGGCTAAGTATATTTTGTGTTTTTTTTGCCTTTTTACCTTGATAGAAAAAATGGTGGACAGACGCAATAGTTAAAATAAATTGTTCTTCCTTTAGTATACATAATATATAATATTTTAATATTTGAACGTGTTTATTCCACACTAATGATAAAAAACACAAAAAAACTAAAAGTCTCGACTTCGACGGAAAGCGGTATGGATATAACATACGCAGCGGTATTCAAACCCGCGCCTCTTGGAAATCGGTCATACGCATCGCTGGGTATACAACGCATGGCTTAAAGGTTTCATTACCGTAAGTTTGTTTAATATAAATGAAATGGCATTTTTCAAACGGTTGTTTCCTAGAAACAATCTTTGGGTAGCAAAAACCGGTGAAAATCTCTCAACATAGAATTTAAAAAAAAAGGAGATTGTAATAAGCGTAGAGGCTGTTGGATGTAAAACGTTGTTTAGCGGTCAAAGCGTCCTAGCGCTTTGACCGGTTCCAAGAAGCGTGTGCTAAAATCCCGCTGCAGTCAAATATTCTAAATGTTTTCTAAAAATGATACAATCCTTTAGTTATACTAAAGGATTATACTCCTTATACATTCTACATGATTTTTATCATTGATTGTCAAAAGAGATGTCAATTTTTGTTTTTGAATGATAGTGTATAGACACTTTATCTGCCTATTTACGTATATTATAAGTACTTATTTATGTAGCGGAATTCAACGCCAAAATTTAACGTAATTCGTACAAAACCAACGATATAATGATTGTTAGTACATAAATTAAAAAAAAGTTAATGACTTCCTACATTAAAGAAATATACCTTTACAATATTATCTTGATCGCTACCAAATTTGTCCTGGAACCCTCATAATAGCCCTAAGAAAATCCTTAAATCAGTTTCGAGAAAAAGCTTCAATAAACCAAAACGGTAAACAAGTATAGGAACGTTCGATACAAAGTTTATTTAAGCTCAGACATAATAATAAAATAACTACTTTGCAAGAAATATAAAAGCATATTAAGTGTTTACGAGCCAATTTCCTAATTTATATGGGCTATGTAGCGTATGTGTATGGGAATGTATGAGAAGCAATGCTTACGCAAGAATTTAGAATACATTTTCGGAGGGAAAACTTTTTGCATTATCCTCCGTACCGTGTTTTCATTCAAATAGCGAATGCAATTTTGCTATGAGTTTAAAAATAGGGTATTTCTTTATTAACTATCGTATGGTGCAAGATTTTTTTGAAATTGTACCTCCAGCTTTATTCTTTTATCACATAACCAAGAAGATAGAGGTAATTTAGTATCAGTTCACTTAGTTCTTTATATCCTCCTGAACATTGTGTACGTCTGACGGAATTTAACGCCGCACTTTGTTTATCAGAGCAGAAAAAATATAGCAACCTAAATACTACCAGCCTCCTGAGTAAGGATACAAGGGAGAATGATTATATTTAAGTTATTGTCATTTTTCGAACGCACAATCATCATGTTTACATTCATATACTGTACAACTGTGTTATCAAGGTTCAAGCAGAATTGTTCTTTGAAAACAACAGATTCGCTCTGTACTGTATATAAATATGATCTCATAATAAACGTAGTGTCACTACACTGTGTGTTAAGTGGCGGAACTCGACGCCGTGCGTGCAAGTATTTTTTTATTAATATTTTAGTACAAGTTGTTTGTTTTATTCGTTTATAATCAAAAGAGCCTCGCAAATCCAATTACTAACCTCATTCTAACTGCCATCAACTTTGTATTAGGTTAGAAAGCGGGTCTAAAGGATTTTTCCCCGTTATAAGTGTATTTGAATTCAGCCAAGGTGCAAGTAAGACGATTTTCGCTTTAAAACGTCTCATTTAGTTTTACTGACAGAATATCTCTTTAAATCTTCCGCTAAGAAGTTTTAATGCCTTAGAAAGTTTTTGTTGTAGTCTTCGCTGTTGTCGTTACTGCCTTATACTGAGATCATTAGCTGCTTATTTTTATAATACTTTTAAACTATTTGCGGCATAGTAGTATTAAGGTAGTCACGTTTTGTTCTAGGTTCGATTTCTAGTTGATGAAAAGATGTTGTTTATACGATTTTTATATGGCAGCTTTAGTTAGACAAAATGTGGCGTTAAATTACATCTCTATACACAGAATGTCTAAAATTTAGACAATGTGATAATTTACATATTTCATTTTATGTAGCTAATTTTTTATAGTTATGTGTTTTTAGTTCTTCACTAAGAATTGTATCACGCAAGGAAACCCGAATGAATGTGAAATTCGGAATACTGGAGGCCGGTCGCGGCGCAGTGCGACAGCGTCTGACTGTAGACACGACCGGTTGTGAGTTCGATCCTCACTTGGGAGAGTGATTATGTTGAAATTATTTTCACTTCCTCGCTCTAGTAAAGACAAAGTGGAGGTAGCCGAACAGTTGTGTTCCACCACTCAACGCACAATGTCGGCTCGACTTCGATAGAAAGCGAAATACGGAGTGTCTTGACACTAGGTACTTTCCGTCTACCCTGGTATGCGAAATAAATGCGTGAAGCTAAAAAAAACAAAATATAGTAACTGTATTATAAAGTATTAAACGTATTTAAATATGAATAAAATATTACTCTGAAAAGGTTATATATAAGGTGTAAGGCTATTTTTATGAAAAAAAAACATGTTTTTTTAATATTTTCTCATTATATATCATAACTTTGTGTCGAATACCAAGAAATAGACCAAAAGATGTTCTTACATTGATTAATAAATGTATAAATAAAAAGCAAAGTTAATATATAAAATCGCTTAAAAGAAATAAAAAATATAAAGCTCCTTTATATATGTATTGAAGGAAATTTTGCAAATTCATTTTCAATTATCCGAGATCTAAATTAAAACTTATATCGTACTATACCGAGAAATCTCCAAGTCGATGGTCTCTTGATTAAGTGGGCTTTTATAGCAGTTCTAGTTTATCGTTTAACTTATCTCAGTGAAGCGAGGATAGACCTTTATTTTATAGTTTGTTCAAGTTATTGAAGTTACGTGAATAAATATATAAATATGAATTTATTCGAAATAAGTTTTAAATTTAAGAAAAGTGAAGGTAAACGAGCAGAAGCGCCCCGTCTACAATATTAAAACTATGGATGCGTTGCCGGCCTGGGGATGGAAGTGGGAGGAGATAGTGTAACGTCTCCAGGGAAAGGATGGGAAGGAATAGGGAAAGCTAGCTCACATCATTAAATATTAATTTATTAAATATTAATACTGGGCGCGAGCCAGTTGGAGGAATAACGTCCTACCACCAAATTAATGGGATAACCACCTCTTACTGAACGCTACCCGGTAGCGCAGGGGAATTGTAATCTACCCCGTCCCCTCACAAGAAAAATAATACTTATTTACATTTTTTGAACACCAAATATTTTACTTCCAGTTCACTACACTTAATGGCTCAGACCTGAGAATAAGCAGCTTAATATACTTACAATATATAAAGTAGTAATGCAATGAAAACAAATTAATTTAGTAATAATATCCTTCATATAACATTTAACTGCCTTATTTCATCCTATCCAAAAAAAATTATAACTTATTTGTAAGCCATTTTTAATTTGACATTCCTCCATTCACTATACAGTGTCATAAAGCACCTAGTGTCAAGACACTCCGTGTTTCGCTTTCCACCGAATTCGAGTTGAGTGGCGGAACTCAACGCCGCATTTCGTTCTTACCAGAGAGAGGAAGTGAAAATAATTTAAATATTATCACTCCCTCAAGTGGAAATCAAACCCACAACCGTCAGACGCTGTCTCACTGCGCCACGACCGGCCTCCCATTTAATGTTAAAAGTTATTAGTCTCTAGATTTTAGTTCTTTTATTAGAAAGTTGATTAAGTTTTAAGTTGATAATGACCTTAAGGTATAGTTCATGTCTCGCTTATTTCTTTTCAACGTACTTTTCCATTATTTTGTTCAAATATATATTAGTAATTTAGTTTTTTATTAGTTTTAGGTTTGAACCAGATTACGTTTAAACGGATCTATTATCTGTTGATATTTCATAAATTCATATTATTATTCATTTTGCTACATTTATAAAGTGTTATTCCAGATTAAGTTTTATACGATATTTTTTTTTCTAATCCTTAATGTAGAATAAAATTTAAAATAGTAGTAAAATGTTAATTATAATAGCATTCTACCTTTTCAATTTTTTAACGTAAGTAAATCGCATTAGGGATTCCCTATTGGGGACTGGGGACAGGGTATGTGGGACTCCGGTTTGGCAGATAAAGGCCGCCCTCTTTAGCCACTAAAACTTCACGGTGCTCCATCTTGACTACCACTAGCTGAGGTCCAGGAACCCCAATCTTCCGTTATCTCGGTGGCAGGATTCTCTTTTGCCAAACGATTATTTAGAAATAATCTTTGTGTAGCAGAAATTTGTAAAAATTTCTCAACAGAGATGCTAAAAAAATATATTTGTAACAAACATATAAGAATTTTGACGCAGCCGGATGTAGAGTGCATGGTTTAGAGATTAAAGCAGCTAAGATGGATCTCCAAGAAGCGCGGCCCTAGAATCTTGCTGCGTTGAAATTTTTATACCATTATTAAAAATATTTTTCATTTTATTCTTCTTGAGGCCTGTTGTGGCGTAGTGGGACAGCATCCGATTGTAAACGCAATAGATTCTGGGTTTGATTCTTACATCTCCCCAATCATATTACCTATCCCCAATCCCCCGAGATTGGGGATAGGTACTTTCTGTCTACCCTGTTACGCGGCATAAATAATGCGTTATATATATATATATATATATATATATATATATATATTGTACTAAATTTACTACTTCATTATATTTTTTGTTCTTCTGTACGTGACACCGACGGGCTATTTTTCACTTAACGCAAAAACAAGCAATTAAAAAATTGTAATTATAATTATTAACGATTTAGTACCGTAGCTTTTAAATATATTACACGCTGTAATTTTTTTAATATTTTTGTTTTAATAATATCAAATCAAAGAGAAGTTAAGATACTACGTTTTTCAATTACTATCTAATTTACAAACATTGCGCATTTAGTCTGTTTACATTAATTTTGACTATGAGAGTGAAGTCTGTGAAGTGTACAAAATGTTTTATGTCAACTCAATACTAATAATAATAGGACATAGTTTCTGCTATAGTAAAAATTTATTATTAAATTATTCTGGACTCTTATTTCTACTAATTTATCTAACCAGATTGAATAAACTCCAATGTAAAAAGCTTTCACGCTTTATCCCATCTAGCAGGGTATATAGAAACAACCTAGTGTCTAATATTTACTATTTTTAAAGTGTTATTCCACACTTAGGATTAGAAAACATTTTTAGAAAAAACGTATAAAAATTTGAACGCAGCGGGATTCGAACCCGCGCCTCTTGGATACCGTCCAACGGTATCCAAGAGGCGCGGGTTCGAATCCCGCTGCGTTCAAATTTTTATACGTTTTTTTTTCTAAAAATGTAACCTAGTGTCTAGACAATCCGTTGACTGCTTCCCGCTCAATATCGTGATGTTACGTGTTGAGTGGTTTAATGCTGCGCTATGTTTTACCAGAGCGGAGAAATGAAATCAATTTTAAAGACAATAATTTCCGCTAGGAATCGAACCCATAACCAATCGATTTTACAGTCTTATGCTATCTCACAGTATAACGCCTCTACCTAGAAAGCAATATTATTATTAATAATAAAAAGAGTATATACGTATAAAATGTATGCAAATATGATCTTACTGCTCGAAGCCATATTGCTTATAAATAAAAACATATCAAAATTTCGATTAGAACCCAAGCAGAGATTAAGTAAGTTAAACCTGAGGTTAGATTACAAATATTTTCTTTCATTTACTATATTTTCCTTTAGAATTTTAACGAAGCTAAAATATGCTTAAGATTTCACCAAGTTCCAAGGAGACGCCGGCGAAGAGCTAATTTAAGAAAAATATATTAAAAGCAAAAATTGAAAACCGGGACTTATATAAAGCCACCAAGTTTCTCTAATGTAATTCACCGTTGACGTCTGTTTAAACGATCTTAGTAATGACTATGAAAAATCAAGTCTAGCATTTTCTTATTGGCTTATTGGATAGCTTATACAGGAATAGATTATTTTATATCTGAGATTAAAGTAATGAATAATAAGATCTATTTTCGCAATTTTGAGAAATTTTAAATGAAACTATTTTAAACGGATTAATCGTGTATATTTTGGTATTCGAAAATACATTTTTGGAAACTTGACGTTTCGAACACTTTACAGTAGTCCGTGGTTCGTAGCAGTGTACCTACCACGGACTAATTTAAAATGTTCGAAACGTCAAGTTTCCAAAAATGTATGTTTGAATACCAAAATATACCCGATTAATCCGTTTAAAACAGTTTCATTTAAAGTAATAAATATAAAACGTCAAAGTAAAATTTAGTAGAAATTTAACAAAAAAAAAAGACTAGAACAGAAGGACGAATAATTAAACACATTAAATACATTTAAGTAGCGTAATTGTCCAGATCTCAAATTACAAATTTTGTTAGCAAATATTAAGACGAATTACGAATCGCATGCTAAAAGTAAGCAAAATAGCACAATTAGATTACGTAGCCATTTTAACAGCCGTCAACAGGCAGAATTAGGTTAGGGAGCGCGGGCTGGTGGATTTTTCCAAGTTATAAGGCCATTTATATGCCAACGAGACGGTTTAAATGCTTTATTTTATGTACACAAGATATTTTTTTAGTAAGTCGTCTAATATTTCTTTACTGAGATGGTAGAGCCGTGTTTCAGTAAATAAATCTTACGCTGGTCATATTGTAGAACAGATGAAGACGACTTATTGTTGTCACTACTTTTTATATCTTTTGATGGAAATCAAAGTGTTTGGTTTCAATATATATAATGGTTTTAATTCTTTAATCATTTTAAAAACGTTAAAACAAAATGATACTTCTTCTCAACGATATTTGTCGTACCAGAGTGGAGAAATATAATATTTTTTTTAAATATAACCTCCACGTAGGTCTATATATATATATATATATATATATATATATATATATATATATATATATATATATATATATATATATACATATATATATATATATATATATATATATATATATAGCTTTATACATAGCTTTCTAGGTTGATGTTCATTAGATTCCATTGTACTTTCTCTATACAAATAAACAAGGCGTTTACCTTGGTTATAATACTTTACTCTTAAACCCTTCAGAGAATAATAACGAATATTTTGAAGGAATACTAACAGCGTCTGTTCTTCCAAACTACACCAGACTAATTGCTTGAATATTGATGAAAGTTTCCGAAATTCATAAAATCCGTCCTAATAAAATTGAAAAAAAAATGGGAGGTCAGTCGTGGGGCCGTGGGACAGTATCTGACTGTAAACACGATCAGTAGTGGGTTCGATTCCCATTTGGGGTAGTGATTATATTTATATTATTTTCACATCCTCACTCTGGCAATACAAAGTGCGGCGTTGAGTTCCACCGCTCAACACGCAATTCGACGGAAAGCGAAGTACGAAGTGTCTTGACCCTAGTTACTTTCTATGTACTATGGGATACTCTACTATATAAGCGAGAAGCTAAAAAAAAATGAAAATATACTACAAATACAGCCGTATCGTGGACGTCTCGTACCAAACAAACTGTCGCGGTGATTACTAAGCCGCGCCTGTCGCATTACTCCCTTCTATCTTGATTTACGTTTACGTTAACGTTAAACGTGTAAACGCACACACGTTACGTGTTTTCAATTAAAGTCCTTTACACTGTGCTCTTTCGACGAAGGTCGTAAATGGAAATTGGTATTAGGAAATTGTTTTTCAAGCATAATTATCGTTTACATATTTTGTTTATGTATAGTCAATTTATTAGGCTTTCATAAAAATTCTTTTTTTTCGCTAGACGTCTCTCGCTATATGTGAAGTTGGCAGTGATAAATTACAACGATAATAACATTCTGTTTATTAATCTATATTTATTAGTTTAAAAAACGTAACTCATATGATCGTGGTCCTGGTAATTCGTTTTGGATAAGTGTGAATGTGACAGATATCAAGTATGTAGTTAAAGAATATTTATAAATTAATTTGCATTATTTTTTAGAACACTCCACAACACGCTATATTAAATTCAAATGAAATTTAAGAACTTAATATATGCCAAATTCGAAACATTGCGTGTTGAATAACGTAACTCAATGCGGCGCTTACCAGAGTGAGGAAAGGATAATTATTTAAATATAATCATTCGTCTGAGTGGGACTCGAAGTCACTAATACTACTGTTCAATTTCGCCACGACCGACCTCTAGTTTTAAGTTTAAATGTTATGAAAGTGGAGTACGGAGTGTCAAGTCACTCCGTACTCCACTTTTATATATAACAGTTATATATAGAGAACAAATTTGTTATCCTCTGTGGATTAAATAAATACGTCTTAATAATACCTAATAATTTAGTTAGCTGGTTCAACTATAACTTAAATAACATCGGAGTCACGGATATACTCGTACGTAAAGTTCATAAAGATCATGAGAAAGTACAATAGAATTATAAACTTCTGGGACGAGTCTTCGGATATAAAAACGATACGTGTTCCTTGAAACTTTGATGCTTCAGTTCAGTCGCATTTGCTAAGGAAGATAACTTAATGATTTTTTGTACTTTGTATGTATATATATTTTTCTTTTTAGCTGCATGTCTAAACAGGAAGTGCTTAGTGTCAAGACACTCTGGACTCCGCTTTCCGCCGAATACAACACATTGCGTGTTGGCTGATAGAATTCAACACCGCACTTTGTCTTATCAGAGTGAGGAAATGAAAATAATTTAGACATAATTCTAAATATATATATTTGCGACTATTTTGATTTTAAAAAGTTAATAAAAATAAAATTTTACGTATTACAATTGGAGCGAAATTGTTAGATTATTTTAATGACTTCAATATTTTTAGCCATATTCGCTTACATACGTAACATGAAATTAATTCCAAGCTTTGATTGGAATGTCGTTAGGTCCTATCGTTTTCCGATTCTTCATGCGTTATTTGGCTGCTGTATAACCTATTCTGTCTTCAAGAGAGCCGGTGGTTTGCCACTCTTTAAAGACAGCCGCCTTTCCACGAATTACCTCCTGCACTTTGTCATTCCACCACCATATCTCCCTGTCCACGACACGTCCTCCCTTAGAAAGACCAAAAACTCATTTACCCGCCTCAATAATTGCTGACTGGGGTTGATCCCAAGCTTCCTGGGCATTTTTGGTTTTGGTCGATAGATTTTGACTCTCAACCTCAGTCTGGAAGTCGATTTGCATCGGTCCATTCAGCAACCACCACTTGATTCTAGGTTGACGTTTCTCAGATACTTTCTTTCCGGGGTAAAGACAAAGTCCATGGCAAGACGATGTTGCGTCAGCAGGCTTTCACCCGGAATGTACCTCTGAATGAAAAAAATAGTAACAAGTGTATAAATATTTCAGTGTTTCAAGATGGAATGGATAGGAAATAGAGGTAGTGTATTGAATATTATTTCGATTTTTTATCCGTTTGGAGATCTAGGTTTTAAGTACGAAAGACAAAGATTTCTTGTTGGTATTTGGGTGTAACATGCTGAGACGCAATTTTGGTGTTATCCTGGAGAGTGGCAAACGGCAAACACGATACAACCACGAGCTAAGACAGTTATACAATGAGCCGGCAAGTCAAAATCATAAAAATTGACCTCTTTCTTTGGGCAGGGCATGTTTTAAAATTAGACGATAAGAGAACTCCAAAGAAACTGTTTATGGGAATAGCTGACGGCCGCAGACCCAAGAGGCCGTAGACCCAAGCTGCGATGGTGTTGAGCAGGATGCGAGAGTACTTGGTATTGAGAGGTGGAGGTTGGAGAGGATGATACCGATTATTTTCTTCATTTTTCTATTTACCTGGAAACTTGTCTTTGCGTGAAAAGAAAAAAAAATCTTTACAAAAAAATGTCATAAAAAATCTGAGTAGCACCAAGCTAGTACAAATAAATTACAGGAGAAGCTGTTTGTTTCCATTACAATTGTATTGAACAAAATATATTGTTACATTCTGCCGTACATCTTTGAAATGGCAGTCTACATTCACTCGTAGCTTCAAATAACACGCGAACGTTCTCGCTCTTTCCAGCAGTATGTTAAGAATTCCAATAGTTCTTGTAGGTTTAAACTAAGTAAATGATATTGTAGGGTACATAGTGACAGGCTTTATTGGTATTTCCAAATTCGATTGAGATTCTTTTTACCTCTTTGTGTGTAGCATTTATATAAAGAGTAACTGGGACATGCAATTTCACTGTAAATGTTATTGGTGTTGGTTTCAACTCCTATTTGCGAGGTATGATTATATTTTTAAAATTATTCTCAAGACAAGCGCTTTGATTAAACCACTCAACACGCTATATTTCAGGTGGAAAGCATTCAACGGAGTGTCTTGAAACTAGGTTGTCTACGATCACTCTGCTATATGAAATAAAGCAAGCAGGTATATATGAATAAAATTAACTTTCTTGTTCCTAATGTCTAGACAACATTCAACAATTTTTAATGGATTAATCGCGTATATTTTGAAGTACGTCTACGAAGTCTGTGTCGAGTAGCCAGTCAGTCTACCTGTAACTACTGACTACTGTACAAAGCTTCTGAATATTAAAAAATATTTTCGAATTTGGTATTTTGATATTCTATTTTCAAATACCAATTAAACCGTTTAAAATAGTTCTATTTAAAATAGGTTATCATATTTGGGTTTTAATTTCATTAATTGTATGGCACTTTTGAATTCATATTCATATAATTCATATATTGAATTCATATTATATAGTTATGACATTTAAACGATTTTGTTGTATTAGTTAGTTACAGATGATGCTAAGTTTTCTTAATTTACTAATATACCAATACCAGTTAATAAACCAAGCATAAGGTAAATAAAGAATACTTGTGAAGTCACTTACCATTTCATGACAATTCCAATAATAGCGTACAAATACGTTACCACGGTTTATTTGAAGGAGCTATTACGAACTGACATACTCGCTGTGTAGCAATTGAATTGTTTGGGCGCCGAGTGATATGTCAAATACTTCTCGTGTCATAGGAAGTACTCGCTCACAATGTTCATATACAGCGTTTTAAACTATATGTTTATAAATAGTTCGAAGGCTTATAAATTGATTATTTATTGATACTCCTACAAATGGTTTTTGTCAGCTTCAAGCTTGTTGTAGGATTATCATAAACAACCTCAGATAGGGAAAGAGAGAGATATTGCGTGTTGTGTGGTGAACACACTCACAAACACTACGTTCTCTCTGCTTATCTTGTTTTGCGGAATAAAGCGGGAAGCTGCTTGTATGGCGGCTTATATATAAAGAAACACATTTCATGCGAGCCTGTTACAACTCTCTTTTATATTTGATATACTTATTTAATATACTAATTTAATATACTTATTTAATATACTTATTTAATATATAAGCAGTCAATGGAGTGTCTAGACACTAGTTTCTCTCTACTTATCCTACTTTAGGGAAATGAAGCAAAAACAGTAACGTTTACTTACTGATGTTGGGTTTAGTCGCTATTCGCTGTTTACAATGTCGGGAGTGTAACAAAATATTGGCATACTCTCTTCTAGTAGTTTATTTTATGTATCACCTGGATTTGCAAGAATGTACTACATATGTAAACATTGCCATTCATTTATTAGGTTCAACTATATATATTTTACGATGAGCAGCAAGTACCTTTGTAAAGACGGAGTTAAACTCGCTGGAATATTTATAGGTAGGGAAAGTGTTATGTTATAATTCGAGCATTTGCGGCGTTGAATTTCGCCAATTATTCTATTTATTTTGGTTGGAAGTGGAGTTAAAATATGAGAGTTGATTATAACAGATAATATTTTATATGCCAATGTGCTATAATTTGAAATTGAGTCATTTTAACAGATTCACAGAAAATATAGTTCAAAGAAAGTAAACACAAATTATTATAATAATATTATATAAAAAAATACTTTTTCTCGCTTTCTTAAATTAGACATTACGTCTTCGTACGTAACCATCGCGCTTACAGTCAGTTATACTTTGGCGCCATAAGCTTCTTAAATGATTACTTAAATAATAAAAATATATAATATATTTTTAGAAAACCTATTGATATTCCTACTTAATTCTCTATAAACGTACGCACACTCAATAGTTTCTGGTAGAGATTTTGTTCACATTGTTTTCTCGTTATAATTTTATTTTATATTAGCTTAGTACATGAAGAAATTAAAAAAAAGAAACATATGATACAGCGGGACTCGAACCCACATCTCTTGGAAACCGTACAAACGCTCAATTTATTCGTCTAACTAAGACTTCTTAGACAACTTATTTTCAGCTTCACACTTTACACCGTATAGCCAGCCAGGCAGTCAGGGACAATCTAGTGTCAAGAGACTCCGTTAACTGTTTTCCATCCGAATCTAGACATTGCATGCTGAGTGGAAAAATTCAATCATTTTTTTTGATGTTTCTAATTATGCTCTAGTTCTGCTACCCAAAGTTTTAATACTATTTCCATGAAAAAATAACACGACAAGAAAAATGCTATTTATTCCATTTTATTCCTACTTTTTATTACTTTTAAGTAAATAATAACACTTTAAATATATTAAAATTCGAAATATATGTAAGTAGAGTTTTCACTAAATAAAATATTAGCCCTCTACTTTTATATCCACGTGTACAAGATAGAATTTCCTTTACACTATAAGAGTATTAGTTTACATTTGCGCAGGCACTTTTAACGGTCTAGTTAAGTTTGCCTTAACGCTAGTGCGGTGTTGGGTTCCGTCATTCAATCCACTCTATTATTTATGTTCCTTAGTATATAATATTGACCAGTGGCACAGTAGAAATGTCCTTGTAGATAGTGGGTTTTCTTGGACGAAAGAAGTACCTTCAGATTTATTCCCAATTGAGACGGTACACTGAGATAATCTACTGTCCAATATTTAATATATTGAAGATATTAAGTGTAGTGACTGAATTCAACGCTGCTCTTTGTCTTGATTGAGGGGAGAAATGAAAATAATTTAAACACCATATGCTCTTTGATTTAGTCTTCTTGTTCTAGTAATAAGGTTCAAACGTACAACTACTGTTGTACACAGGATTAAATGAGCAGTTTTCTAGGCAGCTAGTTTATATATATAGTTATCGTCATAGTTATCGTCGTGCAGTGGGATAAAATAAAAACTACATAGTGATAAAGAAAATAAAATAAAAACTAGATAGATTGGTTATGGATTTGATTTCCACTTGAGCGAATGATTATTGGGCGAAAAGCAAGTAGAGTAGTGAAAGACATTATAGTGTCTTAACACTAGGTTACTTAACCCATAAGAATAGTGTCAAGAAACTTCGCTGGTTGATTTCCACTCGAAATAGAGACATGGTGTGCTGAGCGGCGAACTCAGTCAAGCGTATCATTTTTATACAAAAATTATTCTAACCCCTATTCATATAGTTTTATAGGTTAGTGAATATCCAATTATGGAATAGAAAACAATTTAAACGCAACGCTTAGCGGTCAGAAAACTTGGACGGTTTCTAAGAGGTGCAGGTTCGAATTCCACTGCGTTCAAATTTATATACGTTTTATAAAATGTTTACTAATCCTAAGTGTGGAATTATACTTTAAAAATAGTAAAAGAAATAAATACGCCAAAAAATTATGTCAAAAATTAGTTTTCATCTGTTTGAATATGGCCTAATGAATAACAAGTTGAATGAACTCTACAAAGTTAATCTTCAACTATTATAATTTTCCTAGAAATTACTTCTTGTTATTGAGGCGACTGTAAAGTGCTGAAGGGAAAAAATAATTTTTAATATACCAGAATTTGTTAGTGTAAAAATTTTTTGTGGCATGGCAGAAATGAAATACGTAGTGTCAAGACATTACTAGGACCGTACTCCACTTTTCACCGAATACATTGTTTGTTGAGTGGCGGAGCTCAACACCGTGCTTTGTTTAACTAGACCTGGGACGTGAAAATAATCTAAATATAGCCATCCCTTGAGTCGGAATCAAGCCCACATCCGATTGCGCCTAAAGTCTGACGCCGTTCCACTGCTCCACGACCGGACTCTTTTTGCATAAATTTTCTTGAAAATGTTTTTGGCATCAATTTACTATATAGGGACTGGAGTGTTATATATATATATATATATATATATATATATATATATCCTATACAAATAGGTATGAGTAAGATAAAGCGCGGTATTAAGTTCCGTTACTCAACAGCAGAACACAGAGTACGGATTATCTTGACACTAGGTATTTCTTATCTACCCTGCTATGCGGGATGAACGCGTGAAAAGCAATAAGTATTATTACGTCAACTTCTAAGGAATATTACTTAAAAACAATACAATAATTCTGTAATAATATACTTCTCGCTTATATTCCCGCTATACTTTTGTGTGTTTTCTTTACGTACAAAATTTTCGTATTTGAACATAATTCAATATCGAATCAATTTTCCTGTTGCAAGCGCTCTTTGTTGTTTACTTTCAATAATTTTTATATACGTGAATTATTGTAAAATCCATATTTTATTATTTCGTACTTGTACCCATATATTTTTTGTATAACTCGTTTTTATTCCGCATAGCAGGGTAGACTGTAGTACCTAAATACTACAGTCTAACCAGCCAAGTAATGCCAACACACTCCATATATATTGCTTGCTGATTGTTTAACTCAATGTCGTGCTTTGACTTATCAGAAAAATATATATAAAAATTATATTTTAATATATTTAGAGGATATCATATGAATTTGTGCCTTTTTATGATCACAATTTAATTAAAATCTTATACATGATACCTTGATACTTGATTTAAAGTCGTTCAGATATGTATTATATGAGAAAAATTCTATTAAAAATGTTTAACTATTTATTTATAACCTAAAATTAACTATTTCAATATCTATAGCTCTATATACCATCTCTACATATGGCCTTCCTTACTTGTATCTTTAGTTTGTAAGCCTATTGAGACCACATCCCGCATTCGATTACGCAACGGTTTTAATTACTCGATTCGTCCATTACGGAGTGCGGTGTCGGTTAGTTCGTAGCTGACAATTGTGGACTTTCCTTGTTATTTTATTGTATATTTTACTATCTAGCCATGAGTATACTTGTATATCAGATTATGTCAGCTTACAAGAAACATAGTGTTAAAATACTCTGTCGAGATCGCGATATATCCCTTTGAGTGGCGAAACTAAACGCTGCGCTATATTTAATCAGAGCAGAGAAATGTGAACCGTCTAAAATCCTACGTGTTAGGGTTTATATTTATATTTGTATAAGTAATGTTTTCGATATGATAACACTTGTAGAATTGGCTACCTTCGTATACATTTTTATGTCTATCCTATATTTCTTTTAACTTTAATTATGACGTGTTTTTGAATTTCAAGGCAGTATAGTCTGAGACACTGTAGAAAGCGGTATAATAAAGTTTGAAACATAATTTAATACTTTTATTCGGAGCCTCCTTCGTACACATACGAGTTAGACTCGCACAGCAATACTATGATTTTTATATATATATATATATATATATATATATATATATATATATATATATATATATATATAGTAAATAACTTAGTAATTTTCTTAATGCTCTTTTCGTACATCAAATGATGTATTGAGTGGAAACCGAGCAACCACATACCTAGTTATAATATCAACAAAAGGGGATATGTGACCGTAATTCGCTAGCATGATACGTTTATGAATTACACGAAATTCTCATACGAACATAACCGCGATATAGAACAAGACTGTTATAGAAGTGGTTTATAAATAGACAAAAAAAAATAGTAAAGAGAACTCGGATAATGTAATCAGGCATTAATAAAATTCAGTATTGTGTGTTCAGAGCGGAGAAATGAAAATAATTTATGTTCCAAAATTCTTTTGTAATATTAAAAACATAAAAAAATGATCAATCAAAATATATTTACATTTTGTCAAGTTGTAATTGTAAAGCAATTAAAAAATTTCAATATAATAACTACAAACACTTTTTGTTATCATAGAAAATTAAAAAACAAAATCAAAGTGGTCTCTTACTTTTTTGGTCGTCGTTGTATATACATATATATATATATATATATATATATATATATATATATATATATATATATGTATATATTTTAGCCTTACACTTTTATCCCGCATAGCAGGGTAGACAGAAAGAACCTAGTGTCAATACACTTCTTACTTCGCTTTCCACCGAATTCGAGGCATTGCGTGGTAGTGGAAATCAACGCCGCTCTTTGTCTTTACCAGAGCGAGGAAGTGAAAATAATTTAAATATAATCACTCCCCTGTGTGGGGATCGAACCTACAACCGATCGCGTTTACAGTCAGACGCTGTCACATTGACCGGCCTCAACGCTGTATATGATCGGACTCGTTCGTTGTATATGGTCCTAACATGTCTGGATATGTAATAAGCCTTACAATACCTGCTATATTCGTGTATTAAATTAAATAAAAAAATACTTTCTTTGTCATATTCTATAACTGCTCTATTTCATTCATTGGTCTGTAGAGGCGAGGTCGCGGGTGTGGTGCACTAACCGCCACGCGCTCGCTTCACATTTTGTTTATTAATGATCGGCTTTAGTGAGCAGACGTGCTTGCGATTTGAGTTATTCTGTACAATTAATTTAATATTTCAAATAGGGTTCAGTCAGCCTTTTTCATAGAAGACATAATGTAAGGTTGCCGGAAGAAATCTAGGACAGTGTGAGAAATAATTTAGTGTATAATTGTAATAAACCAAGCTTTTTTCTTTGTTCATGCTATATGGTTAAAGTCTAAAGCATCGTAAACGATACGCTCAACACTCTGTTCTTTCTGCCATATTCATTGAGGCTGATCGTACCTAGATGACCTTTCTCCAGTATACAGTATATCTTTGAGACTAAATAATTATACTCATGTTTCATATATCCATGATTATCTAAGCCGCCGTGATAGAGATGTCAAAACAATTGTAGACGTATTTAAGTTGGATATTTAAGTTGGTCGTTTTATATAGGTCGTATCACATTTATTTAGCTTCACTCTTTTATCCCGCATAGCAGGGTAGAGAGGAAGTACCAAGTGTTGAGACATTTCGTATTTCGTTTTAAATTCGAGATATTACATGTTGCGAGGAGCTTAACACCACGTATTGTCTTGCCAGGGCAAGGTAATAGGAATAATTTAAATATAATCACTCCCCCATGTGGTAATCGAAGCCACAACTGATTGCGTTTACAGTCGGACGCTGCCCCACTGTGCCACTACTCAATATGTATAATTTTTCTAAAATTAGACAAATCGAGATCTTAATCCTAGATTAGATAAATGTAAATTTAATAGTTTGCTGGTAAAATACTGAATCTGAATCTGAATTAAATAATGTAAAATATGACAAAGAAATATTATTGTTCCACAATTTTGTTTAATATTAAACTTTAGAGATAGCATTTGTTCACCGAGAATGAGATGACGGCCAACTTTATCTCAAATTAGCCTTAGTTTTGGGTAGAATTTATCTCGTTATCAGTGACGTTTTAGTGACGACGGCCATAGGTACACTCCCACAATGGAAAACCTTCCTACTGATTTGGATTATAAATTCTTAATTTAAATTATTAAGAGCTGGTCAGCGGGTGTAATCGACAGTGTTTTTTGACAACGTTTTAAGACAACGTGGCATAGTGCGCATTCAATTCCCGTCTGAAGGAATGATTAATAAAATTATTTTCATTTTTCCACTCTGGTAATATAAAGTTTCGCGTAAAAAGAAATAGTTTTTTTTTGTTATTAAATGGTAAAAATTTGTATTGTCATCCTTGTGCAAATTTTTAAATAAGTAAGTAAGGTCAAGCGGCTCAGGGCTCCTTTCACAGGATGATAGAGGTGAAGCTAATAAATAAATGGAAATCTACATTATAGTAAATTTAGTGGTTCGTGTGTATATTTTTCACGCTTAGACACCAACTTCAGTATATTAAGTAAGCCCATAATTATTACTCATTATATAAATATTTTTTTTACCTTCATGCTTTTATCCCGATGAGCAGGTTAGACATGTTTAGTATCGTGATACTTTATTTAGAATTTGAGACAATGTCCTGAGTGGATGAATAATCATTCTCCTGAGTGGGAAACGTAGCCACAACCCATCTTGTACAGTCAAACGCTGTCCCACTCCGCCACAACCGACCGGCTGGATTTATATAAACATTTGATGTTAAAAATTAAATTTAAAATTTCATATTAAAGCAAAAACCTATTTAAATTATCGCAAAAGCTATAGCGCTGCTCTATAATATTCATATTTTTAAATTGCTAAGACGGCGAAATACAGTTTTGCTAGTGGAAATAGGATAACGTATATTTTGCCTCAATTTAATATGACGAAGAAAAATTTGTAACCGTTATAGTTTTACTCTTGGGTAGTTCAAGAGTTAAGGATTTGTTAATTCTTGCCACCTTCTTATTTAATTTATGAAGTTATTATGTTAGTAATCCTAGAACTTTGCAAGCAAAATTTGTAACACTTGGTAGAGTCTGATAAAACAGTAATTTTGTGGTTCTAGTTATGATAACAACATTTATATAATATAATTTATAAAGAACTATGCTAAATTAAAAATTATAATTTTATATATAATAATATTTTTTAAACAAGTCGTCACACTAGAGATGTTTTCAGGGAAGGGAAGCCAAGTGACTTTCCCTAAGAACATCAGGGACCTCAAGGATGTCAAAAAAATATATTACATTTAAATTTTATACGAAATAGAAAGTAAAAAAATACAATTTAAATCCAATATATTAAAACCTTTATAGGTTTACTTGATTGGTTATTTACTTGGTTTAAGTATAAAGTATTAATTCTGAACCGTCATACAGCAAACAGTAGGTCAATCACTAACACATTAACGAAAAAAAAAATAAAGCAATCGTACAAAATTGCCAGATTATAGTTCAACGAACCAAAATTCTTGAACAAATCCCTATATAAATTGAATGAATGGTAAATTATTACTTTGAAAACAACATAACAAGGGGCAATTCCAATCGAAGCATCAAAATAACAAAATAAACGAGAAAAGAACGATGTTGTTTGTTTAGGTTTCCAAATAAACTTGTTTCATACAGACTGGCGTTTGTTTTAACATGTTTTTATAGGCCATGAGAAGAAAGTCTTTAATATTTTTTTAGTCTTTAATATTCACTGCGTGGATTGTTTCTAGATTTTTGAAAAGAGAAATTTTGAGCAGTACTTGGGCAAAAGTATAAGCTTAAAATCACTTTCTAATGCATCTCTATCTATATCTCACTCAAATATGAAAAGTGCAGAAATTAGTGCCTAAACTCTATCGTCTACTATACATATGCGGGAAGTAAGTGATGCTTTTAAATGTTTTAATATTAAATTTAAACTGCTATTCGCTAAATAAAATCTTCCCAATCTATTCTTAGTTGTCTTTATTTGTTACTGGATGGCTTTAACCACGTGTAATATTTTGTTATTATTGACATAAAAGTCAATAAAAGAAACGTCATATTTGAATGTAGTGGACGAATGGAAATCATAACTTTTTTATTTTCACGCATAGATTGGAAGTATCTAGCATCAAGTCACGTTGCGTGTTGATTGGCAGAACTCTACGCCGCGCTTTGTCTGTCCAGAGCGAGGAAAGATAAATAATTTAAATACATTCATTCCTCCGAGTGGGAAACGAACACATAACCGATCCACCTTTCTACTCTTTTTTATGTTATGTGTATACGTAAAGAAGTTGTAGGTCTGTATCGATTTTAATTTTAAAGTAGTTTGGCAAGTAGGTTATTTCTGAGACTTATTGTTAGTTTTATAATTCGATAAAATTATAAATTTTGGGAGTTTATTGTTTAAGCGAGTACGCGGGCAGCTTAAGAGTGAAATAGTTTTACTAGGTCGCTAGTCCCAAATAAAACCTAGTAACTAAAATAGCTAACAGAACAAAAAAATACGTCTAACAAATTCTACATCTGAATAAATTAAATCTCCTAAATTGGTTAGTTGAATCGTTCCCAGTCCCCCAATCACTCTTTCATCGTTTTATCTCTTTTACTTCGTCCACCTCATTCTTTCTACGTGACTAAATCAACTAACATGGTCTTATTCGTTTTATCCAATCTGGGTTGGTAAATTTCATTTAGTTCAGTTCCGTAGATTAATTTAAAGAAGAACGAACGAATGAAGTAATTCATATATGTTCATATATGTGTATATAATATACTCAAATTGGGATATTGTAAGGGGTGTAAAATGGATTCATTGACGAGAAAATACTGAGAATTATTCTAAATGTTTATATGATTACTTATGGTATTGGGTTCGATTTTACTTCTCGTTTAAATCCCTTGCATTTATACATCTGTTTGTGATCATTTAATTTTCATATTTATGTCACATGGGCTATGCTCGCGATTTTATCTGTGTGGAATTTAACGTTTCTGGCTCTTTATGTCATAATTGTAAAATAAAAAAGCCAAGTCATTCCTTATTACGTAAAATCTGCCCAGCAGTTTCAGAGATTGGCTGAAACAAGCCAGTATTAGTATTTTATATTATAATTAAGTTCCCAGTATATTATATTATAAAGAAAAGTAATCATATATGTACCATATTTTCAAACATGCATTTAGTAAAAAGTGATTATTTTAAGATTATAAATAAACCTTACAATTTTATTTATTTATATAAATAAAAATTTTCCCTAGTACAGTTAAAGAAGTGTTTTCTGATTATGAGCTAAAGATTGTCTTGTATTCTTATGCAAAATTTATGGGAAATACTTTTAGAATGCTTTTTAAAGACCAACGGTGGTTTCTATATAAAAATTATTGTGTTTATTCAGATATATGGCATTGTATTAATTATTAAAATTTGTTTTTTTTCCTACCCTGGTAAATACATTGGTAATTAAGATTCCCTGTGAGGGGACGGATTAGAATACAATTCTCCTGCGTAGCTGCTGGGTAACGACCCGTAAAAGGCGGGTATCCGTGCAATTTGGGGATAGAAGGTTAGTCCTCCCACTAGCTCGGGCCACTATCATAACAAAAAAGATGCGCCATTTGGTGATGTTTTCCGGTTCGATGTCCTGTAACTCAGCTTTCCGTATTCCCACCTATCCTCTTCCTCGTAGTGTAGTGGTTCCGTCGTTCTGGCTGTCAAGGTCACTACACTATCGCCTCCCACTTCCTTTCCAAGGCCGAAAGCGCATTCACAATTCTATTGTTTTAAATATCAATGGGCGATGGTGACCAGTTACCATCAAGTGGTCCTTGCATGTTTGCTTCCGTTTTCCGTAAAACAGGAATTCGTATATTTCCTTTATGAAGACCATTCTGGTAAGGCAAATCGTTTTTAAGCAGCATGCAGTCAGTGGATTGTATTGACACTAGATTGTATCTCTATCTGATTATCTTCTAAGCGAGAAGCGCGAAGCTGTTTTTATTTTGATATATGTACAACATGAGTTTCATACTAAAATTTTAATTGATAAAATCATCAAGTAAATTCTTAAAAATCATATTTCTTTATTATCTATATATTCAATTATATGTGTTTATTATATTTTTAAGCAACAGTTGCAAAATTAGTTATTTCTTTTTTTTAAACTATTGTGAAGATAAAAAAATTATCATATTTAAGTAAAATAAACAGTAAATAGCGAACAAAGAAAGACGAAGAAGGTCGTTGGGATTATTTTTTATACTAATGCATGTAACTTATAAATAATATTTATATATACTACATAAATAATATTTAGATAATTTTTTTTGTGTTTGTTTTTGGTCTAGTTTTCACGCTTTTATCCCGCAAAGGAGGATAGACAGGAAGTATTTAACATCAAGACACTCCGTACTCTACAAGGAAATGAAAATAATTAGTCCACCGGGTGGAAACTCACAACCGAAAGCGTTTACAGTCTGACGTTGTGCTTTATAAGAGGAAAATGTGAATGGATTGTTTTTCCCTTTCTATATTTTCTTATACAATATAAGTATAAAGGAATTTAATGACGAGATTGAAGTTAATATTTAAAAAATCCTTTTTATTCTATGTTTAAAAAATTGAACTACATGTAGATTTTCGTATTTTTTTAGAAAACAAATTAAAACAAGCCTAATTTCAAAAGTAACATATTTTTTAAAAAATATATGTTATTTTTTTTGAAATTATGAAGTTTTGTGGATTTTACATTATATATATGATATATTTGTATTTAATTGTTAGAAATAATATAAGAACTACTGTGTCCTATAAATAAATAAATAAATAAATAAATAAATATTTAGTGTCGAAATTTTAAAAACACCTAAATAAAGCTACATATACCTATATATATTAGGTATGCCGGGTAAATGCTAAATAATTTGCTATTTTTATACTGTCATCCTACACCAAGGCTTTAAAAACGTATTAAACGTATTAAAAATATAAACGCTGGATTTGAACCATGAACCCTTTTAATTTTGGTACCATGAATATGACCACGAACGAGCCAATCACGCGTCTGTAGCGAAGAAAGAAATTGTAATGAATCATCAGCATTCACGTGATAAATTGATTTCTAGAAGACGACAATAAGATCTTTAATAACAAAACAAAAGCAAGTCATTAAGTCTAATAATTAATATTAATTTATAAAAGAACACAATAATTTAACATAGTAACGCTTTGAGGCCGATCTTGGCGCAGTATGGCAGTGTCTGACTGTACACGCGACCGGTTGTGGGCTCGAACTCCATTCGAGGGAGTCATTATATTTAAAATTATATTCGCTTCCTGGATCTGATACGACAAAAAGCGGCGTTGAGTTCCACCACTCAACACGCAATGTCTCGGATTCGGTGGAAAGCGAAGTATGGTATGTTTTGATGCTAGGTTTTGTTTACCCTGCTATGCGGGATAAAAAGCGTGAAGCTAAAAAAAATAGTAACGATATTCTAGGAAACCATATTGACGTTATTATTTCTAGTTTCAAAGTCTCGGATTCGAACGGCGAGAGAAGAACAGAGTATCTTGACACTAAGCGCAGTGGCGCAGCGTTTCACTGTAAACGCAATTGGTTGTAGATTCCATTCCCACTTGAAGGGAATAATTACATTTGAATTATTTTCATTTCCTCGTTATCAATCCTCGTAACATACTTATCGCGGCGTCAGGAATGGAGTGTCTTGATACTAGGCTTTTCCTGTCCGTCTCGCATAGCAGATGCGAGCCTAGTATCAATCCTAAAATTATAATTACAATAGGGAAATTTTTCAATAAATATCAACACTAGAATCTCTGTAACTATTGGGCAACTGAAAAAATATATAAATATTTTTACTTCTTAATTGACGAGTGTAAATAACGCATAAGAGAGGTTGGAATTAGGAAGGGAATATAGGATCTCTCTGACTCTCCCACCAGGCATAAAGCGTAAAGCAAGAAATTGATGAGATGAGAGCTCAGAAATTGATTATATTTTATTTAAATTTAAAATAAAATATAATCAATTTCTGAGTGTCCATAGATACTACAGAATAGGATACTTTAACTTTGCGCGCAACACCTCCAATTGAACGTATAGAACAATATTTTCTCTTGTGTTGAAAATTTCAGAAAATACATTTAGCAATTGAAATAAACATAACAAGTTACTGATGTTTGAAATTTGTTTCTCAGAATATTGAAATTGATAGCGACTGTAAAATAAAGCATGCCGTTTGGATTCCACTAGCGGAGTTCACCTCAAAACTACGTTTTCAATTTACCTTTGACAAAAGATATATATAGATAGATAACAATGAAATATCTTACCGGTAATAAAAAACAGTCGCGTGTTTTTGTCTTTAGCGGAAATGCAATACAATTTAATTAAATTTTATTGTACATTAAGAGAGAATTTTGGCCATTGTAGCGCAGTGGGACAACGTCTGACTATAGTGGATATTGGTTGAGGGTTCGATTTTAACTCGGGGTAATATTTATGTTTACATTACTTTCATTTCCCCGTTCTGTTAAGATAAGAGACAAAACAAGCAATGTTTTGAATTCGCCAGAAGGCGGAGTAGGGAGTGTCATGACACTAGGTAATTTCTACCAACCTTGCTATGAGGGATAAAAAAACAGGAATATTACAAGCATATTAAAATTACAGTCAGGTATTAAAAAGCCTACAAGAAGCTTATGATTTATTCATTATGACATTTTTGGGTTTGAGTTAATAGGTATATTGATAGTTAAGGAACAAGAATTCAAGCGATTTTAACTAGCGGAACTTTTGATGTATAAAACATGCCAATATCTTACATAAAATTGTATGTAAAACACACGGTAGAGTGTATAAATATATTTTATTGGTAATAAAATTGTAAATTTTATGAATATGAATTTTAACTATGTATACTTTTCGTCAACAGACTTTTCGTAAAAAGGGGTTGAAATTTTTTCTTCCACGTATTAACCCTCAGACCTGTTGGTACTAATGTCATGTTAAACAAAAATTTCTACATTTAAATTTTATGTCAAAGGATCTTATATGATTCGTGTAAAAAATAAATACTCAATTTAGTGTTCAGAAATAATCAAAACTTGCATACTTTTTTTTAGCTTCATGCTTTTATTCCGCAATGCAGGGTAGACAGAAAGTAACTAGTGTCAAGACACTCCGTATTTCACTTTCCGTCAAATTTGAGACATTGTTTTGGGTTGCGGGGCTCAATGCCGTGCTTTCTCTTACCAGAGTGAGGAAGTGAAATTAATTTAAATATAATCACTCTCCCGCACGGGAAGTGAACCCATAACTGATCGCGTTTATAGTCAAACGCTGCCACATTGCTTCACAACCGACCTCATTCAAGTAACAAATAAATACTCATTTTAGTGTTAAGGAATAGTAAAAGCCCTTACATATATTATATGGTAAAATGAAATAGATATTGTTATAATAACTATAGGCATTTTTGACATGTAAAATACAGATAGCCTCAGAAAAACATGACAGTAATTTTTTTTTATAAAATATTTTAATATTAGACGCACAATGATATATATTTTATTAATTTTATATATTTTAACCGACTGCCAAAAGAAGGGTTATGTATGTTTTTACTGCGCATCTAATTATGGTAGGTGTGTCCGTTTCTTTGTTCCCTTGTAACTGCTAAACACTTGAACTGATTTTTACAAATAATATGTGTATTAAAATATGTATATTAAAAATGGCAGATTTTAAAACTTATTTATAAACCGCAAATATATTGAGTTAATTTTTTTCCATATAAATTAAAACTAAGTCAAATTTCATAGTCGTCCGTCTACTGAATTTTCATAAAAGACACTGAAAGTTACTTAAAGTATTAATAAGATATTTTTTATATATTTACTATTTTTAAAGTGTTATTCCACACTTAGGATTAGAAAACATTTTAGAAAAAACGTATAAAAATTTGAACGCAGCGGGATTCGAACCCGCGCCTCTTGGACGATATCCAAGAGGCGCAGGTTCAAATCCCGCTGCGTTCAAATTTTTATACGTTTTTTCTAAAATGTTTTCTAAGAATTTTTTTATAGAAATATAAATAATGTTCAAATAATACTTAAACTACACGAGTTCAAGTAGAACTTAAGTACAGAAATCACAAAAACCTATTCATAACGCCTCATAGAGCTGCCCTAATGTAAAAAAACACTAAGAAGTCTGTCATTTGTCCAGCTTAGCCAGAACTGCTCTAGTATCGGTCCGCAGACTTACGTTTCTATTTTAAGTATTTTAATGAGTTATCTGATTTTAATGTATGTAATTTAAGGGATGATTAAAGAATTGGAGTGTTTATTTTAAATAAAAACTGAAACTTTAGCCTGGACTATTGTTGTTTAAGACTGTATAACACAAATTTATTTGTTTTGTTTTCTTTTCATTATGTCTTACCTCCTATTAAAGCGGAATTTTCCACTATAAACAAAAATTTCACCTTACCGATACATGATTTTGCTATAAAAAGGAGATATTGCATAGTAGGGAAGTTAGAGACAGTCAGTAGTACTCTAGTCAAGACGCTTTCCGCCCAAAATTTGACATTGAGTGCCGAGTGCCGAACTCAACGCCGAATTTTGTCTCACCAGGACAGAGAAAGGAGAATATTTTTTAAATATGATCATTCCCTGATTTCTAATTGATTAATCTTACTATTTATTTTAATTAACGTGGTAATTGAACGACTTGTTTCTCGTTAGATTTTACTATTTCTATATAGGTTTTACATTTAAAATGCAATTAATTAATATTTAAAATTGAGTGATGAATAAATATTACGAAAACAGATTTTATATAAAAAACCTATAGTTTATTTCCTAGAATTTTCGAGTATTTTGTTAAAAATAATAATAAAACGATACTGGAATTTCTAAAGAACTATATGTTGTTTGGTATTAAAAGGAGCTCACCTTATATTGTAGTGTGGAATTATTGTATATGATAACCCGTGTTTAAGTATTTTTAGAAATTTTGACATTATTGTGGCTTCTATTCCCACTCGGAGATGTCAAAAATTCAAGTGTTTTTTACTTTTGATATATTCAATTCAGCGTCACTTATATGAATTTTGAATAAAGAGCTTGTAGGATACCGAAATGGCAATATATAGTAAATGAAAGATAAAATAATCTTAGCTACCAAATTTGAAGCTGTACTTCTAGGAGATCATTCAAGCGTTCTTAATGAACCTTCCGATTTTTTTTACGTTTGTTACAAATTATTGGACGAATCTACTTTGACGTGAGAAGATCTCCAAGAGGCCATATTGGCGTACTATGATAGCATTTGAAAAAAAAAACACATCGGTTGTTCCTCATTACGTAACTCAGCACGCAATTTTTAGAAATGTAAACGTGTAAAAAAGCAGGGTAGTCAGAAATGACCTAGTATCAAGATTGACATTGCGTATTGTGTGGTGGATGCTACGATTTGCCTCATTACTTTGAAGAAATGAAAATAAATTTTAATATAATAATTTAAGGCCCTGTTTGCTTGAAGCTCCCTGTCTAAACAGTGATTATGGGAGGAGGATTTTTCTAAAATATTTTTAGTGTAGTTCGAAATTATTTTTTTTTGCTTCACGCTTTTTATCCTACATAACAGGGTAGACAGAAAGTACCTAGGGTCAAGACACTGTACTTCGCTTTCCACTGAATTCAAAACATTGCTTGTTGAGTGGTGGAACTCAACGCCACACATTGCCTTCACTAGAGGGAGGAAGTGAAAATATTTGAAATGTAATCGTTCCGAATGCAGATTTAACCCACAACCGATCGCGTTTACAGTCAGACGCTGTCTTACTGCGCCACGACCGGCCTCAGTCCAGAAATGAATACAAATTATGACGTTTTCGTTATTATTTTGACAGACGGTTAACTGTAGGAGTAATTAAATGTTATAAAATTTCAATAAATTCTTTAATTTAGACGTAATAATTTTATTTTTAAACAAGATATGTTTGATGTAACATAATCACGGCTCTTAAAATAGACCTTAGATTTTAAATGAAGCTATTTTAAATGGATTAATCGCGTATATATTGATATTGGAAAATACATTTTTGGAAACCTGATGTTTCGAACAATATAGTAGACCGTGGTTGATACCAAATTTAATTATATCAATCTACCGCCATCTGTTTTCTTATTGCCTCGCGTACTACCCGCGATTCTTTTAGAATGAGCTGACTGTATCTTTGTCTCTGGTGTGGTGGATTTGACATTTTTTATAAGTGGGTCCCAGGTTGTAGAGAGTTTCCAAACATCTTCTTTATTGAAATTAGGATGTTTTTAATTTCAAAATACAAAAGATTTATTTTCTCAGGAAAATATTCAGAGCTTATTTGAACGTACGTTTGAAAATAATAATGATGACAGAACTTTATGATGTCTATCTTTAATTTTAACTTCGTTCCTTCGTTCACTATCTAAGAGTTGTTCGTTAAATCGTTCATTTCTTTACTTTCAATAATTTTTTTATACAATTTAAAGGAAAATATTATAGTTGGAGATACTGTAGTTGGAGATACTATAGTTGGAGATACTATAGTTTGAGATAGTATAGTCTGAGATAGTATAGTTTGAGATACTATAGTTTAAGGTGACAATCTTTATCTATTTATTGACCAATGTCAAAAAACTTGCTACTCTTATAAAAATTTGCTCAAGTATCAAGATGCAATGAACACAATATATATTTTTAAATTTTTAACGTTTTCTATAACTATTCTTATTATATCATACATATAAATGAAATTGAAGTGTCTGTTTGTAATATTAAAATAATTGCTTTTTACTAATTGAATTTTTTGAAATTTATGTCTATCTGTCTGTTCCGGCTAATCTCTGTAACTGCTGGACTGATTTTACGAGCAAATAACTGATGTAATAAGTAACTTTCTTTTGTTTGAAAATTATGAAATAAAGATCCAGTCGTCGTTCTCTTATAAGAATAAAAAATAAATTATACTCGTCTTTTATAAGAATAAAAAATAAATTATATTGTTTGCTAGCTATTTAAATATATTTTGTTAGTAAAAATTAAAACAAGCGCTTTCATTTGGAACACGAATTCAAAATATACAGTATGGTTACAGAAATAAGTTAAAATTCCGTTATTGCTATCCGTGCTCAAATCGAGTTGAAATGGGATTGAAAATTTGAAACCAATTATTTGTAGTCGACGTTTGGAACTCGCTAGGAAATGTATCGGAAGGTACATTGTTTTGTTTATTATGTTATTATTTTACAATATCCATATATTAAAACATGAATTATAATCTTTCTCTTCGATTTTACGAAAATTCTCGCTTTATCCCGCATTATAGGGTAATCAGAGATAACCTAGTATTAAGACACTCCGTTGATTGCTGTCCCCCTAAAATCGAGACACTGTCAAAATGAGTCATGAACTCAACGCCACACTTTGTCTTATCACCGCGGAAAAATTAAAAATAATTTTGAAATATATTTTTTCTTGAGTGGGAACCGAACCTACAACCAAATAAATTAAATTAAATTTAAACACGCAGACTGCGGGGTATAACATTTAGCACAGTTATTCTTTATATAGAGAAGACGTGTAGAATTTTAATATTTTTTATAAATAATGCCTATAAAGTAATAAATTTAATAAATTAAAAAATATAATAAACACTACCAATAATTTGACATATATAAATACGTTGTTAAGTCAAAAAGTTAGGAAAAAGAAAATTTTTTTTAGCTTCACGCTTTTATCCCGCGTAGCAGGGTAGGCAGAAAGTGTCAAGACACCCCGTACTTCGCTTTCCACCGAATTCGAGACATTGCGTGTTGAGTGGTGGAACTTAACGCCCTTTGTCTTACCAGAGCGAGGAAGTGAAAATATTTTAAATATAATTACTCCCCCGAGTGGGGATCGAACCCACAACCGTTCGCGTTACAGTCAGACCCTGTCCCACTGCACCACGACCGGCCTCTAATATATGAATTACCTCTTTATCTTTAATTTGATAGCAATATTTTTTTGCATATGCTTACAACTCACAAAGTTATACCACGAAAGTGTTATTAAGAAAAATGTACTATGTAGCGGAATAAAAACAGTGAACAAAAACCTTACCTTTTAGCAGCATTCGTAGATTTTCTTTGCTTATATGAATATTCAGTAACATGTTTTCGTATAGAGCAAGGTAACCAGAGAAAAAACTAATGTTAGAACACTATTCTCCATAGTCCGTTAAAAATGAAACTTAGCGGGTTGAATAGCGAAACTCAACGCCGCATTTTATTTTTTAATTTAAATCGAGTCGTTCCAGTTAATAGAGAAAACCTAATAATAAATTACATATTGAATCGCGAAACTCAACGCCGCACTTCACTTAAAAGCTGAATAATGCTGAAAGCTTTTCGTATTTTCAGTTAGATCAAGAACAAAATCATGAAGTTAGAAATACACGAGAAATGCGCTGATGACGCTAACTAAAAGCGAAGGGAAAAAACAACGTTTTCTAAGAATAGTAAAGGATTGGTGCCACCTTACAGTAAAAAGATAAGATGTTATTTATTACAAAAAGAGAAATGACGATTGGAAAGAAGCCATGTCGATAATACAGTGTTTGTTCAGCGAACGAGTTGTTTGAAGTGTCAGGGTTTTAGCTTTTACGTCGTGTTTATAACGTATCAGTTTTATAAAAAATAACTTAATTAATAATCATTATCTATATATTTAATGAAAATGTAACTGATCTCTGTCTATATATGAAATACTTACAAAGAAATTTAAGAAGAAATTATATATATATATATATATATATATATATATATATATATATATATATAAATATTTGTTATTGTTGACATTTTATTGTGTTTGACTGTTCGTTTGTTCGCCCTAATCTCGAAAACGGATTAATTAATTTAGATTCAGTGGTCACTATTATATTTTGGCAACCTTCCCATACCATTTAGTGTTTGTTTTATAAATCGATTCATAAATAAAAAAGTTATATTATGTTTTTTTAAGGCATTGAAGAAAATTGAAGATAAATGTTGTGTCTGATTGAGAACGAAGATAGTTGTCGGTTGGAATAATTAAATTATTTTATTTCTACGCTCAAGTAAGATAAAATACGGCGTTGGGTTCCGCGTATGCGTAACGAAATGGATTGTTTTGCGGAATGTCTTTACAATAGATTTCCTTTGTCTACTTTGTCATGTAATTCATTTTTTACGTAATTAGCTTTCTTGGGATTATTCCTTTTAGTTTAACTGAAGAAAAGGCGATAGTAGAAATAGGTATGTAAGTTAAACCTACAATAGCCATTGTGCAAGTTTTATTATGTTATAAAGGTCAAACTATAATTAGTTTACTTAAAACACTTCAGCTTGTTACTTCGTGAGCACTTTGCTTTAGTTTCGAATTTTGTTAAAATCTAATATTACTTCACGCTTTATCCTTAGTGACAATACCTGCATAATTTTTCGAATCGCTTATAATCATATACATATACTCTTTATACATATACTCAGGACCCCTCATGCTTTCTTCGAGACCTTCTTCTAAGATCCGAGATATTGTATTTTAAATGAAACTATTTTAACCGGATTAATCGCGTATATTTTGTCTACCTGTGACCACGGCCTACTGTAAAGTGTTCGAAACGTCAGGTGTCCAAAATGTATTTTCCAATACCAAAATATACGCGATTAATCCGGTTAAAATAGTTTCATTTAAAAAGCATAAAAATCGTTAAAGTCTTATAAGGGATATTGTGTTTTCGAAGGTCAACCGAGGACACTCCCATCTCTCATATCAATCACGTTTGCGTCACATGTCTTTAGCACCATTCTTTCATACTCTTGATGTGCCCAATAACTATTGTTCCTACGACATTATTAAACATTACCGTTTATTTTTTATCATCTAATAAGTTACAATTGGGTTATAACAATTTATTTTTAATTCAGAAGGTCATTGTGGTGCAGTGGGACAGCGTCTGTCTGTAGATCAAGAGAAACGATTGATTCTCATTTCTCTCCTCTGGTTGAGACAAGGCGCTTCGATTTCAGGTGAGAAATACTGTTATTATGGATAAATCGAATTTGAACATATATATGAAATAAGTTGTTACAACACGTATAAGAATTGTGACGCAGCTGGTAGTGTAGTAGAACGCTTGGCTTAAAGTTTAAAGTGCTTTCCAAGAGGCGCGGGTTCGCATCCCGCTGCGTTCAATTTTTATAATTTCTAAGCCTAAGTGCAGAATAACACTTTATATATATATATATATATATATATATATATATATATATATATATATATATATATATATATAAATTGGCTTGCTTTGGAGTATAATTTAATTTTTATTACATCGCTTACGCGGGGTAGAGCTCCGTAATTATATTTAAAATTATTTTTACTTCCTCGCTCTGGTAAGACATAGTACGGCGTTGAGTTCCATCACTCAACACGCAATGTATCGAATTCGGTGGAAAGTGAAGTACGGAGTATCTTGACACTAGGTACTTTCTGTCTACTATAAAAACCCACTGAAATTATTTTTTTTAGTTTTACGCATTTCATCCCGCATATCAGGGTGGACAGAAAATATCTAGAGTCAAAACACTCTGCGCTTTTTCATTATTATTACATATGTATCTATTTCTTTGTAAAAATTGAATTTGAACTTGCTGTAAGTTCCATGTTCATTCAAACACGTAACAAATATACCATAATGGTTGTAATTTAGTTGTTTTTATTAATTATTACTGTAATAACAAGTGAATGTCGTTTAGTTGTAAGAGAAACGAAATAATAAGAGTCGTTTGATTGAAAATTCTTAACTAATTTGTATATTATTATAATTCGTTGACAGTCTATATTGGGCGTTAGAAATTAAAAATATCCAGACATACTAAAATATTTATATCAAATAGTTGCCAAGCGCTGTTAGAAGGTCTTACTGTAAGCACGATAGTTTGGATTCGTTCTTTACACTTCTCTGAATTAATAAAACAAAAAAACGGAGTTTAGTTCCGCACTTCAACACGCACGCACGCTCTTTATGAAAAAAAAAAACTTATTTAAAAAGAAAAACACTACACTTAAAGTGAATATAGGAAATATATACTAGTCTTTGAACTACTTGAGAATATTATTATACAAAACAAATATTTTGTTGCTGTATACTATATACGTGCTTGCTATATAGCCTAGAAGCACTGTTTACCGTTGGGAATTAATCACACAGTACAACTCGCAAGTAACGCTAGAGTCGTCGTTCCTCACAAATATGTATGTATGAATGTTCCTTTACTATTCCTTTCAAGTTGACTTCAATGGACTATTTAAATTTTAAGCAATTTTTTCAGTTTAGTTCAGTGGTAGTTTTAACATAGAATTATATTATTTTCCTCTTAATTATTTGCTATTTATTGATGTTATATATCCAATTTCCTTATCAAAAATGTATATATGTAGAGACGGTCGTAGCGTGGGACAGCGTCTGATTGTAAATGCGATCGGTTGTGGGTTCAATTCCTACTAGGGGAGTGATTATATTTAAAATTATTTTCACTTCTTCGCTTTGGTAAGATAAAGTGTGGCGTTGAGTTCCACCATTCAACACCCAATGTCTCAAATTCGCTGGAAAGTAGGGTGGGTAGTCAAAAAGTACCTAGTGTCAAGTACCTTGACACTTAGTACTTTCTGAAATAAAATAAATATATATGTTTTATATATTGTATTTACACAACCTAGTGTCAAAACACTTTACACTATGCTACTGTTGAGTGGCGGAACGGAACACTGCACTATGTCTTACCAGAACAGAGAAATGAGAATAGTCTTAGAATAAATACGATTCAAAAATTTTATAGTAATAATTTGAGCACATGAAAAAAACTTTAATAATCAGTGAAGGCTTGAGTAAAACTAGTTTCCACTGAATATACAGATTTGGGTGGCTTTCAACGGTTTCAATATTGAGCAAAAACAGTAATAACCGTTAGTAGACTTGAAAAAACAAAAATAAAGTGTTCTATGTAACTGTATAACGTCGTCATGACACATATACGTAGTTTGTGATGAAATACACTTAGTAATTTCATAACTGTATCGCATATGAGAAAGCTTTAATATAGCAAGGAATTTAGATTGTTAAATTTGTTAAATATAATAGTATGTAAAATAATGGAATATAAAGTAAAGCAATAATACAGCCCGGTCGTGGTGCAGTGGGACCGAATCTGACTGTAAACGGGATCGGTGGGTCCGATTCCCCATTCGAAGGTGTGATTGTATTTAAATTATTTTCATTTCCTCGCTATGAAAAGACAAAGCGCGGCGTTGAGTTCCGCCACTTAACACGCATTGTCTCTTGATACAAGGTACTTCCTGTCTACCCTGCTATACGGAATGAAAGCGTTAAGCTAAAATAAAAAAAAATATAATAAAAAAATATAGTAATTTGAACTATAATGAAATTACGACCAAATTATAAATATTATATTATATTAATAAATATTATATTATAGATAAAATTATTCTATTATTTAGTGACATACAGACAATGCACGGTCAAAGTAAACGCCTAGTAGAGGCGTAGAAAAAATTTACATGTACCTTATAAATTTAAAGAACTAAAATCACTTAGAAAAGCACAAAAAAATAAATTTTAGAAATTCATACACAAACGGGTAAAAAATATAAAATTTAATAAAGTACTCACAGATGAGGTTAGAGACGAAGATTTTTAAAATATATACTATGACGATATCGTATTGAATTAAATTTTGTATATCTAATTTTTGCCGTTTCCCTACCTTCATCTAGACGCTACCGTGGCTTACGTTGGTTGTACAGATCGTATGAAAATACATTTTACTACATCTCAAACAGTTGGCTCTATTCGGAAAAAAAATAAGTCAGTCGAACTTAAAAAAAAAATGAACAATGACATTTCTGATAAAAATAGTTACACTATAACAAAACCAACAATACCAAAAGCATTTTGGCGATATTTTAAAATAAAAAATAAATTATTTATAAACAATTTCATTAAAAAACACTTCGAGGTTTAATATGATTACTCAATTTACTTTCAACATAAGCAAGCAGGTATTGCGTAATTATATCAGCGATGTGCACTTTCTCATGAAAATTTTCATAATACGTATCATTTCTCAATATATGTACATATATCTGTACGTACTTATGTATGAATTGAATAGGTATATATCATATTTGAACTGGAAATAAATACTAGGAATATATGTACGTATAGACACTCCGGAACTCCAACTATCCGTTACATCGCTACATCGCGTTTACAGTCAGACGCTGTAACACTGCGCCGCAACGGGCCTCTAATAAATATTTATTATAATATATTTTTTATTATTTACTTTCAAAACAAATATACAATGTGTGAATTAAAAAATACGGAATGTTTTGTAGAGCGAAGCCCTGAAAGCCGTTAAGGGTTTGCTGGCTTAAAAATTTGTAATGTGGGTCTGTGTGACAGTATCTTAATAGAATCAAAGCCTAGTAATTGTATTATAAATGTAAATTGATGAAATAATTAATATAACACTAATAATAAGATCTTTGATTTTCGCGATTTTTATACATTTTAAATGAAACTATTTAACCGGATTAATCGCGTATATTTTGGTATTCGAAAATACATTTTTGGACACCTGACGTTTCGAACACTTTACAGTAGTCCGTGGTCACAGGTAGTCTACCTGTGACCAATACCAAAATATACGCGATTAATCCGGTTAAATAGTTTCATTTAAAATAATATAACACTGTCATGACTAAAATTACCACACAAAATAAAGATAAATAGGAACTAATCTAGTTTCTAAAATAATAAAAAAAAAATATCATAAACAACCCAACAATATTAATACGCGAAAAGGGGGAGGCCCCCCCTCCTGATTATATTTAAATAAAAATCCCTTCGAGTTCTACCACTCAATACGCAAAATTTGGTGGAAATCGAAGTGCAGAGTATCTTGACACTAGGTACTTTCTGTCTACCCTGCAATGCGGGATAAAAAGTGTGAAGCTAAAAATAATAATAATAATAAAAATATATACAGATAATCACAATATATAAAGAACATCACAATTCCAAATAAAATAAGACCTAACTAGTTTTGCCGAAAAATAAGACCGAATTTCATATTTAGTCGATTTGATCTTATTTGGCCTGCTGTACTATACTCCTATACTTACACAAGCTTTTATTTAACTTGCCGTGTTAGCATGTTAGTATGGGTCAAATCTTGCAAGCCAGTTTTGACCCACTTCTAAGTGTCCGATAGAGCCAAAATTTCGTATAAACTTTCTTCTGATGACAATGCAATTATATATTATCAATATTGTTTTTATCACGAATCTTTCTTGAAGTCATCTATATACAGTCAGTTAATCCAACAACTACACCAGGTTTGATAAGCTTCATACAAATATATTCATATTATTAATAATATAAATATAACCCTAGAATACCCTGCATGAATTATTTTATGAATATATTTGAGTATATTGAAATACAGAAATATCCTGATTTCAATAAAGAATATAGTGAGAAATTTTCTTTCACCTGGGACTCGAAGTTTGCAGTAAATTTAGCACGTCACAGAGCGAGATTGGGATCGAACCCGCGCCTCTTGGAGACCGTGCAAATGCTCTGACCACCCATACCATGCGTTCTATTAACGGCTGCGTCGAAATTCTTGTACGTTTGTTACAACTTATTTATGTTGTTAGCATCTCTGTAGAGAGATTTTTACAAACTTCTGCTCTCAAACATTATTAAGAAGCAATCGTTTTTCTTAAAAATGTATAAAAATTTGAATGCAGTGGAATTCGAATCCGCGCCTCTTCGAAACCACTCAAGCACTCTGACTGCTAAGCCATATCATCTACTACCAACTGCAATGAAATTCTTATACGTTTGTTACAATTTATTTATGTTGTTAGCATCTCTGTTTAGATTTTTACTAATTTCTACTACTTAAAGATTATTAAGAAATAAATGAAATGAAATGTAAATACTCTTTATTGTACACTGATTAAAATATTTACAGGAGAGTAATGACTAATGAAAGGTAGCACAACAGGCGGCCTTATCGCTAAGACAGCGATCTCTTCCAGGCAACCTTGGGGTAGAGGAGAGAATAAATTAAATGGGAAGGGGTGCACGTAGTAAACGAAAAACAGTAAAGAAAAGTATAATAATAATCTAAACATATAATTAAATACATATAATCAAACACACAAATATACCCATATAAAAATCTACATAATACATATATACATTAAAAAAATAAAAACACATAAACATGAACACATTCATATATACGAACACTTTATGAAGACTAAATATGAATTTCTTACAGTTGACATTAACACTTAGGATTCATAAGATAGTGTCAAATAATATTCTTTTAGCCTTTTTTTATTTAATAAAGATTGTTATGAAATAATAAATAAAAAAGGGGGTCAACGATGAAAGACTTACGCGTAGTGACCCCTGCCAGCTTTACATAACAGCAACAGTTGTGTAAGGCTGCAACATTCCATCCGCCGCGACCACCAGGGCGGATCATACTAGTGCATACTCCCGAGGTGACGCGCACCAGTGCGTCTCCGCTGGTGTGAGAAGTGACGACGAAGGCGGCGTTGGGGACCGCCACCTAGCACACCATGTTCGGAAGGGCAGGAAGTGGAGAACGAAGATACAAATAGCTACGTGAAATGTAAGAGGAGGGATGCAACAGAAGATGAATGATTTATTAGATGTGATGGATGAAAGAGATTTAGATGTAGTTTGTGTGACTGAGACCTTTTACCTGGTAACCGAGTAGCCTTCTTCTGTGTGGGAGTTCCAGAAAGTGAACGAGGGTGTCTAGGTGTAGGTGTGTTATTGTCTCCTCGATGACGAGTGCATGGTAGAATATAAGGCGATCAATCCGAGGCTCGCTTCAAGATGGGGATAGCAAGAATATTCTTGTTAGTGGCGTATGCGCCGGTATCCTCAACTCTATCAAGTGAACTAGAGGATTTCTGGGAGAGTGTCAGGGAAGTTCTAGCTAGTGTAAGGGGGAACGAAAAATTAATAGTATGTGGTGATTTGAATGGATGGGTCGGAACAACAACACGACATGGTTATGAACGCGAAGTAGGGAAGTATGGTGATAAGAGAGTAAATGAGGCTAGTAAGCTCATATTGGAATTATGTAAAGAAAAGGATTTGTTCATGGCAAACACTATGTTTGACCTCAAACAAATTCACATGTACACGTGGGAAGGGATGAACGAGAAAAGCGTGATTGATCTATTCCTAGGGGATCAGCATATTCGTAAGCAAGTTATGGCTACGAGTGTTTAGGGGTGGCGACTTGGGAACAGATCACTATCTAGTAGTTGCCAGAATAAGGGATCTGTTTACCGGTTGGCGCAGTCACACGAGGTGTCCAAGCTTGGAGGCGAACAATCGCATAAGAAGCTGGAAGCTTCAAGACCCTCCGATTAGAGAGGAATATGAAGAAAAGGTTTCCAAGAAGTAAGACAGCTGCGAAATAAGTATTGAAAGTGTTGAAGCATGCTGGCAAAATCTTAGGAATTATATTAACGAAGCTGCAATTGAGGTGTGTGGCGTTGGGAAAAGACTCTTTAAGTGTGATGAATGGTAGGATGATGAAGTAAAACAGGCAGTAAAAAGAAATAAGATAGCATGCCAGGACTATAAAGCCTTGAGTAAGAATAAAAGTATGAGAGAGATTAAGAAAAAAGAATATAAATTGCAAAAGTACCTAAAAAAAACACTGATAAAGACGAAGCGTAAAAAGTCAAAGCATGAAAGCCATGACAGATTGACAAACAATTTCCGGAAAAACACGAAGCTTTTTTGGCGAGAAGTTAGCGATTCTCGGCGTTGTTCGTCAACCTTTAGAATGAATGGGGTGCTTTTTGAGGACGATTAAATACTTACCGAAAGAACACACGTTTTGCAACGATGGGCGAAATTCTATAAAAAGATGTATGAATGTGATGACGACAGACAGAGGTGTCTCAAGTGACAGCAATATGCTGAGCCTTGATGTAGCAGTTAGCCAAATCGGTATAAAAGAAATAGAAAATGCTATACGAAGTCTGAAATATGATAAGGCAAAGGGAGCAGATGGAGTTACTGCATAGATGAGCAAATATGGGAGGCCGCGCATCTTGGACCTGTTCTTATTAATATGCAATTTTTGTGTTGGAAAAAGGTAGAGGTCCCGTATGATTGGCGAGATGCAGTCATCGTGCCTTTGTATAAAGGTAAAGGTTCACAGATAACCTGTGCAAGCTATAGGGCTATCAGTTTGGTTAGCTTAGGCAGAAAAAATTATGCTAAAATTCTAGCCAAAAGAATGCAAGAGAGATCCGAAAGACTTTTAAGCAAGGCCAAAGGGGGATTTAGACCTGGAAGAGGGTGAAATTTTCCGTGCTTTTGTGAATTTAGAAAAGACATTTGACAGGGTTGTAAGAAAGAAGTTATGGGAGATACTACCCCGGTAAAATGTGAACGGACCCTTGTGCAGGCTGTAAAATAACTTAATCGAGATCACTCAGCCTGTGTACGAGTAGTAGCTGGCATGTCGCCTCAGTTTAATATTCAATCGGGTGTTAAACAAGGCTGCGCCATGTCAGCTTGGCTGTTCAGTTTGTATTTGGATAACTATCTCCAAGGAGTGAAAGTTAGTGTCATAGGAGTGAAAGTTGGTGATTTGACAGTTCACTGCTTGTTGTACGCAGATGATGCAGTGCTAATTGCATCATCTGCTGGAAAGGCGTATTGCTGCCGGTAACAAGGTTGTTCTTGCTGCATTGATGCGACGGCAAAACGTCAGCGTACCTGCACGTGTTGCTGTTCACGATGCAGTACTGATGCCGACGTTGTTATACGGCAGCGTAACGGGGAAAAGAAGAATAAAAAAAGTCAAAAGAAGTCAAAAGAAGAATAAAAGAAAGACGAATGCCTTAGACATAAGATCTCTTCGTCGGATATGCGGAGTCAGTTTAGCTGATTGTATATGCAGCGAGGAGATATGCAGGCAGGTCTAAGCGTGAATGTCATAGTAGGAATGAAGAAGAATGCGCTCAGGCTTTAAGGCACGTTGAAAAAATGAGCGATAAAAGAATGGCAAGAAAGATTTATAAAGCCAAGGCGAGTGGTACGAGAGGTAGGGGGAGAGCTCTGTTGACCTTCGTTAACACAGTATCGAAGATACTGGAGGAAGGTTACGTAAAAAGCATGAGGACCCTTCGAATGGCATGTATGAAGAGGATAATGACTGTCAACGAGGCGAAGCGCTCCGTGCTCTCTGACTATCTCGCAAGGGATAAAGCGTGAACATAAAAAAAATGATTGTTTAACAAGAGAGATTGCTATTTTATTTTAATATGTACTATTTTTCAAATGTTATTCTACACTTTGGATTAGAAAACATTTTATAAAAAATGTATAAAAATTTAAGCGCAGCGGGATTCGAACCCGTGAAAATAGTAAATATTAAAATAAAATAGCAATCTCTCTTATTAAACTATTATTTCTTAATAATCTTTTCTCCCGCTGCGTTCAAATTTTATACGATTTTTTTTAATATATTTGTATCAATTTATAAACAAATGTCACGATATTCTACCTGAGAATCATCGGATTTTAAAAGCCTCGAAAAAAAATTTAGATTGGTGGAATACAAATTTTTGTGCGATCCAATATAGGTATTTAAAAAAACCTTAAGAAGAATTACTTAATTACTCAATTAAAAATCACATTCAAAATTGCTTTGAGAAAAACTTTAAAAATATACCTATATTAAATATGTTTCATTTATTTATGTTTTTCAGGAGGCCATCGTAGCACACTGGAAAAGCATGAACTCTAAACGCGGTTGTAAGTTTGATTTTTACATTGGAAAATGCTTATATTAATTATTTTATCTCCAACCTGTTTAAACAAAACTCGGCGTTAAACTCCGTGGCTTAACATTGTGGTCTAGTGGTCTAGAACTAGCAGAAACCAGTGCAAATAGTTATAACACTATACTTTCTATATACCCTGTTAGGAAAAGATAAAATAAAATAGAAAAAATAACATCAATCGAGAAGCTACTTATTAATGCAATGCACAAACTAACATTACGTCTATACTAATGTTTAAATATTCTGAGTGCATAAGCTATATAACAAGTCTATTCACTTTCAGCACAAAGGCCGCTTGTCCCATTAATGAGAGTATTGAACGTTCTCTCTATGACTGCGATAGGTTAGTTACTTTATAGTAGCATATTTAAAGAAACATAAAATATTATATTCGATTTGAACTTCAAATCTATGCTATATTTTAGAAGGTTCGAATTTTCCGTTCTACTTTTAATCGTTTTTACTATAAAACTGTTTTTTATTTATCGAAACTCAAGTGTAGAATAACACTTAAAAAGTAAGGCAAGGCGCGGCGTTGAATTCCGCCGTTTATTACGTAATATCTTAAATTCAGGTGGCAAGTGGCGAACGGATTGCTTTAATAATAGGTTCTCTATGACTACCCTGGCTATCCTGACCCTTACTACTTAGCTATAATACCTGGAACTTCCTATATCTACAGAGTTAAAATCACTCAATATTATAAATAAGGGTAGAAAAAATTCTATTAGATACTATATAGACTAAATAATAAACCTGCGCTCTCTTTGATAACAAGTTGAAAGCGCTGTCGTCAATTATACAATATGTTCAATTTTGTTACGTTTGAAATTTAAATGTTCCTACCTTCGGGCGTCGTTGTTGTGAGAATTTATACGATCACTAAGTTTTGCGGTTTATTTTACGTTTATTTATAGATCAAAATAAATAAGAAAAAAAAAACGTTAAAAGGCGAAACTCAATGCCGCGCTATGTCTGGACTGGTGAATATCTGAATTATGTCGATTTTAATGATATTCTTATATCTTAGAATTCATGTCCGAAGCGTGTCTTTTGCCGTAATACATGTAAATCTTTTAAAATATTATACAATTTACTTATTTTTTCTATTTTATCAAGCCCATTTATATTGTCGATAATAGAAAAAAATATATAAGAAGGTGGAACTCAATGTCGCACATTGTCTAACCAGACGGACTCTTTCTCAATAGCGTTGATTTCAATAATACTTCTTAGAATCATATCAGAAGTGTTTCAACTGTGCCACGATACATATGTATTGTATGTATATATATATATATATATATATATATATATATATATATATATATATATATATATATATATATATATATATATATCATAGTTCATAGTACATACTTTTTTTAGCTTCACGCTTTATCCCGCATAGCAGGGTAAACAGAAAGTACCTAGTGTCAACACACTCCGTACTTCGCTTTCCACCGAACTCGAGACATTGCTTTTATTGATTACATTGAGTGTTGATTGGTGGAACTCAGCTCCGCTCTTTGTCTTTACCAGAGCGAGGAAGTGAAAATAATTTAAATATAATCACTCCCCCGAGTGGGGATTGAACTCAAACCCATTCGCGTTTACAGTCAGACGCTGTCACACTGCGCCACGACCGACCTTATACATACATATATTACTAAATATTTTAAAAAATATAAAATCATATATATCAGGAATTGCTTTTCATGAAATACTCAATTACCGGCCAGATCATGATGTGAATTGATTATCATTATTGTAAGTCATCGTGGCCTAGTAGAACAGTATCTGATTTTAAACGCGATTAGTTGTGTTCAAATTCTACTTAAAAATGATTATATTAAAAATTTGATTTAATTTCTCTATAGTCCCTGCCACTTTACACACAAAAACAGTCAACGGAGTGTCTCAACACTAGGTTGTCTCTGACTACCCTGCTATGCGGGATAAAGTGTGGAATTGTAAAAAAAATAATTTCATAAGTTTATTTGATCGAACAGTAAAATAATTACATTAACTACTAATAGACAGGCCAGGAGTGCTTTATAAATAACAAAACTGCGTAACGAAATTGAAATTTTATTAATTTAATTATTAATTGAGAAATTTTGAATAAAAAATAATAATATTTTTTGGCTTGAAATAGAAAATTTTATATAAAAAAAAAAATTACATAACTCATGGAGAGCGAAGTGTATTGACTCTACGTATTTTTTAAATATTTTGCAAAAAAAAAATTTGTTAGAAAATAATATATTGTACAGGATCTAAGCTGCAACATAATTGAAACCAAAAATAAATCCACTTTGCCACAAGGGAAATTTTCTAATAATAAATAAACTCTATTAGCCAAATGGCTATCATTTCACTCTACTCACTACTTCATATTATTCCATTATCAATATCGATATTAGATTACTATACGAGTATGTAATGTCCTATAAAAGCTTAGTGGCCAATACATAACTATATCACTGAAATTAGGACTGTAATAATAATATAAACTCGAGAGACGAGAATCTAAAGTCATAGTGTTTTTTTCTAATAACCTTCAGTTGAAAACGCGACTGGCTGTAAACGTGATCTGTTGTGGGTTCGATTCCCAATTGGTAATTGATTATATTCAATTCTTTACTATACTAAGAAATACACGGCGTTGAGTTCCGCAATTTAACACGTAATGTTGTGAATTTGGAATACCCTGCTACGAATAATACATTTGACAACTTATATATACAGAATTAAACTTTCGTTCCGAAATAGAACTTGCACTCTCCTTGGTAACATCAACTATACAATATGTACAATTTTATCATCAAAAAAGAGTGAAAAGCATTTAAATTCTTACTGCTATATATATATATATATATATATATATATATATTGTTGTATTGAAAGGCTAAATTTATATATATTACTAGTTAGGCGAACGACAAGTAAGCGTTGCCTTAACAACGTATATGTCACGTCTCACAATAGTGTATATCATACATGAAATTATATTTTGTAAGCAATTTTATTATTTTTATGCTTTTCGATTAAGTATTAAAAAAACATACTTCATATGTTATTCTGTTTTAGCTAATTATGTCACTTCCCTGCTACTATGACGTACACATAATTTACCCAAAATTTCACTTTATTCTGCTGAGCAGGGTAGGTAGAGAGATTAAACTAATGTCAAAACACTCCGTTTTGTATCGACACAGATGAGACATTTCGTGTTGAGTGGCAAATTCAGCACCAAACATTATCTTACTAGAGCGGAGAAATGAGAATAAATTTGAAATGTAATTATTTGCCCGAGTTGGATTCGAACCCACTATCAATAGCGTTTACAGCGAGACGTTGTCCCATTGCGCCACGATAGCGTTATTATTCCTAAATCTGTTTAAAAAAGCTTTCTTAAGCTTTTCCTATTCTTAAATCCAAACATATTGAACATATATTCTGTATTTGTCAATATATCTTATTCGATATCAAAAATTATTCAATTTTTTTTTATAAACCTTGAACCACTAAAGATCTAAAAACACAAAACTTAAACTCTATCAAATTAAATCTTAATAGCCATTCCATTTACATTTTCTGTTTATTGCCGCCTTAATATTCTAACCGCCTATTTATCCTGAAAAAAAAATATCTTTAGACAGGAATCGAACCCATAACTATAATATTATTAATCATATGATAATTACCAAACGTTCCTTATAAATGCAACTACTTTAAAAAAATCAAATTAATCACCCATATTACTATTCGATGTACAATAATAGTTTATGTGTATTATATATTTTATATGTTTTTCTTGTAAATAAATTTAAAATTATAATAATAAATCTTGAATGGCGGAAAACGTTGAAATCTGCCACTTCGCTATAGGACCTTCTTAGTGTCTCGGTCGCTCTCGACGGGAGTGCTTGTGTCGCTACACACAACAATATTCCGTACTTACAACGATGTATTTAAAATTTTAACGAATAATACGTAATAATATACGTTTTTAATATTGAAATAGATATTTTTTTTTGTGGTTGTGCTAACAGTGAGTGACCAAAATGGTTGACAGGATAATTTTTTCCGCGCTGTTTCTTTTCTTTTTCCAAGGTAAGTGATTTAAACTCAATATTAACGTTATGGGAATATTAGTTATGTTTTTTAGCAAAGAACCAAAAGAAAGTTTATATTTGAATAATATTCATTTTATTAAATTCAATAAAATCTAAAATATTATTTTAGCCAAGTTTTCAGTTAAGATATAGAGAGAGATTTTAAGTTATCAGTTTTCAGTTCAAAATTGTTGAAATGTTACTATACTGTAATCCTTCAAATATATATATATATATATATATATATATATATATATATATATATATATATATATATATATATATATATATATATATATATATGATTTAAACTCAATATTAACGTTATGGGAATATTAGTTATGTTTTTTAGCAAAGAACCAAAAGAAAGTTTATATTTGAATAATATTCATTTTATTAAATTCAATAAAATCTAAAATATTATTTTAGCCAAGTTTTCAGTTAAGATATAGAGAGAGATTTTAAGTTATCAGTTTTCAGTTCAAAATTGTTGAAATGTTACTATACTGTAATCCTTCAAATATATATATATATATATATATATATATATATATATATATATATATATATATTAAATTATATAAAAAAATATTAAAATATTGGTTTGGATACTGAATACGTATCTCTTAGGGACTTATTTAAAAAAAATAGTTCTATAGTACTAAATTTTACAAGAAGTACTAAATTTCACAATATAGCATTTTTTATAGATAAAAGAAGTAAATAATAAATATTAAAGAAAATAAATGATTATATTAAATTAATTAAATAAATACTATAAATTTGTTAAACGAAGCATATACGTATGTCCCTCTAGTGTTTTATATGTACGGAGAGTGTAAAACTTTAGCACTAAATTCTCTCACTAAGTTTATATAGAGAAGAAATATTTAAACATAATTAATTTAATAATTATCGATAAGCTATTATTCCTTCATACAAATTGAATTAATCTAAAAATGTCGGGCATATTTTGTTTCCTCATTAACGCTGTTTTCCGGATTAAGAGATAATATTCGATACGTTAATATGAAGGAATATTTAATTAAATTCCTTTATATGACTTTTGTTTAATGGAAATATTTTTTTTAAACTTCACGTTTTTATCCCGCATAGCCCAGACAGGAAGTACCCAGTCAAGTCAAGACACTCCGTACTCCGCTTTCCGCCGAATCCGAGATATTGCGTGTTAAATGGTGAAACTCAACGCTGCGCTTTATCTTACCGAAGCGAGGAAGTGAAAATATTTTAAATATTATGACTTCCGCGAGTGGGAATCGAACCCAGAACCTGTTGCGTACACGACCGAAACAGGTTCTGGGTTCGATATTATATATATATATATATATATATATATATATATATATATATATATATATATATATATATATATATATATATATATATATATATTATAATTTTTAACGTATCAATATTAAGTTATCATAAAGAACAAAGGAAATAATCAATCGAAACAATTTCGTTTTTCTATTGAATTGTATGTATTACGAACTACGTTGAACTTTTTAAACTTCTCTTGCGATATTGTTTTGTTTGAATTATGAATAATAACCGTTTTTTCATATTTTTAATAAAATTTGTCTAATTAGAAAACTGAAAAAAATCAAGGCACTGTAGGACGGATACTGTAAACGCGGTTGTGGGTTTGATTGGAATCAAACCCACACCCACCCACACCCACAATGGAGAAAGTATTATATTGATTATTTCACCACTCTGGTATGATAAAACCTGGCGTTGAGTTCTACACTCAATACACTATGTATCGATTTACATTGCCACTCAATATCTTGACACTAGTACGTTTCTGACTACACCGTTATACGGGATGAATCGTTAAAATAAATTAATTAAAAAATAATTAATGAAATTTTTCTTAGAATTTTCTTTCGTGGCACATTAGGATATTGTATTTCAACTTAATTTAAATTAGACAACTTGACCGAAATGTTTATAGCTTATTTCCATTTCTCTAGTAATTTCTTTTACAGATTTTCTCATATCACTTAATGAGAAAATATAAATTATCGAAATTGCTCTTCACCTAAAAAAGTCACACTAATTCGAGATATTAAGCACAGAGTGGCGGAACTTAACGCCTTATTTTGTTTAACAGAGGTCGTCCCCTCTGATAAAACAAATACAATTATATTTTTTTATTAAATCGAATTCCCAATCATTCTAACATATTCGGATGCTGCCTATCACATTGGGCTTGAGGCCGGTCGTGTCGCAGTGGGCGTCTGATTGTAAACGCGATCGGTTGTGGGTTCAATCCCCACTCGGGGGAGTTTAATATTTAAATTATTTTCATATACTCGCTTTGGTAAGACAAAACGTTGGGTTGAGTTCAGCCTCTCAACAAGCAATGTCTCGATTTCGGCAGAAATCGCAGTCTGGAGTGCCTTGGCACTAGGTACTTCCAGTCTACCCTACTATGCGGGATAAAAGCGGTAAGGTAAAAAAAAGATTTTTTTATAATTGTATCCTGAAACTATACAATACACAAAAGTTTTTCCTCCAAAGAGAATATCGAGACATTATCGCTGCTTCAGAAAGGCGACGTATATTAACGGAAATATAAAACGTGTTCCGTACATGCCTTTGTCGTTTATATGAAATAGTGGAACAACTAAGCGATCGCAAAAGATCTTTTGTCATTTTTAAACGCGTTATATTTTCCTAGTTTTGATGTGTTTGAAAATTTTTTAAAGTAATAAGATCTTTGATTTTCGTCATTTTTACACCTTTTAAATGAGACTATTTTAAACGGATTAATTGCGTATATTTTGGTATTCGAAAATACATTTTTGGAAACGTGACGTTTTGAACACTTTTCAGTGGGCATACGGCCCATATATATATATATATATATATATATATATATATATATATATATATATATATATATTGTGTTATTCCATACTTAATACACATTACACAAATTAGTTAGGTGAAACTTATAAAAATCTCTCTATAGAGACTTTAATAACAGCAATAAGTTGTAACAAGCTTATAAGAATTTCAAAGGATCCTTTAGACTTCCAGAAGGCGCGGCTTCGAATCCCGCGTCCAAATTTTTGTCTTATTTAAAATGTTCAGTTCATTTCATTCATATTATAAAGACGTAAGTTTGTAAAGATTTGTGTTTGTTACTATGTTTTGAAACTTTCTTCTTTGTTTTGAAACAATAATATGAAATTATATACCGAAAAGCAATCAATGGAATGTCCTAACCTGGCTTCCGAGGCCACTACACTATCTCCACTCACTTCCATCCCAAAGCCGAAATGCATCCGTTGTGGACGTCCTTGGGTGATTATAGCCGCTTACCATAAGGTGGTCTTTCTGTTCGTTTGCCTTCTTTTTCTATAAAAAAAATAGAATAATAAGATAGTTAAAAAACACAAGCTTATGTGGTTTTTTTGTTATCCTCGTTCTTGATATGATAATATTGTTTTTCACCACATCCGGACGCTCGTGCGAATTTTCTTATTGTTCAAACAGTAAGTGGTGGGTCAAATAACAGTTGTTTTACATAAATAGATAGAGGTGAAGCTAATAGAAGTGTATTAAAAGAATTATTTTTATACTTTTTTTAATATTTAAGGCGGCAAGTCCTAATTCTTTAATTTCATGAGTAGTAACAACATTGGTAATTACTAAATTTTCGTTCACTTTTTTGTGTAATAAATTAAATATATTAAACGTTGTTTAAAAAAACAAGTTCATGAAATGTTATTCTCTCTTCTAAGACAAGCCTAAGTGTTAATTAAGTGTGCTACAGTCACAAGCGACATGACAATTTATTGATATTTATCTTGTAGACTCTATAGAATGAGATCTTTGTCTCTCGCTATTTTTACACATTAAAATAAGCGATCGTGGCGCAGTGTGACAGCGTCTGACTGTAAACGCGATCGGTTGTAGGTTCGATCCCCACTCGGGGGTGTGATTATATCAAAATTATTTTCATTTCTTCACTCTGGTAAAGACAAAGAGCGGCGTTGAGTTCCACCAATCAACACGCAATGTCTCGAATTCGGTGGAAAGCGAAGTACGGAGTGTGTTGACACTAGGTACTTTCTGTCTACCCTGCTATGCGGGATAAAAGCGTGAAGCTATAAAAAAAAATAAGTATCTGGCTGAACGCGATCGGTTATGCATTCGAATACTACTCGGGGGAATAGCATATATTTAAATTAAATTAACCTCCTCAATCTGTTAAGTCAAAGTGCGACGTTGAGTACCCCCACTCAATAAAAAAATTCTCGAATTCAGCGAAAAGCAGAGTACGGAGTGTCTTGTCACTAGGTATTTCCTGTCTACCATGCGTGCGGGATAAAAGCGGGAAAAATAAACTATTTCAATAGATTTAATATCTTATATTTTTGTATTTCAAATATATTTTTATAAATTTCAACGTGTCGAACGATTTACAGCGGTATGGTGTCACACCGAATCCACCTATATTATTTAGGATTTGTAGGATAATTTTAGCAAAGCCTTAAATACTTGAGTGACTCAAGAGTGAGCACTTGACGATACAAAGCGCTGTTTACTTTTTAATTACCTTCTTATATTCTCACTTTGGACGTTCAAAATTACTTATAAATAAATAAAAGAAAACTCAGGCTTTGTGGCGCAGTGGTACAGCGTCTGTAAACGATATTGATTGTGGTTTGCAGGAGAAAGGATTATATTTAAAAAAATATTTTTATTTCTCTGCTCTGGTAAGAAAAAAGCTCTGTGTTGGGTTCGCCAATAAGCTCGCAATGTCTTAATTCCGGACGGAAAGCAGTCAACGGAGTGTCTTGACACTAGTTTTTCTCTGACTAACCGTGCGAGTTATCTATGTAATATCATAAAGAAATATCCATTAAGATGGATTTAAGCTTTATATATATGAACCCGCTACTAGCATAATTCATATTGAATAACGTTAATTTTATTAGCACAGTACAGTAGGCAATGATAAGTTAGAGTCAAAACCCTCTGTCATAGACCTCTAGACCTAGTAAGAGACATTTTCATAGGACATGAGAGGAAATGAGATTGTCAATGTAAATGCATTTGGTTGATAATAATTATATTCATTATATTAATGTTTCCGCTCAGTTTAGACAAAACACAGCGTTGAGTTCCTCCACTCACACACAATCTCTTAATATCAGTATTGTTAAGATATATATCTATTGAGTCATCAAGGTGTTAGCAGTGCCCAGAAGCATTATGTTAGATTAATTACCTGTAGCTATCTTGATGTTGATTAACCGTGACACAATAATTATAGTCATGTTGCTATTTAGTATATTATAACGATTTGATGTTGGTTGCAACGTTTACCTGGATTTTATGTGCATTTTCTGTACTAATCCTACTTCTAATTTAGTAATTCAAAGATCGTCCGATCGGCCGATCGTCGCGCAGTCGGACAGTTGTGGGTTCGATTCCCACTCAGGGTAGTGATTATATATATTTTATTTACATTTTCTCGCTCTGGTAATGCAAGATGTGGCAATAACTTTCACCAATCTAATCATCAGATGGAAAGTGGAGTACGGAGTGTCTTAATACTTCGTATTTCTTCTCTGCCTTGAAACGTGAAGCTAAAAAAAAACAGAAATTTCTGTTCATGTAGCTATTCGTTTCATAGTTGGGAGGTAAGTAGAAATATCTATATGATATGACCTCCATTCCGTTGCCATTTGTAAGTTTTAAAATATAAACTTATACTAAGTACAATTACTATGCACACGAAAAAATCCAAAGAAGTAAGTTTTAAGTATTTTAATAGTTAAAGCCGGTCGTGGCGCAGAGGGCCAGCATCTGACTGTAAATGCCTCCGGTTGTGGGTTCGTTCCTACTCGGGGCAGTGGTTGTATTTAAAAATTATTTTCACTTCCTCGCTCTGGTAAGGCAAAAAGCGCGGCGTTCAGTTTCACAACTCAACACTTAATGTCTTGAATTCGGTGGAACTAGGTACTTTCTGTGTACACTGCTATATGGGATGAAAAGCGTGAAAAAAAATTATTTTGGCTATTTGCAATTATTTTTTGACGTCGGCTTACCTTTATAAACATGGCAATATACACATCGCCACTGGTTATATATATATATATATATATATATATATATATATATATATATATATATATATATATATTTTATACTACACCTGTTTTCCCCAAGGTACCCGTATGCCAAATTTCAACTTTTACCTTTCCAGTAGTTACATCTGAGCGTTGTTTATTACTCAGCGAACGCAAAACAGAGTCTATATTAAATAAAATCATCGTAAAAAATTTTGGTCGCACTTAACTAGGCATTTTATACCATTGGGTGCGGGTTGAAATTTGATTGCTTTTTTTTTTAAATAATAAAATATTTTAATAATTTAAATCCGACGGCGTTGAGTTCCGCCATCTCGAATTTGGGCAGAAAGTAGCGAACTGGTCTTTCTTTATATAACATAGGTTCTCTCTGACCTTACAATGTGGGATGAAGCGTGAAGCTGCAAAAAGCAATCAATTAGTACAGTATTATATTTTTATACCTTGAAACAATATATATATATATATATATATATATATATATATATATATATATATATATATATATATATATAAATGCAAAGTTGGTAATGTGTATATCACTTTTTTGCTGTGTTAAACGCTTAATTTGTTTAGTACCTATTTAATTAATGTATTTTATGTCTTATAAAATACATTTTTTAAAAAACAATCACGAAAATCATTTTAACACACCGGAAATCGAACCTGCGCCTCTTGGAAACCGTCCAAGCGCTCTGATTGCCATAAGTCATGCGTTCTACATTAAGGTATTAATGTAGAACGCATGGCTTATGGCAGTCAGAGCGCTTGGACGGTTTCCAAGATTAATACCTTAATAGACCGTGTCCAGGAGGTGCGGATTCGAGTCCCGGGACTGTTAAAAAGATTTTTGTCTTTTAAAAAATGTATTTTATTAGAAATTAATTATTTAATTTCTACAAGAAGTACAAAGATGTATGAATGTATATTCATTAACACAACTTTGTACTTCCTGTATGTTAATCATTATGATCTTCATTTACGGAACAGAAGATCAAAACATTTTGTTTTATTTATTAATGTATGTATATATACTTTACTATAAATATTTTACGAAGTATTAGTTATGGGTTCGATTGCAAACGAGGGCAATGAGTATAGTATAGATATTCAAATTATTCTCGTTTCCTCCCTCTGGCAAGACAAAGTGCAGCGTTCTACCACTCAACACGCAATATACCTGTCTGGAATACGGGATGAAAGCGTGAAGTTAACAAAAAATACGTAATTTCTAACTAAATTCATATTTATACTATTTATATATAAATACACTTTACAACGACAAATAAAATTTTTGTCATCCTTACTCGTTTCCTGTATACTTTTTACAATATTTACATTTATCATTTATCAAGTTGTTGTTGCTTTATTTACTAGTCAATTAGTCGTGTTTATACGTTTTTGTACATATTGACGTATAAATAAATAAATTAAAAAAAAAAAACGTTTTTATTTCTTGCAACTCATGTACATTAAATGACGTAAGAAATTTTGGATAAATTGTTCATTATTTATAGTTTGTTTTTTCTATGCTTATTAGCACTACTCTGCACGTCCACAGTACACCTCCAGGTCTCCTCCGATGATACCCAGTTTTCTCTGGAATAGGCTTTTTGATTCCAATTTACACCATCTATTTTTATTATATCGTCTTCCCATCTAGCTTGTCTGCTTTTCTTTCGCTAACCTTGAGGGCCAGGCCATATCGTCACCTCTTTCGTCTATTTCTGGTCTTGTGGACGTGCTACATGCCCGATCCGTTTCCATTTTATAGCAAGTGCTTGATTTAGTTACGTATTGAGTTATATTCGTTTCTAGATGTTACTTCTTTAATTAAGAATATTAAGATATTAGAATACTTGTATATTATTTTTCACTCACACTTTCAACACTCACTTCACTTTCAATAAACACGCAATGTTTCGAATTCGGCGGCAAGAGACTTGACACTATGTACTTCCTATATACCTTGGTACTTGGGATAAAAGCGTGAAGGTAAAAAAAATACTAATGATTCTTAAATCATCAGAAACTGGACAACAAATAAACTTATCGCCAGGTTTTGTTTACAAATTTGGACGGTATTTATATTTGTAAAATAAAAAAAAACTTGTCTTTACACTAGGTACTTCCTGCCTTCCCTGCTATGCGGGTTAGAACCTTGAAGCTGAAAAAATATATATTATGTAGGGGAATTGATATATCGTAGTTTGTATATAAAGGTGATTAGAGATTTGTATCCTAGTTGAGGGAAAATTTATATTTAAATAATAAGCGTTCGTGGTTATGAACAATATGTCTTTAAGTAATGCCAAGTATGTTAGTCTTTAGCTTTACGCTTTTATCCCGCATATTGGATAGACAGGAAGTACCTTGTGGCAAAACACGCCGTACTCCGTTATCCGCCGAAATTCAAGACATTGAAGAGTGGCTGAATGAACGCCGCGCCTTATCTTACCATAGCGAGGAAATGACAATAATTTAAATATAAATATTTCTCAGAGTAGGAATCGTATTCATAGCTGATCGTGTTTAAGGTCAGCGTGCACTGCGCCACGAGCTGTCTAAGTAAGATAAACAAACTATTACTTAATACTTAATATTTTATAAAAAAAGCATTATTTAATATTTTTAGAATACTTGACGATTCTAATTGGGTTTAGTAAACGGTTACAGATAAACCATTGCCTACTTTTTATTTTAACTTAGTCAGAGATAGTGGAGCGCCACAAACTACGGTCCTTAACCTCTTCATATACGTCCAACGGGGGGTCCTCATGCTTTTTACGTGACCCTCCTCCAATATATTTGATATTGTGTTTTCAAAGGTCACCCAGGATCGCTTCATATTGCCTAGTTAGTTAATAAAAATCTTTTAAGGTCTGGATGAGTTCTTCATGTCACATTCGTACAATATCTGTTTGCAACACAGTCGATAAAATATTCGATAAAAATATATTAAACTTATTTTTTCGCTCTAGTAACAACTAAAACAAAGAACAGCGATGAGCTCCGTTATTTAACGTGTAATGTTTCGAATTCGGACGGAAAGGGTTTTTGACTACTGTTCTATGCGGGATAGAGAATGAAGCTTCAAAATAAGATTATAAATCAGCAAAACATATATTAGGACTGGAAAATAAAAGAGCTCGAACCTCTCGATGTGTTTTATTTCACACAATAGAAAGAAAGAACTTTTGAGAATAAAATCTCTATATATATTCGTGAAATTATAAACTTTTCTTATTGAAATTCTTAGACAGCTAGGACGCAACAAAGGACCTAATAGTTAGTAGACCCGTTGAGTTCGCCTTTTATGTAGGCTTTTATATTTTATATCTTCAAATTTATTTTCTTGATTATGACTGACACTCCGTTTCTCTATATTTAAATAACATTCTTATATATCTATACATATAAATAATATTATTGTGTCTGTTTGTAACGTTAAAATAACCATTTTTTAGCAAAATCATCTTTTTTTAATATTTCTGTCTGAACAGATAGATGTTCTGGCTAATCTCCGGAAATAAAAAGTCATCAGTTAAACGGTAACTGATTTTGATGGTACTTTTTATTTTAAGATTATAAATTAAATATAATAAATTCAACGCCGACAAATTCGCGAACACATTTAGTTGATATAAGATCGTAATTTCTTTTAGCTTTTTATTATGTATAAGGAAACAGCGCTCGCTATAAGAAACGGATCCTTCATACAGTATTTTAATATTTCAACTTTATACATATGGTATATAGATCGATAGAAAAATAATATATTTTTAGGACGATCGGTTAGCAATTTTTACGGCAATTTTCAGTTATACATTTAGGGACGTAGATCTTGCCATACTTTGACTAATATGATTGGAAAAACAAAAAGCTCATACATTTTTCTTAGTAGAAATTGTACTAACAACCTTTAAACAACCAACCATTGAGAGTATGTACACTTTTGTTTTTTTTACAGCTTCAAGCGTACATTTATCCCATAAAGCAGGTTAGTCAATAAGAATCTAATATCAAAACACTCCGTTCTGTAATTTTAACCTGTGTTCGAGGCATTACGTATTGTTAAGTTTTTTTAGACTCACGCTTTTACCCTCATAGCAGGGTAGACATACTAGTAGGTGGTTTATGTCCCTTTTAACTACATGAATAGTGCCAAGAAGTACATCAAAGTCAACAGCAACTGCTGCTGCAGTGAGTTTGGTGTAATCCATTGCACACCAAATATCTTCAGTTATATTTAGCAGCGCTCCAACTGTGCTGTGGAGGGGACGGATACTGATAGGGGCACAGTAGGCTTGACTTGAGACTTGAATAGGATAGGAAGTATAGGGCGCGAATCAGTGGGGTTAGAGGGATTAGAAATTATATATATATATATATATATATATATATATATATATATATATATATATATTTACCTAGTAATGAAAAATTCGAAGCCCTCCAGGGTTGGGAGGAGGTGTACCTTTGTTTTGTTTCAGAGTACCCATTTTAGAAGTTGCTAACGATTTTCGATCTAGTGTAAGCTAGGATTGGAAACCTATTTAATTGCTGTCACAGACTATGTATGTTTATACCAGGTCAGTCCCAGAGGCAGTATGTCAGTCGTTATTTGCAAACAAATTGGACTAAGCCATTTCGAGTGTAATTTAAAGATAAGCAAATAAAATATTTAAAAAATTAATAAGCAATCATTTTCAATATTTTAATGGTTTTTTCAATTTTATGTATATACAAGTGAAATAAAATTAAAATTTTGTGTAGTATAGATATTTCATATACTATGGTTATTTTATCGATCAAAAGTACGGGTAAAGTAACTTTAGAATATTATAAAGAATAAACAGAATGTATTTAAAATTACAACCATTAAAATGATATATTAAAATTAAAATAAGTTTAAAAAAAAATGTTTGTTTTTAAATATTAGTAGCCTGATTTTTATACATTTTAAATGAAACTATTTTAAAAGGATTAATCGCGTATACTTTACAGACTACTTGTACACTGTTGTGTTAGTGTAGTAGAAGTTGCAGTCCTACATGTAATAGGGCGGCCGAATTTGTCAACGTCGATGACGTCTTGCGTCGTCGGGCCGAGTCGTTCTCCATAGTTTTCACTCAATACTTAAAGAGATTTCAAGTTACAACGTCCTGAATGTCAAACCAGTTGCGAGGCATTTATAGGGAGGCAGCATGCGGCGGTCAAGTCAACCTATGTTCTAATGTACAAATATATATGATGAGCCGCATATAAAATAAATATGATGTTTGGCTTTATGGCGAATATTGGCACAATCTTATACAAATGCAATTCTAATAAGAATATAAATACATGAATAAATATGTATATAAATTTATGTATAAGTATATCACTATATAGTGGATTTATGTGATAGAGACACACCACGCCACCGGACTTTCGCTTTTCGGCGAGCTTATAGCTTGCTGATATTCGCTGTCGACGGCATAATGCAATGTTGCTGAGCGTCACTGAGGCTGATATAATTAACTTAGGTAAACTGTTACGAAGATGTTGTTCGATTATATCATGACTGATGCTTGTACAGCGTCAGATGTTGATATAACTTGTGACACGCGACCATCGGGGTTCGGTGAGCATTATAGCTTACGTATAACTGATCTCAGTGGTGCGACCCGACGTTACTTAGTATCACTGAGGCTAATGTTCTTAGGTTAGGTGAACTGCTATGCGGTGCCCCCGTGTTGGTGGATTCTCTCACCAATCGTAACAGAGTCCAATTGTAAAAAGCGCAGAGGGTCATAGCGGTGAGGGCAATATGACGACATCGTATGCTGTCATGGACGGCGGCTTCTCTCCTGGCGGGTGAACCGCCTTGGGAGCTGCAGGCTGAAGTGTTCGCCAAAGTTCACGCATTCCACGTAAGTGTGCGGTCGCGATGAGAGCTACCATCGAAACTATCAGGAGAGAGTGGATCAGGAGCAGAGCGGATAAAGCCCTGATCCGACGATGGAAGGAAGACTTGGAGTCCCCGGTGGCAGGCCTAGCGACGGTAGAAGCAGTTCGCCTTTATCTTGAATATTGAGCCACGAGAAGTTTCAGGATCCTGATGTTCAGGCTGGTGCAGGTGCTAACAGGGCATGGTTTCTTTGTCAAATACCTGCACCAAATTGCATGTTGGGAGTTCTCGCCGGAGTGCCTAGAGTTTAATGCGCCTGTCGATTCGGTGCATCACACTCTGGCTGAACACTCCGCTTGGACCTTACAGCCATGTCTTGGTGGCTGTAGTGGGTAGGGATCTCTAACTATCCAGTGTGGTGGGGGCCATGCTGGATAGTGAGAAGAATGGGTCTGCAATGGTCTCCTTCTGCGAGTATTTTTCGCAATGAAGTAGGCCTCGGTGCGGGTGCGCGAGTCCATCGCACATGAAAACCCGCTTCGCTATTGCAGGCCAGGAGGTAGAAGATGGCAATATGCGCATCTCCAACTCTCCTTGCTCTAGAGGAGCTACTGCGGAATCGTCATTGTGATCATCCTACAAGTCACCAGGCCTGCGGGTTTCTGGTGGAAACCCTGGAGCACCCTAATGGTAACGGTGGCCTGCAATAGGTGGGCCGTACACCGAGGCGTCATAGTGACATGCGCAAGCGATCCTGCGGCGTCTCAATCAGATGGAGAAGGTTTTCGCTGGTTTTAGTGGGTAGTATTGGGTTTACTAATGAGTCTCACAGTATCTACTGTCCGTGGGGCATGCCTTGCGTGCGAATGTTCTGGCTAAATTGCATTTCCCAGCTACAAAGAAAAAAGGTAAACTGCTATGGCGATGTTGGTCGGTTGTATATGTTGTACGGAATGCTGTAGTACGTAATGGTGTTCGACTGTTTGTCTAGCGCCTTGTTTAGTAATAGAACGCATAATGTGATAAACGACTGTCAGTGTTCAGCAAATATAATGCTGATATCTGATGTTGTTCACAAAAACCAATCCACGGCTTGTATTGGTCTCGCAAACCAATCAACGACATATATTGGTCTCACAATCCAATCTACGACTTACATTTGTCTCACAAACCAATCATCATCACAAATCTATCTTAAAATAAACCATTGAAAAGATAACTAATAATTGATTGCTTGCAAAGGCATTGTAAGTATCATATACGTTTACTAATCCATTGCGTCCCGGAGGGTTCTATACCAAGGTTTTAAGAATCACGGTCGGTCGGAATTCACGGCTAGCGGAGGGGTGGAGCTGCCTTGACTATCTTTTTTCTTAAGATGAACCTCTCTTTTCTTAAGAAGACCTCCAATGGTTCGAAATATGTGGGAGAAAGATAGGACGCTCCTTGGGCTTGCCCTTGGACAAGCTGTGGGTGATCTCAAAGGAAATTTAATAAATGGTATTTCTAATATATAAAACCCTATCTGATGGCAAATAAAAACATATACGAATCGATACATTTTAATGGCAAATATAGTAATAAAGAGGATTACCTTCTGATGGCTAATCATATAAATTTAATATACTGCAAATGAATTTCCTAAACTAAAAGATTTTGTGTTATATACGAACACAAAAATAAATGTGACGTATCCATAAGCCAAGGCATGTTTTTATTAATATAGTATTTATTTATATTTAATGAAGGCAGATAAACGTTTCATACTGTAGTGCTCGATACGTTAGGTTTTCGAATATCAAAATTAATCTGCTTATAATAGTTTCAACTCTCCCAACTTATATCCCAAATATCTCAATCTATACCAGATCAATGGTTATTTATTTTGATTTCTAAATAAATTACTAAATTTCATATAAAAACATACTTTAAAGTACAAAACCAGAAACAGACCTAAAAAAACCACGACTAATATAAAGAGATAGTACATATTTTTAAAAGTTTACTTACATTTTTTTAATTTACTGTTAATATTTCTCCGCTTCGATAAAAAGCAAAAAAAAAAACGCGGCGTTACGTTCCACAGAATGTCTCTTTTTCAGGCGGAAAGCAGTCAATGGAGTATCTTGACACTGGGTTGTCTCTTAACTAATCTGCCATATGGTATAAAGCGTGAATTAGCTGCTTTTTTTATTAATTCTTACTGTAACACAATTAGGCACTATAAAACTAAATTTGACATTTTACCACGCTTGTATTTGATTCTAGCCAATACTATTGTATTATTCAACACGATATATCCCAATGAAAGCTCTACAATACCGCATTATTTGGTGCACTAATTAGCATTAATTTTAAAACTTGATTTGGTTATACATATTATGATTATTATCCAGTAAGTATCACAAATCCACATCAGAGTTTGAAGCTTTAATTATATATTTGAAAGTGTTAGACTAGAATGTATTTAGAAAGAAAGAAAAAATAGCGCCTGACTGCTAACAAAATGGTCGTGGAATCGATCTCCATTATGGGGTATAATAATGTTAGTGTAACAGTGGAATAACTATGAGAACGTTTTTGATCTTAATCGTTATATTTTAAAGAAAACTAGTCTTCTTAGAAATTATGATTTGCCTTTTCTCAATAGATGCTTATATAAATCGACAATTAAAGCCATAGTAGTCTCTTTTACTCATTGTCGTTCTTACCGAATAAAACCTAGTTGAAAGTCAACTAGTAGGATGTATTCCGTCCCACCTATTTTTGTAATCCTGACGTTACTATTATTATTTCAATACATTTCATTTGTGTATTCTAATAATAATATTAAAAACTAATTAAATTATACCATTTTAATAATATATCAATGTTGTTCATTTTTATTTCTGTTGTTCATTTTTATTTCGCTTAAAGTGTGTTGAGTGGTGAAAATCAACGCTGTGACTTATATGAGATTGATTATATTTATATATTCTTATAATTTCCTATAAACTAATAGGAATTGGATCCATAACTGACGTTGTTCTTATGTGCCACAATGCCCTCAAGATTCACATGACTCCTTTTTTAATTAATTTACTTTTCAAAGATATACATATAGCATTGTACTCCATTTGATATATGCATATATTGTGAATGAAATTTATTTAAAATAATATATTCATACGTTTATACCACAAAGCAGGGTAGATAGAAAGAACCTAGAGTCAAGACACTCCGCACTCCGCTTTCCGTCGAAATCTAGACATTGCGCGTTGAGTGGCGGAACATAATGCCGCGATTGGTCTTATCAGAATGAGGAATTTTAATGATAAATAAGTAAAAATATTTTATTCCGTACAAAAGAAATACAAAAAACTATACACAAAAAATAGTACAGAGTGTGCAAAAAGTGTTAAAGAGACGAAAATAAGTGGGTAGTTACATAAATAGTTGTAGAGTACTAAGTGTTAATTACGCTAACATTTTCGACTTTTTTGTTATCTTTAGGCTCTTTAGAGATGTCTTTGAGATTATACTAGATGTGCTTGCAATTTTACCCATGTAGAGTTCAACATTTTTGCATCTTTATTATATGATTAAAAATTATACAGTAAAAATAACCTTATTAGTATGTATGTAGTAGGTGCCAGCGAAAGTATCTTTAAAATAATTTCAGCCATTCAAGGGACAATTTAATCGAAACAAGCAGACAGGAAAAATGTACAAAAGAATGTATATAAATATAAATATAATTCTAGTGTATTTACAAGCAAATACTCCAATTATGTTTATTTGTATAACTATGTGACTTGAACCTGGCTCTGATGTACTTCTGTATATATGTAAAACTTATATATTATTGTTGTTATAATCAACTCAGTTCAAAAGGACTAATTAGATTCACTACGTTCATACTCATACATTTCTTAGTAAATTTTAATATTATAATTTAACTTGTTTACCTACGTACTAAGCTAGTTACAAACGCGATTAATATATTTTTTTAGCTTCACGCTTTTATTGCATAGTAGGGTTGACAGAAAGTTTTTAGTGTCTAGACACTCCGTAGGCCGCTTTTCGCCAAATTCGAGACATTCGAGACATATATATATATATATATATATATATATATATATATATATATATATATATATATATATATATATACATACATATGCACATTCACATGGTAACTGACAATACTGACATTTTGTTAATTGACGATTATTCTATTTGAATAAATAACATTTTGATTTTATCCCGCTTTGGTATTGGGTGGTATGTACGACTATTTGCTTGTTTAACCTAACAAAGTGGTCTGTTGTAAGAAAGACCCCCTGTGTTATTTTTATTCAGTATTTATCATAGTTACTGATATATTTTTTATAAGTAAAATAAGAATTAGTTTTGACTAAAGTTGTAATTTATTTCTTTATATATGATTTATTTTATCTGGTATGTTAAAACGCAGCGATGAGGTACGCGAACCGACATGCAATGTCTCGGTTTCGGCGGGACTCGTTTCGGACTTCCTATCTACCCTATCTGCTATGCGGAGTAAAAGCGTGAAGCAAAAAAATATAAATAAAATAAATATTTCCCTTTACAATATTATTTTTGATATACACTAGTTTATAGTAACCAATACGTTCGAAAATCAACGCGTACTTTACGCGTGAACGGTTCAACTATTGAAAATAAAATAAATTTATTTATATTGAGATAAGCTACTATATTACAATTCGTCGAAATAGTTGTAAATCTCAATTCTACCAACATGAGAATACAAGGCAGTGCTAATAAAGCATGTTGTGTATCTGACTTATTTACGTTTATAGCAGAATACATTGGTCGTGTCAAACGCGTGAATGTGTATATACGGTCTAAGTTAGGTAAATACGCCTTTTATGAGGAGAAATGTTAGGCTTAAGTGTAGGGTTAGGGTTATTTGATACCTTTGTCAAATAACATTTGAAATTATGATACGGAATGGTTTCATATATTGGGTTATTTGAATGAAAGATAGAAGTTATTGGCAAAACACTTTGCTTTTCATTATTTGCATATTATGATTTGTCTTATAGTTTCACGCTTTGTCCTGTATAGCAGGGTAGTCCGAGACAACGCCCAACGCAGTATATATATATATATATATATATATATATATATATATATATATATATATATATAAATATATATAAATATATATATATATATATATATATATATATATATATATATATATATATATATATATATATATATATATTAGCACATGAATATAACAACATCATAGTACCTATTCAAAAACCAGCAAATCCTTTACGATGCGATACGACCAACCAAAAGCCTTCTAAAAGGCAGAATCTGAGACAAGATTAGAAATTTATATGAGTAATACATTAAATTTAAAATAAGTTTTATGAATATTCTTAATGGTTATAAATAAAATATTAGTTTTTAAATATAAATTACATCCTCTTAATTATAAAATCTGCAGGTTTAAATTATGAACTCTTTCCGCAAGTTTTATTTAACTTGCTGTGTTAGTTAGTTAGTATATATAAAATATTTCAAGCATAACGTACTAAAGTTTGAATTTCGACTTCTATGCTGATTACAATGAAATGACAAATATCATCATTATTATCGTTGAACTAAAATGGCCGCCGCAACAAAATGGCGGATTAAAAGTTTTGCGCAATACACCTTACACGGATATCAAAAGATAGGTTTTACTTGTTAGAATATAAAGAATACGTTATGAAATTTTTTAACTATATATTATTACAAATTTGTAAGCAAAATATGACATCGCTCATATTTTTCTTTCTTTTTCTATATCACTATTAAAAAAACCCAAATAAAAAATTCTTGGCTTCTTATGTTGGACATGGTTAGGTCGTCAACACGGTTGTCAGTTCGATTCTCGCTTCGGGGGAGTGATTATATTTAAAATGATCTTCATTTTCTCTTTCTTGTAAGATAAAGCGTGGCGTTGAGTTCTGCCGCTCAACTTGTAATATATTCTTGACACTAGGTTCGGCCTGTGATATAAAATCGATGAAGGTGTTAAAAAATTAAGCTGCCTTTCTCTTGAAAAAAAAATTTCTTTTAATTTTCTAAATGTGTAATTAATATAATTTTATTTAATACAAAATACGTAATTACTAATAACAAGATATATATGTATATACTATATTCTAACAACGTAGCTATTTTCCTCCTATTCTTAGGTGTTCTCTTTGTTTTCATACAAAACTTCATATCCATCTTGGAGTAACGTCGAACATTATTATGCTGGGGTCGCTTCAAGAAGTATTGGGGCAGAAGTAACGAAATTATTACAGTAAACCTTTAACAATGTAGGTGGTTAGCAAACTTGCACGTGCGAAAACGTATAATCTTATTAAGTTGACATGTTCGGGCATAAATATGATGTTGACACTTTCATTTTATGGACATTTGCCTTACTTTGTAGTGAAAATTTGAAATAACTTAACTTAAATTATTATAACTTAATTTTATTCAACACTTTGAAAGTAGTAAAATATACAATATGTATTTTTTATTCTATTCGGATATTAGAAAACGGAGTGTCTTGACACTAGGTTGGTTATAAAATATTATTAATATCGTTATGGCTTATTGCCTTATACCTTATGTTCGGGATTCGATTTTTAGTCAGAGTAATCAAGATCAATAATTATAGAACGGACTGAACTATGATAACACATGTCTCTATTTTATTTATATTATTTGTAATTATTAAATATAAAACATTTTATACTTTCATAAATTTTATTTACGATTTGAATTAAATAGAACTCACTTATTTCTTAGCCTAGGCTTATGAATCTCTTTAAAAATATAATATAAACAAAAAACTTTATCAATAGTATATTAAAATATATGTTTTTTTATATAAAACTCAATATTAATAATTCATTCCTTTCGTAAATCCTTGTACAGCACAATGCTGCAATTATTGTCATTCTAAAAGACACTGTAGAGTGTCGAGACGCAACAAAACGTTTCCGGCAGGAGCGCCGGTATTACAATGACATTGTACTTTACATTTCACTTGTATTTCAGATATTTTGCACTGAGATTTTGTGAATTTTACAAATATAACACAGGTCTCCTTGAAAATCCGAAATGAACGACAATAATAAGTTAACTTAGTAATTTCATTTGACTGAGATGGTATTCGGGCATTACAATAAACTTTTTAACTAATTAATTTCACATGGATCAAAAGCATTTTTCTTACTTTAATAGATAGCCTATTTAAACTTTCTAATCACCAATTAATATAAAAATGTCAGTATTGTAAGTCTTAAAAACTGCGCTACGCTAAGACAGTTCTACTGAAAGGAGCTGGGAAGTAGCTTAACAGTTGCTGCTTGAAAACAAGGTAAACAAGTTATTTCTGCTTCTCGTATTTATATCGTGTCTAACACAAATTTTAAAAATAATTATGAACGATTAATCGATTAATATGAGAAAAACTTGCAACTCTATTTTGGCTCATTTCTCGCTACCAGATCTGAGCATATCACAATATTTTCACAGTATTAACCTGATGATCCGTGCCCGGATCACGAGAAATTAATAAGCGTTCAAATATTAAGCGTTCCGTAATTATCTTTTATTCTATTACGATTTAAAAATATGTTTTTATTCGATTAATTTGCAGTTTAAAATATATTGAATGAGCTACTATTATTATATATTCAAATTATAGTCCATAATATTTTTGAAAAATAGTAAATCACCGTCGATCGATTGTGAGTTCGATTTTCACTCGAGAAAATTTGCTCGTTCTGGTAAAACAAAGCGCAGCGTTGAGTCCCGCAACTCAACTTACAATGTGTCGAATTCAGCGGAAAGCGGAGTACGAAGTGTTTTGCAACTAGATACTTCTTTTCTAACTTGCTGAGATAAAAACGTGAAGATAAAGAAAACCGTTTCAGCTATTCTCACTTAAATAGTTGTAGATGAAATTATATGTATTGTACGTCCATAAAGGATCCAGTGATCTTATTCATACAATATGAACTAGAATGATGTTATAATTGACGTGGCGACAGTATATTCGGTATTGAGCTGTTAATCTAAACAATAGGGTCGACTCGAGACTAAGACAGACAACCTTGTCTGTATTATGACCCACATTTAAGTATGAAAATATGATTTTTCTATATTTTTTAGGGTTATTTTATATTAGAGATGACAAAATCAAACAAATATAAATATATATATATATATATATATATATATATATATATATATATATATATATATATATATATATATATAAAATGTTCTAAAGAAAAAGATATGATTAATTAAATGAAAGAAACCTGTTGTGAGTTAATTGTGTGTTAATTTTTTAATAAAAAAATACAGAATGGAATCAAACCCACACCCAATCATGATTATAGCCAAACGTAATCCCATTGGGAGATTCGGATATTCACCGAATGGAACAAGTAACTAACTAACTTTTCTATATAGAAGGAAATTAGATACTTTTTAAAGACAAAAAAGAAACAAAAAAAAATTAAAATATTTCCCCTCCATCCCTTAGTAATTGGACGGAAGTTAAAATTCACTTTTAATTACACTTTAGATCTTGCAAAAATTCATTTCTTCGTTTTCCCGGAAGAGCAATAGGGAGGTGTCAGTGTCACCTTGATTTAGCATTATCGATTATACTCTTATTATTAAATTTAAGGCGAGTATTTTAATGATTTTTTTATTGAAAAAAATGAAATATAATTATTTCTTGCATTGCAGAAATACTATTTTACAAATTTTTGAAATTTGTTTTTTTATTGCACAAGAATAGATCCTACTATGACCTCATTATATAAGAGTTAGATGCATATTAAAACGAAAATACCGTCAAAACAAATCCCAGTACATTGATTCAATTGGGGTTGATTCCCACTCATACAAATAATTTTATATCATATCTCTTAATTTCTCGCTATTTAATTTAAGTACAGCGTTAAGTTCCGCAGCTTAACGGAATGTCTTGACACTACCTATGTGAGAAAACTGACTTGAATAATATATAAGCGGCCATAACATTAATGATCAAAACGTACAACATTTTGACAAAAGTAATTAGCGTTTTAATTTTATATACTGTTATTAAGTTTTGTATTCGCGATGAGTCGCGTCCTTTATCAGAGGCTGACGTAAAGTAATAATCTGTTTAAGCCGCGCTAGCCTTTACTAAATGAATTGGCAATTTTAGACGTTTTAAGTGTATTTAATTTTTTTACATATGTATCTAAGGAAGTTCGCATTCTGCCAAATTCGAGACATTGCGTGTTGAGGGGCGAAACTCTACGCCGCGCTTTGTCTTACCATAACTAGTAATTGAAAATAACTTAAATATGATCATTCTCCTGATCGTTCGCGTTTACAAACGCTGTCCAACTGCGCAGCGATATATATATATGTAAATAAAAATATATATTTTTTAGCTTCACGCTTTTTATCCCACATAGCAGGGTAGACAGAAAGTACTTAGCGTCAAGACACTCCGTACTCCGCTTTCCACCGAATTCGAGACATTGCATATTGAGTGGTGGAACTCAACGCCGCACTTTGTCTTACCAGAGCGAGGAAGTGAAACCAATTTATATATAATCACTCAGCCGAGTGGGGATCAAACCCCCAACCGATCATGTTACAGTCAGACGTTGTCACACTACACCACGACCAGCCTCAGCCTCCCTGCTATGCGGAATAAAAAGCGTGAAGCTAAAAAAAAAGAAGCTAAATAAAAATAATAATAAAAAAAATATAGTGTACCACTTTAACGAAAATAACTCGATTTTATTAGAAAATTTACCACAATTATTTTTTATATAGAAAGTTCCCCTATTTCCACCGAATTCGAGACAGGTCAACCGAGATCATCGTAAGAATAAATAAGAACGTGCTCAGGTGGTTTGGGCACGATGAGCGAAAAAGAAATGAAAGAATGGTAAGAAAGATTTATGAAGCCAAGGTACAGGAGGTCAGGGGAGACCTCGGTTGAGCTTTAGTTTAACTTACAATATTAATAATATTTTGGTATGGCTAAAGCAAAATTATACGATATGAAATGAATTAGCATAACGTGAACTTAAAAAATAAAAAAATCCACATAGCAGAGTAAACAAGAAGTACCTAGTGTTAAGACACTAGTACTCCGGTTTCCACCGAATTCGAGATATTGCGTGTTGAGTGGTGGAACTCAACGCCGCGCATTGTCTTACCAGACCGAGGACATTGTAAAACATATTGTTGTAAATACAAAGTTTTCACCCAAACAAAAAAGCAATCAATATGGACCAGCCAATATGTATATAAAAAAGGGCTTAAGTTATAGAATAGCGTATATAATTAAAAGAAAACATAATATTTTTTATTTTATTTTATTGTTTCCATATCAATATAATATAGTTACATATATCTAAGGTTATTTCTTTTTAAATGAAACTATTTTAAATTTATTAATTGCATATATATTGGTATTCGAAAATACAGCTCTGAAAACCCGACGTTTCGACCACTGTACTGTAGTCCGTAAAGTTTAATATTATATTTATTTTTAGGTACAAATTATAAAAGATATTGTGTAAATATATGTGCCATATGCCATTTTTATGTGTTTAATAAAAAGAAAGAACATTCATGACCTAGTAAGTAAATAACTTTAATGCAAAGGATTATGAATTTAAGCTGGCATTAATCTGGTACTGCTACAGACCGATTTCATTTGACCTCATTGTAGTTTTTTTAATATATATTATTGATATTTTATAAAAATTACTGTGAATCATAATTTCTTTTGTTTATAATTACTTATCTATGAAGGAAAAAAGACTATCGTGGCGCAGTGGCACAGCATCTAGCTGTAAGCCTGATTGCCTGATGTAAGCCTGATTATTCTGATTTCACGGGTAGGATAACGCGTGAAGCCGTTTTTTTTAATAACAAAGTCAAATCGAAGCTAGTGTTAAGACACTCCGTTAATCACCACAATTATATTATACGACGAATGATCTATGAAAAAATATCACCTTATACGATATCCCAATAATCATCTAAGATTATTATGGATTATATATTTTATACTTTAAATAATTTAATAGATATTCAAGAACAGTAAATTTTAATATGAAATATATGTAATTCAGATACACTTTACAGAGTATCATGTTCTACAACACGTGAAATATATAAAAGTAGACAAACTAAATAACAAGTGAGAAAACTTAGAACGGCAACGTTAAAAACATTTTCTATGGAAGTATCGTTGGAATATTCTTGACAGACATTGGAATATATTTATGTTTTTATACTATCTCTTTTATAAAGTGGATTTCCGTATTCATCTGTCATCCCGCTCTTTATCGAACGACTCGTTGTACCGAGAAGTCGTTTAATTTACTTTTAAACCATGTCAGGAGCGTTTATAATGTAGATATATTGAATTTGCTACCAATTTATTGTTTTTTTGAATGAAATAGCTTGAATAATATAAAAATATCGTTTACGGTCATGTAACATAGTGTCTTATGTAACGTTATTATAGATATTTTCTTTGTGATAGCGGTTGAAGTTTCAAGAGGGTAGTGGGTTCGGTATTTGTATAGTTTTTTGTAATTACAGTTTTAGTTTGTGGCTCATTTCGCCAATATCAAATTGTATATATATATATATATATATATATATATATATATATATATATATATATGTATGAGGAAAAATCAATTATTGCTCGAAGCATTTTTGTATTTCAATTTAATTAATATATTGCGTGTAAATATTAGAAACTCATGTATTTATTTATATATTTATTAGGACTTAGGTTGCAACATTTTAGGTTAACTAAGGTTGATAAAAATTTATTTTATCAATCTACCGTCATCTGTTTTTCAATAATTTCGTGTAATGCCCTGGATTCTTGCAGAATGAGCTGAATTTTTAATATTTTTTACAAGGTCCCAGTTTTATAGGGTCCCAGTGTGGTAGTGGTAGAAAGTGTTCAACCAGCATCTCTATCTGTTCAACCATAATCTCTAATTAGAATATCCGTCTAAATAAAATAAAATTGTCAATTAGAATAAGAATGTCTATCTATCAAAAAAAACATGTTCTATACTTAATCGATCATTATGCGATTATTTTGTATTACTTGCATGTAGTTATATTATAGATTACCAAAGTACTTATTACAAGGCAAAGGGTACGTCGTTTAGTCCACATTAGTATGAAAATGTACTATCATGACATCGATTTCAAATTGCCATGGATGTCGAGATCCATTTAGCTGTTGGCAGAATTTTGAACCGCCTTAGTGTGGGATTTAGCTTGGTTTATAACCAAATACACTCAGGGATAAAATTCATAGAATAAAATTTAGCTTGCAAGTATTTGAAAATATTTTATATTGATTGCTTTTTATACAAGAAAACATTTATTACTTTCAATTATTTAAAAAAAATGAGTAAAATAAAGAATATAATATGTAAAAATATCGATTTCAAATTTAATACCTATATACAATTAAACCTACATAGAAACCGCTCTGCTAAGATAGAATACGGCGTTGAGTTCCACCACAATACATGTCAGTAGAGTATCTAAACATTAGGTTATCTTTCACCTTGTAATGTAAGATAAAGTGTTAACTGATTTTTATCAGTTTAGTATGAAAAAAAAAACCGAATAATGTCACACTACGTAATATATTCTCTTTTACACGATTCACAAGAAACCACTTTTATTGAAATATAGGTATCAATAGTAAAATAGTTTATCAGAATGAATAAATTTCAACGTTGAAAATTTTGCATTTGTTGAGATAGTATGTCTTTTCTATCCCCGCTGACGGATAAAGCTTAACTTTCCCATCCCTTTTGTGCATTCAAGTAATTTATGAATAAAATTGGATTTCTTCGGTTTCTGTGAAGGTGCAAAATGTATCACACTCTTAAGAATATTTTCAAGTAAGTTTTATGGAAAACCTTTTATAGTTATCAATTTTTATAATATTATATATTTTTTTTTATTCTAAATTAAAATTAGTCTAAGTTACTACACCTTCATCCGTTAAAGTCCCGTCAAAATAATGCCCTTATTATATCAATTTTGATATTTGTGAAAATAGTGCTAAATTTATCTGCAATATTAATTCATTGTATTTAGATTCACGTTTTTATCCCGTATAGCAGAGAAGACAGAAAGTATTTAGTGTCAAGACACTCCGTGCTGCGCTTTCCGTTCGAATTCTGCGGAAATTACGTGTTGAGTGGTAGAACTCAACGCTACACTTTGTCTTACTAGAACGAGGAAATGAAAATAATTTAAAAATCCACCACTCTCCCAAGTGGGAATCGAACCCACAGTCGATCGCGTTTACAGTCAGACGCTGTTCCACTGCGCCGCAACCGGCCTCTTTAATTCATTGTATCACGTACATATATTATTCTTAAGGTTTAATACTGATGATATGTAAGATATACACTTATTACTATGCCAGGATCGTATGTGAGAATATTGGGGCTGATATAACGTGATTACACACTAATAATGTTACGTATTTATGATCTAGCACGAATAGAGATATAGTTGATTTAAATAGCTTTTAATATTAAATGTTTTGAGATTATTATGCATTTCGACTATTTCTGACCATCAGACTGAAGTGATAAGTTTGACTATAAACGTGAACGGTTTTAGGTCCTTGCACGGTGACAAAGCGCAGCGTTAAGCTCCGCTATTATACATGCCATTTTTCGAACTTAGAAAGATAGTTGAGAACGGTGTAACTTAGCTGTGACCAGCCGAAGTTGTAAAAAGATAGAAAATTATTCATGCAAAATTTCTATGCCAATAGATAATATATTCCTGAAGTTAATTTTTCATTCACAACGTGTTACATCTGAACACGACATATCGTTTAAAAATGGAAAGAGCTGGAAAGCTTACAAAAAATATATATATATATATATATATATATATATATATATATATATATATATATATATATAATAAAATATAGTCTATCTCCATTCTCCTTTGTTAGTTACTGACACTTTATCTATGTTTATCTAAACTAATAAATATTTAGATTTTATTAATAAAAAAATTGAAAATAATATATAATTATTGGATATTTTTGTATATATGTTTTACATTTTTGTAATTATTTTTTTGCATTATGAACAGTTCTGTAAAATAAAAGCATTGCTGTGTGAATGGTACAGGCTTGTTATTAAATGTTAAGGCCAGATATTATTTCATATTATTTTGACGTTATATTAGACAAATAAAAATAATTGGAAGTTAATTTCATTGAATGATTATACTTAAATTATTTTCATTCACTCGCTCTTGTGAAAAATCCGCGGCGTTGAGTTCCACTATTCGATACGCAATGTCTTGAATTTGATGGAAGTGGAGCATGAAGTATACACTAGGTACTTTCAGTCTGCCCTGCTATGCGGGACAAAAGCGTGAAGCTAAAAAAAATCATCCCTGTTTACAATGTCAGCAGAAAATAAATGACTGAGCGTAAAGTAAAGAAATAAAAAAATATATGAATATTTTTTTAAATATAAAATGAGTTTCTACAGTATAAGATAAATAATAATGCATTTTATTGGTATTGACTAACCCTTATGAGGTCGGTGGTGGCCTAGTAGGACAGCAGCGTCTGGCTGTAAATGGTATCAGTTGTGGATTTGAATTCCACTCGAAGAAATTAAAAATGAAAGAAGCAAGACAAAGCGCGAGTTCCGTGACTCAACAAGCAATGTTTCGAATTTAACGGAAAGTGGAGCAAGGAGTGACTTGACACTAGATATTTTCTGTCTACCCTGCTATGCGGGATAAAAGCGTGAAGCTAAAAAAAGTGTAAACTAACCTTTATATTACTAATACTCTATCAGTTACGTTTTAACAAAAAATATTATTAAAAAAAATGTTTAAATATGAAAAATCAGGTAGAAATCTTAAACGTGACTGGAGACTACACAATTAAAACTGAATATAAAACGTCCACTGTCCTATTAATTTCTCAGAGGATTTTATTGCTTTACTGGCTCTTCGTTAACTCCAATGTCATCTAAATTAAAAATGGAACAGATAAAAATAGCTGTTCAAAATTTTAATAGTCTAATTTAACTTTTTAACAAAGAATATAAAGGAGACTTGACTCGAATTTTATGTGGTTTTTGTATCGTGCCAATAAAAAAAAAATATTTTATTACTGCAGCGATTTACTAGTACTGGAATTCCCGTTGACGTGTTGCCTCAGCAACATGTATGTCACTTTGGAAAAACGTATATATCAAACACTTGTTAGACTAGCTGACTGTAAACGTGATCGGTTGTGGGTTCGATCCCCGCTCGGAGGAGTAATTTTGTTTAAATTATTTCCACTTTCTCGCTCAGACAAAGACAAAGTCCGGCGTTGAGTTCCAGCACTTAACACGATATGTCTCAGATTCAGTATAAAGTGAAGTACGAAGTGTGTTGATTCTAGATATTTTCCGTCTAACCTGCATGCGGGATTAAAAGCGTGAAGATAAAAAAATGTTTTTATGCACTATTTCAAAAATCATATTACTATTTTGCACTTCTTCTCTATATATTTTTTTTCTAGACTCTCCGTAATTGGCGATCCACCGAATTCGAGACATTACGTGTTGAGCGGTGGAACTCAACGCCGCACTATATAAACTTCAAGTGTGCCAAATTTCACACTCTTCATTTCATATCATTTTCGTAAAAACGAGTACAAAAGATTTTACTTCACATATTGATATACAGATAATATCTAAAATATATAAAGATAAATATTTTAAACAAGTTACGGTTTTTATTATAACACTAAATCCAGGTATTACAAGTAATTTGCCAAGTAATTTGATATTTTCTTTCATAACGTACGAATTGCCATTTGCAATTTCATCTACGTTAGCTTTATTACTCTATTTTTCTTGAACTTGATGACTTTATTTTTCTTAGTCCCGATTGAAAAGCGTAATGTTGTTATATCCCGGCTTATAGGCATTTCAGGAAATACTCTCTCAGTACTATCCTATACTTCCCAAGAAATTTAGTATTTTCATTAAGTAACGAAAAAGTTTTAATTATACAAATATCTAGTGATTGGTAAAATTTTTCTCGTTTTACATAAAAGCTTAAACTTTAATGCAAAATAAGTGAATGCCTAGAGATCATTCTGAAATAATTTTAGACTGCTTTTGTTTGTAAAATATCCCATAGACCTCTCTATTAAGACCAAACGTTGTAACAATGATATAGAAATCTCGACGTTGCGGGGTTTTGATGGTATACAAAAAATAACTAAATACTTTACTAAATTGAAATTGTATACAATATTTTAAAATATTAACAAATAAAAAACAATCTTATCAAAATATTTACATTTCGTGAGCGATTTACTCATTATGGTAACTATTTTTTAAAATGCAACATAGCGCAGTGGGACAGTCTGTCTATACCCACACGCGATTCAACCATGCAACTATCGCATGTAATTTAATTCTAAGTTTAACCAATAATTTAATTATTAGAAAACATTTTTGAAAAAAAAAAACGTATAAAAATTTGAACGCAGCGGGACTCGAACCCGCGCCTCTTGGATACCGTCCAAGCGCTCTGACCGCTAAGCCATGCGTTCTACTACCAGCTGCGTCGAAATTATTATACGTTTTGTTACTACTTATTTATGTTGTTAGCATCTCTGTAGAGAGAGTTTTACAAATTTCTACTACTTAAAGATTATTAAGAAATAATCGTTTAACAAGAGAGATTGCTATTTTATTTTAATATTTACTATTTTTAAAGTGTTATACCACACTTAGGATTAGAAAACATTTTTGAAAATGCTAACAACATAAATAAGTTGTAACAAAACGTATAAGAATTTAAACGCAGCTGGTAGTAGAACGCATGGCTTAGCGGTCAGAGCGCTTGGACGGTATCCAAGAGGCGCGGGTTCGAGTCCCGCTGCGTTCAAATTTTTATACGATTTTTTCAAAAATGTTTTCTAATCCTAAGTGTGGAATAACACTTAAAAATAGTAAATGATTTTATTATTATATTTTCAATCTGGTATCCAAAATACAGCGTTGAGTTACGCCGCTCACGCAAATTCTAACATTATTACAATGTTAACTCCACATAGAGTTTGAATATAACACTCTTTAAGCCTACGATGTCTCGATTTCGGTCGATTAACGGAATGTCTTGACACTAGATTGTCTCTCGCCTACTTATGTGGGATAAAGCGAAAGAAAAGAAACCACTAATAAATATAAAAACTGGAATAAAATATATGATAAGCTAGTAAAACAAAACCCAAATTGAATAGGGGTCAATGACTTCGTCGACTATTCCTATATACACTAAAGGCATCTCAATTTACCAAACACGACAAATATATTGTGTAAATTGTAAACATTTGAATAGTCTTGTATTGGAAAATTTATTTGACGCACCTTTGATTTAGTACTTTGAAAATGACAATGAAATTCTCGTTGTTATATTTCAAAGCTTTTCGTTGGAACCAACTGTTTGTTCGGTACATGATTGACAGTTTATAGATTTGACATTAGCTGTTCCACGTTTTCCCCCATTTAGCAGAAGTGTCGAAGAATATGTAGTGTTAAAATTCTCTTCACTATACATTGATAAAGAAATATTGCGTGGTTTATTTATAGCTTCACGCTTTTATCCCGTGTAGCAGGGTAAACAAAAAGTACCTAGTGTTTAGACACTCTTAGCTTTCCATCGAGTTCGAGGCATTACGTATTGAATGATGGAACTCAACCCTGTACTTTGTAATAGCAGAGCGAGGAAGTGAAAATAGTTTAAATATAAACAATCCCCCGAAGGAGAATCGAACCCAAAACCGATCTCGTTTACAATCAGATGCTGTCCTACTACGCTACCGCCGGCTTCAAATATATATGCGTATTTTGTTGCGTTATTTAACCCCGCCAATAAGCTGAATTCAAAATTTCCTGATCGTTATCGCGTGTACAGACAGATAATGCACAGCGTCACATTGACATCAATAAAATGTAATTATAACAAGTTTTATATTAAAAACATATATTTCAAGCCTATTTAAAATATGCAGGACAAAGCGAATTTAAATATTGAACTTTAATGAGTATGCCAACAAATTATAATAGTAGCGCAAACTGCCTATCAAATTAAGTTTCCTGAATTTCGTATTTTGAAAGCGTAAAATCCTTGTTATAATTTAATTAGAAACGTTACGTTAGATCAATCGCACAGTATTGTGAGATTTGCCATTATAAAACTGTCTAATGAACGTAATTGAGCTATATGTTTTGATTGTATATTCATATTATATATAATTACGTTAAAATTACATTAAAATTATTTTCACTTTCTCGCTCTGTTAAGACAAAGTGCGGCGTTAAGTTCCACCACTCAACATGCAATGTCTCGAATTCGTTGGAAAGCGAAAAACAGAGTGTTTTGACACTAAGTACTAAGTACTTTATGTCTGCCTTGCTAAAAAAATAGCTTCACTATTTATTCCGTATAGCAGGTTAGCCAGAGACGATTTAGTGACAAGACACTCCATTGACTGCTTTTCACCCACAATCTAGACTTTTTACATGTTGAATGAACTCAACGCCGTGTTTTGTTATACCAATATTTTTTTTACCTTCACACTTTATCCCTTGCGCGGTGACAACGGACGGAATTGTGGAAAACAATGTTATAGAAATTTACCAACGTTCACGGGGAATACATTTCAACTATAACTTTTCCCTCGAGTGGGAATCGAAGCCAAAACTAACAGCGTTTATAGTCAGACGACTGTTTGACTAAACCGCAATAATAATAATAAAAAAATCGCTATATCGATTTTCACAGGCTTTGGACACTGTTATAAATATATCCATGACCACCAACCACGATTACTGTAGTTTGTACTGTTCAAAATAATAGATTTCCTAACATTTATTCTGGAATCTGAATTAAAAATATCCTAAGAACATATACTACGTACAAAATATATTCTTCGTAAACAATATAATGTGTTTAGAGATGTTATCAGCTCAAGCGAAAACATAGCATGCTACTATTGTTTTTGTATATTGTATGAAACACATGTTCTTTTTCTCCTTTTTTTTAGTTGCACGCTTTTTATCCCGCATATCAGAGTAGACAGAAAGCACCTAGTGTCAAGACACTCCGTACTTCGCTTTCCACTAATTACGAGACATTGCGTGTTAAGTGGAAGAACTCAATGCCGCACTTTGTCTTTACCAGAGCGATTAAGTGAAAATAATTTAAATATAATCACTCCCCCGAGTGGGGATCAAACCCACAACCGATTGAGTTTATAGTCAGACGCTGTCCCATTGTGCCATGCCGCCCTTGTTTCTAACCTACAAGTGAATAAAGTCACATAAAATGAGAGCAATGTCAAATATTTTTATATTTTCGTCAGTTTCTCGAATAATAATACATCTGGAAAGATAAAATACCTACGTACCTGTATTCATGTTTCTGTGTAAATACACTTGAGCCAAGAGCGTTTCTAGTGGCGTACGTTTGAAACACTTATAAAATTTTTAGTTTATATACTAAGCTTATTTGTTGAACTCACTGTACCGAGGACATCGTTTGGATGAAATATGGAAATAGCTTGATATTGTCGTACCAAATATATAGCAAATTTTTATTTCCTAGGATACTGTTTTTTCTAGCTTCACGGTGTTATCGTATGAAGTCGTGTTTTGTCTTACTGAAACGTGTTATACAGAATAAACAAACTATCAGATGCTATGCCACTGCGTTCAATGGCTTCATATGTTATCGAAATACTGATAATAACATACAATGATATATATTTATTATAGAAAGTTCAGTATTTTAGCTTCTGTCTGCGACTCATCCGTTTTATCGATATTGATGGAGGAATAAAATTTAAAGATAAATTCTGAATATATTTTATGTAAACTAATATAAACTTTATATCTATTATTTAATTGATTCTGACTAGCACTGTATGTAAATATTTTTAAAAACGAATTAAAAATTTGAACACAGCGGGATACGAATTTTCGAGAGCGCGGGTTCGAATCCCGTTGCGTTTAAATTTGTATACGTTTTTTAAATGTGTTTTCTAATCCCAAGTATGGAATAATATTTTAAAAATAATAATATAATATATCACTCTAAGTAACAAACTAATAAATATTTCATTTGTAAACAGTAGAGTAAGAATGGGAGGTTTAACAAGAAATCTCTATAATGTACTAAAAGATACTTGCCTATCGTCTGTCTAGATTTATCATATTTTGCACGTATTTAAAGGCCGAGTCGTGGTGCAGTGGTATGTGCGACCGTAAACGCGGTCTGTTGTGACTTCGATTTCCACTCGGGGGAAATTATTTAAATCATATTTTTAATTTTCTCGTTTTGGCAAGACAAAGCAAATCAACACGCAATGTCCCAAATTCAGCGGAAATCGGCATACGGAGTGCCTTAACAATAGGTAATCCTTGTCCACTCTACTGATTTAGAAGCAGTAGGCAGTAAAAATTTGGAAATTAGCAAGAATAGGTCCGAGCTTGTCTCTATCTCACCGATAGCCACTTGTACTGTTGTAGGAGGTTGGTGGTAGGAGGTTAATCTTTTGACTGGCTCGCGAACACTTTCATGACTAAAGCAAACCTCCAAGTCATCTGATGATGTGTTACGGTTCTATGTCATGTAAGCCAGCTTTCCTTATTCCCACTCATCCTTTCCCTCATCTCCTTCTATTTCCATCTCAAGGCCATAACTCTAATGTTATAGATGTCCATGTTCGAAGGTGACCACTTGCCATTAGAGCCACCTTCCGCTCCTTTGCCTCCTCAAAAAAAAAACCTGTACGACGAAAGTATGCTTAGCAATTTTGGTACTAAACTTTTAATGTTTTTTTTTTATTTTTACACTTTAAAATAATTTCTATTTATATATCTTTTATATAGATAGAATTCAACTAAAGGCCTGGAGAAACTAAGTGTCGAATTATCTCAACGTTTTACTTTAACCACATAGGAACTAACGTCTAAGACCAATAGTCAACTAGTAGGGAAATAGCGGTACCGCAAAACAAATTGACATAACAGTATAGTCTATAACAATCTAATCTACGATACTCAAACAGCCTAACAGTCCGGAACAATCAATAATAATTACATCCCAGTACATTCTAACAAGTAGGTAGGGAATGAACGAAAAATATCTAGGTATACCTTTTTACTAAAATGTCACGTTTCATCTGCAGATATCACTTATCGAAGTTAGATATTTATTTGTAACTGTTTTTTTTTAATATAACAACCATCTTGACCTAGATTGATTTAGGTCTTACCTGGAAATTTTATATTGAAATTGGGAATGAATTTCGTTAATTTTATTTCTTTTCCATCTTCACATCACATATTTCCGCATTATAAGGGTAATGCAAAGAGAATTTACTACTGCAATAATTATTGTAATATATTTTATATTTGCTTCTTATTTAGTGTCAAACAGTCAACTGAAAACGGAGAAGTTTTCGCATCCATATTCGAGACACTGTTGGTTGAGAGGCGGAACTTAACTCCGCGCTAAATCTTACCAGAGTGAAAAAATAATTTAAATATAATCAATATGTCGAGTCAGAGTCGAACCCACACTAATTGCATTTAAAGGTAAAAACTATGTCACAGTGATAAGGTGGTAAAAATTTTGAAGAATAAAATAAAAAACAAATAAGAAGAATAATTTAATTCCACTTTACTAAGTTAATTAATTTTAATTATATACATTTGACATACAACCTTCAAATATGTTACGTGTAACATTACGATGTAAGGGATGCCATTATATTAAAGATAAACCAAGCTCGCTTGAGTGATAAGTAGCAAAGAGATGAATTGGAGTGTCTGAAACGTACTTGGTGTTTGAACAAGTCTCCACATGATATACTAAAAGAAATTATTATATTATGCTGAATATTATAATATGTGAGATTTTTGCCTTCATCAGACGCCGTGGAGTAGTTGATTTGACTAAAAAAGCGATTAGTTACGGGTTTGATTTCCATTTGAAATATAGATAAAGTTAAAATTATTTTCATTTTCTCTCTCAAGTAAAACGAAATTCGGCGTTGAGTTCCGCGACTCATTATGCAATATCTAGAAATCAAGTGGAGTGTTTTGCCACTAAATTATATTTACTTGTTCATTCGGTAATTATGATAACTTAACTCAAAATCAGTTGATAATTACTTAAAATAATATTCATGTAAACACAATTTATGAATACCACACGCAAAATTAAAAGTAATGAACTAATTATACCCCTATTTAATGAAATAATTTCTATTATATCAATTCAATATATTCGACATGTGGCTTTAAATAATTTTATAATATTATCCGAACATTAATTTTAATAAGTTTAAAATCATGTTTAATTGACACTTGGGGCTAGTGGATTAAAATCTGATTATAAACGCGATGGTAGTGACTTCAATTCTCAGTTGGGAATGTTGTTTTGGGTTTATTTTAATTATTCAGCATTTTTTGGACATTTAGTATAAAATAGTAATTTAGGATCATAAGTAAAATACTATATAATTTGATATATCTGGGAAGTATGTTTAGTAGAGATGGAAGATATGAAATGGATGTGGAAAGGCGTATTGCTGCCGGTAACAGGGTTAACGGTGATCTTGCTGCATTGATGCGACGGCAAAACGTCAGCGTACCTGCACGTGTTGCCGTTCACAATGCAGTACTGATACCGGTGTTGTTATACGGCAGCGAAACGTGGGTGTGTCAAAAGAAGAATGAAAGAAAGATGAATGCAGTAGAGATGAGATCTCTTTGTCGGATATGCGGAGTCAGTTTAGCTGACCGTATATGCTGCGAGGAGATACGCAGAATGGCAGGTGTAAGCGTGAATGTCATAGTAAGAATGAAGAAGAACGTGCTCAGGTGGTTTGAGCACGTGGAAAGAATGAGCGATGAAAGAATGGTAAGAAAGATTTATGAAGCCAAGGTGAGAGGTATGAGAGGTCGGGGGAGACTTCGGTTGACCTTCAAAAACACAGTATCGAAGATACTGGAGGAAGGTCACGTAAAAAGTATGAGGACCCCCCAAAGGGCATGCATGAAGAGGATAATGACTGTGGACGAGGCGAAAGAGGTATGCAGGAACCGTAGCGTTTGGCGCTCCGTACTCTCTGACTACCCCGGCAGGGATGAAGCATGAAGCTAAAAAAAAATATAATATCAGCTGGAATTACAAACCTAAAAGTATTATCATTTCCATAAAAGAATGAGCAAGTATATTTGGCATGGAAGCTATTTTTAGCAGGGTAGTTAGATATAGATAGTGTTAAGACACTACGTACACTACTTTTCACTGAAACTTGAGACATTCCGAAAATAATTTAAATGTGATTATATTGAGGCCGGTAGTGGCGCAACGGGACAGCGTCTCACTGCAAACGTGGTCGGTTGTGCGTTCGATTCTCACTCAGGGGAGTGATTATATATTATTAAAGTATTTTCACTTCCTTGCTCTGGTAAGACAAGTGCCGCGTTGAGTTCCACCACTCAACACGCAATGTCTCAAATTCGGTGGAAAGCGAGGTACGGAGTATATTGACACTAGGTACTTTCTGTCTACACTGTTATGCGAGATAAAAAAAGATTAAATTGAGGAGTGGGAATCGAATCCACGACATGCAATTGCACACTGATGTCCCTCTAAGCCAAGATGGTGTAGTACCATGCTATAACACATTGAAAAATAGAATTCTATGTAATTGCTCCATATTAATCTTTCCGGCGTTCGTAACATCAGCAGCAGACAGCTAATGTATCAATGGTGAATGATTGATAAACGAATTTTGTAAACAGAACCGTTATAACGTAATGTTCTTATATAATGTATTTGTATCTACATCTTTATGCCCATTATTAAAGAGTCCTTTTATATATATATATATATATATATATATATATATATATATATATATATATATATATATATATATATATATATATAAGGACTCTTTAATAATGGGCATAAAGATGTAGAGAGATGAAAACAATAATAAATAACTATTTTGTATAGTTTAGGTTGGTTTTTTCTCCTATTGAATTGTAGGTAACAAGGAAAATCGCATCGTGGCGCAGTGGGACAGCGTCGATTGTGGGGTGTGGATACCAATTTCCACTCGGAGAGTGATTATATTTAAATTATACATTCTCCAGTTTACAACTATATATCACTAAAATATTTAATAATCCTACTAACTAGTAAAAAAAACCACTTTGAAATTATAGTTATAGTATGTAAACTATTTAATACTATCTACTAATAAAGTGCTATCGATATCAACTTTATAAATTACAAATTGTTAAGACGTCCACAAACGTCGAAGGGAAAAGGCTGGCGTCTATTAACAACCAGATTGGACTCGTCTGAGTGACGTCACAAAAATATACTTTTAACGTAATCAAAAATCGAAATTTTAACATTTGTCTATAATTGGTTAGCTGGCTGGCGGTAGTTTCGATTCACACTCGGGAGAAAGTTTTACCTTGCTTTGGTAAGACAAAACGCAGTGTTGAGTTCCACCGCTCACTACGAAATGTTTCGAATTCTTGTTGTGTTGTCACGAACTAAAATATATGTATATATATATATATATATATATATATATATATATATATTTGTATTTTAATATTTTAATTTATTTAAAGTGTTGTTTCACACGCGTTGAACGCAACGAGATTCAAACTCTAACCCTCTTGGAAACCGCCCAAGCGCTTTGACCGCTAAGCCGTGCGTTCTACCAGCTGCGTCGTAATTCTTATACGTTTTGTTACAACTAATTTATATTTGTTTTTATTTTATCCATTAATATATCTCTTACAAAATCTAAAATAAGCGCTAATATAACGTTGTTTCTCCAGAAATTATTAAATGTAAACATAATACAACAAGCGAACGGTTTATTTATCCCACTTTTGTATATATTTTTGTAAAAAGTACCTGGAGACTTTGTTAAGTAAATAGTAAATAACGTATTAATAAATGTGGTATTTATTTATGTTTGAAAAAGAATATAAAAGCTAGTTTAAAAATAAAAAAAAACAACAATTTCACGCTTTATCCTCATAGCAAAGTAATCAGAGACAATCTAGTGTCTATGTTAAAACAAGCCGTTTATTCCCCGACATCTAAATATTGCGTGTTGAGTGGCTAAATCACATCCGAATATAAACTGCATACGCACTATATAAACAAATATACAGCCATGGTTTAAAAAGAAAAATCTATTTAGGCCCAGCACACTGGTCCAGGAAGACCAGGATTACCTGAAGCGCCACTACGGCATCAGTACTATTATCCCTGGTGAGCAGGATCTGCCGTTTCCTGTTCTCGCCTAGCAGCCTCCTTCAGATCTTCCAGATTGTGTGCCCAATATCTTTTTTATAACCATCGGAAAAGAAATATTTCGTCCAATTTCTAGGAACCAAGATTATAGGGTAGAGTGCGTTTGTAGAGTGTATTGAGCAATGTCTCTTCGACATTGGTAGCAAATTGCCGACATCTGATGCCCGTTCTTAAGCAAATAATATTCACAATAATCGTGTCCGGTTATTATCTGAGTGAGTCGGTAAATGATTTCGACGATGTTCTCTCGTCCCAGCTTCAAAATAAGGGAGAATTGCTATAACAACATGCTTGCTGGTATATAGTTTATCGAGTGGGCGACTGAGAGGTACACGTCCAGCCATCTATTTGCTCCGATCGCATACTTAAGTGCATAATAGCCGGAATGTCTAAAGGTGGAAAACAAGCGAGCAGCCTCAAAGGATCTAGTCCGCGAAATATTCTTGTAGTTATTTTTAATACTTTTATTAACCTGTGCTTGTTGGAAACTGACCAATTTCTGCTGTGTTCATAGTTTTATACGTTTTTTTTAAATTTTTTCTTATCCTAAGTGTAGAATAATACTTTAAAAAAAGTTGAAATTCGTACGACCTTATGAAACCTAATTATATCAATAGCATACGTTACTGTTTGCATATATTTACAACTCCTCTAATCTGGATGTCTGTTTACTTTTTTATTATAGATGATTTTATCAGAACAATTCTCTCAAAAAGAGAATTAACAAAAATTATCTTAAATAACAAGAATATTAAATTTAAATTTATAATAGAAATAACAAAAAATAATAATACATATTTTTTTAAAGAAAAAAGAAGTTAAACTATTTTTTAAAATCGTACACGTTTTTAAGCCGCATAAGGGAGTACAGTTAAGATACCCCATACACTCTAGTTTACGTGAAATTGCGTGTTGAGTGGTGCAACTCAATACCGTATTTTATTTTACCAAAACGAGAAAATGAAAACAATTTTAATATAATCAATTCTCCCAGTGGAAATTTCCAGAAAAAAAGTCCAAACTGAACCCAGAACAGATCGTGTTTACAGTGAGACTCCCACTGCACCACTGCTGGTCTTCGGCAAAGAAATTATAAAATCATAATACGATATTACAATATGTTGTAAAGAAATCCATTAAAAAAAACCTGAGCATATTTTTTTAACATTAATTCATTCTCAACAGTTGCACCATAAATATACATTGAAAATACACTTAAAACTGTTTAACAAAAACGAGCTGAATTGAGCGTACAAATATTTTTCTCTTTTACTAAAACTGAACTTCCACCCAAATTTTCCAGTTAAAAGCAGTAACGATTCTAAAAATAGCTGTACAGAATTAAGTGGTTTTGTCGTCCGCTTCGCCAAGTTTTACTAAAAAAAAAAAATCTTTATTTTACCTTCGTTTAGTTAATGTTGCGACTATTTGAAAATATAGCTTAATGTATATTGAGATTTTAGTTCTAAATGAAACTATTTAGGTCTAGACATTTTATAGTCCACATTTCATAGTTTATTATCGTTGGATTTAACGTGCGAGTTATCAGAGAGAAATTTAGTGGTGAAAAGCTTTAACCTCAGTTCTTTATTTTTTTGTCATATTGAGAGGTAGAATTCAACGCAATACTATATCTTAACAGAGCGGAAAATTGCAAATTATATTAATTAACATACAACCAATTGTATTTATAGAAATTTAAATTGTATACGAAAATGTAAATTGAAGCCGGTCGTGGCGCAGTGGGACAGCGTCTGGTTGTAAACGCGATCAGTTATGATTTCGATTTCCACTCGGGGGAGTGATTATATTTAAATTATTTTGAATTCCTCACTCTGGTAAAACAAAGTGCGGCGTTGGGTCCCGCCACTCAACACGCAATGTCTCGAATTTGGTGGAAAACGAAGTATGGTATGTGTTGACACTAAGTACTTTCTGTCTACCCTGCGATGCGGTACAAAAGCGTGAAGCTAAAAAAAAAATGTTAAACATATAATGGTTTGACACTATGGTGATACTTTAACAAGTCTTTCTGTCGCTGACATCCTCTGTAGAAGAATTTCACAAAGCTTTGCCATACTTCAAAGGATAATTATTTGATGAGAGAGGATTATGGTTTATTAGAATGTAATTTTTTTTATATTTATAAATTTCTTCTTTCGTGGCGCTGTGGGTTGTATGACTGTAAAGGCGAAGGTTGTAAGTTCGATTCCCACTCCGAGAATGATTTTATTATATAAAAAATATTTATATTTTTCCGCAGACAGAATGTAAAGTTAAGCTGCGTTACTCAATGCCTCGAATTCGGACAGATAGCATCTTCATACTAGGTTTATTATCTGTTTGTAAATATGTCAAAAAAAATAATTAGCTACAAGAGTATTAGTTCTTTCGGCATCCTGTTCTAAATCATATATCTATAAAATTATTTTATTTACATTGCTCCGCTCCGGTAAAAATGACGTTGACTTAGCCTCTACACGTAATGTCTCCACTATAGGGTGGAAAGCCGTCAACGGAGTGTCGAGCCACTAGATTGTCTCTGGCTACCTTGCTACACAGGTTAAATATGTGAAAATACTTCACACACTTCGGACCCTCCGTGCTCCTGTACATATACATATATATACATATATATACATATATATCCCTCAAGTGGGGATCGAACCCACAATCGATCGCGTTTACATCCCATGATGCTGTCCCACTGCGTCACGATTGGCTAAAATAAATACAAAGTAGATTAACGTAAATTTTAAATTTTCATGTCAATTTATGAATACAAGTAGGTGAGGAGGGCATCAGATATTCTTATACCTGTGTAAAGTAAGTCCTTTAGTAACAGGGTGCAAGTTTTGCAATTTGTTTGAAATTTTAACGAAAGGAACGACATCCTATTTAGATTTCCTTTCAAATTTGAGAAATTTTCACTGTGGATTTTATTTTAATAAAAGCTTTGAAGCTTTCTTATATATATTTTTTGATAAGATAACAAAGAAGTTATCATTTCTTCATTATTAAAATACGAATAATTATATATTTAACTGTTATTTTCAACATTTATTTAATATATATTTATTAAAATAAGTGTTAGAAATTTAAATGAAACTATTTTAAACGAATTAATTGCGTATATTTTGGTATATAAAATTTATTTTCGAAAATCCTACGTTTCAAATACTTTACAGACGTCGTCTTTCAAAAATATGTTTTCGAATATAGAAATATACTTAATTTATTAATTGATTACAACAGTTTTATTTAAAATCAAAATAATCAAAGATCTAATGAAGTATTAGATTGTCAATTGGTTTTTGTAGTTAGTCAATTGACTCAAATTATATCATCATTATGTTATGTAGATATTATTGGCAACAATATCATATTATGTAATTAGTACGTTATTTGATTTTACTAGATGAGAGGTAGTTGTTTTATGTTTTTTTCGTATTGTAATCTTCAGTATATATACCTACTAGTGTTCTGGTTAACAAACGAAATATGTGTTACTAAGGTAAGGTAAATTTTACGTCGTGTTACACATATTTACCTTATTTCACTATTTTTAAAGTATATATATATATATATATATATATATACTTATATATATATATATATATATATATATATATATATATATATATATATATATATATATATAGGTTCGAATGCAGCGTGTCCACTAAGTCGTGTCTATTCTATTGCATTCTACTACGTCGTAAACATAGGTTTTAACGGTTTCCAAAAAAGGCACGGGTTCGAATCCCACTGCGTTCAAATTGTTATACTTATTTTTCATTTAATTAATTAATTTAATGTGTTTCTAAGATATTATAACGGAAGATATTGTTTTTTGCGTTTCGGATTTGAATGCTATATTATCTATGCTATACTATATAATCACCAGACCTAGTAGGTGATATTTATAACAATATCTATTTTATGTGACACCTTCTATTCCAACAATGTTAGATTCGTTTATTCAATTTCCTGCTTGGACTGAACGTAGTTTGGCTGTATTTTCATGTTATTATATAGCGATTTTGATTTTACATATCGATAAGTAGCTACACGCTTTATCCTGCGTAGTAGGATAGTCAGAAATCCTAGTGTCTTAGTGTCTAGATATTCCATTCGCCACTTACCACTCAATTTCTAGAGAAAAATTCTCAAGTGGCGGGACTCAACGCCGCGCTTTATTATATGAATCGAACACTATAGTAACAATATTAAATAAGATTAATTTAGTTAGATAAAAACGGTAGATAAAATATTTTATACTCTCTTATTAATTGTTACGTATTGTTCTAAGCCTAATTGAGTAACAGAAAAAAAGTATTTAAAAAATGTGGACAAAGCTAACAAAAAGTATGGACCACGTTTCCACAATAATCGAAAAAAAAACTTATGAGATATGTACCAACTGTACCGCTATGGTGTAGCATCAGCATAAAAAATGAGCGTACAACGTAAATATTATTTTAGTTTTGATTTATTGTTTCTTGTACGTCTAACATTCTAACCATACCTACTTCCATATGTCTAATAAATAACAAACAGAAATGGTGACTTCTTCAACCGTATGGAGATTTATGTTCTGAATAAAAAAACGTGTACCATGACGTATGACAGATGTATGAGAGTATATGAAAATTTGAGTCTCTATTGTCACTGGGATAAGGTTGAATTTCGTGATTTTTCCTATAAAAGCAGTCTAAAAAGCCGTGTCAATTGTTTTTCAGCATATATTTCTGATAGAGTTTGATTGAGATCACGAACGATATTCTTTTTTGGCAGATACTAGCATATTTCATTTATTGCAGTTGATTTCCGCAATTTTACACGTAGTGTTTCAATTTCAGGCGGAAATTGGTGAACAGTTTCTTGATACTTGGTTCTCGCTTTTGAAAATAAGATTTTTGATTTTCGCGATTTTTACACATTTTAAATATATAATTCGCGTTTATTTTGGTATTCGCAAATACATTTTTGAATACAAGACGTTTCAAACACTTTACAGTACACTTTTCATAGTCATAGGAAGACTGTGTCAAGTATGAAGTGGCATTCGTCTGTCAGTTGATATAAAAATTATATAAATCTACCGCCACCTGATTGGCTTGCTTTCAAAGATAAAAAAGCCCTTCCCCATAGCTTTTTAGCCTGATGGCTTCTTACAAAACAAGCCGAATGTTTCAAATGCGGGAAAGTGGAAGGACTACTGATATCTTAGACATAATGGTAAGAGTTCCCCAGGGTTCTGTTCTTGGCCCATTCCTCTACACACTCTACGCCACGGATCTCCCGGATATACCGCAGACCACTACTGTCACTTTTGCCGATGACACTGCACTAATGGCAAGCGATTTAAACCCTGTTACTGCTTCAAATATACTACAAACAGGGCTCTGCGAAGTGGATAATTGGCTTAAGAAACGGCGCAACAAGGCTAATGCGGCCAAGTTTACTCACATCACCTTTACTCTAAGACAAGGCAAATACTCAACGGCAATGTTGGGGCGTAACACCCTGTCTGAAAATGAATCTGTTATATATCTTGCCCTTCACCTGGACAGTTGACTTACCTGGCAAAAGCAAATTAAAACAAAACAATAAAACTAACATCAAATATCGAAATTTTACTAGCTCATGGCACGTAAATCTAAGTTCTCTACGCATAACACGTTACTTATTTACAAAATAATCCTTAAGCCAGTATATATGTATGTATGGCATTTAAATATTGGATAGCGCATATCTCTCTAACATATCTCTCATTCAAAGACTACAAAATTGTATTCTGCGGACTTGGACCAACGCTCCATGGACTGTTACCAATTTGGGAATCCACAATTTTCTAAAAATAACAACCATCAAAGAAGACATAAAAAGCTCTATATTTTACTACAAAAAAATTGGCTCAGGAACCATCCGAACGACCTAGCCACAAAGCTGATAAATATCAGTTAACTAAACGACTTAAGCGCCACGATATCCAGACATTAGATGCCAGATGGTAAAAGATGAGAATCTCCAGGTTCCTCGAAATACCTATAACCACCTTTCAACTACTCTGCTTATAGTTTGTAGCTGATCGCAGATTTGCTCAGAGGAATAAAAACCTTATTATATGACTTACTAAAATAATTCAAACTTGATTTAAAATATCTTTTATCCTACTACTTGAGGATTTAAACAATAAAACACTTACAACTTTGTTGCTGACAATATAGTATATGGATTGTTCAGTAAACAATGACGTCAAACAAATCCTTTTACAGTGTTGATGACGTCATTTAGCGTAAAAGTCTGGTATTCAGTACATATTCATCGCTTTATGTTACCATACAAGGCCATTGTAGCAATGTAGCAGCTATTTATTGCAATTGGTTGCAGGTTCAATTTCTATTCTAGGAAATAACTTTGTTTGAACAAAATATCGTACAGACAGACACACACACATCGGTACAGATAAAGAGTTGAAAAAATTTAAAACAAATATTTGAACTCAATTACATTTCTAAACTACCCCAATATTATTTTAACTCGTGTATTTTTCATGCACAGACAGCAATCAAATATATTTATATATATATATATATATATATATATATATATATATATATATATATATATATATATATATATATATATATATATATATATATATATATATATATATATATATATATATATATATATTTTTTTTTTTTTCCATTCTAGTAAGTGTGGGGTTGTGAGAACGAACTTCACACAAACGAAATGTCTTGACACTACCTTCTCCGTCACTACCTAACTATATGGCGTAAAGCTTCTAAAAAATACAATATCCCCGATATTTCTTCGAACCTATAACTATCTCAAACAGTCTCACTTCCCTGCTCTCCGATGGCTTACATAATGAATGTGTAAAAGACGGCCTTATTTCTTTACGATATTGGTTTTTCTCTAAATCTAGATCACACCCTTTAAAGCCTTTTTCAAAGACTTTTTAAATTAACTTTGAATTTATTGGAAATTCTTTAAGTATCTTAGCTCCGATACGAGATTAGGAAAGGTTTATATTAAAAATTCATCGAACCAAAAATCTCATACATTTTAGGAACTTGAGGATAATTAAAATGAAACTTTTTGCTATATTGAACGATTCTTGTTAATGATGTATACAATTAGTTTTTATATAACGATTTGTCTCATCAGAAGCCTAGTGACAAGTTACTCTGCTTTCCGATTTTCCTATTTATGGTATTAAGGTTAGTTTATAAAATATAAAATATTTTTTTATATAGTAATAATTGAGTTGATACTTATATATACATAACGAATTTGTACTCAAAACCATCACAGACACTGTATTCTCTTATTATAAAATGGGAAAGTATGTTTATTTGTTTGTTTCAATACGTATTACAAGTTTTAAAAATTCTATCTGGTTCTGTCTGATTATAATCAGATTATAATTTATGATTTCTTACGGGTGTATCATAATATAATAACAATGTCTCAAATTCGGTGGAAAGCGAAGTACGGAGTGTCTTGACACTAGGTACTTTCTGTCTACCCTGCTATGCGGGATAAAAGCGTGAAGCTAAAAAAAAATGCGTAGAGTTAAGTCCTGTTAATTGTCATTCGTGAAACTAATAACAATTGTAAACCTTTTGTAAATAGAAGAGAGTAGCTGTTGAATTTCTCGCCAGCTCTTCTCAGCTTCTTGTCTTCTGAGCTGGTGATAGCTTCTAGTAGGATTGAAATTACTGACACTTTCATGTTAATTGACGATTTCTACATGCTTGCAATAGTTTATTTAGAATATAAAGAATATTTTGATTTTGATAATTATATTTACAAAGCTTAAAAATATCAGATCAGATAAAAGGTTGAAAATTTATTAGTTTTTTTGACGCAGACAAAGTTGCGCTGATCAACTAGTCTTAGTGTGTGCGAAACCTAAGTTGGGACCACTAACTTAGATAAATATATATTTAAATATTATCTAGATGATAGTATTTAAATCATATTGATAATTATAGTATGAAAACTGAATATACTACTCAAATAAAATGACCTGTTCGAATGGCTAAGAGTAAAATAACTTTCAATGAATATTGATCTCAATTGTAAAGTGTCATAAAATTTTATATCCTTTTACCGTTTATGTTATTTTAATTTGATATTATTATATATTTATATTTGATTTAAGCAATTTTGCGCCAAATTTTTAAATAAAATTAACTTTGCTTTTCACATGTTTAGTAACTTATCAGCCTATATTAGTGACTTTTAGCACTTGACTGGGAAAATAAATTACCCAGAGAATTTCTAATAACTCGATTATAAAGGAAATAAAATTTGAACAAAAATATACATCTATACAAATGTTGTATGTTCCCGAAACTGGTGCCGGTCGTGGCGCAGTGTGACAGCATCTGACTGTAAACGCGATCGGTTGTGGGTTCGATCCCCACTCGGGGGAGTGATTATTTTTAATTTATTTTCACTTCCTCGCTCTGGTAAAGACAAAAGGCGTCATTCCATCATTCAAAACGTAATGTCTCGAATTCAATGGAAAGAAAAGTACGGAGTGTTTTGACACTAGGTATTTTCTGCCTACCCTGATATGCGGATAACAGCGTGCAGCTAAAAAAAATTGTTCCCGCAACTTCATCTGCGTAGAATTTAAAATCTATATTTTATAATTCCAAAATTAAAGTAGCTTAAGTTACTCCTTATTACATCAGCTATTTGCCAGTGAAAGTCTCACCAAAATTTGTTCAGCCTTTCTAAATATTAGCCGACATAGACAGACAAAAATTGTAGAGATTGTTATTTTGGTGTCTGTACCATGTATACATTTGTATATTTACAGTTACAAGCTTTATCCAGATTTTATCATAGTCAGAATGAACCCAGTGTCAAAACATACTCCTTTCACTGTATTTTTCTTTAATTCAAATTTTACTGGCCTGTACGTTTTTTCTTCTATCTTTCTTAATTATTTGTATATTTTTAATCTAATGTTCCTGTTTGAGTCGGCGCCGTCGAGTATATACTTGTTCAGTTTCCTTATCAGCTTGATTATTGCCTCTGTCTCTCTGTAAGAGATAACTAAATTCTGCTTATTAGTTGCGGAACTCAACGCCGCTCTTCATTTTACCAGCAGATGAATAACAATCATTTTAATATAAGCATTCAACCGAGAATATTAAATTCGTATTTGAAACACACAGACGCGTTCATAGACGGACGCTGTCCCACTGCACCACGAGGGTCCCATAACACAATATGTATTTAATAATACCCCGATTGAAAAATGATGCTTTAAATGAGAAACAAAAGCGTATTGTTGATACATTCGATATGAACCGGGAAAAAGCGTCACTTCCCTTAATTATTTAAAAGCCTATTCTTTTTTTTTGCGCTTTATCCGAAGATAAATTTTGTATTCATTTAGAATATAGAATTTTGTAAAAGTGTTGTTATGTAAAATGTACCATAATAATATTTTTTGTCAGTTTGTCCGTTTGCTTGTTCTGCTTACTCTCTGAAACTGCTTGACCGATTTTGATAGGAATTTAGATAGCTAATGCAATACAGATCTAAATCTAATCAAAAGCTATAAGCTTTAGACTTTTATAAAAGAATTATAAAATGGAATCCAAACATATGTATATGTATATATATGGTAAGAAAACAAACGTTAACTCAAACAGCCACACCCTGCTAGATGCAAAAAATATTAGATATTATTTCTTTAATAATGTTAAGATATATATATATATATATATATATATATATATATATATATATAAATAACAAATTTCTACGTTTTTAGCAATTGGATAGTGTTAATATTTTTTTATTGGAAAGCATTTTATAACGTCTCTTTATCTTACTTAACAATGTGAATTGTATATTGACTATGAAATTAGCGAGTCTATTATATAGAATATTCTTTATTTAAATAGATTATTACCAAGCACTTTCAAATCGTCCATCAACATATAATATCTGTATGATCCTAAAGAAAGCAACTACCTACGTGGAATTAAGTTCTGCTGAGAAGAGCCGCCGAGAAACTCAACAGTTGCTCCTTTCAAATATAGTTTTATAATAAATTCCTGACAACAATTAACTTTATAAGTTCCTTATTCATACTCGTTTTTATTATTATCCACTAATTCTTACCAACTTTAAATTAGTAAACTTTAAATATTGTTTTTCATGCAAATGATCGTATTTTATCATATTTTTGAGAAATAAGTATTTATAAAATTAATCCTATATAATTAATTTATCTAACAGCGTTGGGTGCTGCTTCTGTCTACGTCTTAACAATATCGTATGACGTATTGCGCTAAATATTGAAATGGTGCCAACAAGGCGAATAGTATATAGCATTTGCTACTCTACTTACGAGTTTATGCCAAGCGATAAATAAAACAAGAACGATAAATTTCAAATGGAAATATTCTGGTACGTATAGATCCTTTGTTTAGAATTGGAAGCCATTGGTTTTCTAAAGTGTTATTCCACACTTAGGATTAGAAAACATTTTTAAAAAACGTATTAAAATCTTCACGCAGCGGGATTCGAACCCGTGCCACTTGGAAACGATCTAAGAGCTGTGGCCGATATGCTATACGTTATAAGATTTTTGACTTTCGCAATTTTTACACATTTTAAATGAAATTATTTTAACTGGATTAATTGCGTATATTTTGATATTCGTAAATACATTTTTGGACACCTGACGTTTAGAACACATACAGTAGTCCGTGGACACAGGTGAACTCTAGTAGTTTAAAATATATTTTCGAATACCAAAATATACGCGATTAATCCGGTTAAAATAGTTTCATTTAAAAGCTATACGTTGTACATCTGGCTTCGTCAAAATTTATTTAATTCGTTCAGTTCTGCGCTCTCGGTAGGATACGCGCGACATTGAGTTACGCTACTGAACAAACTATATCTAAGAACAGGTGAAGAACACAGATATAGTGTCTTGTCACTAAATTCTTTATGTAATCTGCAAATATCTGCAAGGGAAAGCGTCAAACTGTTAATTAGAAGTCATCATTCTTATTTAAAAATATAAAATAAAGCCTTACTAACTTACATCGTAAAAAATTTAAATCATTTTACTTTGTCATATATTTTATTGTGAAATTAAAAATATTAATTTCTGAATTATTTTTAATAAAATTCAGAGAAACTCAATTTGATTTATTAAACTTCTAGTATTTGGACTCCAAAATTTATATTTGTAATTATTTTATTTTATAAATAAAATTATATATTTTGAAATAATGAGCGGAGTTTTTTCAAGAAATTTAAATTAAACTATTTTAGTGGGATTAACTGCGCATATTTTATTCGTAGTATTCACAAGTCACAAGATAGACGAGGACGTTAGTTTAAGTAGATAGGCTGTGTACCTGCTACCATGGACTGCTAAAAAGTGTTTGAAACATTGAATTTTAATCGAATTGAAAATGTGTATTCGAATACCAAAATATACTCTTAAAATTGTTTCATATAAAACGAGCGTGGGTTAAGTAATGAAAGACTATTTTTACATATTTCTTAGGACGTAATAAATATTAAGATGATATATACAGTTTTTTAATCAAAATAATTTTATATGAGACCGGTCGTAGCGCAGTGGGACAGCGTCCAACTGTAAACGCGATTGGTTGTGGGCTCGATCCCCACTCGGGGGAGTGATTATATTTAAATTACTTTCACTTCCTTGCTCTGGTAAAGAAAAAGTGCGGCGTTGGGTTCCACTACTCAACACGCAATGTCTCAAAATTGGTAGAAAGCGAAGTATGGCGTGTGTTGACACTAGGTGCTTTCTGTCTACTCTGCTATGTGGGATAAAACGTGAAGCAAAAAAAACGAACTTTTAATTCTTTGACTTTGACACAAATCTGTTTCTGCTCCAAAGAACCCACAAACAGGATGTTGCAGTAATTCAATATTATTATATTCTACGTAAATACAACCAACGTATAAGATGAAAACAATGGATTTCAACAAATGCAGGCGTAACAATCACTCGTTTTAGTTTTCCTCGGACAAAGCTTAATACAAATAGAATAGCCTGGTTCTAGCCATTTAAAAAGATATATTTTTTGAAACTATATATTATAATGGTACAGTATAAAATATTTCCTTATATATATTGCGTGTAGTGGCGGAATTAAGCGCTGTGTTTTATCTTGCCTTAACCGTTGTTGTAAAAATATTATATAAAACATTTAATAAATTTTAAACAGTGGGATTCGAACTTGCGCCTTTAAAAACATTCCAGCGTTCCGTACGCTAAGCCATATGTTCTATGTAGTGTTTATTAAATATGTCTAATTTCGAATTTAAAAATAATAAAATTAATATAATAACTAACACAATATTTGTATGCGATTCTCTAGATAGCACTTAATTTGCCCGTTATCAATAAATATCTTTGAATCAGATACTCTATGCTTTTCTGTTCCATTCTTTAGATAGTTTGTATTGTAGATCTTCTACAGCATCAAACTTGTGTTGAGAGTTGCCTTTGTGAAAAATGTATACAACTCAGTTTCCATTAGATTTTGTATAGGAACGCGCGCTAAAGTGAAAATAGACAACAACACCGTAAAGTGTATTGATTTAACAAGCTCGGTTGTTTAAATATTCAAAATATTGTAAAAGTTATGATTGCTTGGTCCCAGTTGGTTTGAGCTTTTGTAAGTTTTGCGGACAAAAAGCCACGTAAAAGCTGGTTTAGTTTTCCATAATGTTATTATCGCTAAAGACGCCATCGTGGCGCAGTTAAACAACACGAATGATTGACTGTAAAAGCAATTCGTAGTGGGTTCAATATTCACTGATTGTATTTAAAATTTATTTTTATTTCTCCGCTCTGGTAAGATACAGCGCGGCGTTGAGATCGCCGCTTAATACGCAATGTATTTAGTATTAATACATTAATAGTATGTATTAATATGCATTAATTTGGCGAGTAAAACAGTCAATGGACTAATTGTCTCGATACTAGGTTATCTCGGACCACCATATGCCAATTGACACCGACCGATTGTTTTACTTTCGCGCTTGAAGGGTAGAAAGGAAATACCTAGAGTCAAGACAATATTTACTCCGCTTTCTGCAGAATTCTAAATATTGTGTGTTGAGCGGCGGAGTTTCCTTCCTTTTCTCTTTATAGAATTCGAATTTCGCTTAATAGAATAATCACGGAGGACTTAGAGTCAAGACACTCCGTTCATTTGTGAGCATTACTAGATTAATTGTGACCACGGCCTACTATAAATTGTTAGAAGGTCATTTTTAAAAATATACCATATACCACTGAGATATACATGAATAATCTGGTTCAAATAATTTATCAGTGTAAATATACATTTAAATATTTCTCCTATTCTTAGTAGAGTATAAAATAAAATAGAATTTACAATACGTTATATATTATTGTTACTTTTATTCAGCAACACAAAAGTAATATTTCATGTTAAATTTTAAGTGTTTTGTTTCGCACTTACGAAGTTTTTTGATAAACAAAATGATAGACTCATGGTCTAACTAGTCATAAATCTTGTTTACATTTATATGTAGATTTAATTTTTTTTAGCTACACGCTTACACGAATAACAAAAAATAATATATTTTGTAACAAAAATTGTTATTATCTAAGCATATTAAAAATAAAACCATTATGGCGCAGTGGTGGCTTACTGTGAACGCTATTGGATATAGATTCCGTTTCCACTCGGAAAATAATTATAATACTAATTTATTTTTATTTCACCGGTCTGGCAAGACACAGCGTGGCGTTGAGTTCACCATTCACCACGCAATGTCTTGATTTCGGTCTGAAACCATTCAACGGAGTGTCTTGACACTAGGTGGTCTCTGAATAACCTGTTAAGCGGGATGGACGTAAATTCAAAAATATTATACATAATGTATGTAAATATCTAAATGAATTATTTATTCCAGTATGTTAAATTGAAAATTGTTTTGGAATACGCTGCGATGTTAGCACGTTGATTTAATTTCCTCTTGAGGGTGTGACACATTGACATACAAAGTTACATTTTCACAATCTACAAAATGAAAATATTTATATACTAAATTTTATTTGTGGGTTTTTAAATATATATTTTTGTTCTTTTTTGCATATTAAAATAAACACAATCTTAATTTATGTATATTTTTTAATATGTGTTTTATTCTGATGTTATACATGTAGTATTACTTTAAAGTATCCGTTATTTCTTTTAAATGAAACTATTTTGAACGGATTAATCGCGTATATTTTGGTATTTGAAAATACATTTTTGAAAATCTGACGTTTCAAACACTTTACAGTAGTCCGTGGTCACGGGTAGACTGAGGTGGCTCTTGTTTAATCAATTATATCAATCTACCGCCATCTGTTTCTTAATTGCCTCTCGATCGATCGATCGCATTAGTTAAACATCTTATTCTTTTACTTCTGTTAATCCAATATCCATCTATCCTCTATATATCTAAATATCCTTTTATATTCATTATAATATTATAAGTGTAAAAATGACTCTACCTTTGACGCTGTTAAGGCCGAACTGATTGTAATGAAATTTTATATAAAAATACTTGAGAGTTTTAGAATGAACGAAAGATTTTTTCTTAAGTTAAAATGAATCTGCAGTCATCGCCTTTACAGTCAGCCTTTGCCAACTAAGCTACTATGCCATATATTAGTTTAATATAGATTTTTGTAGAACAAAAATTATTACAATATAAATAATAGTTTTGTATTTATGTGGTCGCCATGGCGCAGTGAGACATTCTGACTGTAAATGTGATTTATTTGAGGTTCTACTCTTACTCGGGGAACAACTATATTAAATAAAATTATTTCTCCACTCTGATAAGACAACGTGTGGCGTTGAGTTCGTTTTGACTCATTTTGACAGTGTCTCGGTTACGGACGGCAAGCAGTCAACGAAGTGTCTTGACACTGGTCGGCTATCTCTGACTACCCAGGTCCCTGTTACGCAGGACAAGGATCGAAGCTTTAAAACATTATTTTACTATAAAGCGCAAATACCGAAAATTAATATAATCGAAATGCCTTAAAGTATAATAGTATTAACACAGGCCGTACGCGTTACATGCATTTTCATGAATTCAATCTCCTAAGAGTTGACGAGCTCGTTCGTGAAAACTTTGTAAAATTTAATTAGAAAAGTAGGGCGAGGTAGGGTAGGTTCTTTACTTAGCTCCAATATACATATAAGACATTGAGTATGTGTTTATATTATTATAAATATATAATAAGAATTTCAATTTAACTTGCTAATATGATTATATATTAAGACGAATGTTGCGGATTCGATTTCAAATTAGAGTAATTATTTTTTTTGTATAGAACTTGAATGGAACGAGTCTTGAAGTTTTATATAGTACACAGTTAATTTCGTATAGTGGGGACAATCACTCGGTGGAATGGTGAATATATTTAATATATTTTCATTTTCTCACTCTATTAAGATAAAATGCGGCGTTGAGTTACACAAATCAATGTACAACGTCTCAGATTAAGATTAAAAGCTTTTTTTTTCAAAAATATCTACAATTAAAAATTTCTTTCGAACGAAGACGCAACAAGGAACACGTATATCAATATGTAAAAATCTCATTTTATATGAAACCCTCTTTCAAGAGGATCGCAGGGTGTATTAATGGATATACGGGATTGGCATTTGAATAAGGGCTATATTTATTGCTACGATTTTGGGTCAAAATACATATACATGTTATTTTAATCGACACAAGCCCTTGATGGTATAGTAGCCGTACAATATAAATCTATATATATATATATATATATATATATATATATATATATATATATATATATATATGGGAAATATATGAGAAAAACAATTATTGAGAACGTTCATCAATATTTCTAAGCGTTCATGCATTCTATTCTGGCGGCTTGATCAATTTCAATGCAGTTTTCACTATTGTATTTTAGTATGGATACATGACATGGGTATCTTCAAAAAGCGCACTTACTAAGGCCATCAACTCGTCTGTAGTTTTCCTAGTGTTACATGGGGCGGCGGCGATCAGGTGACCCGCAAGTTCATTTTCTTTGCCTTTTCCATAAAAAAAAGAAAACTCTTATTTCACATTTAGCGCTTGTTTAAACTTAAGAAAGAAATTTTAAAGTTGTTTGTTTGCAAGCAAAGTAGAGAGCACTCATTAGTATAATAATATTAATATATACGGATATAATAAGATATTTTCAGCTTCACTCTTTTATCCTGCATAGTAGGGTAGACAGAAAGTATCTAATGTCAAGCCCCTTCGTGCGCCGCTTTCTGTCATATTCGAAACATTGCGTGTTGAGTCACGGAACTCAACACCACGCTTTGTCTTGGCAGAGCGAGGAAACGAAAATAATTTAAATATAATCAGTCTCCCGAGCGGAAACCGATCGCGTTTACGGTCCAGTTAGACACCGTCCCACTGCGCCACGACCGACCTCAAATTATTTCGCAATTTTCATATATTTTACATGAAATTATTTAAATGGGATTTACTACGGGTAAACACTACTTGCAACTTTGGACTACTGCAAATTATATACATAGAGTGTATATTTTTGCGTCTCGCATTACTTGCATATAAAATGCAGATAAAATAAAATAATACTAAATATTAATATATTTGAGGCCGGCCGTGGCGCAGTGTGACAACGTCTGACTGTAAACACGATCGGTTGTGGGTTCGATCCCCATTCTGGGGAGGGATTATATTAAAATTATTTTCACTTCCTCGCTCTGGTAAAAACAAAGAGCGGCGTTGAGTTCCACCACCCAACACGCAATGTCTACAATTCGGTGGAAAGCGAAGTACGGAGTGTCTTGACATTAGGTACTTTCTGACAACCCTGCTATGCGGGTATACCCTGAAACTAAAAAAAACTGATGAAGTTAACCAAAAGAAATAGTTTTTTTGGTAGAATCAGGTAACAAGTTCAAATTTATAAAATAGTGTCTATACTGCATTCACTACGATCTGTTAGAAAACGAAACATTGCGTGGTGAATGGCGGAAGTAAACACTGCTTCTTGTTACCACAGATACATTCATTCGTGAGAATTTTGCACTTGGTATCAGAAAATTCATATTTTAGTTTAAATTTCAACAAACATTTTTTTTACATTCACATTGTAATACCCAGGCTTTTTATCTCAAGCGCAAAGGACTCTTATATCATTGACGAATATATGTACAATGATAATTTCTAGCATCGTTTGCCTAATATAGCACTTTATGACGTCATAAGCGCTCAGAAAATATGTGTAGACTTCATTTAGGGTCATTACGTCACACGTACGAAGCAACTTAGTCATTTTTAATATAACTGACACAATTTTCCACTGAAATGTCTACTTATATCTACTTAGAAATAGAAAAATATAGTTGAAATATATTGTGATGGAAATATACAATAGGAAATAGGTCATCGTAGCGTAGTGGTAATAAACTGACTGTAAACTCGATTGGTTGTGGGTTTGATTCTAAATCAAATGAATGAATATACTTAAATTATTTATGTTTCCTTGCTCCGACAGGATAAAGCGCGGCGTTGAGCTCCACCATTCGACACGCAATGTCTCAAATTGGGCGGAAATCGTAGTACAGAGTGTCTTGATGTTTTACTTCCTGTTTACTCTGGCAGACGGGGAAACCCGTAAAGCTAAAAAAGGAGGCTACAGTAGCAGAATAGGAATACACTGACTGTAAACGCGATTGGTTGTGGGTTCGATTTCAATGCTGTGAAACTCAAAGCTCTATACTTTCAATTTAAGTTGCATCCACTTCATAGGGATCTAATTCACAGATATCGATGCCCCTTTCTCTCACACTTCATTATTTAATTAAGATTGACATTTTTAAATTAATCTTATATATGGAATTTATAATTTTTATAATTTATATAGTTATAAGTAAATAATAATTTAATATTTAATATGATAAGGATAACGTTTGAGAACGAAGTGCAGATGAATCTTTTATATACTTTTATATACTTTTTTAAGTCACAGAAAATAATAAGTAATGAAACGTACTTAAATACAAAAAAAAATTGATAAATAACTATTGGCAAGTCGTGGCGCACTATGATAGCATCTAGGTATCATCAGGTTGTGGGTTCGATCCCCACTCGGGGGAGTGATTATATTTAAATTATTTTCACTTCTTCGCCCTGGTAAAGACGAAGAGTGGCGTTGAGTTACACCACTCAACATGCAATGTCTCGAATTCGAAAGTGAAGTACGGAGTGTCTTGATATTAGATACTTTCTGTCTACCCTGCTATGCGGGATAAAAGCATGAAACTAAAAGCATAAAGCTAAAAGCATAAATACCCATCAATAATAAAAATAAGTAGAACAATAAAATATATTAAAAAGTATGAATATAATATCTTAATACAATAATAAAATATGTAAGAAAATATAAATAGAATAGAAGATAGCTTTTTAACGGGAATGAAAAATGCGTTTTGAAAACTCAAAACACTGTATCGTGGTCACGTCCACTACGTAAGGAGCCCCTTATCCCTCACCCCGTGGTCACATGGCCGTCGGTTGAGGGAAAAAGGGCTCCTTACGTAGCCGCATTATTTTACAAATTATAATAACTACTTCCTATATTTCATTAGATCAACATTTTTAAATTCATTATATCTTTTGAATGAAATATTTAATTAATGGGGAAAATTAATTAATGGGGTAAGTATTATTACAAATATATGAATAATGTAATTTGATTCTTGTAGCCTTTTCTTTCGACATTTAAAATGTACAAAAGAAGTAATAGTGGCATAATTACAGTAGTTGGATATATGATATCGTGGATTTTTGGGAGATATTTATACGATCTAATAATACTGTAGAATATTTTTGTGTTCTATCATCAGTCGTTTTTGCAGAGCACGCGATGATGCATTTTTATAGGTAATTTTTTCACACCTTCATTTACATTATTGTATTTTTATTATGGATACCTATTTTGTTTTTGAAAATATAATATACCCTAAATTACTCAGTGAAGAAGCAGCTTTCTAATAGTCAAAATAATTTTGAAATCGGTCCAATAGTTTTTGCGTGAAAACAACACAAACATACAAATATTTCCTTTTTATAATATTAGTATAGAAAAACGCTTTTCTTGTTCTATTATATTCTACCACGTATATAAAAATCATTGTTATGTTTAACGATATTATATGGATATATTGCTAACTCTTGCATTTGCCCTAAATACATTAAAACACTTTGGTAAGTATAGTCTTTTCAAAATAACGTATAAAAATTTTGAACGCAGCGGGATTCGAACCCGCGTCTCTTGGAAACTGTTTAAGTTTTCAAATCGCCAAGACGGTTTCTGGGAGGTGCGGGTTCATATCCTGCTGCGTTTTAATTTTTATACGTGTTTTTAAAAACATTTTTTAATCGTGAATGTGGAATAACATTAAAAAAATAATTTTAATGATAAAATTCTGAAATATATTCAATTTAGTTTTTACTATTATAGTTTACATGATTTGTCGCTTGCAACATCATTTACGTTACTTTACGACTTCATTCCACTTCTACCTTCCATAGTTTTGAATTTAAAACATAAAACTCAGTGTTCTGTTCCCGTAGGAATTTCAAAGCATCCTTTTAGTTATTCTTCATAATCCCCAAGAATATAGACCAAATTGTAGTCTCCACATAACGTAATTTTAGTTGTGAGGTCTGTCAGTCACTTGGTAAGTATATATATATATATATACATATATATTTTAATAATTAGTTTTAATTACTTATATACTTAGTAATTACAAAATGTACTATATTTACATATAAATTATATAAATTTTAATAGTATATTTTTAAATAAAAATCATATTTTAAATATTTAAACTAAAAAAACTATACATAATAAAAATAATAAAAAATACTTAAGCAAATTCGAAAATCCAAAGCATTACAGTTAAGTCGCCTGTGAACTTTATATCCGTAAATAAGATAAGTGCTATTAAATAGCCTATCTTATTTTCCATGCCACTGATTTTATGATCCCGCCTAAGGCGTATTTACTACCGATACGGAGTAAATGGCACCGCAATGGACATAGAGCCTTTAGTCTTTATCTTCAACGTCTCTTTACAATAAAATTACTTTAAATTTTGAATTATACTCTAGTAAGTAATTTCAATTCATTTCTCTACTCTAGTAAGACGGCGTTAAGTTTTGCACTCAATTCGCAATGTCTCGATTTTGTGCAGTCCATGGAGTGTTTTGACACTAGGTTTTCTCTAACTAAACAAAATACATTACACCCTGTTAATTTAAAATACGCGTTGCCTTAGTAACTTATAATAAAAAGTTTTACGTGATATCTGTAATTGTGATATTTTTTTCTTTATTAAAAATTTAACTGATTTAGATATTCAATATTAACCGGAAGTATTGATTTTGTGTGTCCGAAGTTGCTTTTTAATACGTACGTTTTAAGTACGTTTTATTCGTAAAGTACAAATATTAAGTATCAAAATTAAAATTGTGAATCGAAAATTTATCTGTCTTTATTGAAAACACAGTCAGTCGATAGTAGAGGGAGATGTCGTAAAAACCACGAGGACTTCCATAAAAGAAGTGATTAGTAACACCTCACTCATAAGCGAAAGAAGAATATAGAGTATAATATATAATCTTAAAAAAAAATCATTTTTTTTAACATTATACAAAAAAATACTTTTCGTTATACATAAATAACACTTTTATATTGAAATTATTAAAAAAATATATATTATCTCACAATAAGGTCTATGATTTTCGCTGTTTTTACAATTTTTTATAAATTAATCGCGTATATTTAAGCATAAACGTATAATAGTTTTATATAAAAATATTCCTAACCTCTAAACGAAATTGAACCTGTTACTATCCAGTTGGATTTATCAATAAGAGCTACATTTATAAACGTTTGCTTATCAAACACGAGCTTAAACTCGACGTGAATAATATTACAAGATCATGTTAATTAATACTTAGTTACAATCTCTAATTATAACTTTTAGATGCAACTATATATAGGGGACTGTGTGTGTGGGCATTAGTTTCTCTTCTTATATACCAAAGTAATAGATTTTACGCTGTTCCCCTATAGTAGAGTATTTAGAGAAATTAAGTGTCAAGACACTCCGCCGTTTTCCTCCTAATATCGAGACGTCATGTGTCGAGTAATGAACTTGCAATCTTGCTCTGTTTTACCAGAGCAAATATATATTTTTTTATTTTATATCGAGTAAAGCTGGATATTCGCTTTTCGCTGAATTCGATACATTTCATGTTGAATGACAGAGCTCAACGCCGCACTTTTCTTTCAAGAACGAGGAATATAATATAATCATATAATCACGCGTTAACAGTTAGAAGTCTTCCACTTCGCTATGACCGGCCTCCTGTTACCAGAAATGAAATATTCATAACATATTGGGGTTCGAACCCACAACTAATCGTGTTTACAATCAGACGCTAACTCATTGTGCTACAATACCATCTAGTTATTTTTTTCACATCCTGTTTTCAGCTTATTAAGTAACGACTAAAAGCGAAAATGAAAATTTAGGTACTTTCCAATTAAATTTACATTTTCTTTAAAACAATTTCATTATTTAAACAAAACAAAACACAGTATCAATGATGCTGGAGGAAGATCGCTTGAAAAACATCCCCCTGAAGGACATATATGAAGAGCTTGATGACTGTGGACGAGCCGAAAGAGGTATGCAGAGACCGTTACGTTTGGCGCTCCGTTCTCTCTTATTATCATGCAAGAGTTAAAAGTAAAGCAAAAAAAAAATATTAATTTAAATATGTTCAAAAATTCAAGCTTCATCTCGCCTAACAGGTAATTCAAGATAACCTAATGCTCATGCTCCGTTTATTATATATTATGTATTGAGTGGTAAACTCACATAGTGTTTTGTCTTACCATGGCGGAAAAATGAGAATACTTTATTAAATAACCTGAGTCGGAATAGAATCCACAACCAGTCACGCTTACAGTCAGATACTGTCCCACTGCGCTGTTAGGGCCTTTCCACATTTTAAACATAAATAACACTCTAAGTGGGTTCAAATTTACTAGAATTGTATTCAACAGTAGTACATACTACTTCTTTAAGAAAGATAATTCATACAGGTAATTAGGTAATTCATACATTTAATGTTTTATCAATATAATAATATGCTAGTGTTAGAATACACACGTGAAATATATTTAAAACATAATAATAACGTCAGGATTAGCAAAATATGTAGAACCCAACACAACTTACTATTCTAACGTCCACTAGTAGAGTAGAGAGCGCCGTGTGGCTTTAATTCCCGACTTATATGGGCATCGAACAAAGGATGGCAAATCGCAGTGAAAGAGGAAAGTTAAGATCGTATGACGTCCCCTTAATTACGAACATTTAGGACTAATATCCAATGTTATCTATTTATAAATAAATTACGCTAACACTTGTCACTCATATAATAAAAAGTAAGAATTTTTTTTATTATAATATGGCTATATGAGGCCGGTCGTGGCGCAGTGTGACAGCGTTTGACTGTAAACACGATCGGTTGTGGGTTCGATCCCCACTCGGTGGAGTGATTATATTTAATTTATTTTCACTTCCTCGCTCTGGTAAAGATAAAGAACGTCGTTGAGTTCCACCACTCAACACGCAGTGTCTCGAATTCGATGGAAAGCGAAGTACGGAGTGTGTTGACACTAGGTACTTTCTGTCTACCCTGCTATGCGGGATAAAAGCGTGAAGGTAAAAAATAACTGTATATTCATGTAGATGAAATTGGAATTGATGTCTTCTGCCATCCCGCTTTCAGATAGTGAATATTGATTGGCAGATGATTCTTTGTGATATGCACCAAGGCTGAATTCCGTGTACATACAGAAACACATCTATTAATTAATTAAGATCATCTAATAAGTAATGTTTGGATAAGCCTCTATCTAAATATATTAAATAGGTTAGGTTAGGTTTAAAGAAGTTTATTTCCAAAAAGAACACAGTTCGCTTACAAAGGAAATTTTAAAATTATAACTACAATTAAGATATTACAAATAATAAACAGTAGTGATATTAAACAGTATCAGTGAAATCATCTAATATATGGGTTCTTAATCGTTTTTTAAATATATTAAGAGATTTTGAATTGACAACATTTAGAGGCAAAGAGTTATACAGCTGTGCTGGTTCGAGTTTTAGGTGTTTCTAGTTTATATCTGTTCCTTGTGTGGTAAGAATTATTTACATAAACTAAAAAAAATAAAATAAAAATTGAGGCTGGACCATGGCGCAGTGGCAGCGTCTGTGTGGTTTCGATTACTACAATACGGGAATTGGTTATATGTAAAATTTATTTTTATTTTTCCTCTCTGTTAAGACAGAGTGCGGCGTTAAGCTCCGTCACTCAATACTCCAAGTCATAACGCTTAATGTCTCTGACTATCTAACTATAATGGATAAAGTGTGAAGCTGTAAAAAAAATTGTATAAAAATTCAAAGGTACGTAATCCACGTTACTCAAATGCCAAGATGCCTTCCAAAAAGCGTGGTTAAGTTCTAAGTTCTTTTTTTAATTTTCATGAGTTTTTATTCGAGTATATTGTACTTCTTGATGAAATAATGAATATAGATTTAAATAGTCACTGTATAACACATTATATACTACAGGACCTACTAAATATAAAATCTTTGAAAATTATTCGGAAAAAATAAGATAGGTTTTCCTGAAATTCCAAATGGAAAAATGGTTGTTACTTTATTTCAATCGATAGTGTGAAAATCGAAAATGGAAATACTATGAAAAGGTCATAGATTGCAAAATTGCTAGTATTTAAATGAATAAATAACGTTGGCCAGTTGAGACGTGACTACGCGATCATTTTGTGGTTCACACAACTTCGAACGGCGTTATAAAAGCAATTATAATATACTCTATATTTTTATATTATATATTATTCAGAATTATATTATTATCCATTTTTTTAATCTTTCAGTCCCTTGGTACACTATTAAACTACTTCAGTTTTTTTAAAGAGATAAAAAAAAATAATTCAGGTATATTCGCACGGAGCAGAATGCGGAATTAAAAAAAAATATTTAAAATTCCAGTCACGAAAAATATTAAGACACCCCGTACTTTACTTTGAACTGAATTCTAGAAATTGCATGTTGAGTGGTGGAACTTAACGCCACACTTTGTCTTACCAGAGCGAAAATAATTTTTAAATATAATCTCTCCCCCGAGTGGGGATCGAATCCACAACCGGTCGCGTTAACAGTCAGATGCTGTCACACTGCGCCGTGACTGGCCTCATTTATAATATATAATATTCCATAATAACTTTGCGTATCGTGCCTATAAATGTTATAATGATTTTTGATAGCATTGATGTATATTGATTAATTCATTAATTGATATACATAAATTAATTTATATAAATTCAAAATACAATACATCTATGTATTCATTTTTAAGTCTTTATTGTCCAAAATGTTTTTTTTAATTTTTTATTTATTTATTTCTCTATTTTTTTGTTTTAAATTATTATTAGTTCGTTTTTTTTCAATTTATATATAATTTTTAAAGTATTTCAATAATTTATATAATTCTTAGCAAGTCCAATGTCCATTACTTTTTTATTTTTATTTTGCTACAATTTGTAGAGACTTAACACAAAATAATAATTAAACAAAAGTCAATACATAAATGTATTGATTTTTGTTTAACCAGTATTCTGTGTTATAATACTGTCTTCCTAATAAATAAATAATATATAATATATAATAAATAATGTAATAGCTAGTATATACATTCTTTTTTTTTCAAACTAAATTTACAAAATACTACAATTACAATGCTATATATTAATCATTTAAAAATACAACAAAAATTAATATTTTATGGCATTCTTACGAACTTTATATACAGACATACCTGAATAAGTCAATAAAAATCCTCATAAATATAATGATTCTCTAGAATCACGACCGAACGTATAACGACGTGTTTACAGACAGACATTTACATTGTGCCATTATGAACTAAATATATTTAAAGTCGAAAAAAAAGTTTATATATTTAAAAATATATGTTTAAAAAATAAATTAAAAAACAATTCGATAATATTATATTTGATTCTGTAAAACGTTAATTAAACGTTAATTTTCTTAGTTATTAAAGAAAAATATATATAAAAGGTATAAATAAAGTCGTTATAACAAGATGAAGAGAAAAAATAATTGGCTAGAAGTTAATTAATAAGAATATTTAATTTACTTTTTAAATACTTATTGTGAACGATTTTAAATATGAAAATAAATATTTTAAGTCGGTAAATGTATTTTTTCTTAATTTTCATATCACAGCTCTAATTATAGGACGCAGTGTTGAGTTCCGCCTGAGTGGTAACAAGCAATCTTTATTTGCAGTAGAATCAGAAGGACAGAGTGTACTGGCACTAAGTTTTCTATTTAGCTTTCTAAGATTTAAAAACCTGTTTTTATTTTAACAAATATGATATAAACTTTATATTTTAATTTAATTTAATCGACATATTAAATTAAATACTAACTGAGGTCTCTGAGTGGGGTTGTGTTTTACTTTTAGCTTTTGAATATCAAAATCTTAGCTATATTTAACTTTGATAACTCTTCTTTATTTGACGTCGTTCATACTGGTATAACTTTGTCTTGTATTTTATATTGTATTTTAATATTTATAGTAGGAAATATTTTGCCCTTCAAGGGTGCCTAGAGTTAAGACATTTGATTCACCGCTTTCCGACCAAATTTGAGACATCTTTCCTTCATTTCTTTCTCAAAATACTTTTTTTAATTAAATAAAGGAGGTCGGTCGTGGCACAGTAGGATAACGTTTGACTGTAAAAGCGACTGGTCGTGGGTTCGATTAAAACTCGGGGGAATGATTATATTTAAATTATTTTCAATTCATCGCTTTGATAAGACATAGCGCGGCATCGAGTTCCACCTCTCAACACGCAATGTCTCGAATTCGGTGAAAAGCGGAGTACGGAGTGTCTTGACATTAGGTGCTTTCTGTCTACCCTGCTATGCGGGATAACAGCGTGAAGTTTAAAAAAATTAAGAAAGCGACTGTCGAGTTCCTCAAGAACTGCCTTAAGAGCTGATGCTGATCTTTCCAAGCTTAAACTGTGTAGAAGACAATTTGAACAAAGAATATTTTAATTTAAATTAAATATAATGATCTTTTATCAGATATACGCACAGACATGCTCTAACATTCTCAGAGCAATATATTTTTAAATAAGCTACTAACATTAACTTGAATTGAAAAAAAAAACATAATTTTCAAAACAAAATAAAGGATGTCAAACATAATGTCAGTTACTCACAAGAAGGGATTGCTTCGCATTAATTAGTTCAAAATATTTAATAATAAAAAAAAATCCTTTATATTTACCATTCATGTGAATACAACCCTATATTTTACTCAGCGTCTATTGTTTACGGGGGTTTTAATTAAGACAGTGATGGGTCGTGCCTCGGTCTTTGCAAATTAAAATGAAAAAAAAAAACCAACAGTTTTTCAGCAAGACCATTGTACTTGGCGTGTAAAGCTTGAAAATTCTGTTAGTATGTATATTTAGAGGAGCCTGTTGCTTTTGAGAAATGTAAATATACTAAACCATAGTTAGTAAGGTTTTCCTCTTTAATCATTAAGGATGAGAAGGATGTCTTCATATGTATGCCTAAGAAAGTTAGCCAATTAGTAAGAAAACTCAAAGCTTATTTTGCAGATTTTAAAATAATGATTGCGTGTAAGTAGTTAATACAAAAACAAATGTATACTTCCAGATTTTTTCAGTTCACCTTACTTCTATGATATAAATGTGACATCAGCGTGACGTATTATTAATACATTCAAAGCCTATTTAGGGGGAAAATTAGCCCTATATGTATATATATATATATATATATATATATATATATATATATAATTGAATATAAAAGAACGATTCTATATATATATATATATATATATATATATATATATATATATATATATATATATATATATATATATATATATATTATTTCCTTTTTCAGCTGCACACTTTTAACTCGCATACTATAGTAGACAGGAAGAACCTAGTGTTAAAACACTCCGTACTCCGCTTTCTACCGAATTCAAGACGGAATTCGATAGAAAGCGAATTAGAATACATGTTGAGCGGCGGAACTCAACGCTGTGAATTTTTGATATGCAATAAAATGGAATCTCTATGTAAACTACGGAAAATATACGAATAATATACGGGAAAATGTATATAAACTTTGCAAACACAACTTGCAACTCATCTGAAAATTCTAACTACAAGTAGATAGGAAGTGCGACAAGCAGATAAGGCTGGCGTTGACTTGGATTTAACGAACTTCAAGGATATAAACTTATATGCTTATTCAAAGAGCGCTTAAAAGGTTGACGGATGATAAGTGTTATATAAAGCTTAACATTTAAATTTAAAATGTGTCTGGGAAACGTACACGAGTATTATTTTTGACTTAACTCACAATAGTTGTAGATTCGATTCTTACTTAGGGTGAATATTTAATCTTTTTATTACTTCACTTCCTCGAACAATGTCGTAAACTGGGACGAAAAGTGGAAAACGGAGTTTTTCGAGACTAGGTGCGTATACAAGTCACAAATCATAGAATCGTTCTTTTATATTCAATTATATATACCTCTTATATATAAAAAAGGAGCTGTCTGCCTAATTCCGTTAGCATCCTATAAATTGCGGAACTCAATGCCGCGTTTTATATATATTAATAGTTGAAAAACAGTTGTATTTTAGATTTTTTGAAAGTTCCCATTTTCGATCCCAGAGCAGTCAGAGACATCTTTGTTTGCACACGCTCCGTTGACTGTTTCTTTTTGTATGCCCAATTCAAAGCTCCAATTTGTCTTACTAGAGTGGAACCATGAAAAACATATGGAAATATAATAATTTCTCCGAGTTTGAATTGAACACACAACCAATCACGTTTACAGTCAGACGCTGTCCCACTGCGCCACGTTGGCCTTATTATTGCCACTTTAAAATTTCAAGGAAGATTCAATACTAGGTATCTGTATTGCACATGCAGTCCAGGCCAAATTAAATGCATTAAAAAGTAAATACTGAAAAAAAAACATAACTAAATTACCACGTGTAAACTATTTTTGTTTTACTACTACTATTAATTTTGTTTTGTTTATTTTGTACAGTCAGAGAGAACCCCATTCGACACAATAGTACGGAACTTAACGCTGCATTTTATCTTAACAGTACTAAGACACTCAAAAAAAAATTTAAGCATTCCCTCAAGTAAAGAACGAACTCGCAACCTCCACATTCACAGTCAAACGCAATACCACTGCACCGCGATGGTGTCTATTCTGGCAAAGTATTTTAACTTTAAAATGTATCCTATTGTGTAATTTACAACATTAATTAAATGCTTAATTATTTATACTAATTTGAAAGCATCTAACATCATTATGTAGGAGGTGGATGTTTCAAAGTACAAGGCGTTTCCCCAGCGTTCTCTTTGCCATAATGAATTTCAAATCAATTTAGGTAACAGTATAAAAAATATTTGCTACCGACACAAAAAATTGTACATTTTTTTTTAACTAAAACGGCTCTTTTTAATTGAAATAAATAAATTTTAAATTGTTTTCAAGTCTCAACATGTTGAGATAAACATAATCACTTTTGTTTTTTTTTGCCTCACGTTTTTATCCCGCGTAACAGGGTAGGCAGAAAGTACCTAGTGTCAAGACACTCTGTACTTCGCTTTCCACCATGTTCGAGACATTGCGTGTTAGGTGGGTGGAACTCAACGCCCTTTGTCTTTGCCAGAGCGAGGAAGTGAAAATAATTTAAATATAATCACTCCCCCGAGTGGGGATCGAACCCACAACCGATCGCGTTTACGGTCAGACGCTGTCACAACACTGCGCCACCACCGGCCTCACATAATCACTTATTATATTTTATTTTGTTTATATTTCACTAATAATACATAATAAAGGGTTTTACAACTGCGCTAACATTTTTGATAGTATTCAAATTTAGGCCTATATGTCAAGTATAAGTCTAAACAATAAGTTATTTCTTAAGGTCTTCCTGGTGCAATGGGCCATGCTTTGATAATAAGCGAATGGTTATAGGTTCGACTTCGAATCTGGTTTTGGAAATTTATTTCGCTTGCAAGTTCGCCACTCAACAAGTAGAGTTCCGATTTCAGGCGGAAAACAGTCCAGTAGCGCAGCATTGGATGTCTATAAAATATCTTAGTATCAGATTTAGTCGGTCTACCCTGCTATGCAAGATAAAACTCTAAACTGAAAAAAAAATTTAGATTCACACATGTTCAAAAAAGTCCTAGACAGTGAGAACATAGTACTAAGACATTCCGTTGTCCATTTTATGTGTAATTTCCAAAACATCATCAATCAAATATCGTAACTCAACGCCGCGCTCCTTCTACCAAAGCCGGGAAGAGGATTGTTTATGTTAGATTAATTACTAATTTAATATAAAAAATCCATCAAGTAGATATTGAACCCAAAACCACTTTCATCTAGCCACATGAAACTAAACAAATAAATTAAATTTATACAAGAAGTTATAAATGTGTAATAAATTAAACGAGCGTCCAGTATTGCATTACATTGTCAGGGTAATTAAACGGTATTTATAAGAGAAAATTTTTGCTGGCCTGCATTTATTGTAAATTGTAAATATGTTATAATACAAACATATAGATATACTTTACTAAATGTAGCTTAATGTTAGCAAATAAAAATGGACGAAAAAAGAAATCTTAGTCTTTCCCGTATAGCAGGGTAATCAGAGAGAACCTAGTGTCAAGACACTCCGTTAGACGCTTTCCAACTAAATTTGTCATATTGTATGTCGAGGGGGTTGAAATGAGAACAATTTAAGTACAATCTACCCGAGTGGAAATCGAACCAACAACCAATCGCATTTCCAGTTAGACGCAGCCTCTTATTGGCCTCACGATTTATACGTTTTATACGTTTGATTTCACTTGAAGAATTAAATGAAAATTATTTTCATTATCCTCTAAGCACACAATGTCTTGATTTTCACTAGAAAGCAAGGAGTGGAGTGTCTTTAGACTGTTTATACACCTGACCTTTTGTCTATCTACTGGCCTTCGACCAGGGATGTCAAGGTGTAGTGCCAGATTTCAAATGTAGTCAGGTGGCCACCTCTTTACGTGGCAGCAGTACCACCGCAGCCTACTTTATTGCATATTATCGGCATTTTGACGCACTCCAAGGATTCCGTACGTACTCGCTGTGAACTCTGTCAAGCCAGGCAGGAAGCCGCACATGCACCTTAACATATTCAATTCGGTCACTTAGATAGCACGAATATTTTTGTGGGTTCACGACCCATGTTTCGCTGCTAGACATGAGAAATGGTCTTATGATCGTTTTATATATTAAAAAGCATAACCACCATCTTCTTATCGCAGATGACACCAGTTACTTTTCGCCATTTCGAATATGTGAAGTGGTACGAGAGTTCAGGGGAGACCTCGGTTGAACTTGGAAAACACAGTATCGAAGATACTGGAAGAATGTCACGTAAAAGCCTTGAGGACCCTCCTCAAGGTCCTCTCGGCTTTTACGTGACCTTCTTCTAGTATCTTCGATACTGTGTTTTCCAAGTTTCCAAGGGCATGTATGAAGAGGCTTATGACTGTGGACGAGGCGAAAGAGGTGTCCAGGGACCGTAGCGTTTGGCGCTCCGTTGTTTCTGACTATTTCACACTTAGGATTAGGAAAAAAATTGAAAAACTTACATAAATATGAACGCAACGGAATACGAACTCGAGCCTCTTGAAAACTGTATTGTATGCCTAAGTTAAAAAAAATGTTTTTTACATATACTAATTGAACCAACATATTACGCATTATTTAAGAAAATCTTATGGAATTATAAAACATTACAATTTCCGCAGTGCAGTGTTTAACCTGCCTGTAACCACAGTTTTGATTTATATGTGAGTCGCGTCTGCTGTAAATTACGTCCTTTTTAGCTATAAATTTTATTTTTAAAACATTAATTTTGTACGTTTTTAATGATCGTGCTTTTATGTTTCGGGTGACCGTTTAGTAATTTTGTGTTCTGTTTTGGAATGCCACTGATATTGATTTGTCTTATTTTCTAATAAATTATGTGAAAATTGCATATTAAAATATGATTTACTTTTGATTTAGTATTATACGGTTGCTTCTTTTAAATTTTTTATGTTATTTTCGGTCTTATCAGAGGAAACACACACGGAAATAAAGAGAGTCAGGTGTGTTAAGACACTCCGTTCGCCATGATGCCGTTAGAATACATAATCTGTAATTAAACGTATGAATTAAATAAGTCTAAATTCGAAACATTATTACGAAACATTATTAAAGTCTAATGAAGTAAACAATTTGTGAAAAATAAGAAAAAAGTAACAAGTCGAGTAAAACTCGCGTTGTCTTGGCAACGTTTATATCAGCCATAGGAATAAACATGTTATAATAGTGTATCACATTAATTTTGTTAATTAGTTAAAAAAAATATGCAAGCAGTTTCCCCAGTAAACTATGAAAACGTATGCAAAATATCATACTTCTGAGTACATAGTAAAGTTTTCTTAAAATGTTCTTTTCCTTCACGCGTTTATCCCCTAGTAGGATCCAGGGATCTGGTAGACAGGTACCTAGTGTTAAGACATTTCGTACTCCGCTTCCATCTGAATTCGAAACACTGTGTGTTGAGTGGCCGAAATTAACGCCGCGATTTGTCATACTAGAGAGACACAATGTTTTTTTTTATCTATAAATAAAACTATTACTTCATTAAAAATGTCATTATATTTAATCATTTCTCATATTTGAAGTAAAATCATAATTTTATACAAAACTGTTAATCAACAAAGGCGATAAATATTTATTTTGATTTACTTGGAAATACCTATAGGAATTCAAATACGAATCTCTACGCCATAGATTGCTACCAATTAATTATACGTACATGGAAATTGTACCACAGTAGTACTATGTCAAATTTCAGTACGAATTGTCCTGTAATTAGACAATGGCTTGGATCGATCAATTAGTTGCTTACTTTTACAATTTTAATCATAATATATGAATTGTAATGAAAAGCGCACCACTAATATATATAAGTTAATATAAATTAAATTACGCGCTATATCGCTTATCACACTGTGGAAAGTGACAAACGGAGTGTCTGGACACTAGGGTCTCTCTGCGTATATTACTATGCCAGATAAAGAGTGTTTTTTTAACAATTAATATGATTTTTTTTTATTTTTTTTTAGATTCACATGTTTAGCTTCACGCTTTTCTTCTGCATAAAACGGTCGACAAAAATTACATAGTGTCAAGACACTCTGTACTCCGCTTCCCGCCGATAACGAGGCAAAGCGTGGAGAGTGAATTTTACAAGAAAGGAGAAAAGAAAATAATTTTAAATATAATTATTCCCTTGAGCTGAAATCAAACCCATGACAATGTGCAATCGGCATTAATAGTCTGACGCTATCGTTTGGGAATTAATTTTCGTATTATGTTCAAATAGAAAAACTCGATTGTAGTACAACGCTGGAATGAAAAACACACTGAATTAGAATTTTTTAAAAGTTTAAAGATGTTTTTCAGTGACATAGTTTTCCTTCTTTATAACGTCCGACTATAAAGCTAAGAACGCTAATTACCTTCCGTAGAGAAAATTTATGTGGTGCATAATAACGCATTTAAGAAAACAATTAGAACAAAATGTAAGTTGAAAGAAAATAAATTCGAGTATTAAAACGGAATTCTGAAATTATTTTTACCATAACGAATATGTTTTATATATATTTATATATATTTAGTGTTTTTGATATTAATTCTCTTAACTCTCTCATGATGTACTACTTAAAGGTACCGTATTTGGAAGTAAATAAATTCGCAGTGTCTGTTTGTAATTTTAAACTATCATAATTAACAATTTTTATCTCTATATTTGTCTGTTTATTCTGGCTAATATTTTGAATAGCTGGACCGATTTTGATGATGATCACTGGCAGATAATTGACTTTATAAAGAGTAACTTAGCCTACTTTTAAGACTTAGAGATGTTAAATCCCACGGAGACGAAGTCCCTTGTAGAGCTCATATTGAACAAATAGTTACAGTAATGAAATATAAAACGATTTTAAAATTTAAATACTTTTTAACCGACTTCCCAAAAGGAGGCCGGTATATTTTCTTATGTATGTACAACTATTACGCTGAAAGATCTGGATCGATTTACGTGATTCTTTATTCTTCGATGCAGTAAGGCCATTTGGTCCCACAAAAAATATTTTCAGCCCAGTAGTTTTGATTTTATATGTTTGTTAATTTAATGATACAATTTTCAAAGCTCTTTTTACGTATTTACTGCGATTTCACCGTCATTTGTAAACCGCTATACTATTTAGTATATGTAAAGGGTATATACTTCTCTGAAGTGGTCTTACAAAAAATTGTTGAAGACTTGATACAGATCGTCGAAGACGTTAATGGAAATCTTCAATGAATAACAGCAAGTGATTGCTGAGATCGTTTTTTTATATGGTATTTACAGTTCCATAATTCATATTGTTATTAGATATATACTTCCACCTGATCACTATGTAACCCTATGTACCTATAAGCTCTACAGTATTCAACTAACGGGCACTAAAAAGAAAAAAATTAATATTAACTACGTCTAAAAAACCGACAGAAAAGTAAAAATAGAAAAAAGTATATAAAGATTAAATTTAAACACATTTTGTTAACCAATATTAATAAAATAACTACTATTATTTGATTTTTAAACCATTTTGTTAAATACAGTAGATTTTTAGAGTTACGTAGAAAGCGGAAGAATTCCTTTATATAGTTTCGCCACAGGTGTCTCCTCTGTCCATCAAATATTTTCTTTAGAAAACCTCACTGACACCTAAATTCATGTTGAATTCATTTAAGCCAATTCACACTATCAGTAAAATCAAAAAGGAACAGTAGCTTCAATTGAATGTACTACTGTCTGTATCAATAATGACATTGTGTGAGTGTTGTTTTTAATAATTTAAGCAAAATTTTTTTTTTTTAAATATAATAGTGGGGTTATTGCAGGAAACGCCGCGAGCAGGCCGCTAGTAGCAGAGGTATATTGGTGTATATATCTGAGTCGAAACATACGTCTTGCCTATAACATATTACAAATTGGTTTCCAAAGAATTTTTCATATACTAAAAGAGCTAACATTTAGTCGCGTGGGTACGACAAGGATTTATTACTGAACGTTAATATTTGAACATTATTAGAAATGTGTTTCTTAACTATACGCTTTTTGTTATTCTAATATTTAAAAAAGAAAATAAGCAACACTTGGGATAAGAAAACATTTTTGAAAAAAACCTATAATCATTTGAACGTAGGGTTTGAACTTCCTCCTCTTGGAAACCATCCAATCACTCAGACCGGTAAGCCATGCGCTCTACATCCGGTTTCTTTGAAATTCCTATACGTTTGTTTCTTATACAAAGATTGGAAACTCGTTGCATTTCAATGTTTTCTAATCCTTAGTGTGAAATAATATTTAAATAACACTTTACACGCACACACACACACACACACACACACACACACACACACATATATATATATATATATATATATATATATATATATATATTTGTGTGTGTGTGTAAAGGCAGTTAAAAGTAATAATTATCACTCGAGGTAACTAAATAAGATTGAATTCAAACCGATAAGTTTAATTCATTTAATAAAGAGTACTTATAGTAATTCTAGTACAAAATTTCTACAACGTAATATAAAACTTAAAAATTTACACGTAACAATATTCTCGCTAAATGCATATAACTATGGTGAATTAGCATTAATGAACTTAATATAGCTAGCTAATGTAGCGCTGAGCATCGCGAAACGAAATCGACTTGTAGAAACCAAAATTACAGAAATTACGAAAACCGTTCGTGAGTTGACTAACGTTAGTACAAGTTAGATACAACAAGCGTTTTAGTATAGTAAATTCGTTTCTTTTCGTTCAGTTTGATTCTTTATTAATATCAGAGGTTGGTCGTGGCGCAGTAGGACAGCGTCTGACTGTAAACACGATCGGTTGTGAGTTAGATTTCCAGTCGAGGGAATGATTATATTTAAATTATATTCTCTTCTTCGCTTTGGTGAGACAAAGTGCATCGTTGAGTTCCGCCACTCGAAATGTCTCGAATTCCGTGGATAGCGGAGTACGGAGTGACTTGACACAAGGTACTTTCCCTCTACCCTGAAATACAGGATAAAAGCGTGAAGTTTTATAAAATTTATACATTAAACTAATATCTTTGCTAATAAATAAATCTAAAGTATGTGTTTGTAATATTAAAATTACACTTTTTATTAAATGCATATATATATATATATATATATATATATATATATATATATATATATATATCAAAGTGGCATTATTTACAATTTTTGTAAGTCTATTTGCCTGTTCCGACTAATCTGTGGAAGGGTTAGACCAATTAAGACGCGACTTTTACGGGCAGATAGCTGATGTAATGCGTAGTAATTTAAAATAATACTAGAATTTTTAAGAAGATCTAGAAATATTAAATTTCACGTAGAAGAAGTCGTGGGCGCTTCCTTCGTAAACATATAATGAAGATGATTCCATATTATAACTTAATTTAAAATCTGCTAACTTATCACTTACCCCGCAGTTAACCAAACCTCTCGGGGTGCAGCAGTTTAACCAGCCTTTAGACGCCAAGTCGAGGCTAGTTTTCAAAACTTAAATTGCTAAGATACTTTGTATAGGAACTATTTACAGTCTGATACCTGCCAGTACATTGATTGCGGTCTTTTGAAATGCCTTGCAAGTTGGAAATAAAGAGCTAGCAATACACAAAAAGTAGAATCGAAAATACGTATCGATAATAGATAACTCAAACTGCCGATTTTCAGTTAATAAATAAATAAATAAATAAATAAATAAGTAAATACATATATATATATATATATATATATATATATATATATATATATATATATATATATATATATATATAATTTATAATTGTAGCGCAGGTAGGAAGTACTTTAATGTAAGCGCAAAGGTTGTGGGTTCGATTATCACTTATTGAAATACTTTAAATTTATATATATATATAGTTTAAATATATAGTTATTCAGTTATATATCATAACGTGAAGTAATATTACCTAGAAAGGTTTATGTTCCATTCTTTATTCTTTATTTTTAGGTTTGTTCCATACTTTAGAATTACGCTGTATTCCTTGCGGGGTAGTTCGGCGCTCCAGAACACTAGGGTCCCTACATACCTCTTTCGCCATGTTCACAGTCATTAACCTCTTCATACATACTCTTTTGGGGGTTCTCGTGCTTTTTACGTGACCTTTCTCCAGTATCATTGATATTGTATTTTCAAGGTCAACTGAAGTATCCCCCAACTTCTTGTACCACTCACTTTTGCTTCGTAAATCTTTCTTACCTAATTCTTCTCTCATACTCTTGACAGGCCCAAACCATCTGAGCACGTTCTTCTTCATTCTCACTATAACATTCACGTTTACGCCTACCATTCTGCAATTCTTCAATTACTTAGTATAAAAGATTTTAAATTAAAAACAAATATTATTGGATAATATACATATTAAATATTTTAAACTAAAGATTCATGGTCAGAAATGATTGAAGCATTCGACGTTGATTTAACACAGTTATTTTATAATACTATTGTCATCAATTTCCAAGTTGCCTCGAGTGTTACCTTGGACTTTTGCCAAATTGATTGACATTATATTAATTTTTATATAGTTTGCTTAATTTATAAATAATAATTGATGTCATTGTATTGAAACTTAAAACAACTTAACAAAGTATTGTCAAGTGGGTTCATATGTTCTGGGGAAAAAGCGTTGAGCTAGCTTTCTTTTCTTTTTCGTTTATAAACCTATTAAAATAAAGATATATATATGTAGAAATCACAAATAGACACACAGACTAACAAAACTAAAAACCATTGTCAAACTAAAAAAAAACCATTGTTTTGGGTTCGTTCTTTAACATTGCAAATTTCGCTCATAGTAATAATTATTTCATCCGTTCTGGAAAGACAAAGCACGGCGTTAAGTTCGTCATTCGACCTGCAACGTCTCGATTTCGGAATTTTTGCTAACTACCCTCCTATGCGAGATAAAGCGTAAAGTACATTTTTTTATATCATAATTTTACAATATATATATATATATATATATATATATATATATATATATATATATATATATATATATATATATATATATATATGTTTTTGTTTAATATTCTTTACGTGATCAAATACGTAATATAAGTATATTTATGATGCGCACAAAATGTTTACACTTATATATATATATATATATATATATATATATATATATATATATAAGTGTAAACATTTTGTGCGCATCATAAATATACTTATATTACGTATTTGATCACGTAAAGAATATTAAACAAAAACAAAATATGCTTATAAAGAACTCTCTTTCTAGCTGGCAATGAAACTGAACAATGGGTACAGCAATAAGGAATTATGGCCCTATTTACACCATGTGCGCCATTCCAATCTCGATTCATGTTTTCTAAATCAGAAAATATTAAAAGAATAACAATAAGAGAGGAATTTGAGTATATTGTGGCGCAGTGGCACAGTCTGATTGTAAATACGAGTGGTTCTTGGTTCAAATCCCAATCGAAGGGATATTTATATTATTTTTTTAGCTTCACGCTTCTAATACACACAGTAGAGTACTTAGTGTCAAGACATTCCATACTCCGCTTTCCGCCGAACTCCGCTTTCTGCGGAACTCAACGCCACACTTCGTAATCGATAATCATTCCCTTATTTGGTAATTGATCCCACATTGATCCGGTCGCGTTTACTTACGCGCCACGATCTTCCTCAATAATTATATTATCATTTCTCTATTTTGGTTAGACAAAAGACAGCGTTGAGCTCTGCCATTCAACACGCATATACTCATCTTGACATTATACGGGAAATCTTTCCCGTAAAGCCGTTTTTTTAATAACAACTAAGTATGGATAACTACTAAAATCATTGGAGCGCATTCGCAATTATTCTCAATGTGAGATGAGATGTATTTGTTATACTAAAAATACGTACACATTTTTGTATTCTTGTTGTCATACTTTGCCTCACCACATTGCGTGAAACAAATTCCATAATAATAAATTAGATATAATAGAATGAAAATTATTTTGCAAAAAGTTTACGGTATTATATAATTGTTTTTTAAAAAAACCTTTTATTGTTTATTTTCAATAAATTAAATGGTAAGGAACAATCCATAGCATTAATATTATAAATTAATTTATATATAAATGTGTATCATGACTCGTGTTATATTGAGAAAGTACTAGATTTACACCCAGAAATAAAGTTATTAGAATCTTTTTCTTTTGTTTATTTGTTGTCGGAAGAAGTAACTGCGTATTCCACTTCAAGTTTGAGACACTGCGTGTCGAATGGCGGACATTAGGTTGCCTCTGACTACTCTGTGACGCCTAATGTTTAAAAAATAGCGTATAAATTTAGTGTAAATGTAGCCTTATGGCAACATATGTGCTCTTTCAAGCTTTACCATAAAAAAGATCAAGATTAAGGTCGATCGTGACGCAGCGTGACAGCGTCTGATTGTAAATGCGATCGCTTGCGGGTACGATTACTGCCTTTTCACTTCCTCGCTTTAATAAGGACGGCGTTGAATTCCGCCACTCAACACGCAATATCACCAATTCGGCGGTAAGCGAAGTACAGAGTGTCTTGACACTGTAGCTAAAAAAAATATTACAGGAATCACAGACTCAAGCGCTATTCTTTGGTTTACAAATCATTAAAATCTATAAAATTGATAATATTAATTGCTTTTCTAATATTGTTCGCTCTCTATTCACGTAATCGGAGAATTTTATTTTGTTTTCTTACACCGTTTGCTTTTTAATACTTTCTTTATAAAATAAAAATTAAAAAAAAAACATTTAAATTATCTTTTACATTGAAATTCAACTTATAAAAGTACCTAATAGTTTACATAATATACTAAAATAATTGTGGCACAGTGGGACAGCGTCTGTAAAATTGTAAAATCCATCGGTTGTGAGTCCTATTGGTCCCCACCCGGAGGAGTGCCTATATTTTTACTGTTCTCACTTCCTTGCTCTAGCAACATACAGTGCGGCATTGAGGGCCACTATTAAACACATAATGTCTCGAGCTTGGTGGAAAGTGAAATACGGAATGTCTTGACACTACTGCCCAGTTGAAGGAGTGATTATATTTTTATTGTTCTCACTTCCTTACTCTGGCAAGACAAAGTGCGGCATGGACTTCCATCACTAAATACATAATGCGAGACATTAATCGATGGAAAGTGAAGTACGGAGTGTCTTGACACTGTGTACTTTCTGTTTAAATCTAAAAATGTTGCTACCTAAGCAATAAACCGATTTACAAAATGAAAATACATCCAATTACAAAATTTAAATAAAGCATTTCAAATGTTAATTAATACTTCAGTACATATAATCCAAAATTATAATGAGTTACTTAGAAAATAACTGAAATTTATACAAATTAGCTGAATCGTGATCATCCTTACCAAGTGCTTAATGCATACATAGTTTTATTGTCAGACCAGTCAATGGGTTCAAAGTACTCAACTGGATGGATACTTGCTTCGTTAAATGTATTATTGTTTCACAGAATAAAGTCAGCTCTTCATTAGAATAACAATTTGCTTAAATTTTTCAGAAAAAAAACAAAAATTTCATTATATTTTTGTCTTTGGAATGAAAAATTAAGGAATGAATTGATTTTTGTTTAGCTTCACGCTTTGTTCCTTGCGGGATAGTCAGAGAACACGGAGCGCCAATCGCTACGGTCCCTGCATACCTCTTTCGCCTCGTCCACAGTCATTATCCTCTTTATCCTCAGTATCCAGAATTAAAGAGGTGTAGAAAATTCACTTATGTGAGACCAATCACGTGTTAAATGATTTAAAAAGTATATTTGAAAACGTACGCAAAGAACATGTACGTAGCAGGATGTGAACCTGCGGTTGTAGTGTTAGTCCAAGTGCTTTAGTCAATAGAAGCTACATAGATGAATTATAATAAGTATAGAACAGAAAAGAATATATTAGAACAAGGTAAATTAGAACAAGTACATGAATGTTACTATTCTTTTAAAGTGTTATTCCATTAGAAAACATTTATAAAAGAACTTATAAAAATTTGAAAGCAGCGAGATTTGAACCCGCGCCTCTTGGCAGTCGCCCAAGCACTCCGACCGCTAAGCCATGCATTCTACTACCGTCTGCGTCAAAATTATTATACATATATGAATCTACGCATCTGGATGTAGATCTGAATGTTTAGCGTTAAAAAAGCTCATACGGTTACCAAAAAAAATTTGTAGAACGTCTCTATGAGTATTTCAAACAGTGAGTTTGAAATCCCTGTATTGCCAATGCCAGTGGTTATCACAATTTGAAAATTGTGACACCCATTGAAATATACAATTAGAAGTAGAAAATGAAATTAGAGTAAGAATAGAGAGTTCCCTCTGCCTTTTCTTCTATGCGTTCTTTAAAATATAAAAACTAAATATCTACGTTTCACCGCGAGAAATGGTTTATATTGAATAATGATGACTACACCATGTAGTATATATTGATACTTGCAATACATCATGAGTACATAAGTCTCTTTTTAGCTTCACACTTCTATCTTGTATAGCAGGAAAACAGAAAGTACCTAATGTCAAGATAGTCCGTACTACGCTTTCCACTGAATTCATAACATTGCATGTTGAGTGGTGGAACTCAACGCCGCACTTTGTCTAACCAGCGCTGAGAAGTGAAAATAATTTAAATGTAATTACTCCCCCGAGTGGGTATCGAACCAACAACCGATCGCGTTTACAGTCAGAAAATACAAAACAAATTATAATTGTTAGTATCGAATAGTTTCAGTTTGCCCGTACACATGTAAAAACGCATTTACAAAGTAGAATGGAGTATGAGATTGTCCCGTCTAATGTACCAGAAAATAGAATTTTCTTCATGTGTTCACGATAATATTGAGTATTACCTAAATTGCCCGGTGGGATTCAATAACGCGTGTATTTAGCGGTTACCCTTACGCTGGCAAAGGGTCTGGATATCCATATCTACTATATTATATTACCCTCTATATTGTTTGTAATTTACTTATGATAAATGCTTTTGAGGCTATCGTGGCGAAGTGGGACAGTGTCTGGCAATAAACGAGATTGATAATGGGTTAGAATCCCACTCGAAAGAATGATATATACAAGTTATTTTTATTCCTTCGCTCTGGTAAAGACAAAGCGCAGCGATGAGCTGGCAACTGAGTGTCTTGACATTAGTTGTCTTTGACTGCGGGATTCTATGCGAGATACAACGTTCTATATAGTTTGCAATATACTTGTGATAAACTTCTTCTGCGTTTCTTTCATGTGAGTAAATAGTCTATTCTAATAAGCACCTCCTGCGTGTAACCTAGTACTAATACACTGAGATTTCTGTTTATCATTGTAGAGGTATTTTGTTTCGGATGGCGGAACTCAACGCCGTATTTTGATTAACCCGAACCTGTATAACATTGTGCTATAATAGCGTAAATAATACATTTATTAGAATTTATCAGAAATAGGAGATTTATGTGGGAGGTATCGAAATGTTTAAACGTGTAAAGTAATTTGTTATATTCGTTTCAAACTTCAAGCTTTTTATCCCGTATAGCAAGGTAGTCAGAAAGTACGCCGAATTCAAGACGTTGCATGTTGAGTAGCGGAACTCAACGTTGCACTTTGTCTTACCAAGTGTGAAAGTGAAATTTATTTAAATATAATCACTCCCCCGATCGGGAATCGAACCCACAACCGATCATGTTTATAGTCAGACACTCTCCCACTGCGATACGACCGCGCTCATATATTTCAAGTACTCATACAAATAGCTTAATTAATCTAAAGACAAAGTAAATACCTATACATCGTGCTTATATACCCCAGATGTGGATTAACACGCGGTTTTTGTGATTCAATAGATCAGAACTTAGTTAGAACCAAGTAGTGTTAAGGTAGTTCGCGTTCCGCCGAATTTGAGATATTGCGTATTGAATAGAGGAACTCAACGCCGTGCAAAATAAATAAATTCATTCATAACATAACGTAAACAGCAAATGTAATTTTATAACATAAGTAAAATATTTTTAGAAAATGTATAAAAATAACATATTTCTCAACTTGTCCGACCTGCCTATAACCGTCCTAGTATTATCTACTAAGCCATACGTTCTTTTCCAGTACCTTAAAAATTATAAAAAATACCTAAGTATTATAAAACCTATTTCTAATTTTATAATCGTTCAAGTTTAAAACAATATAGTATAACGAAATCAACTATAGCGAAAACACACTCATAAATTAAGATTAAATTTGGGAGGCGAGCCCGATCTCTAGAAAGTTATCTATAACGAGGTTAATACCTTCGGGACGCTTGTAGCCCTGAAAATATTGATATGCAATCTATGAAATACAGCATGTTGAAAGTGGCATACGATATACGTGTTTGACTTTTGGAGCGAGAATCTTGTTATTTGGATATATATTTTATTTGATACGAGCTGTGCCCGCGATTTTGTCTACGTAAAATTTAACATATTATTTTGTTTTTTTCGTAATAGAAATAGCCTAACTTACTCTTTAATAGGATCTTTGATTTTTCACAATTTTTACACATTTTAAATGAAACTTATTTAAATGGATTAATTGCGTATATTTTGGTATTCGTAAATAATTTTTTGGAAACCTGACGTTTCGAACACTTTACAGTAGTCTGTAGTCACAGGTAGACTAAGATGGCAGTTGTCGGGCAGTTGATACAAAAAATAATTATATCAAACTACCGCAATCTGTTTCTTAATTGCCTCGCGTACTGCCCTGGATCCTTGCAGAATGAGCTGACTGTATCTTTGTCTCTGGTGTGGTGGATTTGAGACATTAAATTTTTTATAATTGGGTCCCAGGTGGTAGAGATTTTCCATCTTTTCCATTGAAGTTAGTATATTTTTCAATTTCAACAGTCTCGCGGATCATTCTAGGAATATATCTATTTTCTGCCTTATTAAGATGTTTATAAGCAGACACTCCAATCTCATTTCTTTCTGTGTAAAGAATTTTTCGCAAATCTCGCTTCAAATGACGGCAACGGCTAAATGACTAAACTTTGAACAGTTTGACGGAGTTATTTTAAAACTTGGTAAGGTCATAAACTTTACCCAATATTTGCTTTCAAACAGCCATATTTTACTTATACATTGGAATTAATTATAACTAACATAAAATTACAATATTTTCAATAATTACAAAGTAAGTACCAATAAAAAAATAAACGCGAATATATTTCGACGAAGCTCAGGCTTTCGACGTAGGTTAACGTATGGCTTAGTAGTCATAGCGTTTAGACGGTTTCATTGAGGCGCGGGCTTAAATCCCGCCGCGTTCAAATTTTAAGGCCGATCGTGACGCAGTGGGACAGCGTCTGACTGAAAACGCTTTTGATTGTGGGTGCGATCACCATTCTAGGGAGTGATTATATTTAAAATTATTTTCAATTTCTCGCTCTAGTAAGACAAAATGCGGCGTTGAGATCCACCACTAAACATGCAATGTCTCGAACTCGATGAAAATACGGAATGTCTTAACACTAGGTAGTTTCTGTCTACCCTACTATGCGGGATAAAAAAATCGGTATATAATGAATATCGATGTTATGTCGATTAAATATAATTCTTTAAATTGATTTAATCGTTTTTTTTTATTAAATAACTCTCCTTTTGAAAAGGTTTACTAATTTCCTACCATTAGTGAAGATCGATTATTTAATGTCATATCGGTATATAATAAATATCAATTTTAATACGATTAAATATAATTAATTAAATTTATTTAATCGATTTTATATACTAAATAATTTGGTTAACTATATAATGTACAAATTTCTTAGAAAAATTTGTATTTTAACTTATCTAGTATAGTGTTCATGAGAACACTAATCTTGATTGATAAATTGTTATAAGAATAATACAAAATAGATTTCCATTTTAAAGGCTTAATATAAGAGTTACTAAAAATATTTTTAAACGTCATTTTAAATTCCGAATATATTAAATATAGATAACATGATGAATCCTCGTCTTTTTCTTATTTGACTGTACCGATAAATGATCTGTTTCATGCCTTATATATATTTTTACAGTTTTACCCTTCCAGAAATTAAGATATTTCATAGCGAATTGGCGGAACTCAACACCGTATCGTACCACAGCACAGAAAATAAAATAAAATCATTTCTATAAGTGAGAATCAAACTCATAATCACACCTAAGTTTAGAAGCCTTCCACTGCGTTACGAATGTCTATACATATACGAATATATATAAATATTTTTAAAAAAGAAATATGTCTACAGACATGCAAACAACATAAATAAGTTGTAACAAAACGTATAACAATTTTGACGCAGCTGGTAGTAGAACGTATGGCTTAACGGTCAGAGCGCTTGGACGGTATCCAAGAGGCGCGGGTTCGAATCCCGCAAAATCTGATCCTAAGTGTGGAATAACACTAAAAAAATAGTAAATATTAAGAAATTTTGCATGCTTAAAGCAAATTGAATTACAATATGTATTAACTTTCTATTCTCTCATATAAATAAAATGTACTATGCAATAAGTCCTTGATGTATGCCATTTGCGTCCCGCAGTTGTTCTGAGAAACTGATCATGATATACAGTATTCAAATTCAATGGATCGCGATAAAAGTATCTGAACGGCTAATATATATTCAAGTGATGTTGAAACATGTGGTTCGTGAAGTTCCTTGATGAGTATACAATTTGCTTTTATATTATTATAAACAATATTACTTATCTGAGGCCAGTCGTGGCCAGATGCTGTTCGCATCTGACTGTAAACGTGATCGATTGTGGGTTCGATTCCCATTGGGGGGTAATGGCCCCTTGGCCAATATTTTTAATTATTTTCGCTTCCTCCAGTAATACAAAGTGTGAAGTTGAGTTCCGCCACTCAATATACAATGTCTCGAATTCGGTGGAAAGTGTAGTGTGGAGTGTCTTGACACTAGGTCTTTCGCAACTTGTCTCGGGTGATGTTTGATGTGTAAGCGATGATTACGACTTCGATCTACGTTTGTGTGGATATTATATTCTTGAGGCAATCATGACACAATGGGAAATTTGATTCCCGCGAAGGAATGTTTAAAACGCTAAGATTCAAATTCAGACGGAAACCGGTCAACGTCTTGACAATAGGCCATATATGTATATGTATATGTATGTATGTATGTGTATATATATATATATATATATATATACACACACTGTTTATAAATTTAGTGAAAAGTCGAGAGCAAAATATTAAGGTAATATTCCCTTTAACCACCCCTGTTTATATATTTAAAGAATATGAGAGAATCTAAAACAAATTTATCACCATGCTTGTCTTTTTGGTGAGTGAGGGATTTTCTAAATAATTTGTCAGAATAGCTTTTAATATTTTTATCTAAGCCAATTATGTTATAAATCAATCATAAACTAATTAAAAAATTAATTGATGAAAAAAAAACACTTTACAGTAGCCCGTGGTCATAGTTAGACAATCAAAAACTGTACGTAAAAATTATTTGTCCATTTCCATTGTTATAATTGTTTATTTTATATTTTTTTAAGCTTCACACTTCTACCCCGCATAGCAGGGTAAACAGTAAATTCCTAGTGTCAAGACACTCCAAACTCGAGACATTGCAAGTTGAGTGGTGGAACTCAAAGCCGCACTTTGGCTTGCCATAGCGAGGAAGTGAAAGTAATTTAAATATAATCACTTCTCTAATTGGGAATCGACCGCGTTTACAGTCAGGCTCTGTCCCACTGAGCGATGACCGGCAATTTTTCATATTTTACTTCCCTTTCATATTTTACTTCCCAGCTTACATTAAATAGAAAATGAAGGACAGTAAAAACTGTATAAAAACGATCTTAGTTACATGTATATATTTTTCAAGATTTGAGAAGTGTAATTTTTTTTTAATTTTAAAAATTTTATTTATATTTTAATATTATTAAAAGAAATACTTGCGCTGATTTTATGCATAAGGTGTACTCTATTAAGGTAAATTCTCATTTAATCATCTCCACATCTTATTCCTGGCGAGGTAGTCAGAGAGAACGGAGTTTAACGCTACAGTCGCTGCATAATTCTTCCACCTTCTTTATAGAAATAAATAAATGAGTTTTTATCCATTTTTAAAATATATATTTTTAGATTCACGCTTTGTACCTAGCAGAGAGAGAAAACGTAGCGCCAAATGCATAACGTCTTTGTATTCCTCTTTTGCTTCGTGCTATGTCATCAACCTCTCCATATATGAAGGATTCTCGTGGATTTTACGTGACCTTACTCCAGCATCAAAGACACTGTGTTCTTAAAGGTTAATAGTGTCTTTTTATTTCATTTATCGGTGATCTTAGCTTCAAATGGCAAAACTAAGTATAAAAAGACTATAGTTATAAGTTTGCGATCTGTTTCTTTTATGAAGCTTTTACTTGGCAAACTTAACAGACTTATCAATTTCTAGATGAAACTTTCAAAGCAGTGATAATTTTAATGTCTTTTAGTTAATTAAATTGTAACAAGATATTTAACAAAGTTCATAAAAATAACAGCAGAATAGTCAGAGACAAATTTAGAATCAAGACACTCAGTTAATTGCTTTTCGCTCAAAATCGAAACATCGCTTGTCGAATGGTGGAATTCAACGCCGCGCTCTGTCTTACCAAAGCGAAGATGTGAAAATAAATTTCAAATTTCGAACCGAAAAATTCGAATTCGAAAATTCGAACCTACAACTGTATTTACAGTCATACGATTAAATTCATATTACGAACGTCTATATATTCGTCAGAGGAAAATCTTCGAGTCTTAGCATTTCTCTTTATAATACGTAATCTTTTTGACTATCTGTGTTGTCTATTATTTGAAATCATCCAACTGTATTTTTATGTGCTTTTATTATATTGATATTTTCATAAAAATCTTGAGATACGCTTCAATAAAATCTTTTCTATGTTTTATTAACAAGTGCTCTCTTATATCCTATTATCACCCTTGTGTGAATCTATACATTTTTCACGCTCTTATCCTGCATGGCAGGGTAGACAGTAAGTACCTAGCGAACTCAACTCGACAAGATACTCGTTACAGTCTCTGCCGAATTCGGGACATTGTGTGTTGATATTGGAAATCAACGCCGCATTTTGTCTTAACAGAGCAAGAAAATGAGAATAATGTAAATACAGGATGTTCCATAAGAGCTTTGAACTAAAAAAATATAAAAAAATTATTTATAATATAAATTATTTATTTATATATAAAAAAATAATTCATCTAAATGTGCTCCATTTTCTTCTCGGCGCTCCTGTAAACGATGACTAAAATTTTTTATCAGTTCACGGCAAGTACGCTCTCAAATGCTTGACGTGCATCGCCGGATATTTTCTTTTAGTTCATAAAATGACCGCGGATTTGTTTCATAGACTTAACTTAACCCCATAAGAAAAAGTCCATTGGACTCAAATCCGGACTTGATGGTGGCCAGGGTATGCCTCCTGTTCGAGATATCTCTTTCTTAGGGAAAAGTTGACGACGGGCATAGGGGTGTTAAGAGTATTAGCAGTTTCGCTATTTTGTCGAAACCAGGATCGAGTATTGAAACTTGGAAAATTCTGCAACTCTGGTGTAAAAAAATAATCGATTATTATCAAATACCACTCTAAAGTAACATTAACCGCACGACCACGTTCGTTCTTAAAAAAGTATGAGCCTATAATGCCATGCGCTGACATACTGCCTACTTGACATACCGCCCGAACTGTGACTTTTGGGCTACGTAAGGGCTTTTGATGCTTGAGACGTGTGCGTTAGAGACGTTACTCCAGTAGCGACAATTTTGCCTATTGACATGGCCGTTGATGTGAAAGCAAGCCTTATCAGCCGGTAAATTACGCCGCGCAATGGTGGCAGACTCATTGTTGTGATAATATCCACGCACCCATAAAACATGGTGCGCTCAGGTGAAAAGCTCCATGGGAACTGAATTAAAAAAGACCGTTGGTGCTTCCCCTCTACCCCGCGCGCCATCCCTGAGTACCATTTGAATTTTATTCGAAATTTGAATTTCCAAAGACTTATAGGACACCCGGTATAATCATTCCTCCTACTGGAAATTGAACATAAAATCTATCGCGTTTAAAACAAGGCGCTATTCCAATTCACCACGATCGGACTTCTGTTTTGTAAATATATATACATTTGTATACCATATATGTATTGGCTAGAACCGAAATGAAATCTTTAGATAAAGACATTTAAACATACTGATGTACCTAAGAAGAATTCACAATAATGTAAAAATTTAATTAACTCCATATAGTATAACTTGAAACTGACTTGGAAATATATTTTCTAGTACTGATCTTGAATAGAAAAGTTTGGAAGACATAATAAGTATTCAGGCGGCACGTTACTATAAGTAATGAGAGGACTGAGATGTTACAGTCGAAGTTTTCTACAGTTGCTAAAGTAAAATTAAATATTTTATGTTCATATGTTATACGAATTGTTGTCACGACTGTAGGTACTTTGCAATATTTTTATTTCTTTTCCAACTTCTCCTAGTTTTGACTATGGAAAGATAAATCTCGTGATCTCGTGTGGAAAGTTAAATCTTTCCGATTTTGTGTGAATTTTAGGAAATAATCTACTTCTCTATACTCCCCTGAGATATCCTCTTTGCTTCTTCCTTACCTCTTGATATGATAGGATAAAGTTTCCTTGGTTGGTAGTTCTGTGTGAGCGTGATCAAAAAACAGAGTTAAATATATATATATATATATATGCATATATATATATATATATATATATATATATATATATATATATATATATATATATATATATATATATATACTGCATTTATTACATATAAAAAATTGGAATTTGAAAATATTTGGTGAATATTATATGCCTTTCGGCGGACAAAATACTTACAATCAGAATGTCCGAAACTTGGTTTGCTATAATTTTGCCGAATATAATATTTTAAATTGTTATAACTATTTTTAGCTTCACGCTTTTCATCCTTCATAGGAGGGTAGACGTGTACTTAGTATCAAGACACTTCGTACTCCGTTTTTATTGCTTTTGTTCGTTTAAATATTTTAAGTTCATACAGAATTCATGGTTGACGTTTGAATAACTACTTTATGATAACGTTGTGGTACTAACTCTTGTTTTATAGCTTTATGACTTTTTACGTATAGCAGGCTGAATATCAAAGACTTCGTTTTTCGTTACGTGTTGATAGACGGAACTCAACGCCGCATATCTTTGTTTTACCAGACCGGGGAAATTAAAATAATTAAGTATAATCATTCTTCCGTTTGGGAATTGAGAACAAAACAATTGCTTTTACAGTCAGACGTTGTTCCACTGCGCTAAAATGGCCTCAATAGGTTATTTATTATAATTTAATACATTAGATAGTGTCTACTTTATAAAACGATAATTTTGAATTCTCTCCTAAAAGAAAAGACGTTGATTCACACAGCCTAAAACGCGTCTCGATTTCGAACGAAAATTGGGGAACGGAGTGTCTTGACACTAAGTTCCCTTAGATACCCTGATAAGCAGTAAAGAAACGTGAATAATAAAATTTTATATAGAAATATAAATTTAATAATTACTGTTGACATTAACAACAGTAAATAGTCAACGAGAATTTCATATTTCATATTACCTAGGAGATTTAGATGAATATTTAAAAGTCATTTTACATTTACTCGCCTATCAATCTTATGCGGTGGTACTTTATAAGGAGGGAGGGCTTCAATGATAAATTCCTACCGTCTTATTTACTGACTCAACTATTAGGTACTTTGACGTTGATAAATTTTATATCATTTTTCATGACACATTATAAAGTACGATACGTGCTTGGTTTTTGATGAGTGTGGGTTCAATTTTGTATGAAAGTAACTATTTTTTCATATTATGTATTGTATTTTTGGTTTAATGAAAATTTTGGGTTTTTTTATCCCGCATAAATAGATCCCGGGTAGATAGGAAGTACCTAGTATCAAGATACTCTGAACTACGCTTTCCACCAAATATATAATATATAATCTCTTTATGACTAGTGTCACAAGCTTGCTATTTTTAAATAATTGTAATCGTTAAAAAAGCGTTCTTAAAAACTTGCAAATATGACCGACGACAAATATATTTTGATAGCATGGATATTTATTGGATATTTATGGATATTTTTATATATTTGTGCTTGGATGGATATATAATATCCTTAGATGTAATCTAAAACATTTTACATTGATGTAAAGAAAAATTGTCATGAAAAATATAGACAATATATACATCTATAGTTATACAATTGAACCTGCAGAAGAAGAAAATTTACATTACACGAAATGAAATTAATTAAAATAAAATAATAATAAAATATATTAAACTATTTTTTTAATTAAAATATAATTATATTTTTGTTCTCCAGAATTGTATAGAGACATAGATAAAAGCGTGAAACTAAAAAAAATATATCAAAAAATACTTAATTTTATGGAATCGCATTGAAATTTATAACCACGTGCTTTAGTTAATAAATAAAAGGTTTTGATCAATAATAAGGAAAATACCATAGGAGTAATTCAAAAATAACAAACAAAAAATATGACTAGAATAATAAAGAGCTTAACAAGATAACATTTTTGAAAAAACGTATAAAATTTGAACGCAGCGGGATTCGAACCCGCGCCTCTTGGATACCGTCCAAGCGCTTTGACCGCTAAGTCATGCGTTCTACTACCAGCTGCGTCGAAATTCTTTTACGTTTTTATTAAATTATAATACGTCACGTATACATACGTAAATTATAATTATAATACTTGTGACTGCTGTTCTGGATAAAAGCGTAATAAATATGGTAATTAATCAAAACATACAAAAGTTTTTTACAACTTTTTAAATTACAATATAGAATATTCTGGAACGTATTCTGTAATCCTTTTGATAAAGTGTACACGTCCCATTAAAGACTTTTCACGATTCGATGCTATCGAGCTACGGGCCGGTAGGTTTCTGCTTGCTGCTAGTGTTTTAGTGTTTATATTGTCAGTCCCCGCTTCTAGTCTGAGTAGCTAGCTAGACATTCTTGTAATTTTTATCTTGGGTGTAATTGAAAACCAGTGATGTTTGAGATGTTAGCAGTACAGACCCGTTATTTATTTTACATGGACTTTATGCTTGCTAAAATTAATTTAAATTGATATAGCTTTATTATTTACAAATCGATTGAAATAAAACAAAGACTAAATGTTGAGAGAGGCAAAGTACAAAAATGAAAACAAAATTTATTTGTTTAAAAATTATAAACATTCGCTTTGAATTTTTAAATAATATATTTTCATACAAATATGTTTATTATTATTTATTTACATTAGTATGTTAAGATAAAGTATTGCGTTGATTTTGCTACACGCAATATTTCACAATTTTGGGTGAGAAAGTAGTCAACGCAGTGTCTTGACACTATGTAATCTCTCTGATAGCTGCTATGAAATTAAAAAAAGATAGAATTCTTGCTCTATAAAATAGAGTACTATTAAAATCAACGACTGACATGTCACCTAACAAAGGAAACGCCATTGAATCGTTATAAATACCTATACTTTAAAAATTTTCAAAGATTTTTTTTCTTAGCTTCACGCTTTTTATCCCGCATAGCAGGGTAGACAGAAAGTACCTAGTGTCAAGACACTTCGTACTTCACTTTCCACCGAATTCGAAACATTGCGTGTTGAGTGGTGGAACTCAACCCCGCTCTTTGTCTTTTTACCAGAGCAAGGGAGTGAAAATAATTTAAATATAATCACTCTCCCGAGTGGGGATCGAACCCACAACCGATCGCGTTTACAATCAGACACTGCACCACGACCGTTTTTCTAAGTTACCACCAAGCACTTATTCAACATAATATGTAAGATTATTTCACAATACCGCAAACAGCTAATTTCTATTCAAACCCATATAATTATCCTAGAAATAGGTCGCCTATCCATGTTCTTGGAACGTGAACGTTAGAATTCGAATAATAGAGTAAAGCCATATATTGTGGCAATAATGGTTTTGTGTTTTTGAAGCTTCACCACGTCTAAATGTATATCGATTCATTCTATTTTATTGCGTATAAATGTAAGAGTGTAAGAAAATATTATAATGATACTGAGAAGAATATCTCAATTTTAGCTTAGTTTCAAATTATTGCTTTTAAATTTGAATTAGATCGTCGTGGCACAGTGTGATAGCTGGATACAATTTGTTCTGGGGTCGGTCCCACTCGAGGTAGTGTTTAAATATAATTTAGTTTACTTTTTTCGTTTTGGTAAGACAACGCGTGGTGTTGAGTTCCGCAACTTAGCAAGCAAAGTCCCAATTTTAAATTTAAAACGGCGATCGGAATGACACTATGGTCACTGACTATACTGACGGGATAGTGCTAAAAAAGTAACTGAATTGTTTAGATTTTATTAAGAAGGAGTTTACCTTTCATTTTGTTAAAATTTATTTACTTAAATACAGAATAATATAAAAATAGTAATAATTTTCAAAGTAGCAATATAAATTACTAATTCGTTTATATTTTAAATTATTGAGTACTTTAAATGTAATTTAATTTAATTTAATATATATTTTCTGTTATTTTTATTATTTCAGTTTTTATTTAAACGGTAATAAGTTGCTTATCCCTTTTTTTTCATAAACATGTTTACTTAAGAACCTTTATTATAATATTTAGACTATTTTTTGCTCATAAATTTGCTCATTACTCTGAAACAACACGTTAATACTGTCCGAAACTTTAAAGTAATATTTATATAATCAAAAGTCTACCTGTAAAGTATTCGAAACGTCAGATTTTTAAAAATATATTTTTGAATACCAAAATATACGCAATTAATCCGTTTAAATTAGTTTAATTTAAAATATTTAAAAAAACAGAATATCAAAAGTCGTGTTATAATCAAAGAATTCAGATCATTTCCCATAGAAAACTCAACGAACACAAATTGAATGATTGAACGATTAAAAACCATTTTAAAATGCACATATTAAAGTGACTTTGACATTTTAAATGATAGTAAATTATAAAGGTATTCGCTATTGAAATATTCTTTACCGTATTGAAATTTAATGACACGAAAGAATTTAATGATCTCACCCGATGTTTTGATGTTTTGACTCTAACAGATCATGATTAATTATTTTTGTAATTAAAAAAAAACTTTTTTGTTTTTCTTCATATCGTTTTACCTTTGTTTGTTTTGTTTAAAATTTTGCAATTTGTTTTGATTTACACAATGAAAATTGTAAATTTGGCTAATTAGTACCGTTTTTATGCAGCTCCTTGTTTTAATGATGGTAGACAATAGTAGGTTTATATACGGTTTAAGGAAATATACGTATATAACAGATATAACAGCGAACAACAGATATAACAGCGAAGTGTCTTTATAATAAAGACGTTTTATGTTTCTAGAATAATTATAAGGCCGGTCATAGCGCAATGTGACAGCGTCTGACTATAAACGCGACCGGTGTGGGCTCGATTCTCACTCGAGGGAGGGATTACATTCCAATTATTTTCACTTCCTCGCTCTGTTGAGACAAAGTGCGGCGTTGAGTTCCGTCACTCACGGAATGTGTCTAATTCAGTGGAAAGCAAAGTACGCGTAGTGTCTTGACACTAGATACCTTCTGTCTACCCTGCAATGCGGGATTAAAAGTGAAAACTAACAAAATTCCAATTATTATTTCGATTGGCACCTATTTTAAATAAGATATTAGTAAGATCTTTTCAAATTTTATAAGATAGAATGAGGGGCTCGGACAGTAGAAGCAAGCAATATTGTGCATTTTAAAGAGGCCCTTAAAGCTACTTAAAGTGAAGCTCTTATTTGGGACTTGAGATGCAAGTCTTAGAAACTGCTTTGAGCTCTTCTATAACACCATGGAACCCTTACTTCCAAGGAATGCTATATAGTTTATTCTCTTAATATAAATTAAATTGATAAGTTAAACTCAATGTGATCTTAAATTTCCCGTGAAATGAAATTTGCATAAAAAAAAAAAAATTTGCATGAAATGTGTTTGAAATTAGGTAGAAGGTGAAGAACAAAGTGATATATTGCCATTTTATAAATAAATAAAAATTTTATTTATAATTTAATATTTTGAAACCGGTCGTGGCGTAGTGAGACAGTGTCTGACTGTAAATGTTATCGGTTGTGGGTTCGATTCCCGTATTTATAATATTTTCATTTCTTTCGCTTTGGTAAGATGTAGTGCGGCGTTGAGTTGCACCATTTAACACGCAATTTCTTGAATTCGATGGAAAGCAGGATAAAAGCATTAATTGGAAAAAAGAAAGTATTAATTACAAGTAATATAGTTCTTATTATAATAATATTTTACTGTACTCAAAATTTTTAATTATATTAGATTTACATAGTATACTAAAATAAACGTGCAATGGTGACCTTATAGCTAATAGCGATCTCTTCCAGACAACCAACAATAATGAACAATTCCAATATAATATAGAAGAGATGCATAAAGTATTTATATAAATTTATTATGATATTAATAAATAAATGCATACATACATACATACACACATACATACATACATACATATATACATACATAAATATTATCTATATTAAAAATTTCATCAAGAGATACGTTAAAATAGAATGAAATGTTACATCTAAATAATAACATATAAAAAAATGAATAAATCGATATGACAATTAACAGAAATATATAATTTCGGATTGTTGAGATAAATACATACGCGAAATTCGGATAATCGAGTATGTTGTTAAATTATAACGATGCGAACGGACAAATCACAATCTTACTTTATTTAGCAAAACATCACTGACATCTAATGCTACCTTGATCTCGTTAAGGCCGATTCACACTATCAATAAAGTCAAAAATTCGACAATGTATCGTGGTAATTATTATTTCATACATTATTATATAGTATTTAGGTATCCTTCTCAGTGTTTTTGTTGAAATAGCAAGCAGGCCACCAGTATACACATATATATATGAAAATTTTATTTAATTAAATGATCATTTAAAATAATTAATTTGAATTGTTTGTGTGATAATAATCTTGTAATATCTTTAACTACCATATTAAAGATTTTGTTATTTCGGTTTTTTATAAGGAGTTTAGCATTCCCTTTTTATTTTATATTCGAGACTCAAAGAAAATGTTGGGCGTCCCACACGCGGTCTTTAACAAACCACTTCTTAGAAACTTTCTACACAAAAGACAAAATAGGTCTCAGAAAAAGTATATACACATAATTGGGATACGTTAAAAATAAAAAAAAATTAACAATTTTTATTTTGCAAATTCCATAATATAATAAAGTTTGTAAGTAATTTCAAATTCAGTCACTAGGAATAATCTATGTATGTTAAGAATATAACATCATAAAAAGATCATCTAATTTCATATGTGGATCAATTTTTCAAAATATCGTATTCTCGCCGAATTCCAACACGTGTGCATTATACAAATTATAATATATAAACAAGTAGTTGGTCAAAATTTGCAGGGATTGACTTTACTTTAGTAAAATATATATTTGTTATATTCCTATTTCCGTCAGGGAATAGGAATATAACAAATTTATATTTTACTATTTTTAAAGTGTTATTCTACACTGATGATTAGAAAACATTTTTAAAAAACTAATAAAAATTTAAACGCAGCAGGATTCGAATACACGCCTCTGACAGCTAAGCCAGTTCATGCACGCACGGTCTAGTGGTCATAGTGCTTGGACGGTTTGTGATAGAGTGTTTCCAAAACACGCACGTTCAAATTCAGCTGCGATCAATTTTTTATGCGTATTAATATACAATGTTTTATAAAATATATATTATGAGGTCGGTCGCGGCCTGTAAACGTCTGACTGTAAACGCGTTAGGTTGTGGGTTCGATTCCCACTCGGGAGAGTGATATTATATATTTAATTTCATTTCATTACTTGATAAGACTAAAGTCATAATTTAAAAATAGTTCTAAGGATTCCCAGTGTAATATTTTTCATTTATTAAAAAAAGCTTCATTTTAATTTTGATTCTCAAATTTTTTTATTATTTACAGGTGTAACAAGTCTTCGCGACGTCAAACTGTTAGTTGAACCCACTACCGTTATCAAAGGAGGCACAGCTGCTCTCATCTGTTATAGAGATATGCAAGGTGCACCTCTTTACTCAGTGAAGTGGTACAGGGGAAACCATGAATTCTTTAGATACACCCCCCTGGAAGTCCCTGATACTAGAGTGTTTGGTATACCTGGGATATATGTTGATGTGAGTATACTAAGTAACTAATTGGTTCACGGTTTATCCCGTATAGCAGGATTGATAGAGACGGCCTAGAGCCAAAACACTCCGTTACCTGCTTTTCGCCCAAAATTAGGACATTGTGTGATGTACGACGAACTCAATATTGCGTTTTGTCTCATCAGAGCAAATAAATTGACATAAGTTTAAAATATTCTGTAAGTACTGAGTTTATATAAAAGATTACATTTAAATATTAGAAATTACTTAAAAATCTGAATGCGTCTAAAACTATGATTCTGATATTTTAAAGAAATGAAGAAAGAACTAAATGTAAGATAAGGGCGGTAAGAAAGATAGAACAAGTGATTGAGGTGGTATATTTGGAAAGTACGTTTAGTGGAGATGGAAGATACGAAATGGATGTGCTGTTGCTACATTGATGCGACAGCAAAACGTCAGCGTACCTGCACGTGTTGCCGTTCACAATGTAGTGCTGATACCGACATTGCTATACGGCAGCGAAACGTGGGTGTGTCAAAAAAAGAATGAAAGAAAGATGAATGTAGTAGATATGCGATATCTTCATCAGATATGCGGAATCAGTTTAGCTGACCGTAAATGCAGCGAGGAGATAGGCAGAATGGCAGGTGTAAGCGCGAATGTCCTAGTAAGAATGAAGAAGAACGTGCTCAGGTGGTTTGGGCATGTCGAGAGAATGAGTGATGAAAGAATGGTAAGAAAGATTTATAAAGCAAAGGTGAGCGGTACGAGAGATCGGAAGAGACCTCGGTTCACCTTCGAAAACACAGTATTGAAGATACTGGAGGAGGAAGTTCACGTAAAAAGCATGAAAACCCCCCAAAGGGCAGGGTATGAAGAGGCTAATGACTGTGCGACAAGGCGAAAGAGGAATGCTGGAACCGTAGCATTTGGCGTTTCGTCCTTTCTGACTAGCCCGCAAGGGATAAAATGTGTAGCTAAAGCGTGTATACACATAGATACGTGTAACCTCCATATTAAGAAGGAATTAAAAAATAAAAATAATGATTTTATTTAAATGATATATAGAGAATTTTGTTAATAGTCTACTCTCCTTTATCTATTTGTCTTAATATAATTAAATATTAAAAGAAATTCAATGTCATACTTTGGACTTATAAACGTGTAATTATAATATATATTATTTATAATAATTCATCCCCTCTAGTGAGATAAAATGCGGCGTTGGGTTTCGTCACTTGACACGAAATGATTCGATTTCGAACTGAAAGTGGCGAACGATCGAAGACTCACTGTATTGACACTAGGTTGCCTTTGCCTTCTTTGCTTTATGGGGAAAATGTTTTAAAATTATTTTGCAAATTAATGTTACTACGAAAATTTCACGCTTTTTTTCAGCAGAAAAATGTAGACAGGAAGTACTTAGTGTCAAGATACTCCTTACTCCGCTTTCCTGCTCCGCCTTCCTTCCATATTAAGTGCTGGAACTTTTAATCAATACCCCGAGTGGGAATCGAATCCACAACCAATCGCGTTTACAGTCAAACGCTGATCCACTTTACCACGATTGACCTCAAATCCTCTAGGCCTGAAAGTATACCGAACCCACAACCAGTTAAAGTAACTGTACCATGATGGTGTATATATTATTATTATTATTTCCATTTAAATTGTAAATAAGCAATGATAGGCGTAAATTCATTGTCGATTGCATCCTTTTCTGCGAGAGAGCTCGTGACAATGAATACATTTGCGTTTGTTCAAAGTAACAAAATTGTTGGATTGATTGCTTGTAAGAAAGAATATATGTTTGATAATGTATGTACAAGTAGGCTGTGGCTTTCGGAGTTTATCATTAGTATTTGAATTTGTATATACTCGTATATTAGAATATATACTAAATGCAGATTCACACCTTATCCCGCTGGCAAAGTAGTCAGATACATCCTAGTTAGTATCACATAAATTTTAAGTTGGATTTTTTTTCATTAGTTTCCAGTATCTTCGATACTGTATTTTCGAAGGTCAACCGAGGCCTCCCTCGATCTCTCGTACCACTCAGCCTTGCTTCATAAGTCTTTCTTACCATTCCTTTATCACTCAATCGTTTAACATGCCCAAACCACCTGAACACGTTCTTCTTCATTCTTATTATGGCATTCACGCATACACCTGTTATTCTGCGTATTTCCTTGTTACATATACGTTCAGCTCAACTGACTCCGCATATCCGACGAAGAGATCGCATCTCTACTGCATTCACCTTTTTTCATTCTTTTTTTGACACACCCACGTTTCGCTGCCGTATAACAACGTCGGTATCAGTACTGCATTGTGAACGGCAAGACGTGCAGGTACGCTGATATTTTGCCGTCGCATTAATACAGCCAGAACACCGTTAACCCTGTTACCGGTAGTAATTCGCCTTTTTACATCAATTTCGTATCTCGATCTCTACTAAATATATTCCCTAGATGTACCATTTCATTCACTTAAAGATTATTTTATTCTATAATTCCTTGTGTTTGTGATCCATCTTAACACTTGATGCACTCTACCTTTTTACAAAACATGAAGATGGTCTTTTAGTCTGAAAAACCTTAATAAAAAATTCTAGGTATATGAATTCGTTGACGATAAAAATAACTGAATAAAGTAATCAAAATATTTAATAAAAACTTAAAAGTTTCTTTTAACGTTATATCTTTTATTATGATAATATAAAATTTCCATATGTAAATTCTTTGCGATGTAAGAAACTGGCATCCAATATCGCATAGACGATCAAAATTCTCCGTAGTTACCTAAGAAGTGTATTGAATGTTACTTTGTTAAGAAAATTCGTGGAAAATTATTTAAGTTGTAACGTATTTTTTTTTATTTTAATAATATATATTTTTAAATTTTAATATTATATTTTTTAACTGAAATATATATTTTAATGTTTAATATTGTAATTATTCAAATTGGTAGATATTTAAAAATATTCTTACTGTCTGACTGTACACATGATGGGAGGGAAACTGTTTCTTTTTATTTTTTTTCTTTATCCCATCACTTTAATAAAACAAAACGGTGTGTTTAATTACGTCATTCTATATACGAAAAGTGTCTTAACTAAATATTCATTTAGGCTATCCCGGTTTATGAGTAAGATACGTGGAAGTTACAAAAAACAGCAGGTATGTTAGTTACATTGTAGTGATTATATAGTGAGAAAGAAGTAGAAGTAGAAGAAAGAAGTAACTAACATGATTGTATGAGGTAGCTTAGCGTAGTAAATATTGTATTTTATGAATTCTAAGAAAAAAACACACCGTTGGGTTCCGCCACCTGCACACCGACCGATAGTATAAAATCAAACATTAGGTATGTATCATTCACAATGCAGAAAAACTAGAATTAGTATTTTTTTTATACAAAAGCAGATTAGTCAGAGGGAATCTAATATCAAGACACTGACATTGACATTTTAGACTTTGAATGTTGAGTAGCGAATCTTAAAGCCGAGCTTTATGATATCAGAATGGAGAAAAGAAAATGAAACCAATCGAACCCATAACCACTGGCCTGTATACACAAAATAATATTGCTGAATTAATTTGAAAATTTCCATAGAAACCAAAGTATTAATACGTCTTACTAATATAAAATAACTAACAATAATGAATGAGCTCACTTACCAAATCACATATCAATATTTACATTACTCAAACACACTGGATTCTAATTATTTCTCGACAAGTAAAGAGAATATCTCTGAAATTTCAAATCCTTACCGCAATCCTCTTATGGTTATTTGATAACGCTTCTGGCGGTACATATGTAGTGTATGTATATATATTATACCCTGTACAAGTTAGCTTGATCTGATGTAAATTTTACTTGTGGACTTAACTTTGTAAATACTAACTTACTCTATTTTTAATTGAGCAACGCCTTCCTTGAGAGTTAGAATAAAAACGACTTTATTAATTAGGCTTAAATTTTTCACACATATTATTTATGGTCATCATGATGATGGTTTGAAAAAAAATAAAAAAATCAATATCGTTAAAAAAATATCACCAATTATTGAATCCCATTGGAAACAATGACTCACTCTGTCCGATTTTTTTGACGTGTTTAATTTTTTTTCGGCCGCTAATTTTTGAAGGCCATTTCCGGCGGAAATACTGATTTTTTTCAGTCGTTTTATTTCAAAAAACATTCACTAACCAATGTTAGTGAATGTTTTTTGAAATAAATTTCAATTACAACTATTCATTGTTCACCTACTGTTAACCGATCGCTTCGCTCAATTTGCTAACGGCATCCGAGATTCGCGAGCGCAGTGAGTCGAAATTGAGGGTTTCTACTTTAATTGATTTTATTTAAAAAATACTTATAATATGAAAATCCATAAAGATTCAAGCGATATTCGAAAATTTTAATATGACTAGCCCATCTGTCAAAAAGATCAAGCTAACTTTTACAGGGTATATATTTAATACATGTATAGTAACTATAACAGGACTGTTGCGTGTTTATATATGTATAATAATTATCTTTAAAATGACGTTTTTGTGGTCATTTTATAGATTTTCTTCGATCTTTGCTACAGATTTTTAGACATTTTAATTGAAAATGTGGTGTCGCTCTTCGTATTTTAAGAGAGGCTCTTTTTAAATTTCTTTAAGTAGAGACAAAAAAGGGCTCCTTTAACCTACACTTGTTTATCCATAAAATGCTCCGAATGCGTTTGGAAAATATATTTTAGAACCCAAATAAATTATTAATTGAAAATATATATTATTTTACAGCTTTCCAGTTTGTTTTGTATAGCAGGGTAGTCAGAGAAAACCTAATAATAAGACACTCTGCTTTTCACCCGAAATCAGGACACTGCGTGTTTAGTGGTGAACACAACGCCGCGCTTTGCATACCATAGCAAGTTGGAATCGAACCCACAAGCAATCGCGTTCACAAAACGAACATTCTCGCACTGAAGCTCGATATTCTTCATACATATTTAGATAAAATTCATATTTTTTTTTATTCATGAAAATATTGAAAATCAAGAAATTATATCCATTAAACGGAGACTAAATTTGATAACACCAGATAACTGTTGACTGGAAGTTAAAGAGCAACTACCGAGGGCGTAACTTTGTTAGTGATTCCTAACAATTTCACAACTTTGTTGTTGACATAAAGTTCTAGTTTCGCTATAATTTAACGTATTGGATATTTCCTTGCAAACATAAGATATATATACTTTAAACGAAATACCTTTCAAAATTAATGTCGTTTTGAACAAAGGTTTGGCAACCTTTGTTCAAAACGACATTAATTTTAAAAGGCGGCGTTGAGTTCCGCAACTTCTTCAATCAAACAATCTTTCAAACAATCAAACAATCTTTTTTCTATGATTTTTTTTTCTTATTTTTATTTGAATCAATACAACATGAGTAAATATCATTAATAAACAGATAGAACTACATTGGAATTGTGTGCATAAAACCGATTATTACTGAGAATATCGTGTACGTGAAAGGGAATACACAAACAAAATATGCAAATATTTGCATTAAGTATTCGTTTATATATAGAATTTATTTTTCATACTTATATTTGCTTCATTTTTCTATGAAATCGTTCTTTTTATAGACATAATCTATACTTAGTCTTACCAGAGTGGGAAAGTTAATTTAAATGTCAAAAATCACTCCCCCAATCACGTATCGAACCCAGAACCGATCGCGTTTACAGTCAGACGCTGTCCCACTGTTTCACGACCAGCCTCAATTCGTTTATAATTATTTTTATTTTATTTATCATTTTCTCGCCCTGTTATGTTAAAACGCGGTATTAAGTTACCCACTTACCCGGTGCTGTTAAGTTCTGACGCTACATTTTCTCTGCCTCTTGACCATCACTATACTGTAAGTACTGTCATATTGTCAGTAAAGTATGTCAGTATGACTAACAAAGCTATGTTAGGCGTTAAGATGCTTTAATAAATGTTAAGTTTAAATATTTTTAGCTATTAGTTCAATGTACGTAGGCAATTCTAAAGAAGCTTCTTGTTTTATCTCCCGTAACACAGTAGTAAGGGACAACTTAGTATCAAGACTCATCACTCCGAGTTCCAGTGATTAATTATAATGAAATTTTACATATGACCTTAACTAGTTCAAAACATTTTTTTTCTATTTTTTTTTTTGTCTTTTTTAGATGTTTGGTGAAGAAATTGCGTTTAGTGATGGAATACGTTTAAGTAGACTTAGTTAAAACATGCATTTTTTTCTAAGATAAAGATGGTTTTGAGTTTAAACCTATACTCCACTCATATTGACAATCATTATGTATAGCCTTGTCCTGCTGGTCGTTCTTCGTCGTTTCGTTAGCAACATATTGAATTATCAATAGAAAGAGTTTGGAAAATAATAGATATAAAGAAGTTTTATTTTTTTTACGAAAAAAGGCGTCAAACGAGCAGAAGGGCCACCTGATTTGTTATGAAAGTGGTCGCAAGCCAGTCGAAAGATTATTCTTCTACTACCAAATTACTAATTACTGGGATATCAGCTGCTGGAGTGTGAAATTGTGAATCCAAGCCACACACAATTTAAAACCAGTTAAATATATTTCCCCAATTGAGAATCAAACCCACAAGCAATCGTGTTCACAGTCAAACGCTGTCTTACAATACCACCATGGGCTCTAATAAAATATTTATTAAAATTATGCATAATAAATTACAGATGAACCGTTCAAATGGTACACAAGTCCTACTTCGTCGTCTCGAGCTCGGCTTAGCTGGTAACTTCTCTTGCGAAGTCACTGCAGACTCACCTTCCTTCGCCACTCAGATCGCTACAAAGTTTATCGACGTTATAGGTAAGTTAGAAGTTACTTTAAAGTGTGTTTTGTAAAAATTTATCATATTGATAGCGAAAATAGTTACCAGAACTTATTTAACTTTGAAAATAACCACGCCTGTCGTGGCGCAGTGGGAAAGCACTTGACTGTGAAAGCGATCAGTTGTCGATTCGATCCCCACTCCGGGGAATGATTATATATTTTCATTTCCTCGCATTGGTAAGACAAAGCGCGGCGTTGAGTTCCGCCAGTCAATATGCAATGTCCTAGGTACTTCCTGCCTACCTTGATATGCGGGATAACAGCGTGAAGCTAAAAAAAGCAACACCTATCGCATTGATATTAAGTAACTATGTTACTATATATTTTACATTAGTAGTAAGTAAGTTCATTCTACAATTTCATGTTTAAATATGGTTAAATGTAAACACATATCGGAAGTGAACGTTGTCAAAGCGAAAACCTTCAAATTGGATATCCAGGGTATTTTATAAAAAAAAATCATGTCTTTTTCCGCATTACAGGGTAATTAAAGACACCCCACTGTCAAGACATTTCGTTGTTTACTTTCCGCCCAAAATCCAAATATTGCGTATTTAGTGACAAAATCAACGTCGCACTATGTTTTAATAGAACGGAGAAATAAGACATAATAAGTCTCTCGGGAGAAAGGACATCGAACCCACAACCAATCGCGTGCGTTTCAACCATACCGTCCCTTCCTTTATCCCACTGTGATGACCTTAAAAATTATTTTGATATATAATTTAAAAAAAAAATGTTGAATGTCGCAACACACTATTCCTTATATATGAAAACAGGTATTGTGGATTTAAGAAGTAATTTAAATATTTTATTTAAAAAAAATGTTTTATTCATTCGGACTAAATAGAAAGCAGATTGCTAACTGGGTATGATTTCTTTTTTTACCTTCGTGCTTTTAATACCGCTTCTTCGTATGTATTCCAATATTCGCCAAATTAGAGACTTAATGTGCTTTTCGTCTTACCAGAGCTAGGAAATGAAAATAATTAAAATATCAATCGCAATATCTGAAATTCGACGGAAAGCAATGAACGGAGTGTCTTGACACTAGTTCCATAGTACGTTCCATTTACTCTATTACGTGGGATAAAAGCGTGAAGCTAAAAAAAATTAACAACTACGATAAGCAATTTTAGTACCAAAAAATAGGTTACATACAAAATGTTAAGAAACGTATGCATGTTTAAGTGACAATTTTGAGACATCTTCTGGGGCCTCTTAGAGACACTAACAGCTATCATTAAAATGCAAGTTTCCACACAACTACAGTTCTTGTACTCATATCTCATAGGTTGTTTTGTGTATGATACATACATATATAGGATGAAATGTTTTTCTGTATATATCATATTATTTTTAGTAAAGTGTGTGCAAAATGTACTTGTCACTATCTGTCTTATGAATTCCGCTCATATACTTACCGCAATAATTAAATTATATTACATTTTAGAAAAAACGTATAGAAATTTGAACGCAGCGGGATTCGAATACGCGCCTCTTGCATGCCATCCAAGCACTAAAAAAATGTTTTCTAATCCTAAGTGTAGAATAACACTTTAAAAATAGTAAATATTAAATTATATTACTTGTTTAATTAAATAATTAATACAACAACATACAGTACAACTTATAACAGAATATGAAAACTTATTATGTACAAGAAATTTCAAAACAAGATTAAGAAAACGGCGTGTAGTAAGCATGACTCCAGTTACATACAACTAATTACCTATTTAGGTATAATATATATATATATATATATATATATATATATATATATATATATATATATATATATATATATATAGTAGTGTAGGACGCCCTCTGGCCCGCTGGACTGACGACATACGCAAGGTTGCCGGAGCAGGCTGGATGAGGGTTGCGGAGGACCGGGATGTTTGGCGCAAACTTGGGGAGGCCTATGTCCAGCAGTGGACTGCGATTGGCTGACGACGACGAGATATATATATCTATATATATATATATATCTATATATATATATCTATATATATATCTATATATATATATATATATATATATATATATATATATATATATATATATATATATATATATATATATAAAGTATTTGCTTTAAAGAAATGCCACGTAATAAGTTTAAGAAAATATTAAAGTATATTTCTTATAGATACGTGTTATCATTTCGTAACAGAATTCCTACTAGATAAGTTTTAGCTGTAAGTTATTATAAATATGTCATAAATTTAAGTAAATTAATATTTGTTTGCTTAATAGCAGAATGAATGGATACAAAATATTATTAAAATTTTAATATTTACTATTTTTAAAGTGTTATTCCACACTTAGGATTAGAAAACATTTTTGAAAAAACGTATTAAAGTTTGAACGCAGCAGGATTCGAACCCGCGCCTCTTGGATACCGTCTAAGCACTCTGACCGCTAAGCCATGCGTTCTATTACCAGCTACGTCGAAATTCTTAAATTCTCCCGTTGCGTTCAAACTTTTAAACGTTTTTTCAAAAATATTATTAAAATATATATTTGCAATATGCTTGTACATTCGAAGCAAATAAATATAATTATTAATATTAATATTTCACTGTGTCTTTAAATTAATTAAAATATTTATTCATTAAAAAAAGGTAAATAATTTAAAATAACGAATTAGATTTAATGTTTCATAAAATGTCTTGACAACTTATTATTGATATCTAAGTTCGGGTCTAAGCCGTTTAAAATGATACTTATGAAAGTATGAACTATATTGGATAGCAATTTGATAAATAAATAATGAACACGTTGTTCTAGGCCGTTCGTGGTCGCAGTGTCTCAGCATTTGACTGTAAACGCGATCGGTTGTGGGTTCGATTCCCACTTGGGGATTATATTTAAATTATTTCACTTCCTCGCTCTGGTAAAGACAAAATGCGGGCGTTAAGTTAAGTCACCACTCAACACGCAACGTCGTAAGGTACTCTCTGTCTACCCTGTTATGCGAGATAAAAGTGTGAAGCTAAAAAAAGAAACAAAAAAATATTGCTCTAAAATTTGAGTTTGACACAACGATAGAAGAATATGTTTGTATCAAGTTTGTACATTTTTATCATTTCTATTAATATAACTTTCACTGCTTATTTGGCGCACGCAAGTATATTCATATTTATATTCAATACAGAAACATTTTTTCAATTTTAATCAGTAGATCCTGAGAAACAAACAAACAAACAAACAAACAAACAAACGAACGAACGAACGGACGGACGGACGGACGGACGGACGAACAAACGAACGAACGAACGAACAAACAAACAAACAAACAAACATTCTCTGATTTATATTTTTATTAGTATATTAATATTAGTTTCTAATATACTATATAATTATTATATTAGTATCAGTATTAATATATTAGTATAGTATTTACGTAATATTCCAAACAGAAAAGAAAAAGCAGTTATATTAATAAGTTTAACTTCCAGTATTCTATACTTATAATAAATCTTTAGAAGTACCCATCAGTATATTATAAATATCAAAACTCCCGATACTGAACCAATAATGTGAATAAAAAAATACTGTTTGTCTGTCTGTTTCTTTAAGTATCGCGTGAAAACTACCTGTTCGATTATGTTATATTTAGGATTAAAAGTTTATATGAAACTTTTTTACTGCAAGTGCTAGGAGTATAAAAATTGTTTGGTAGTTATTTTTAAGACGTAGGTGATCACTAACATAGGATATTGTAAGATTTAACCCCTAAAAGGTTGTTTTTAGAGATTGAAAGTTTGTATGGGACTGAAAATTTTGCATAGTAGTTCTTATATAGTAGGTCAATATCCTGTATTGACCCCTGAAGCATTGTTTCTGAGGGTTAAAAGTTAGAATGAAATTTGTTTATTACAGAACGACTTTAAAACACGTGTGGCAGTTTTTTAAATGAGCTAATGATTAAGACGGACCCTTGCAACAAAAAAAGTTGATATTTTGGATGCTAACTGACCATTTCAGTTTTAGACGGTAGGAGTAGGAGTAATACTATATTTTAGAGTGGGAAGAAAGTCGTATTTTAATTTATTAAAAAAAGTATAATATTAATATTAATTTATGTTGAAACGAGAAAGAAATAAATAAATATACAACATTAATTTTCCCAAATGAAACATATCACCAATCACAATGCAATAAGGCGCTTTGTGCTCAGTTCTCTCTCTCTCTCTCTCTCTCTATATATATATATATATATATAAATATATATATAAGCTGCTTATTGTTCCCTAAGAACTTCAGAAGGAGGGAAGGAGGTAAATGTAAGGAGTGTAATGAAAGTGGAGGCTTCGAAATTTCTATGGAAACAGGAGATCAGGATAAAGGACTATAACAAGTAATAAAGAGTGGGCCAGAAAGGCGAATTTCAAAATCAGATAGATCGTGAGAGGGACGCGGGAGCCGAATGTTTCACCGAGCAGCTTGCGTACAAAATCGGCGATTCGTGCACTATTGCTCGGCATCTATTTCGCTCTGAATTTACTTTACATGATTTAATTCAATGTTCTAGTAAAAATATTATCAGATCGTGGGTTTAAATGTTTTAGTCTACGGGTTCTACACTGAATCAAAAACTTGCGGGGCGTCCAAGGTCAGTAGGAATGGAAGAAACTGAGAGCGAAGTCACGATGTCCGTACAGCGCGATCCCGAAAGAGTTCAACTGAGCTCACTATATCAAGAACATCATTAAGGCATATTTTGGCAAAAGATCTTAAACTTCACCCGTATAAACTTAAATTAGTTTAGGAAACCAAATGTTCACTATCTTCGCCAAAGAATGTTACAGCGTTATTGAAGTTTGAACAATTCTGGGATGAAGCTCATTTTCATTTAAGTGGATATGTGAATAAGCAAAACTGTCGGTATTGGGCTTCGGAAAATCCCAAATTAAAACATCAAAGACTTAAAGTGACAGTTTGGGTCCATGTCCGATGAAGGAATAACCCATTTCTAGACCCCATTTCTATATACTATAGACCCCATTTCTTCGAAAATGCGCGAGGCCAAACTGTAACAGTAAATTCTGATCGCTGTACAGACATGTTACGTAACTTTTCCTTCCCACAACTGCATAATTTGTGAAGTCACAAAATATAATACTTCCAATGAGTCCTTAGCAGATGTGAACGAAATATTTACTGGAAAACTGGTATCGCGTCGAGGGGATATTCCGTGGCCTCCTTGGGGCCCAGATCTTACGCTACTGGATTGTTTTTCTCTGGGCGTACCTCAAGAACCGTCTCATACCAATAAACTGCTCAAGAACAACATTTGTGAGGAAACGTCCGATATCCCACTAGCGATGTGCAACCTAGTTTCTACGTATTTAAGGTCCAGATTCGAGGAGTGTGTACATTTGGACGGTACACATCTTAGTGATGGTATTTTTAAAGAATAAAATTGCCATGTGTATAATTTATTATTAATAAAGATTATCTTTTCTAAGCCTTCTAGGTTTTTTCTGTGATTTTTTATAATTCTCATAACTTTATGGCCCACCCAGTATTATATAATATGTTGTTGTTATTACTTCCAAATAATAACATTGTTTTAACCTTGTCTTAGAAACCTAATAACTGTATATTACACGTAACATGCCTTAAGCAGAAATACATCAAAATATTTTCTTGTTCCTTAAAGATCATCTTCTTATTAATTTCATTGTAAATTGCTATATTTTTCTAAATAAAGTTTAAATAAGTATATATTGTTTTACTATTTTTAAGGGTTTATTCCACACTAAGGATTAGAAAGCATTTTTTAAAAAAACGTATAATAAGCTTTTAAGTGTATCGGGATTTGAACACGCATCTCTATGAAACCGTCCAAATATTCTGACCGCTCCGTTCCACATCCGTTCCACCATCCGTTCCACATTCAACTGCGTTGCATTTTTTATTTTTAAAAAAAAATTATGGCTAACATCTCTGTAGACAGACCCAAAAATGCAAGGGAGAATGCTATTTTTAAATACTAGATCATTATAATATATATATATATATATATATATATATATATATATATATATATATATATATATATCTTCTAGGATTTTTACAACGGTTGAGATAGTTTTAAAAGCCACCATATTCAGGAGAGTGATTCAAATATATTATAGAAAAATACGTACGTCGATTACCTATGTTACTGTTTAGTTACTATATTAACTTTATCCAACAACATGGAACAAAAACAACTTAGTGTCAAGACACTTTACCCTCCGCTTTTTCCCGCTTTCAAGATATTGCATTTTTGTGGTGGAACTTAACGCCGTGCTTAGTCTTATCAGAAAAGAAAACGTAATCATTCGCCAAATGGGGATCAAACTAGTTAATTAATTCTACACAAAATAAACAACTGAGGAGAGGCATTCATATATTAAAAAAAAGCGTAAATTTTTAATGAGTATTGCTTAATACATCAAAACTGCCGTCTAAAAGGCACTGCCAACTTACTTTTGAAAATATCGAATGCAACTTTCATTATACTTAAGTGAGATTCGAAGAGAACGTTAATTAAAATGTCTTGAAAATAAAATTTTATGCAAAATAAACTATTTATTACTCCTTTGAAAATTATGGTTTATTTTAACTTCCTCGCTCTGATAAAGACAAAGTGCGGTGTTGAGGTCCGCTAATCAACACACGATGTCTCGGATTCAGCGGAAAGCGAAGTACGGAGTGTCTTGACACTAGGTACTTTCTGTTAAAAAACAATAAAATAATTATAATTAGATTAAACATTAAAAAAATTGCTTCTGAAAGGTTACTATAGTTAACATAGAAATGTAACTTCGTACAAATGTTCAGAGTGTCTCCATGAAAGAATTAATATGAAATCGCTATATTAAACCTTCGTCAGCAAAAATTCCAGGTCAGATTTTTAAATCATGGCATTTTTGCTCTTCTCGTCCAAATAGTGACTTTTATTATAGCTTTTATATAGATTTGCGTAGATTTATTTTAAGATCTTAAACAAATACTGTAAATGTATACTTAATTAAATGTGAATTTGATTTTAAAAACAAAACTAAGCCCGGCGTTAAGATACGTCAATCAACACTTACTGTCAATATAACGTATTATTTTAGTGTTAGGTTTTTAATAAGACAGCTGCTGGTATACGGTAAAGAATATTGAGTTAAAGAAAAGTTCTAAAAGATGTTTTAATAACAAAACGATAGAAAATATGGCTTTCAATTAAAAACGTATTAATAATAATATAGTAACTTCTAATAACAATCTAATAATTTATAACCAATATCTGAAATTGCAAACGTTGAACAGTATCGACTGAATTTAAAAGCAACATTTGATCGAAACTATTTTTAACGGATTAATCGTGTATATTTTGGTATTCCTAAATACGTTTTTGGAGTTACGTAGTCACAGGCTGACTGAGGTGGCACTGCCAAGTCAAGAAGCAGATGGCGGTAGATTGATATAATTCATATTTCAGACAAATGTCACCTCACTCTATTTGATACGACTTACTGCTGTAAAGTGTTCGACACGTCAGGTTTTCAAAAATATATTTTCGAATACCAAAATATACGCAATTAATCCGTTTAAAATAGTTTCATTTAAAATGTATCACACAAGAAGGGAATACCAAGAACATCAAGGATCATAGAACATTTTCAACACTCACATATACTTTATATCCTTACAGCCAGAATTGTATTTTAACATTACTAATTTTGAAAATCAGACACGCGGTCTACCTTTAGTTGTTGAATAGTCGTACTGTATGTTATTTTTCTATAAATATGTTTTTGTATACCTAAAGCGTCTTTGTATACTAAAATCTGTAGGTCTTAATACTAGTAGCTGGTAGTGGTGGTATAATATATTTTTTTATTTAATTTTAATATTTTTGATGACCACGGACTACTGTAAAGTGTTCGAAACGTCAGGTGTAAAAAAATGTATTTTCGAATACCAAAATATACGCGATTAATCCGGTTAAATAGTTTCATTTAAAATGTATAAAAATCGCGAAAATCAAAGATCTTATTAAGTGCAAAACTGTTTGAGGTCGGATGGATGGATTTTTGTTACGCTTTTACGTCAAAAAATACTGAACAGATATAAATTAAACTTTACAGTATATATATACATACATAAGTATAACACATAGGTATACATATATAGACTTGTTAAGATATAATTATAGAAAAAAATATATAACTTAGCCTTTAGTTTTTTATAATTCGACTACCACTTCATCCTAAGTTGCTAAATGTTGAATTTGTGGTTCGAGCAATTGCAAACATTATACGGGCATTTGAATGTATATCAGACCAGGACTGTTAAACGTGCTTGCTATCTGAAGCATAGAGGCTATTTGCAAGTCCACCAATATGTATGCTATTCGAATATAACTATTACTTTAATATGTTCACATGTTTCATTATTATAATTCAGATTAACTTATAAAAACTTAAAAAAAATCAATTTTACGTTTTATCCTACATAACAGGACTGACAGAGACAATCTTGTATCAAAATACTCCTCCACTGACTGCTTCTGCCCTAAATCAAAACATTGAGTATTGAGTGGAGGAATGCAACGCCACGTTTTATATTACTAGAGTAGAACAATGGAAATGAGATTTTAAATATAAATATCTTTCTGATTGGGAATCGAACTCACAACCAAATAAATTTTACAGCCAGACACTGTTTCACTGCATGGTATACTCTTATGATTATTATAATTGGGGTACTATCTATATAAAAATATATAACATTATATACTTAAGCAATATATGTATAAGAATAATAAATTAAAATACATATATACTTCTAGGTATCCTTTGTGAACATTTCAAAAATAACATAGTAAATTATATAAAAATAATTATTATATATGATCCAATAATATACCAAGCCCTAACTACTAAAAGGATGGGAAAGAAATTTGGCTTCCACCGAGCTATTATGACGTAGATCTGCTAGGAGAGTCTTAAAAATTTTACCTCTAAGACGATAAATCGGAGTTTAAATGTTCCGTGAAAATTTATCTGGTCTTAATATTTAGTACGGTTTTCATCAAAATTAGTAAAAGCCAAACCATTGCCAGTAGCTAGTTGGTATAAAAAATCTTTACAAGTCATAAATATAGTTCTATGTTAATATTTACTATTTTTAAAGTGTTATTCCACACTTAGAATTAGAAAAAATTTTTGAAAAAACGTATAATTTTTTTTCTTTTTTTAATCTTAAGTGTGGAATAACATAAAGTAGCAATCTCTCTTGTTAAACGATTATTTCTTAATAATCTTTAAGTAGAAGAAATTTGTAAAAATCTCTCTACAGAGAAGCTAACAACATAAACAAGTTGTAAGAAAAACGTATAAGAATTTCGACGCAGCTGGTAGTAGAACGCATGGCTTAGCGGTCAGAGCGCTTGGACGGTATCCAAGAGGCGAGGGTTCGAATCCCGCTGCGTTCAAATTTTATATTTTTTTTTTCAAAAAATAGTTCTATACTATTTTCATATACATGTTTTCATAAACGGCAGGATATTTAGGTATAGGTTCTCCCTTAATATACTTATCAAAGTAGTCAGTGCTTATCAAAGTATATTTGGTGTTAAACGCCAAAACTAAAAACCAAGCTTCTGTTGCTATAGCAATGAATTTAAAATAGTTTAAAAAAGATTATTCGTGTGCACACTCGGGCAGAAATCATATGTACAATATAACGTTACCTCACTGCGACATTCAACCCCTTTTATAGAATTTACTGATAATAACTTCTACCTAAAATTATATTTAATTTTCGAATTCTCTTATTATGGCATTATGGAGTTTTTATTATATTTATATGTTAAAATACACAAGTTAAATATATTAAAAATATAATAATAAAGTCAATATTAGAAAAACAGATAGCATCGAAAATAACTAAATTCGAATATCAATGAGTAAAAATATCGCATATAGTTTTACTTGGCGCCGAACAAAGCAACGCAATAAAGATTGTTTCTTTTATTATCCTTACTTACGAATAATATTTGTATACATACAGATAGATTTACCTAAGTACCTACAAATATAGATCCTAAATTATACATTTTTGAAAAAACGTATAATTTTTTTTAAGAACTCGAACGCAGCAGGATTCGAACCCGCGCCTCTTTTATATCGTCCAAGCGCTCTGACAGCTAAGCCATGCGTTCTATTACCAGCGGCGTCGAAATTCTTATACTTTTGCTATAACTTATTTATGTTGTTAGCATTTCTGTAGAGAGATTTTTATAAATTCCTACTACTTGGAATAACACTTTAAAATAGTAAATATGATTTATTATATTCTGTTTTAGTTTAGTTTTGCTATTATCCCGCATAGCAGGGTAGACAGGAAGTACCTAGTGTCAAGACACTCCATACTCCGCTTTCCGTTGAATTGAAGACAATGCGTGTTAAGTGGGTGGAGTTTGCCTTACCAGGGCGTAGAAATAAAAATAATTGAATTATAATTATTCCCTCGAGCGAGAATCGAACCCACAACCGATCGCATTTACTGTCAGATGCGCCACGACCGACCTCATACTCACTCACTATATAGATATGATACAGATTTTATCCACATATATTACTATATAGATAATACAAAATAGTACAGACATCTTCACCTGTTAGCGGCACAATTTTTGAAATAAACGAGTTTCAATTCGATAAAGCGTAGTGTCGAATCCAATTTCATATATAACGCGCCCACTTATTAATGAGAATTAGAAATAATACAATTACTTACATACATATAATATTAATATATTTTTTCATATGCAGGAAATATAAGACACTTCATGTTTTTTGGGGGTATGTACGTACACTTCGGTTTTAAACTCCGTCGATGCCAAAATATGCGATATAGTAGGGTAGGTCAGATCACATTTTAGAGTTAAGTTGACGACTTTCCGCCCGAACTCAATTGCGTGCTTTATGGTGAACTCAACGCCGCAAATTGTCTTACCAGAGCGGAGAAATGGTAATATTTTTTGATATAATCATTCCTCCGAGTGGGAATCGAATCCACATATCTTTGAGATTTTCTGAGCACACCAATTTTTTTTTATTTGCCGGTTCAACTAATTTAATAATATAATAATACAATATCACGGTACAAACTAGGTCATCAGAGGCAGAGACAAGACACTCCGTCCGAAACGTTTCGCCCGAAATCGAGCCATTGCGTGGAGATTAACAGTACTCAACGCCGCACTTTGACTATATAATAGCAGGGAAATGAAAATAAATTTAATATAACCATTCCCGGAGTAGGAATTGAACACAGAACCAATTTACAGTTAGATGCTGTCCCATTGCTCCACGATAACGTCCACGTTATACAATATTGTATATAAACCTAATCATTGTATTACAATTGACATTTCAGAACGCTCTCACATGATTCTGAGCAAATTGGTCGCAATGTTTCCTTTATATATTGGATTTGTGTTGTACTTGTTATACGTCATTGTTCAGTTTATTTGTTCTCTCATTTTCACATAATTTGCGGAAAATTTGTTATTTTATACTTTTAATTAATGATCATTTTTTGTGGAATTATGTTTAAATATAAAATAATAATCGCCAAACTACAATAAGGCCTGAGGCCGGTCGTGGCGCAGTGTGACATCCGACCGGTTGTGGGTTCGATCCTCACTCGTTGGAGTGATTATATTTAAATTATTTTCACTTCCTCGCTCTGGTAAAGACAAAGTGCAGCGTTGAGTTCCACCACTCAACACGCAATGTCTCGACTTCGGTGGAAAGCGAAGTACGGAGTGTCTTGACACTAGGTACTTTCTGTCTACCCTGCTATGCGGGATAAAGCGTGAAGCTAAAAAATACTACAATAAGCACATGTATTATTTATCTATTAATTGTTATCTCTTGAACTTGTCTCTATTGCTTTCAAAACTTGTCTTTCCCCACGACAATCTTCTCCACATTCATCATCACCCTCGATGAAATGGTCTAGCTCTTTTTCTTCTTATCTCTAAGGAACCGTTCCAAGACTTTCCTCGCCCATTATCTACTATTTATCTTTTTATGTGACCAGTCTAGCGCCATTTTTGTTGGTTTAAAATATGCTACTACGTTAGTTTGATGTCATCCAGCTTGATTCTCTTTCTGTTTTTTATTTGAAATACACCTTTGCATCGTGTTTTGGCATACACAGATACCTCTTTTACTATACATGTATTTTGATTTGACGCTTATTCTTCTTATTGGTATATCGTTGACTTAAAAACCTCTTTTAAAACTCCAGTATTAACAATCCCTTTAGTTTTAATAAGATCTTTGATATTTGCGATTTATAGACATTTTAAATGAAACTATTTTAAACGGAGTAATCGCGTTAATTTTGTTATTCGAAAAAACACTTTTGGAAACCTGACGTTTCGAACACTTTGCAGTAGTCCGTGGTCACAGTTAGACTGAGGTCACAGGGAGACAAAAAAATCCACCTATTGTGGTATTCAAAAATGTATTTTCAAATACCAAAATATACTTGATTAATCCGTTCTTCGGTTTTTTATCATTTGGAACGAGATTATTTGACCAAGGTAATAAGTTTAAATATACTATATATTTTATTCAGTATCTGAAGCCATCGTGAGACGCACATTATCTGGAAACTCGATGATTGTGGATTTGATTAAAATTGATGAATAATGTGAAAGAAATGGGTCAGGGTCGAGTTACGTCATACAATGTCTATAATTCAAACAGAAAGCGCAGAATGGAGTGTCAGCCTAATGTGGACGAGGTTCTCTCTGATAATCTTTAAAAAAGCTTATAAATTTTAATATCTGTGGCAAGTAATTTCTATATACTCTGTACATTTAGTGCTATATACTCTATTGATTTTGGGTTAATGTGTAATTAAATATTAAGCCAAGAATCTAATTAGATTAGGCGGATCAATAAGAAAACCAAGAATTTTTTTAACGCGCAATTGATCTCACCGTAAATATGTAACAGGACTGAGCCAGAATGAAAACATATATAAAGATTACTCGAGTAGAAATCGAACCCATAAACAAAACAATATACAGCCAGACACCATTCCGTGTTACTGTAGCCTTAATTTTTCTAGATCTATACAATTTAGTATTGATAAAGTCATTATACAAGCTAACAATTTATTTAGCCCATTCAAAATCACTAATAGAGTATGTATCGAAACACAGAAAATCATTAACAGGAAAACCAAACAAGCTATTGTTATATAAATTGAATCCTACATAGGCAATAATAGGAAATAGATGTACATATATAAATATTTTTTTTTTATAATAAAGTACTATGACAAGTAACTTGGCTTATAATTGAACAATATATTTATTTGCATTTAATAACACTTAAATGATAATTTATGGCTCTGAGTATTACTTTTGTATTGTTTATACAAATATTACAGTTTAATTTCTGCACTCCAGCCAGATAAAGCGCGGTGTTGTGTTTTGCACTCGACACGCAATGTCTCAATTTCGGGCGGAAAACAGTCAACATATATAAAATTTCTTCTTCTTACTCTTAAAATAATGAAGTCGAAATAACCGATTTCGAGACATTGCGTGTTGAGCGGCGGAACTTAACGACGTATTTTATTATGTTAGAGTGATATAGTTTTTAAATGAAAGTGTTTTAAATAGCTTTATCGCGTATATTTTGGTTTTATGTAGAGTCTACCACGTGACCACGGACGTGTTTGTAATCACGGACTAATGTGTGTTCGAAACTGTATTTTACTCAAAAATGTATTTAGTTTTAAATAATTTCATTTAAAATGTGTAAAATTGGAGAAAAACAATTATTATTATTTTATTATTATTATTCTTATTTTCCCGATTGGGAATCGAATCCACGACCGTCTCGTCTACAATCAGACGCCAGATCTACTATGCCACGATGACATCTAATATAATATGCATATAGTACTTACAGAATATAAATGACCCATTCACAATATATTGAAATAATACTACAATTTATATTCCATTCAGTTCCATTTTCAGTAAACACATGAAATTTATGAACGATCAATTATTTCCATTTAATTTAGATATATTTTTTTCACTTTACACGTTTGAAAAACAATCGAAACTTTCAAAAATTCATTGTTTAATTTAAAATTCCATTTGAGACCGATCGTGTCGCATTGGTACAGTGTCTGACTGTAAACGCGATCGGTTATGATTCGGTTCGATTCCCACTCGGGGTAATGATTATATTAAATTATTTTGATTTCCTCTCACCAGAGTAAGGCAAAACGTGACGTCGAATTCCATAACACGCAATATATATATAATTTGGCAAAAGGCAGAGTACAGAGTGTTTTGACGACTCGAATTCCTAAACCTAAAGTACCTAAAAAACGCTGTATTTCACGTAGCAGGGTATTTTGAGAAAAATTTATGTCAGAACACTCCGTTCTATATTTTTCGTCCAATATTGACGCATTGCGAGCTGAATGAGGGTACTCAACGCCGTTTTGTAATAAGTAAAATTATTTAAACATAATCATATCTTTGTTTGGGAATCGAACTGACTACCAATACCATAACGATTACGGCTTCTTTTATAAAAAAATCTCTTAGTTAAGAACAAAAGAACTCGTATGCTTATAATTTTAAACTTTAAAGACTTATTCGTTCCAATGACAAGTAGTTTATGACTGCTGCAAGAAAATGGCGAAAAAATGGAATTTAAAACTAAAATAATTAATAAATATTTGCAAGCTATTGAGCATCTATAACAAAAATATATTAACTATATTTTTGCGAACAATAATACAATGAACCACTTAACAAAAAAAATAAACGTCCATACAAAACGAAAGCAAAGTATTTTGATTTTGAATTCAAATGCTTTAAAGCAAATATTGTTAGACGTCTTACAATCAAGCGAGTAAACATGAGCTTACCTGTTTTATCGTTAGTAGTAAATACAATCTGAACCAGTCCAAAACAAACTCGTACCTCGCTTTCTAACATTGTAAGTTTATTAAATTCGGTTACTATTTAGTTAGAACATATTATTTTATTAGTTTGAGGATTATATTTAGATGTATATTTAATTTTTAAAATAATAATATTATTAGTAACTCAAATGTATAAGAATATGTTGTACAATGGGCGACTTTATCGCCAAAGCAGAGATATCTTTCGGGCAACCAACGGTATAGGAAATGGCAATTTCTGGTAGGGTGCGAATACTTTACAAACATAAAAACTTTTAATCATAAGCATAACCAAATATATATATATATAAATATATATATATATATATATATATATATATAAATATATATATATATATATATATATATATATATATATATATATATATATAATTTGGCATAATGATAATTAAGTAGCAAGTTCCATTGCAGGGGAGTCATCCTAGTGTCAAGACACTCCGTTGACTGCTTTTTACCTGTAATAAAAGTATAAGTCATGGTATTTTTAAAAAGTTTTTATTGAAATACACAAATACATTTCGAGACTTTCAGTGTTAATTGGCGGAGATTAACACTGCGTTTTATCTTACCAGAGCGGATATGATAACAAATATGATATTTTCTCCAATCTTCAAACACTCACACACAAAACGTATACTAATTTCATTAATTCATACATTTTCAGCTCTACCAACGTCACTGCCAGTACTTGTAACTGATAAAGATCGCTATCAGCCTGGGGAGATGCTCCGAGCGAACTGCACCTCACCTCCCGCGCGTCCCGCAACCAATCTCACTGTTTATGTTAATGAAGAAACGGTAAGCGAAATTTATTTATTTCATATCTATGTGTTTTTTTCAATATTATTATTATATGTACAATAACTAAACACCGGCCTAAGCCAAGTGCGGAGTTAGGATTAAAATAAACATATACAAAAATATATATTGAGTACGCAAGTAACGCGTTCAAAGTTGCAGTGAGATAAAAACTTACGTACTTTTACATTACTGTTTTCAGTAAAAGTATATACGTATATGGTGGGATATTAAGTTCGCTAAAATATTTACTATTCTTAAAGTGTTATTCTACACTTAGGATTAGAAAACATTTTTGAAAAAACGTATAATAATTCAGGTCAGAGCGCTTGGACGGTATCCAAAAGGCGCAGGTTCGAATCCCGCTGCGTTCAAATTTTTATAAAAGTGTGCTACGACTTTGATGCAATGAATAATTTATAACGCCCGTGGTAAATAGAACTATAGGTGCTGGCGAGATCAGTGTAGTTTGTTATTTTTTCAGTATCAACATATACTGAAAAAATTAAAATGAGAGCAATGTGTGTTACAAATAGAAATATCAATAAACCAAATTTACTAATTTTGTCTAAATCTGTTAACCAGCCCATTGTAACATTTTATTTTAAAACATTTTTTTAAGGTTTTTTTCAAAAATGTTTTCTAATCCTAAGTGTGGAATAACAATTTAAAAATAGTTAATAACATATAGTTTTATCGGTCACTATTGCCTTATCCCAATATGTTCTAAGCTTGCTATTTTCTAAATTTGTTTGTGTATATATAGTTGATATTATTATTAACACTCTACGGACACATGTACCTTTTGATACATTGACTATTGTATAATTATTATTTTTCTTATACAATTTAAGAAACCCTATTGTCTCAATGTCTTCTCTAAGAGAGTCCGGAATATATATATATATATATATATATATATATATATATATATATATATATATATATATATATATATATATATGGCTCTACTTAGCTTGTCAGCTAAACTTTTAATTAACTAATATATATTTAAGTATTTAATGTTTTCTAGTTTATTGATATTAGTGACGCGTACAATACAAGTTGCCTTAGCAACGCATGTGTCATTTAATTAAATGTGGCATCGTCTATTCTTTATTAATTTTGTACTCGTTTTTCATATAAACTTTAACTTTGCTATGTTACAAAGTCCATTGTCCGCATAGTTTTTTATTTATAGGGCTTTTTTTTATTTTATATCAAGTTATACATATACACATTCTTTTTATTCTATGATTATTTTAACTTTCTTCTTCTTAATATTAATATGTTTTTTTTTTTCAATTTAATTTTGTATTGAGTTTTTTCATTTAACGGTTCAATTTTTCACTTTCGCTTAATAGATATATGAAATCTATATGACGAATAAGGCCGGTCGTGGCGCAGTGTGACAGCGTCTGACTGTAAACGCGATCGGTTGTGGGTTCGATCCCCACTCGAGGGAGTGATTATATTTAAATTACTTTCACTTCCTCGCTCTAGTAAAGACAAAGAGCGGCGTTGAGTTCCACCACCCAACACGCAATGTCTCGAATTCGGTGAAAAACAAAGTACGGAGTGTCTTAACAATAATACTTTCTATCTAACCTGCTTTGCGGGATAAAAGCGTAAAGCTAAAAAAAAATGACGAATAATTCGACAGTATATTCGATATCATAGATTTCATATATCTATTATACAATTCCTACCTATATTTTTTTACTGCTGGACTAATTTTAATGAAACTTATAATATTCCCTAAGTTGAAGTATTCATAACTTAAGCTAAAAAAAGTGACTTTCAGTTTTCGAGAAATTTAAGGACCAACATACAAATATATACTTACAAAAATAAGCACACGTACTTGGAAGACCAAATAGATCATTATAGTTAAATATTATTCAATTCAAACATTGTAACTTACATACATCAAATGGTTATTTTTTTTTAAATCTATTAAACATAGCTAAAACCTTTGCTATCAAATTAACAAATGCAATGAAATAACCTCTAGTATTAATACAATCTTGTATTGAAGTAGTAGAAACACAAACAACTAGGACAAAGAGAATAATTGCTCTTGAAGTACAGTAGGAAAAAGCACTCTCTCAATAGCTCTTATATCTGGCGGCAAAGTTGCCCCAATAGAACGTGGAATCAATGAATAATATCTAGATATGAAATTTATTGGAAATTAAATTATTGCATTTAGAAGCGCTATGTTTGAACTAATTTAAAAAATAAGTAATTAACTGGTTTCCAATAGTATGCCATTTGCAGTTAGCAATTATATTTGTTTTTTTTTTGTTAGAAAATATTTTATTTTGGTACATTTGGCTTAGTAATGAATTCTGTTTAGTTCAGGTTTTTTTATCAAATAACAGAGCAGGCAAAGAGAACCTAGTGTCAATGCACTTTGGTTCGGGGAATTGTGGAACTTAACGCTGTGTTTTGTCTTACAAAAGTAAAAAAAATAGAAATAATTTGAACGAACTGAGTGAACGAACGAATGAACGAATGAACTGTGTGGAGATCAATTTAACAATAAATCGTGTTACAATAATATTGGATTAAACAAAAAATGAATTGGATTAAGCAAAAAACAAGAAAAAAAAATAGATTATAATTAGGAAGTATCTTGTGTCGCCATACTTCATACTAAGCTTTCCACCGAGTGCAAGACATTGCGTGTTGTATGGCGGAACTCAATGCCGCGCTTTGCCGTACCAGAGCGAGGGAATGAAAATAATGTTAAATTTAATCCAGACCCGTTCACGTATGCAGTCAGTCAGTCACTGTTCCAGTGCACCATAATCGGCCTCTTTCTTTCTAATTATATACATTTGAATTTATTAAAACATTAAGTAAAACATTGTATGTATATTGAAAATTTCAAATTTTTAGATCTCATACGAATTTCAGGGTGCCTTTTCGAATCCTGTTGCTTTCAAAAATTTCTCTTCATTTTTTTTATCTTTTCCAACTTATTTTTTTAAAATAATAAAATATTTAACATTTTTCTATACACTTTTCAGATAAGCGCATCAGAAACAAGCTTGCATCCATCAGACAGTGGTCTTTTAATAGCCAAAGTGAATGTAGAACTGAAGGTGACCCCAGAATTGTTCCCTGGCGGAAGACTTCGAGTTTCCTGTTACGCGACTCTATATGATGTGTACAATCAATCAGCAAAACTGGACTTCCTGACGCCCGAAACTGATCCAAGACCTGAGAGAAGTATGTTAGACTAGTGTTTTGGTTTTTACTTGCCCTTATTACCATTAAATGTATTTTGATATTTTTTGTCTAATTGCTTGATAATTTGCTCTTGTGTTCGGATCCAAGGAGAATAAGTCTTTGAGTATTTTCAAAACTTTATATCTGATGTCTATGCCACAGTCAACACAATATAACTGTCCATTTTTTTAAAGTCTATTTCATGCTAAATAAATACAATATTAAAAATTACATACTGCGTTAGAGAGCGGTTGTTGCGCAGTGGGATAGCGTCTGACTGTAAACGCAATCGGATGTGGGTTCGAATTTCACTAGAAAGAATTAATTATATTTAAATTATTTTTTTGTATCCGCCCTCATAAAACAAAACGAGGCGTTGATATCCGCCACTCAACACATTATACCCCCAATTAGACGGATAGCGCAGTGCGAAATCTCTTGGCACTAAGTATTTTTTGTCTATCCTGTTAGGCGGAACATAGGCTTAAAGATCAAATAATAATAAATATAATGCATTATATTAATGGTACGAATTTATGTTGTGTTGTTTATGTTGTGATTTCATGTTTTGCGCTTTTCCCCTTTTTTATTTCATAAAACAAGAGTAATTAAGAAATTGAGTAAGAGAGTCTGACAGTAAACGTGATCAATTGTGGGTTCGATCCCCACTCGGGGGAGTGATTATATTTAAGTTATTTTCACTTTCTCGCTCCAAAATGACAAAGTGCGGCGTTGAGTTCCACTACTCAATATGAATTGTCTTTTTTCGGTGGAAGGCGAAGTACAGAGTATCTTGACACTAGGTACTTTCCGTCTACCCTGCTATGCGAGATAAAAGCGTGAAGCTAAAAAAAATGCTAAATGCACTTCGTTATACAATTTCCGAATTTTTTGAGGTATTTGACAATGTATATCAAGGGGTGTTTTAGCAGAGAAATGTAGAAAATTTTAAACATAGCCAGTCCACGAATTTACATCAAACCCCACTGCACCACGACGACTTTAATTAAACTATTAAATTTTTAAAATTTCAATTTTCAGTCACTCTTGGAGGTGGTGCATCTACTTGCATCCTCAACTGGCCTCTTCTAATCCTTTTACTCCTTCCAATTATCTTGGGACAAGAATATGGCCTCAATTTGCAAAATTTTCACAACGAACTCTACCACGACGAAGATAGTAAAGAAAACGTCCTTATGTCCCTTGTGGGAGGGTGAATGTTACTTTCAAGCTAGAATAGAAATAAAACGAATTTAGTTGATAAGTATAGTGTAAGAGTTGTTTAAATAACAAATCACTAATATTATAAGGCACGAATAACTGATTTTTTTCACATTAATTCGATTAAATATTTGGCATTGAAGTCTGTAATGATACGTTTTTAACTACCTAAGAATCAGGCCTAGGCACTGCTCCGAGCTGCCATCTCTGCTACGTGATTGATACCAGCAAGTCGAATTCATAGAAATACTAAACAGTTTCTTATTTCTCTATTACTTTGAAATATATGACAATTACTGAACTGTTCTAATTACTAGAAACTGTTCTAATTAATGAGAATTATAATTTTTGTGATTTCATATATTTAAAATGAAAATAATTAATATGGATTAATCGTCTATATTTTGGTATTCAAAAAATACATGGAAACACTACCCCTGAGCACAGACTGGAGTAACATGTTAGAAACGTATAAACGTCATCGATTTTCGAATGTGTTTTCGAATACCAAAATATACGCAAATAATCCGTTTAATATAGTTTTATGTAAAATACTGTTTTATTTTTTATTTTACTTTTAATAAATTATCTGTATTAAATTATTTTATTGTTAACATTAATTAAAAAACGTTTAAGAATTTGAACAGAGCAGGATTCAAACCCGCGCTGCTTTGAAACCGTTCAAGCACTCTGACCGCTGAGCATGTGGACTTCTATTCTGTTTTGCGTTCAGATTTTTATAAGTTTTTAAAAAAATTCTAATAATAAATCCTACATTTTAAAAATAGTAAAAAATATTGTTAGATATTATTTAGTAAGTAAACCGGAGTATGAAGCTTTTGTAAAATTAGATTTAAAAATACACTAACATGTTCAAGACGACAGTTGTATTTCATGCACATTTTTTCTAATTCGCCTCTTATTTATATTATATATTTATATTAAATTTTTATTTTTATACATTAATATAACTTTAGATAACTTATAAAATTACTTTTTAACCTACCGGCCTTGATAGTGTCACCGGGTTTTGGGGAAGGCCGAGCTAGACGAGCTCTGACCTTGGCGTGGAGACCTCGAGAGGTAACCATCTACTTAGAACACAGTGTGACAAGAGCGCCTCCTCCACGAACCTCGGCTTGAGTACACCGTTTATAGTGAGGGACTTGCCTGTCCGAAACAGGCCTATTGGCATCGGGCGGTTACTTACTTTTTGATCATATTATATTTATATATATATAGTTGTTATTTGGTTATGTAGTAGTACTTTATTATATTAACATAAGTATATTTCATTGTTAAACTTTAATCAAAAAGAGAAACGAAATAATAATTATAAAATATCGCGAAAATTACAATGCAGTTGGTAAGCATCGTATTGTTGTAGAGTGCGGCGTTTAGTTCCGCTACTCAACACAGACAGACAGCAAGTTCTTAGTAATATGGTCCCATTTTTATCCTTTGTTTACGGAACCTTCAAAAATAATTATTTCAAAATCATAACTTCGTTTACAGGTATCTTAAAACAGATTTTGATTGTGACATATAATATAAGTAAACGAGTTGATTTAAATATTTATCTGGAGAAGATAGTTAAGCAAATACGTTCACCGCTTCCTATTCTTGAAGACATACTAAATGGCGGAGTTTAGCGCCGAAAAAAGAAGAATCTGAAGATTATAATCCAAAGAAATACCAAAACATTATATATTATTATTGCCTTGCCTAATTTTGTAAAGCAAAACTATTTTTATTTACTGATTTTAAGTTATTTAATATGTAAATACGAAATTAACAACTCGTTAACGTTTTAAATATTCATAGTACTTTGTAGTAAATAAATAGGTTTTTCTCAAACAAAGTGGTCACATATTACCTTAAACAATTCAAAGCACGAGTAAGGTATACGCGATTTTATCATCTATGGGTTTTATTGTAAATATTTTTTTTTATCTGCACTTCATTGTTAAGAAATAAGTATACGTCATATAAGAAAATAGTTAAGTCATTGCACTAGTCCATAGTTTTCATAACAGTTTGAGTTTAAAACTGACGCTGATTGTAAATGGGATCCATAGTGGATTCGATTTTCACTCGAGGTAATTATATTTAAATTATTTCTATTGCCTGATCTGATAAGATAAAGCGCGGCGTTGAATTTTACAACTCAACAGAATGTCTAGATTTCAGGAAACTGGACTAGTACTTGTCACTAGTTACCCTCTCAATGTTTTAAGAAAATGCAATTTTTATTGTTTACATTCTGTTTGTTTATATTTACACCTTTGCCAATTTCAGAAGTATCTTTATCAAAAATAGATTTTAATTTGTAATTTAATTAATGTATATATTTTGTTCACTATTTTTGCATAATCCATAATTGCTTTATGAAATAGAAATTCCCATAAAACAGAATTCCAAGCGCTTAATTTATTTATAGTTTGTTAATGTGAACAAAATGTAAATGTATAATGTTAGTGAGGCCGGTCGTGGCGCAGTGGGATAGCGTGTGACTTTAACCGCGATCGGTTGTTGATTCGATTCCCACTCGTGGAAGTGATTATATTTAAAAAAAATCACTTCCTCGCTCTGGTAAGACAAAGTGCAGCGTTGAGCATTACTCAACACACAATGTCTCGAATTCGGTAAAAGCTAAGTATGGAGTGTCTTGACACTAAGTACTTTGTGTCTACCCTGCTGTGTGGGATAAAAAGCGTGAAATAAAAGCTAATTAGGATTTATTGCAATGTTTTTATGGGAAATGTAAAATATATACATGCATACATTTTTTTTCACGGAGTGTCTTGACACTTGGCTGTCTGACAAGCGAGTTGAAGCATGTAGCTGTTTTTTTTTATTTCTTGCAACACACTTTACTTGGAACCTGGTCGTAGGCATTCACCAGAACTGACAAAATAGGCTTTCTTTTAAATGACTTTTAGATGTCATTATGTATATTTTTGGCTAAAACAATTAGAACAAAATCATTGTTATAAGATTTTTGGATTTTAATTAGAAATGGGTCAATCGGATATATTTCCGAAAATCCGTTTAAAATAGTTTCATTTAAAATCACTATTCATGTAACAAACTAATAAATACTGGCATATATTCTTAAAAAAATTCTTGATTACAGCTTACCTATGTTAGGTCATTCGCACGTCATTCACAAGTCATTACTCATATATAGGTATATTATTGATGTTTTATTTTAAATCTTGTGAATATTCAAATATTGCATTACTATAAAATTTAAGGCGTTACTTTTTTAATACTTAATAAATTCTTATCACTGTCTTTTTTTTACATATTCATATTATCTGTGTGAGAAATAGCTGGTAAGATATAAGATAAGATTTCATAATAGCAAAATTATTATAATATTATGTGCAAATTTGTAAATATTTAATGTTAATATACAACTGAACACTTACGGGTATGTTTGTTTTATTTTTAAGTGTTTTAACCCGCTATTTTTTCTAAATTAACTTTCCTTTACTCTCCTGAACTTTACAATGAATATTTAGAATAAATTTTAACTTTCTGCGCCCAGTGGTTTAGGCTGCGTGTTGTCTGTAAGCCATTTTGTGTGTCAATTTTACTTATATATTGATAAACTTACTGCAATAGTTAATTTAAAGCATTTTTTTGTTAAAAAACCGAGCCAAGTAGTGCAAGTAATAAATATGTTAATCTATCTGAATATATGTGATATTCGATTATTTAAACATTTATATTCTACGATTTGGAAGAAAATATTTTTTGTTTTAGAAATCGTATAATAATTTGATAACAGCGAGATTCGAACACGCACCTTAAGTGAAACCGTCCAAGCGCTCTGACCGCTAAGCCTTGTGTTCTAAACCGAATACGTTATTTTTTAAATATTTTCCATAGTTTTAAAATGTTAGTAGTATCAAATGTTTTCTATTCAAATTATAAAAATCATAAACTCAAAAAGTGATTAATTGAACGTCTAATACATGTTAATATATTTTATTAATTAATGAATTTATTTATACTGTATTATTTTTACATACTTAATAAGTATTAATTTGTAATATATAGTTACTAGTTACCGCGAAAAGTAAAGTTAAGTATGAACGAAAGGGATTTGGAGTGAATAGAGGAGTCTTCGTTATCATGATCATTTATATTGCATATCACGGATGAATATTTTTCATAGACCGACTACTGTATATTTTTGCACTCCTCGCAAAACTTTGTTTTCATTAAATTTAAAAAGCTTTACAGTTTAATGGAGGCTACGAGGGTCTTCCCACGTTTTGATTTGCTTCCTTTGAAATAAATCTGTAATAAGCACTAACTTTGTGAAATTTATTCTCTGTGGTATTTATGTAAAAATGGGCTCGGACACTATCTTTTATATATTTATTATATATTCTTCATAGAATGCCTGCTTATATTTAATTATACAATGTTAAATAATAACAATTGTATATTTTTTTATTTAATTAAATCAATAAATATCACCGGGGATATTGAGGCCGGTTGTGGCGCAGTGGGACAACGTCAGACTGTAAACGCGATTAGTTGTGGGTTCGATCCACTCGGGGGAGTGGTTATATTTAAATCATTTTCACTTCCTCGCCACGCTAAGTTCCATCACTCGACACGCAATGTCTCGAATTTGGTGGTAAGCGAAGTACGGAGTGTCTTGACACAAGGTACTTCTTGTCTACTCTGATTAGCAGGATAAAAGCGTGAAACTAAAAAAATTATAAATATCACATTACATAAATAGATTTCTGTCTTTATAGGTTTGATTTTCATTAGAAGTGATAATTATATTATTTACTATTTTTAAAGTGTTATTCCACACTCAGGATTAGAAAATATTATTGAAAAATTTTGAACGCAGCGGGATTCGAATCCGCGCCTCTTGGATACTATCAAAGAGGCGCGGGTTTGATTCCCGCTGCGTTCAAAAATTTTTATACGTTTTTTAAAAAGTGATATTTATATTTTAATTTTTTTTTATTTCCTCGTTCTGTTAAGAGCATGCGCGGCGTTGAGCTGCTCAACTTGACACGCCGCGATGTCTTGAATTTGGCTGAAAGCGGAGTACAGAGTGCATTGACACTAGGTAGTTCCTGTATAACCTGCTATGAGGTATAAAAGCGTGACGTAAAAAAATACAGAATTCTTGATATACCTTACAACTATTTAGAACACTTCAATCAGAGTAACTACGTAGTTCCGTATCACGAAACTAGATGGCGCTATATTTAAAAACGCATACATTAATTATCGCATGGTATTTCTACAATTGTTGACACTAATGAAATAATGTATTAAAAATTCTTAAAAATTAATATTTAATGTCATATGATATTTTAAAATTTTCTTTATTCGTAAGTATCTTTAATTTATATTGAGTACTGTCAAAGTATTCAATATAAATTAAAGCATTATAAATAAAAGAGGCCGGTCGTAGCGCAGTGGGACAGCGTCTGACTGTAAATGCGATCGGTTGTGGGTTCGATAGCCACTCGGGCAAGTGATTATATTTAAATTATTTTCACTTCCTCGCTCTGGTAAAGACGAAGAGCGGTGTTGAGTTACACCAATCAACACACAACGTCTCGAAGTACGGAGTGTCTTGACACTAGGTTTTTCTATCTAACCTGCTATTTGGGATGAAAGCGTGAAAGTAAAAATAGTTGTATATTAATAAAAATAATTCCAAAAAAGCGGTATTTTTTTTAATTCCATATATTCTTAATTTTTAATGGAATTTGCATACAGTGGAAATGTGTATAGTACGTAACTACATATTACCTTAGTTTGAAAGTAGCTCACTATAATTATATGCAAATGAGAAATAAATAAGGAATAAAAGGTACAGATCCAGTCTGCAGTGCAATAAATTTTAAAAGAAAACTACATATTTTACAACTACATAATTGTAATGGGTTGTTTTTTTTATATTATCTAATAACATTTATTTTATAAAATCTAATAACATTACAGCTTCGATCTTTATCCCATACCACAGGTTAGAAAAAATGATATATCAAGACACATCGTTCTCTGGAATCTGAAGTTTACCTGGAATCTAGGTAACGCATGTTGAAGATAAAGCACGTAACTCGACGCCGTGCGTTATCTTATCAGACAGAAGAACATAACATTTTGAACATTTTGAAATATGCTTGTTATTCCAAATTGAAATTGCATCTACAATATCGTAATTACAGTTAGATGCTGTACCACTGCGTCTTATAAATTATTGCCAAAATAATAAATTAATTTTAATAGAACTAATACAGGTGATTTTTTTTCCATTCACCCTTCTCGTTTTGAGAAGATTATGAGCTTCTTGCTATGATTAAATTTATCTAAAAAACAAGGTTGCAAGTAGGTGAAAATTGTTTATATTGACAGGAGAAAGGGTCTAAATATCTTCACGTATTAAACTTCTATTTATTGTTATTTCTTTAGCTTTATATAATATTCTCGGTGTATGACTCGATTCTCACTCGAGGGAATTGATTATACACGTATTGTAAAAATTATGTCGAGTTTTGGCAAGACACGCGTGCTTTCGATTTCACCACTCGGCACGCAATGTCTTGATTTCGGGCGGAATGCTTTCCGTCACTGGTGTTTTTTGACACTTGATATTCAAATATGTAGAATTATAAAATTACTTTCTTCGTTTATTTATTTATTTTTTTAATTATTTTTCTTATCGTCTTTTATTATATCCACCATATTTTTTTAAATACTAATAGATGACAAGTAATCCATTATAACACTATAAAAAACGATACGCGTCTAGAGGTCACCGTGGCACAGCGGGAAAGCCTTTAATATAGTTAAATATTTTTATTTCAAAAAGAGAGTTTTGTAATTCTACAATTCAGGAGCAAAACAGTTTTGCTTTGATGTACACTTTATATATATATTTTTTAACAACTTCAAAGGAGAAATTAATTAAATCATATCATTGATACACTGTTTAGAAGTATCATAATAAACGTGATTATTATAAGTTCCATTTATAATTAAAAAAATATATATAATAATTTTAAAATAATATAACAACATTTGAAGCCGGTCATGGCGCAGTGGATCGGCGTCTGAATGGCTTTATTTCATAATTAATTAAAAATAATAAAATAATTTTCATTTCCTAATAATAATAAAATAATTTTCATTTCCTCGCTCTGCCGAAGCGCGGCGTTTAGTTCCGCCACTCAACACGCAATGTCTCGAATTTTGTGTAAAGCGGAGTACGGAGTGTTTTGACACTAAGTAGTTCCCTTCTAGCCTGCTATACAGAAAAAAGCGTGCAACTAGAAAAAAAATTATATACATATTGTGCATCACTAGATCTATACATAATTTAGACAGAATGATTCTAAAATGAATAATAGGAGAATTAGTAAATCCTGAATATCTAGGGATGCTTAAATAAACAATTTTTGTTGTTTGTGTTGAGTCTACGAAAATTGTTTTTCCCGAACACGTAAAAAAACATACTGGAAAAACAATTTTCTCGCAAACAATAAACAAATATACTAAAAATCAAGCAAAAACGTATAACACTAACTAATTGAGCCTCGCATCGCATAAATGAGTGGATTATAAGAACAACGCAATTAGGGCGCGCTAGAAAAATCAAATTAAACCCCTAATGAACAAACATAGTCCATGGGTTGGTTCCCTGTAGGGTACATAGAGTAATGAGACGGTAGAGACTATACATTCAATTATTAGAAGCTCTGTTAGAATTAGTTGGTTTTGTACAATGTGAGATAAACACAGTGAATGGGAATTCAAATTTTATTATTTAAATGTTTTATTAATTATATTCCTACAATATAATATCTCAATATAAATATTTTATAATGACAATTGTATTATTATCATAATTAAATTAATAAATACGTTCAAATACATGTTTGGTGAAGACAAAACGCGGCGTTGAGTTCGGCACTCAACACGCTCGATAATGTTACAATTTCTTGCGGAAAACAGTCAGCGGAGTGTCTTGACACTAGGTTGTCTCTGACCCTGCTATACGGTATAAAACGTAAAGCTGCTTATTAATTATGTTTTTGTTAAGAATATTATTACTTATATGCCTAACAGATTTTTATGCAGGTATGACAGTGATATTGGTAATTAAATTCTTTGTATATATTATAAACACTTTTATCAATATTAATTAGATCTATTATGAAGGTTGATCGTGGCGCAGTGGGACAGCGCCTGTCTGTAAATGCGACTGGTTGTGAGTTCGATATCCACTCGAGGGAATGATTATATTTAAATTATTTTCATTTCTTCACTCTGGTTAGACAAAGCGTGGCATTGCGGCGGCTCCAATTTGGTGGAAAGTGAAGTACCTAGTGTCTTGACACTAAATATTTCCTGTCAACTCTGCCATGCGGAATAAAAGCGTGAAGCTAAAAAATTATTTATATATACCTCTGTTTATCTATATACATCTGTTTATCTTTGTACATATGTATCTTACAAATCTATCGGTCAATTTTCAATCCATGACATTTAGCATTTATATGTCAATGTCGAAAAAAAAATACCAGTCTGATCTTCTGAGTTACTGTTTTAAATAACATTTATGATTTACGTCTCAATCAGTTATTAATCTTTTATAATGGAGTAAGGTTATAAGTAAAAATATAGAAAAAATATATTTAAATGTAAATTTAATACCTCTAAAGGTTAGTAATCTATGGCAGCTGCTTTCCGTCGCATAGTTTGTCGCCGCGACTTCCGCCTAGTATAGTCAGATATTGCGTGAATGCTCTCCCGGGTTTTGTTCCAGCCCCAGCTAGCGGGAGGAATGTGATATTAAGATAGATTGTGTGTTTTAAATATAACGCTTGGTATTGTATGGTATAACCTTTTATATTTGCTTTTCGAATTTTTTATTTTAGATTTTTATGTGTCATTTTTTTTTAGTTTTTGTTAAATTTCGCTGAAAAGTTAGTTGGGTTTTATATATTTTTTTAGCTTCACGCTTTTATCCCGCACAACAGGGTAGACAGATAGTATCTAGTATCAAGATACTCTGTACTGCGAATTCGAGACATTGAATTATGAGTGGCGGAACTCAACGCCGAATTTCATCTAGCCAGAGCGAGAAAGTGAAAATATTTTAAATATAATCACTCCCCCGAGTGGGAATCGAACCCATAACTGATCGCGTTTAAACTCAGACGCTGTCTCACTATGTCACGACCGAATTCTAAAATATAATTAAAAATGAGAATTATGAAAAGAATTAGAAAATGAGAATTGAGGCTGGTTGTGGCGCAGTGTGAAAGCGTCTGACTGTAAACGCGATCGGTTGTAAGTTCGATCCCTACTCGGGGGAGTGATTATATTTGAAATTATTTTCACTTCCTCGTTCTGGTAAAGACAAAGAGCGGAGCTGAGTTTCACCACTCAACATGCAATGTCTCGAATTCGGTGGAAAGCGAAGTACGGAGTGTGTTGACACTAGGTACTTTCTGTCTACCCTGCTATGCGGGATAAAAGTGTTAAGCTAAAAAAAACATGAGAATTAACTAGCCGGCCGTGGCGCAGTGGGACAGTGTCTGACTTTAAGCTCGATCGGTTGTGAGTTCGATCCCCACTCGGAGAAGTCATTACATTTAAATTATTTTTACTTTCTTGCTCTGGTAAAACAAAGTGCGGCATTGAGTTCCACCACTCAACACGCAATGTCTCGAATTCGGTGGAAAGTGAAGTACGCGTGTCTTGACACTAGGTACTTTCTGTCTACCCTGCTATGCGGGATAAAATTACAAAGCTAAAAAAATATGACTCACATTAAAAAAATATTTTATAGCTATCAATTAAGGAGCATGCAATTTGGCTTATCTAAAGTTTATATGAAGAAGAGTTTTATAATAAAAAAATAAATATACAAAAAATTGTCGTTAGCAGATTGAACCCATAACTGATGCGTCTCTTGGAAACTGTCCTAGTGGGCGGTTGCTTTCAAAGTTTTATACCTTTTTGTCAAAGATGTTTTTTAAACGTGAGGCGATAGATTAAAAAAATAAACAATTGTACCATGTTAAGTTTCTTCATTGCTATGATAAATCTTTAAATTAAACTTGAAATGGAAAACGGTGTGTAAATAATAATATTGTTAAGAAATTACCTAATTAGTTTTTAAATATTTTTTTATTATTTTAATTTAAAATGGTTCCCGTTTGTACAATTTTATTAAGTTGAAATTACAGCGAGTAAAACAATTTCCGTGATTACTTTTTAATAATATATAGGTACGTAGATAGTGAGATGAAACAGGTTTCTCGGAAAACTTGGTTAGTTCAATTTTACTCTTCTTTACATTTCATTTCTAATACTCAATAAGTCTATATATTTAATAATGTTGTAACATAACGAATTAATATTGGATATATATATATATATATATATATATATATATATATATATATATATATATATATATATATATATATATGTATATACTACTACTTTCTGCAATGTAGGATAAAAGCGTATAGCTAATTTTTTTATTATTTAAAGCATCGACTGACAACCCTAACATTTTTTTAACGATTAATAATAAAAAAAAATACGCTAATGAATAATTCTAAATTCATTCATTAAATTTAATTAAATTTTAACTAACATTAAATCCATAAAAATATTATACATAAAGTTTTTATTAATATAATTAAACACAAATTGGCTTATTTGTGTGCTATATTAAGAATTATTATTTTTTCTTTTATACAATTTTAAATTTTCAAATCGAAATAAGGTCAAAATTTTCTTTCTACGTGTTTCATTTCCAGAAATAGAGTAATAAAACAGAGGGAATTCTGTTTCTGTCAATGCGTAAATCCAGAGCTCTGTGCTAAATGCCTGCACGATGCGATGCGATGTGCAGCCAGCATTCTTCCCTTTCCCGGCAAAATCCCTCAATCCCGAACTCCTCAATCACGGTACCGGGAAACGGGACTGTACAAGCGGATAACTATTTGTATTGTCTTTACTAGTGTATACAAGTATGTTTTATTTAAACGTTATTTTTCTTGAAGTTGTTTTACATTTTGAATGTATGCGGAATATGAGGTACGCGGGCCGAGGTATTTTGTTACCTTTATAAGTAATTGTGGGATTTGTTGGTGGTATATGGCTCTTATATTTTGTAAGTAAAAGTTTAGCGTTAAATTCAGTTGTATGTACTATTTCCACTTGACATATTTAAAATTTATTTTCACAGTATAGTTAAGAGGAAGCACGGCGTTGATTTCCCCATCATATCTAGAATTCAAACACAAAACACTCAACGAAGTGTCTTGACAGTAAATTTTCCCTAACTACGGGCGAAGCCCCTTTAATCCGTTGCGTTGCGTTGCATCGCGTTGTCGCAACGGAACAACGCATTGTGTGCCACATCTGCGTTGCGTTGACGCTGCGCCCTCGCAACGCAAGAGGGTACGCACGCCTTCGCAGTTGCATCTCAGTTCTGCCCATGGATAGATACAAACGTGTTCTTTTGTTGCTTTTATTACGCCACCGCCGAAATAAACGTAGAAATCACAGAAGATAATTACGCTCGTCTAGCTTCGTCCTCTACCTGTGGATCACTGTCCGTCGTCGCAGCGGAGCTCTGACAACTCAGCGCATCACCTTCCCTCCCGCTTCGTCTCTTGTCCGTCGGTCCGTTAAAACGTCGCGCGCGACGACGTAATGGTCTAATGGGGTATGTTATAAAAAATATATGGAAATTAACGCAGCGACGACACTGCGACGACGTAACAAAATGCAACGCAGCGCAACGCACTAATGGGGCCTCGCTCTACCCTGCTATGCGGAGTAATGCGTAAAGGGTGTAAAAAATATGCGCATATATATAGTATAAAGTAAAGTAAAGTAAAGTAAAATATTTTTTATTGCTTAATAAAAAAAACACAATTAAACTTTATATTTAAATTAGAACAATAGGCGACTTTTATCACTAAACGACCTCTTTCAGGTAACCTTTGGATAGAGAAAAGCATGAATGAATGGGGAGAGGCGGTCGTGTGTCCGATTCTCACTCGCAGAATGATTATAATTAAATTTTCATTTCCTCGCTTTGGTAAGACTAAGCGCGGCGTTGAGTTCCACCAATTAACATGCAACGTCTCGAATTCAGCGTAAAGCAGAGTATAGAGCGTCTTGACACTAAATACTTTCTGTGTAATTAATAAGGTCTTTGATTTTTTACGAATTTTACATATTTTAAATGAAACTATTTTAAACAGATTAATTGCGTATATTTTGGTATTTGAAAGAACAGTCCGTCTACCTGTGACCAAGGACTATGTCAATAGTCACCCTGCTATGCAGGATAAAAGCGTAAAGCTAAAACAAAAAAGATAAAGGGAAAAATGTGACAGATATATCTGTGTTACTTAAAAACAGGTATAAAAATCTTTTAGCCTTCTTTTAAAAGGTTGTAACTATAGAGAAAATATATTCTGAATATACGTATAACAAAAGTCTAACTCCTATGTACAAGTATATAAGAGATAAGGCTTTTCGGATTCAATCAATACGCAATTCAGGATCTCGAAATAAAATGTTCAGATAACATAGTTCAAAAGGCATTCTTTGCAGATGAAACCCCTTCCGTATCGAGAATTTCTATAGTACACGTAACGTAATAGGTGGTAGAAATAACGTTTGAATACTCTATACGAATCACGTATAGGCGAGAGCGTATAGTTCAGTTTTGCAATACTTCGACTTTTCCTAAGAGTGCGGGTTCAATCTTAAATTTAGATATATTTAATTTTATTAAATTTTACTTTATATTGTATAACATATGTATTATGAGCAAATTAATAACATGCTTAGTAAAGTCACAACTTAAAATTATATGTAATTTTATAATAAAAATCGATTTTAAATGAAAATACGTTAAATGAAAAAAGTTCACGGTCTCATGTAGGTTTCAAATTGATTGTAAAGTGCTTAAAACATCAGGTTTTCAAAATTGTTTTTTTTTTGAATACTAAAATTTACGCAATTAATGTGTTTAAAATATAATTTCACTTTTATAAAAATATATAACATTTAAAATTAACTCGCTACAAAGTATTAAACATTTCCCGTTCTTTGCATTCTTTTGAAAATTTCGAAGCTGGTAAAATGTAACGGTAAAAATGTGCAAAAATTGCTAAAAATATAGATCTTTTACAAATACACATGTTGTTATATAATACAAATTGTATTTCACTCTTGTAAAAAATATCTATAATAAAGGTCAAATAAACTCATTTCTTGCTGTTTCTATTTCCTTAACTGTTTCAAAAACGGTTAAAGAGGTTGTAAAATTCACGCATACACCCACACACACACGTACACACGTACACACACACACGTATACACGTACACACACACGTATACACGTACACACACACACACGTACACACACACACATACACACACACGTACACACACACACGTACACACACACGTACACACACACACACACACACACACACACACACACAAACACACACACACACACACGCTCGCGCACATTCGCACGGGCGCACACATTCACACACACACACCTAACCACATTAACACAAATACAATTTTGTAATATTACAATATTTGAATATACAAAATACTTGAATTTTCGCAAAGTAGACTCTCGCGGTCTCGTCTCAGAAGTTCACTATGTACTATGCACTGTGCAGAGAAAGCACAATTAACAATGCAAATATTCCACCACAAAAGCCATTCTGAATTTCATACCGCGAATACATATGGAAAATGGAGTTTTGCCTAGAAAAACGACGTAGTCTAAGGCTTTAGTTGGTGCGAAGTATCCTTGAGACACAAGTAATATTTTATACACTAAGTTATAAAACTAGAAATATTTAATATATTATTGAAAATAAATTTTTTTAATCATTTTTAATTTATTTTTAATTGTTTACTGTATTGTAGTATTATTTTTTTTTCATTTGATACCCAAGGGGAATTGTACAAATAAATGTAATTCAACTGAACGCCTACACCCCTTATATATAATTGCATTGTCGGCAGAAGTAAAGGTGTGTTCTTAATTTATCTCTATCGGACACCGGTAAGGTCACTGACAACGTACAAGGTCAAGCTATGAACTATGATTAATATATCATCTTCAGATCAAGACAAGAGGGTGCTAATTTTAAAGAAAATTAGACTGTGAAGTGATATTTGAAATAGCTATTTACTACTTAACTCAAAATTCATTTTAATTTCTACAAGTAATGTACGATATTTACTTTTAAATTTGTTTCTATGTATAATACTAATAAAAGTTAAATAATTATAATTAATAATGAAATTGCACTGTGAGTATAAGGGTTAGTTGATATATGTATTACTCCAGCCAACTACGACATAGCGTGTGGTTAAACGCCGCAAATTGCTATATTTGAAAAAAAAAAATTCGGTCGCAAGTATACTGTGTACATTTTACAGTAGCATCGCGGGGAAGCCCCGCCTTCACGAAAAGTTAGGAAAGACTTCGTTAGTATTGTGTCGTCATCTAATATATGGATGTATTGTAAAGTTAAGAGTCTTAGCTTTGCAAAACTTTGCGAAACTTTATTTCGCCGAAATTTGAATAATTTCATAGCGTATGCTCTACGTACATACATGTATGTACATCAACGTTTTTCCCCCACAGATAATTTTACTCTGCTTAATAAACAGACAACTTTGAAGAACTTCTACTACATACCTACTTTAAACACGTTTAACTCCTGTTTTAAATCTATTATGGAATTTTGCCGTAGTTTTAGTTTAGTTCAATAAATTTTTATTTTCATTTCTATAAAACAGTACAAAAGGTAAACAATTTAGTAATAATGTCAATTTTGAGGCAATCGTGGCGCAGTGGGACAACGTTTGACTGTAAATACGATTGGTTGTGGGTTCAATTCCCACTGGGGGAAATGATTATATTTTAATTATTTTAATTCCCTCGCGCAAAGGGCGGAAAATGATGAATGGAGTATTTTGAAACTTAAAAAACTCGCTTTAAATGCTTTATGTTGGAAATCGACCCTTCTTACTTACATAGAAGTATAAAGAGGTACGTTTTTTATTAAGTCATAAATTATATTTCTCTCAGGAGTTTTAGTGTAAATCTAATTACTATTATCCATTTGCCTTTTTAATATTTTGACCTAGATTAACAAACAAAACAGCTTCAGTTATTTTTTTGTAAGCCTTCGTAGGCATAGATACCACAATGTCAAAACTCTCTATTCTCGTTAAATGACGCAACTCAACGCCGCATATTATTGTACTAGACGATAAATAAAATCATTTTCCCGAGTGAAAATCGACCCCTGAACCACTGCGCCTACAATCGAACGTTATTCTAATGCGACAAGTTGGCCTCGATTACCCAAGTTGGTTAAAAACACTTTGCCATATTACGACTACCTCATTTATAAAAATATATAGTATTGAAAAATAAATATTACTTTATTCACTTAATACTGTTTACAGAATTATTAAACTCTTGAATAGAAAACCAATTTCAAAGGTAACGAGGAAATAAAACGCTTCAAACACACTCATGACGAAATAATACAATTTATATAAAATATTTATTTCGAAACAGTATTTTTACTCGAAAAGGCTTACAATAAAATTATTTTCTATACAAATAAATTTAGTACTTTCTGCTATACTTTATTGGCTTTAAATATCAACTACTATTTTCTCCTTGGATTTTGTTGACAAAATTATGTTTAAAAATTACAAATATTATGTTAAATAAATTATGAAGTAATTGAAGTTTTTTGAAAATAACACAAGATTTAATACCAAGATAGCCTATGTTGCACTGGCAAGGTGGCGCAGTGGAAAAGCATCTTACTGATAGAACCTGAGAAATTATTATACGTAGAAATTTTTTTTTGGTGGCTGTCTCATTGTCTATCTGTCTTGCGGCGTTTAGTTCCAATCGCCCTACAATTTTTCGATTTCGGGAGAAAAGAAGTGAATGAAGTGTCAAGACACCAGGTTAAAAAATCATAACATGGACTAAAACATTGGAAATGTCACTTCTTTGGCATTTCCATCGGAATATTTGATTTATAAATATTTTTTTAATTTATTATTCAGGCAAAATCTTCCAATGATATCATATTTATCTAAACTGAATATAAAGAAAATACAATGAAATAATTATACTTAATTATAGTGTTACAGATTCAACACTAACAATATGTTAAATTCCTCCTATTAATTCATAACGTCTTGTTATCGGGTATTGAGTATAAAAGAGAGATTTTTGAGCTCTCTGATTTCTCTGGTTTCTGTTAATAATGTTATAATAGTAGCTAAGCTAAATATAGTTAATATTAAGTAACTTGCAAACAAATCTTCCCTAATCGATATAGTAGATGAGAAATTTAAAATTGCAATCTCTCGAGGCAATTTACTGTAACTTTACATACATAAACGACTACTGGTCAATAACGAGCGAGAAGACCACCACCATCGGATTACATCTCCTAAAGCGCCTCCTCCAGTCTCTCAAACACACTAACCAGCCTGATAAATAATTCAACCATACAAACCAGCTCCTAAAAGAAACCCCTCTAGTTCTCCTAAGGGTTTTTACTTTGTAAAATTATTTCTTATAATATTCCTTATAATTCATATGTTCTGAAAATATTATAATAATAATTATAAGAAATAATTATAATTGAAATAGAAAAAGAGCAGAGAAGGCCTCAGATGTCATAATGTCATTGTGTGTTTCAGTACTAAATTAAAAAAAATATATATTAACTAACCGAATCCAGACGACTCTGTTAATTTTTTTTTATCTTCACGCTTTTGTCCTATATAACTGGGAAGACAGAAAATACATAGTGCCAAGATACTCCATACTTCGCTTTCCACCAAATTCGGATCTTACCAGAGCGAGAAAGTGAAAATAATTTAAAAATAATCACTCCTCCGAGTGGGAATCGAACGCACAACCGATCGCGTTTACAGTCAGACACTGTACCACTGTGCCACGACCGGCCTGGCTCTGTTAATGCTTACATAAAAATGTACAATTTATTGTAACAGTTTTTATGTTCGCTTTTATTTTACAGCCATACAACGAATACAATATTGAATCAATATAGTTTGTATTTTATATCAAAATATTTTATATTTGTATTGTTTTTGACAAAAAAAAATGCTTTTATATTCCATACATACTCTTTTTGTTTTTGTGTTAATAATTGAAGTGTATTCGAAAATTATTTACAACACTTACAGAGTTGAAATATCAAGGTCAACGGTTCACCAACCATATGGTATATATATATATATATATATATATATATATATATATATATATATATATATATATATATATATATATATATATATATATATATATATTTTAGCTTCACGCTTATCCCGCATAATCGAGACATTGCGTATTGAAAGGCGGAACTCAACGCCACGCTTTGTCTTACCATAGCAAAGGAATGAAAATAATTTCAAAAAATAATCTCCTGTGTGAGAATCGAACTCAATACAGCCAGATGTTGTTTCACTCCGCTACGATTGGCTTCAAAATCGATATTTTAACGTTTATTATATTGCAGTGATAGATAAAACATGTTTATTAAAACCGGACGTGGGACCATGTAGGGCGGAAATCCCCATGTTCTACTATGATCCGCCATCGCACAACTGTTCCACGTTTATATGGGGTGGCTGCCAAGGCAACGGTAACAGGTTCGATAGAAATAGCGAGTGTATGCAAAACTGTCTTAGCTCACCCGATCGACCAAGTAAGTACCTTAAATACTATTCAGATAAGAAAAAAAAGAGAAAAAATATAGCACAGCGTTGAAATCCGCCATCTAATACATTGTTAAAATACGGCGTTTGGTTTCGCTATTCAACATACTATGTTTGGAATTGGTGAGAAAATATATGCGGAAAATTCAATTAAATTAATCAATTTTTAAAAATAATTATAATCGTAAATATAGATATATATTTCTACCTTATATGTGTTATAGTTTCATACTTCAGTAGATTTTAAAGTTATTTTTGTTTGTCGTATCATTTACACATTGAGAGCATGATAATGAGTAAGTAGTATAAAAATACTGCACTCTACTTTTTTATCTATCCAACACAGTGTGTTATATGGCGGAAGTTAACACCGCATTTGGCTTAACTAGGTTAAGCATAGATTTTTCTATCTATATTTAAAATTTCTTTGAACAAAACAAAGAGAAAAAATAATAATCCAACTTATAGTTATTTTCGGTGGACAAGTTATAAAAAGCGACATCAAACATTAGATTTTTATAAAAAATCCCATTTTAATAAAGTTATGGCGTCTATGAAGAACGTTGAACTTTGCTTTTATTTTGAAATTCTAAAAGAAAAGTAACCTAAGATACTTTATTTATCTGCACGCTGAAGTCGCGTTAAAATCGGCTTAACCTTCCCAGTCATAAGCCGGAACAGATAGACAGACCAAAATGATATAAAATGAAATTGTATCGAGTACATACATATACATTTAGTAAAAATCGATTATTTTAATATAGCGAATCCACACTTCAATTTTATTTATTTATTATATCTGGATACCTTCAGTTACAGAACTTAACACCGTTTTATTCAGTTGCGAAAATGATAAAATAATCCTAACATATATATTATTTCCTTTGCCAATGAGCCTCCATCAACCGCGGTCAAAACACGGAGCAGGTTATTTGGTAGATTTCAAAATTTACATTAAGTATATATATATATATATATATATATATATATATATATATATATATATATATATATATATATATATATATATATATATATATATAAATAAGTTATTATTGTTTAAAACAAAACACACATACTTGCAAAGTGATATACGTCGTGTTTATGTACATACACGTTACTATGGCAACCAGTTATTTAACACGTAAATGAATATAGTATAGTATATTTATTACCTAGAAAATTAAAAATTAGTACTTATGTACCAACTTCAGACGAATAAGAGAAAAAAATCATAAATAAATTAGTAAATATCGCCCTATCCTTTCAGAAACAAGACCTAAATGGTGTAGTTTAACTTTTGACTACGGCTTTTGTTTTGGAGCACTCAAACGATGGTACTACGACCCTCTATGGAAAGTTTGCAAAGAAAGAATATATTCCGGCTGTGGAGGAAACAAAAATAACTTCTATAATAAAGAGCAAGTACGCAGAATAAGATTTTCCTATATATAGTTATTTTTTTATTATATATATGTAAAATTTTGGCTTATTCATATTTTTATACAAACTTACAATGACTGTATACAATCATAGTGCAGTGGGACTGTAAATGCGATTATTTGTGGGTTCGATTCCCTTATTGGGTAATGATTTAATTCCTCTTCACTGGTGAGATAAACCACGGCGTTGAGTTAGCCACTCAGCAGCAGTTTCTTTTTTTAGCTTCACGCTTTATACCTGGCGGGGTAGTAAGAGAGTACGGAGCGCCAAACGCTACGGTCCTTGCATACTTCTTTCGCCTCGTCCACAGTCATTATCCTCTTCATGCATGCTCTTCGGGGGGTACTCATACTTTTTACTTGACCTTCCTCCAGTATCTTCGGTACTGTGTTTTCGAAGGTCAACCGAGGTATCCCCCAACTTCTCGTACCTCTCACCTTGGCTTCATAAATCTTTCTTACCATTCTTTCATCGCTCATTCTTGCAACGTTCTCAAACCACCTGAGCACGTTCAATTTCGGATAATCAGATGACAAGACACTAGGTTGTCCCTGATTACCCTGCTATGCGGGAAAGAGTGTAGCTATAAAATATTACATAGTTTCTGAGTAAGCATGTTTATCTTTTACGCAAAAAAATGCTGAATGAATTAAAATGAAATTTTGCTGTATTACAGTTTTTACGTCCGAATAATAATTTGTAACAATTGTGTGTAATCTATATATAATATAACTACGTTATAATTGTAACTGTCTATTCGTGTGTTTTCTTTGTTGTAACATTTAAAGGGGCCGCTTAAGGTTTAACTTAGTAAGGTCCTAGGAAATATACATAACGAGATGAACACCCGCATTGCTCATCCATGGAATGCAAAGGAATATCTTATATATTTCTTCTGGATTCATTCAGTTTTTTTTAAACTATAAATTAAAATCTTTATTATATATATATATATATATATATATATATATATATATATGTATATATATATACATATATGTGTGTGTGCGTGTGTTTGTGTGTTTACAGTGCGATTCTATATGTCGATACGGGGTAGGCGCTCTAACTTCGACGACTAAAAATAAGAGTGGACTGAAGAAGGTCTTAATATTGAACCATGCAGGCGCAACCACAAAGAAAGGAAGTAATCAAACATTACCTGTAAACACAACAACTGTAAAACAAGCAGTATAAATATATATATATTAAATTGAATTTAATATTTTATTCTGAAGCCCACCTTTTTCAGGTCGAATTTGAGAATAGCGTGTTAAGTAGCGGAACTTAACGCCGCACTTCATCTTAATAAAGCAGAGAGCGAGAATCGAACTCACAACCAATCGTTCTGTCTGAAACTAGAAGAATCACCAAGATACAGTGTTTTGAATAGGCACAAAAATGAAGATACGAGATAGATATATAGATAACTCAATAAAAAAATTGTGAAAAGTCAGAAAATATTATTACTAGGGAAAAAAACAAAAATATTACACATGTAATAATGTTTTAAAAGAACATATAAGTTATCCCACATAGTAGGGTAGTTAGAAAGTACCTAGTGTGAAGACACTCCGTTTTCCGTTTTCTGGTGAATTCGAGAAATTGCGTATTGAGTAGCGGAATACAACGCCGCGCTTTGTCTTACCAAAGCGAGAAAATGAAAATGATTTAAATTTAGTTATTCCCCAGAGTAGAAATCGACCCCACAACCAATCACGTTTACAGTCAGACGCTGCCCCACTGCGCCACGACCGGCTTATAAAATGTTATAAGACGGTTACTGATATGAATTATGTAGCTGTAGTACAGTCTAGTACAAAAACAAAACTGATTATTTTCTTTATTAATATTTTTTTAGTATATGATCAAACAAATAAAACCACAATGTATTTTGTATATAAAATATATTTTCGAAGATTTTTTATTATTACACTATATAAAAGAAACATATTATGTGATTTTTTGAAAAAAAAAATATCACAGAATTGATATTCTTATAAGCTATTATATATAAAAGTCTTTATATTATTGTCCATACAACAGTCAATGAGGTTGATAGGTTTTTTTTATATATATATATATATATATATATATATATATATATATATATATATATATATATATATATATATATATATATATATATATATATATATAATTTTTTATAATTGAATTTACTTTTTTTACAATTGTACATATTTTTGTAAATAATAATTACGATAAACTCTATTTGGCTGACACAATATACCAATGATCAAATTACTAAGAGAAATTTGTACTAAAATTTCGCGAAAATCTGAAATAATATGTACAATATTTACAAATATAAAAAATACACCACTTCTAAGCCTATTTATTAAAATTAGATTACTGGAAGCCCCGTTCAAGCGTAAACAACACGTTGCCTTAGTAACGTGAATATGTCGATAAAAAGGTGTATGACAAACACGAATATATACACTCCCTATATATAATAAGCTATACCTGTCCCAAATTTATTATTAATTTATTTGCGTAATTTTCGTAAATAGCGTACAAAATTATTGCCTAATTCCCATATTAAATCAGGCAAAAAATATAAATATAAAAATATTCTCAAGTCACAACTGGAATCAAAATATTACAATAAAAATAAATTACAATTTATTTAAATATTGAGAATAAAAAAAAGACAAAAGATTATAAAACTTTTTTCCCAACTCTACATTTTAATTAGTACAGAATTATATTCTTTGGCAAATCTTCTTACATACTACGTTTTGCTAATTCTTCTGTCACTACTTTCGTTAAGTTTAAATACAATTGTTCAGATCTGTGAATAAAGAAATAATTAGATCATTTTTGTGTTGTAGTGCAACGTAATAACTTCACGCACTTTATTCCGCATAGCAGGGTAGCATACATAGCTTCACGCTCCATCCTGCGTAACAGGATATTCAGAGACAACCTAGTGTCCAAACAATACGCTGATTGCTTTCCACTCGAAATCGAATTGTGTGCTGAGTGGCGAACTCAACGCTGTGTTTTGTCTAACCATGACGGCTAAATTGAAATACATTTCATATACAAAAATTCCCCGAGTAGGAGTTGAACCCACCATCCCACCAACCATTGTGCCCCGAAAGTTGGGTAACGCACAATATCTCTAAATCTTTCTTTATTAATTACAGTTATTATTAAAGACTCAAACAATCAATTTAAGTAATTTACTTTACCTTTGATTACTAACAGCAGACATGAGCTTAAATATATATTTCGGGCATACTTCAGGATGCATGACCCTCGCATGAAACAGAAGACCTTGGCATATGCAATAAGTTATGAGAGGTAACGGTATTTTATCCGTTAAAATCTTTTTGTCATACAAAATTGTCGAATATAGCTGAAAAAAAAGTATATGTATTTTTAAATGAAACTATTCTAACGCGATTAATTGCGTATATTTTGGTATTCGAAAACGCATTTTTGGACATTCGAAAATTTATTTTCGAATACCAAAATATACGCGATTAATCCGGTTAAAGTAGTTTCATTTAAAATGTGTACAAATCGCGAAAATCAAAGATCTTATTAAGTATATGTATGTATATATATATGTATACATACATACATACATATTTATAAGTGTGGATTTTTTTTAATATTAAACCTATTTTACCATTCCTTGGAAGCATAATTCTAACTCAGAACACTTGGGTCGATTTCAAAGAGCCGCAGATTCGAATCTTACTGCGTTAAATTTTTTTAAAAATATTAAAAATTACGTATTTAAAAAAATACAGTACGGAATAAAGTATGAAACAACCACATAACTATAAATAAGCTCCAAAAGTTCTAAATAAGCTCAACTTCGAATGCACTTCTTTTGCTTATTGCAAAAATGGTCCATAAAAAAGTTCTCACCTTAAAAGCTCCTGTCAATGACGCTATTGCGAATCCCAGACTTGGTTTGAAAATAAACGAGAGTCCCGCGATGAATCCAGCGGGTAACGCGTACACTGCCGCATCACGTCCTTGTTCACGACATAGATAGCATACCACAGCCTGCAATGAAATACAAATTTGTGTTTTTTTGCTATTCTCCTTATATATACACTAAAACGTGGTAGAAGATCAGCAAGATGAACTAAGATATAGTGGGTAATACTGTTTCTTTTCAAGTTAGCAATGGTTTAGACTTTTAACCGACTTCAAAGATAGGAGATTATGAGATAGTTGATTTGTATGTATTTAATAATGTTGGAATCTGATACTGTCGGAGTATGATGTTCCATTTAGGCTTCCAAGCACTTATACTCAATTTGATAAATATATGTTTGTGTTCACCAATTTCTCTAAAATTAAAAGTTATTGGGGAACAGACAAAGTTCCATTAAAATAGGTCGAGTAGTTTCAGAGATATAATTAAATTAATAGTAAGAAAATATAGGTTGATAGTTGTATGTATATTTATTATGAAGTCGGAATATTTTTTTATAAATTAGATTAGCAATAATTTAATTTTAACTCTTTGAATACATAAATTGTCTTGGGACATATGTAAAATTGAGTTGTATCAATATATAAATTAATTTATTTTGCGCCTGATGTCAACGTTTAGCTCATATGTGTAGTGTTAAGGCGCTACAACGTAGAATCATGGTTCAAATCCTATTATGTTGAAATTTTTATACAAAACGAAGATATGCATATTTCTTTTAACTTAAAAACTCCGGTCCGCACTTGATCTGATGGTCTTTTATTGCTAGAGACCTTATACGAACCCAATTGTGTGAACCCCCCGAACCGTTTGCATGCAGAAGCATGCAGTAAAGAAAGAAGATAGGTCTTCTCAGTCTTCTACACTAAATAATGGAATAAGAAAAAGAAAAAGAAGACGAGGATTTTAAATTCAAAACTGATAAAAACCAATATATTAATGAATAAAGTCGTACTCTGTAAATACCGATATAACTGCCGAAGAAAAGACCTAAGTTGAAATGGTGGCCTTTTATACTCGATAAGGCTCTCCATGGGGTTGCTAGTTTTGGTATCACCACTCGTGCCATATTGATGCCGAAACCAATCCCAAAGTACGTTAAGGCACCCTGGAAAAAGTAATGTTTAAAAATTTCAAATATAACTAAATATTTTTACAGAAGCTGATTTCCCGCTAGGATAAGACAAAATGCGTCGTTGAGTTCCACCAATCAACACGCAATGTCTCGAATTTGGCAGAAAGCGAAATATGGAGTGTCTTGACACTAGGTTCTTGCTGTCTTGAATAAAAGTGTTAAAAAAAGAAAAAATAAAAAAAATACAGTAAATCAAAGCAAATTTGTACTTTTTGCTTCAGCAGGGTAGATTGAGAAAACTTGATGCCAAGACACTCTGTACTAATTCAATAGGTATACAGTACAAAGTTTTGTACAAATCCATTCTGTACTTTTAAAAATTAATTAATTATAAAATTTTTTACACATTTTAAATGAAATTATTTTAAACGGATTAATCGCGTATGCTGACTTTCATTATTTGTGACCATATAAGTGTTCCAATGGTCGGATTTTTAAAAATATATTTTCGAATACCAAAATATACGCAAATAATCCGCTGAAAAAAATTACATTTAAAAATTAATTAATTAATAACAGAAAGACAGATACAAAATATATTAATCGAAGATTTAAATTCTGGTACATTGTTAACATCATCCAAAATATTTTTTTTATAAATAAATTCAATATACATACGGACTTTCTTACTTTATTAATATAGTAAAATTTAGTTATTTAAATTATAAAGTATGAATATTCACCTCACATACGACACCCTCTTTACTACTATGCGTCCATTATAATACAAAACCAATGTTATCTATACTTATTAAATAAGATTATCTATACTTAAATTAATAATAATAGATTGTAAGCTGTGTTGGTAGTGGATTCGACTCCCACTCGGTGGAATGAGTTTATAAAAAAATTGTGTGTTTGGAGTGTTCTGACACTAGGTTGTCTCTGATTAGCTGTTATGCAGATTGAGGCGTTGAAGCTTTAAATTATACTATAATAATTTAAATGTATGGACATAATGATTTTATATAGTAATTATATACATTGTACCTCAATACAAAATGCGAATAATTATTATAATAACTAATTGAGGTCGGTCGTGGCGCATTGGGACAGCGACTGACTGTAAACGCGATCAGTTGTAGGTGCGATTCCCACTCGAGGGAGAGGTTATGTTTAAAATTATTTCATTTTATCGCTCTGATAGGACAAAATGTGGCGTTAAAATCCACCACTCAACACACAATGTCTCGAATTCGGTGGAGAGCGAAATACGGAGTGTCTTGCCACTAGGTATTTTCTGTCTACTCTGGTATGCGGGATAAAAGCGTGAAGCTAATAAAAAAATAAATAAGAAATAAATTATATATGCTGATAAAGTAAAAATAAAATAAATATGATAAAAATAAAATAATATCTTAACTTGTCCACTATTTATTAGTCAAAATGCAGAGAAAAACTGGTTACTTTGTTCAGTCCATTCAATAAATTAAAACGTAAATTAATAAGAATTTACTTTACTGCTCATCACTAACCAAGAAAAAGAAGAAAGTTACAGCTGGCGTCATTGCTACAACCGATCTCTGCCAGGCAACCTTAATACGTTAGAGAAACTAAATCGATAGGCGGTATACTTGATATATATATATATATATATATATATATATATATATATATATATATATATATATATATATATATATATATATATATATATGAATTTAAATAAGTAATCAGCATATGTAATATTTAAAATATAATGAAAGGTACAGAACGAAAGCCGGGAAAATGGTCAGTTGTGTTTCTTTACTCAGTATACGTGGGAAGTTAGGAAATGAATAAATATATTAAATAAATAAAAACATACGTTTATTTACCTTAAATATGTATTTTAAACAAGGCCCTTTATGTGGACACACATTTTTAGAGTCATCTGCTTTTCGCCTCACTTTTTCTGGAGTGAACAGCCTGGAATCAATAACAATAATTAAAATACATTTCACATAGATACTTTGATGTATACAGGCAAAAGAGAGTAATTTTCATTGCGATTTTGGTATAAATAACATGGCACGGCGTTGAATTCTGCAAACTAGATTTTGAATGTAATCCACACAACGGAGTGTCTTGACATTTTGGTTTTCAATGCCAGCTCTAATATGGAAGAAACCGCCATGAATCGTTATTGTAATTTTCCAAATACAATAGTTTTCTCATTAGTGAATATGTCAGTCAACGGAATATTAGAACACTCCGTTTTTCTTATAATGGCTGAACGGAATCTCTTGACACTATATTATTTCTGTCTACATAGTAATATGTATGGAAGATAGATCAGTACGCAAAAACATAAACAGGTCAAATTTTTAATCGGGAAGTACCGTTCAAGTGCAAACAAGGATTACAGATAATCTTCGGCTTGTGACCACAGATAACAAATAGATAGCAATGTTTGTATTGGACTTACGAAGTGTTAAAGACTTACTTAGTCAATTGTTTTAGGCAATACATTCACTTTTTCTCTATTAAATCCTAGTAACTATTATTTACTCTTTTTGTATAATTACATTATATGATAAATTATTAGCAACTTCACTTCGGTTCCATCCCGTATAAAAGGGTATTCAAAGACAACTTAGTGTCAAGACACTCCGTTGACTGCTTTCCGTATGAAATCGAGCCACACTTTGCTTACTAGAGCTTAACCATGAAAATAAATGTTAATCATTCCCCCGCATCGGAATTGAACCCACAACCAATCGCGCTTACAGTAAGATGCTGTCCAACTGCGCAACTCTAATTTATTAATTTTAATATAAATAAGAAATAAAATACAAAAGTTAATAAAATAATTTTATGCATTTGAGAAAAAACTAAAAACCCAACCAAATATATAGAATGGCCGAATTTCTAGGTGTAGATAAAGGAATTATCAAGTGGAATTGAGATTGGAGTGTCTAAGCATCAGTTATCCGGATTATCTTACTACTTATATATGCATTATTATATCATAGTTCTAAGTAAACATACGTAAGTAAGTATTAAAGGGAATTAATTGTGTATATTTTGGTATCATACAGACATAGGTAGGTCTACCTGTATAATACCACGGTGCACGGTAAAGTGTTCGAAATGTCGGGTTTTCAAAAATGTATTACGAATATATGGGCGATTAATCCGTTTAAGAGGTCTATCGTGCCGCAGTGTGACATTATCTGACTGTAAACGCGACTGGTTGTGGGTTCGATACCCACTCCGGGAAATGATTATATTTAAAATATTTTCATTTCCTTGCTGTGATAAGACAAAGCGCGGCGTTGAGTTCCGCCACTCAACTCGCAATGTCCCAAGATCGGAACCGGAAACCAGAGTACGGAGTGTGTTGACACTAGATACTTCGTGTATACTCTATTATGCGGAATAAAATCATGAAGCTAATAAATTTTCTAGAAATTTTTTTTATAGGGGCAATTATCAATCTCATAGAGTCGCAAACGATGGATTTTCAATTTTGTTTGTCTTTGCGCTGTGCCTGTGCTTGCCTGCACACTAATCTCGGAAACGGCTTGATCGTTTTAAATGCAGTTTCCACTATTGTATTTTGGCATTCTCCCAATAAGAAAAAAGTTATAACATACTAATTTAAATTTGACAAAATTATAAACAGAGAAATACACTAGTATTTAATATTTCCAAGAATTATATTTAAATGGTTATTTTAAATTCAAAATTGTTTTATATTAAAATCCAATATTTTGAAATACACACTGTGATGATTGTTTGGTTTGAATATATTGCATATTGATTTAGTGTTTAATTATTAAAATTTAATCTATACAAACTAATAAAAATTGGAGTGTCTGTTTGTATTATGAAAATAACCACTTTTTACTAAATGCAATATGTCAAAATATTTTTTTTTTTAAATTATTGCCCGTCTGTTTGTTTGTTTCGGCTTATCTCTGGAATGGCTGAACTGATTTTGACTCTAATGAACTTAGCCTAGTTTTAATTTAATTAATTATAAAATAAAGATAAATGTACATGTTTAATTCAACGTGGAAGAAGTCGCCGGTACATTTTCTTTGAATATTTATAGTAAAAGAAATTATTTTGAGAATGGTAAAATTTTTTATAATATTAATTTCGAGCATCGAAATATTTGTTAAAATATAATTTAAATTATACGCTATAATAAGTATTATAGGTATAAAGTTCTTAAAATAATTTTTTTCTATACTAATTATCATACAAACTAACTGAGCTAGAAAATATTAGCGATTAGTTTTATAGTTAAAAAGAAACTAAATACGAAAATAATGTCTTATCGTTGACATATCCTTAATTAGAAAAAAACCTAGAAAAATTAGAGAAATCCTCCAATAGTGAAAATTAATTGACAAATGTAAGTATGTATATATATATATATATATATATATATATATATATATATATAAGTGTATTTATAACATATAAAATATATTTTACATATATTTTATATGTTATAAATACACTTGAAACCGGTTTGGCGCAGTGTGTCAGCGTCTGATTGTAAACACGATCGGTTGTGAGTCTGATTCCTATTCGGAGGAGAGATTATATCTAAATTATTTTCACTTCTTCGCTCTGATAAGACAAACGGCGTTGAGTTCCGCCACACAATACGCTATGTCTCGAATTTGGCGGAAAGCGAAGTCCAGAGTGTCTTGACACTAAGTACTTCCTGTCTAAAGATAGAAAGCTAGAAAATTAAAAAAATAACAACGTACCACAATACGGACGTTCTCTTCTCGTTATCTCCTTCCAATCGCATTAGATAGAATAGTAAAGCACTACCGACCATAAAAAAAAGCGTTTGCTTTGTGACTGTCATTGTAATATACCCAGCTCTTTGTAATGTGCGTACCCAGTATTCTATAAGCTGTAACATTAATCGTCTTTAGATATCATGTTTATTACGCTTTTTTTTATATTAATACCTGCACTTAAATATATTAATGACTATGCAGACCTTCGTGGCATAGTGGGATTGCGTTTGAGTGAAAATATTACGTGAATCGTTTATACACTCTGGTTAGTCAAACTATGGCGTTGAGTTTCGCCGCTTAATACACAATGTCTCGGATTTGGGTGTAAAGTGGCAAACAGAATATTAATTAAAGAACTAAACTGAACAAACTTGATATAAGAATACGAGTAGCTTAAATACACATTATATACCCTGCTAAGCGGGATAAAAAGCGTGGACATATATATATATATATATATATATATATATATATAATTTAAATATAGTCTTACCCTGGAGTTGGTATCGACCTGACTTCAAAAAAGGTGTTTATTTGATATTTATATATTGTAGGGATTGAATTAAATGATTTTGTTGATCCATTTAGGCTTCCAAGCACATGTTCATTTGTTTGTTTGTTTTTATGTTTGTACACGATTTTCTTTAAAATTAAAAGTCATATCGTGATTGTTATTTTTAATTTAAGTTATAAAACACTTCAATTTTCATTAAAATCGGTCCAGTAGTTTCAAATCAATTATGTCAATTGTATATTTATTGTGAAGTCAATTTAATCTTTTATAAATTATTAAAATAATATATATAATATAATTTATATATTTATTTATGTAACAAAATTCTGCTATAATCCTTAGCAGCTGAAATAAACAGGTTCAAATCCCGGTACTTTCATAATATACATGCCATTTTTTCAATTTATGTTTTAAATTTAAACAACTTACCAAGCTACTGAATAAATTTATCACCAAACTTCTCCGTTTAGGTGGTTCGAGTAAAATGAACACTCCACTCAATAAACTGGGAATGAAGATATGGTTATAGTAGTGGAATCTTCCTCCCATAATCCATCTGAAACAAAATCATGTACCTTCATATTTCGTAATAGACATGTTAATGGGTAAAATACTCGTTACCACAGCAACGTGTGTATAATTAACTACAAAATTTAGTATCTACAAAATATATAAGACAGAGATAATTTAGTATTTTACTATTTTTAAAGTGTTATTCCATACTTAGGACTAGAAAAAATAAAAAATGTTGTTTAAAAAAAAAGGATAACTTAGTGTCTAGACACTTCTTTGACTGCTTGTTGAGTCTCAACCCCGCCAGAACTCAACTTTCTGTCTTACCAAAGCAGAAAAATGAAGATATGAAATATTTTTATTATATAATTTAATGTATAATTAATTCTTTGCTTTACGGGATAAGAGCGTAAAGTTAAAAATTATATAACATTTTTGAAAAAACGTATAAAAATTTGAACGCAGCGGGATTCAAACCCGTGCCTCTTGAATACCGTCCTAGCGCTCTGACCGCTGAGCCATGCGTTTTACTACCAGCTGCGTCGAAATTCTTATACGTTCTGTTACAACTTATTTATGTTGTTACTTTCAAAAATGTTTTCTAATCATAATTGTGGAATAACAATATAAAAATAGTAAATATTAAAAATTATATTTTTAATAAAACATATTTATTGCTAGAAACCTACCGTACTATTCAAATATTAATTATGATATCAAATGAAAGATAACTCTACATTAATAGTCCAATATTATCTTAATACTAAATTTCAAAGTATAGAAATTATTTACGAAGCAATATTTCCCTCCAGATGCATTTCAGCTTGTTTCCAATTCGTTCATTAAAGTCAAGATCTAGAGTGTCCTAAATAAGGAGTGAAAAGACTTACTTATTTTAAGTAGAACGCCTTTTAAAGTAACCTTTGGAAGGATTTCAGTGAAGAAAGTGCGGATTTCAGGTTGCAATAGAATAGTTTAAATTGCATCTTTGTGCATATACAGGGAGTGGATAAATTAAAATGTTTTTTAATACTGCATTTCTAGAAGTACATAAGTTAATATAAATATTGCATAGTGACTCAGTGGGACAGAGAATGATTGTAAATGCGACAGTTGTGAGTTCTTTTCCCATTCTAGGAAATAACTATATTTATGATAAATTGTTTTTTACTCTCTACTTTTTAAGACAAAGGGAAAATTTAAATTCCATCACCTAACCTAACCTAACCACCACGGTATGTCTTGACACTATATTCCCTCTATTGCGGTTGTATGAAGTTGCTTTTTGTTTTGTATATATGTAATTTTCTACATTAAAAAAAATAGATTACAACATCTTTTTAAGTAACAGCCTGATAGTTTTCAAAATAATTTATTTTACTCTAATAAGACTTAAATAATTTTAAAATTAAACAAAAATCTGACATTATGTTACTTAACATCAATGTTATTTTATATGTTATAATATATATGTTATTTTACTTTATAGTAGATTTTTTTAGTTTCACTCTTTTATTGCCCATTATAGGGTAGACAGAAAGTACCTAGTTTCAAGACACTCCATGCGGCCCTTTCCACTGAATTCGAGACATTACGCGTGGCGGAACTCAACGAAGCATATTGTCTAATCAGAGCGAAGAAGTGAAAATAATTTCAATAGAATCACCGAGTGGTATCGAACCCACAACCGATAGCATTTACAGTCAGACGCTGTCCCACTGCGCCTCCACCGCCCTCGAGTACGAGTATTTGAGACTCGTGCCTTTTGGACGATTTCCAAGTGGCACGGGTTCGAATTCCGGTGCGCAGAAGTTTTTATGTATATTATATAAATATTATATAAATGTATATATATATATATATATATATATATATATATATTTATATATATATATATATATATATATATATATATATATATATATTTATATATATATATATATATATATTAGCTATTTGTCCCCTTCAAAATACTATTTTGTTGATTAAAGTAACGAATTTTATTGAAAGGATCTTAAATGTTTTATGTTAAAAATAGACATCCTTGTTACCGATAAGTTATTTGCACCTGTTTTAAATGAAACTATTTTAAACGAATTCGAGACATTGCGTGTTAAGTGGTGGAACTCAACGCCGCACTTTGTCTAACCAGAGCGAGGAAGTAAAAATAATTCAAATATAATTTCCTTTAAGTTGGGATCGAACCTACAAGCTACTATAAATCACTGCCTGAGCCGGTCTTGGCGCAGTGGGACAGCGTCTGATTGTAAACGTGATCGGTTGTGGGTTCGATCCCCACTCGAGGGAGTGATTATATTTAAATTATTTCCTCGCTCTGGTTGTGCGGTTATTGTTCTGAAAGTACGCAATGTCTTGAATTCAGTGGAAAGCGAAGTATGAGTATCACGACACCAGGTACTTTCGGTCTACCTTGCTATGTAGAATAACAGCTTAAAGCTAAAAAATGTCAATTCATTGTTCATCTTTTAGTGTTTGTCTAGATATTCTTTGGGAACTAGGAACTTAAATATTTTATGTACACATTTCGTAATCGAACCCACAACCGATCGCTTTTACAATCAGATCCTGTCCCACTGCGCCACTACCGGCCTCCAAAATATAATAAAATAAATATTTTTTGCGGAGTACATAATGGTTCGACAATAGGTACTTCCTGTCTACCCTGCTATGCTAGATAAAAGTATGAAGCTAAAAAAAAATATATAAAAAAAATTATCCTGCACAGATGGGTAGAAAATGGCTCCTGAAGTCGAGACCTAGCATTCAGCTAAAGATATAACCAGAGCACAATGTAAATATTTAAAATGTAATCATTTTTAAATCGAACCCACAACCAATCGCGTTAACAGTCAGACGCTGCGTCACTATGCCACGATGTTATACTGTATACTGACCTTAGAATACACACAAGTGGGCATATACCACCGCATATCAGTGCTCCCATTACCGTAGATCTTGCATAATACTCGCCAGCTTTCATCAGTTCTTTCTTATTTAATATTTTCTTACCCTTAATTAAGTTTTGTATCTGAAAAAATTAAATAAAAAGATATATATATATATATATATATATATATATATATATATATATAATATAAAGAAATTCTGTGAAATCGTAATTTTTTAATGAAAATTTCATTTTTTGAGGCACTGTATGTCTCCGTTATCTACTTTCGATAATGCGCCATAGGACAAATGAGACATTGGACATAGAAATTTTAGGAAATACAGCATTAGTTCTCTCAATAATCCCTATGAAACCTCAGCTTAAAACCTCATTTCCAATCAGAGAACAACTAAACAACTAAAGATTTAAACGTGAAATAATAAGAAATAACTGCTATAATTAAAGATAGCCTCACGATACCACTTTCGAGACAGCATCAAAAACTAAATGAAAAATCAAACCCAACACTACCTTAATATAATACGGAACCATATAAAATAACCACGTCACCAGTCATACATATTTAAGCCTTGTTAGAACATTTCAATAGCAATTCGTAACGGATAGTGTTCCACAAATTAATTACTAAACTTCAAGGATACTCTAGTAGTAATTGGGTCAATTGATTTACTTCCATTATATAAATCAGCATCGCTTGTTGATTGATTGGAGTGTTTGTAACAAGATATTGTTTGTGGTGGTATCTAGGAGAGAGATATCTCTCTGTTCTTTAATGCGGTGAGTAATATATGCGTTGCCTTGGCAACGCGTGTGTTATTTATATGTACGAGTTAAATATGCGGTAGTGTGTGTTATCAAATTTTTGCCCCGGTTCTTGTCAATATATAATTTAATATAGAGGTTGCCTGTAAGAGATCAGTTTAAGAGGGTAAGGCCCGCCTTTTGCTAAATGTTAAAAAAATATGAATTTGTTTCTTTATATGTCTTGCAATATAAAGTTTTATTAATAAGATATTTTAAATTAAACTATTTTATTTCAGATTATACTAAAATATACGGAATTAATCCGTTTTAAAATAGTTTCATCTAAAAACACTTTTAATGTTATTATTATTATATTATATTAGTAAATGTAAAGATATTTTTTATTTACGGTAAGACTGAGACTACAGTCTTTGTAACGAACCGAAGTTTCTCCTTCAAATTTACATAGACGATAAATCTTAAAGATTCGTTTTTTTTAATCGTGATTAACTATGGTTTTTTTTAATAATATAAATTGTGTTTGTTTTAACTTATTATCTTATACCCTAATGTTATTGCTTGAATATATTAATATCATTTGAATACATTAAGCAAAAACATTTAACATACGCAATACAAAATATATGTTTTTTTACATTTTTTTATCTTATACGTTCTCAATTTACTGAATTTTTAAGAAATATTATAAGTCAAATCTAAGAAATTCTAATTAAGTAAAAATTTATAATTTCACTAAAGATTTATTATACACTTCTTACTATAATAATGAGCATTTAACCATCATACTATTTTCTTAAAGGCCATATTAACACAGTGGGATAGAGTCTTGAAACGCGATTGGTTGCGAGTTCCATTCTCATTTGGGTCAATGTTATTTAAATTATTTTTACTACTACGATCTGGGTCAGGGCAAAGCGCGGCGTTGAGTTCCGCTCCGGCAGTCTCTAATGTGGATAGAAAGTGGAAAACGGACTTTTTGATAAAGTGTAAACACCATTTACAAATCAATATATTATTACTTACCAAATGAACAATTAAATAAAACTTAGCGCTGCCTACGAAAGCGTCCGAGTAGGCCTGTAATAAGGCCTTCCAGCAGTTTTCACTCCATGGATGGGTGAGAACACTGCATTGGATATCAGCACAGGCGGCTTCGTACAGATGTTTACTTATTTCTACCATTTTATTATAGAATTGAGATCTGGAATGAATGAGAATTATGTTAACATATTATTTTAGAGGTCATCGTAGTCCAGTACTTACTGGACCCGTTGGAATCTGACCTTAAACGTGAAACTGACTTTATTCAAATTATTGTTATTTGTCTGCTCTGGAAAGACAATCAAAAAGCAGCGTTAAGTTTCGCTTCTTAACACACAATGTTTTGACTTGACACTAGGTTCTATCTGACTACTTTTATATATGGGATAAAAATCTAAAGCTGAAAAAAAAACTTTAAACGTCATTAATTGTGAATTCGATTCCAACACGAGAGAATGATTATATTTTAATTATTTTCATTTTTCAACTCTAATACGATTAATAAAAACGGCGTTGAGTTTCGCCATTTAACACGCACAATGCCTGAAATTCCACCGGAAAACGGTGAACAAAGTGTCTTGACACTAGATTCTCTCTAAATACACTAATATGCGGGATAAAGCGTGAAGCTGTTATGGATTATGTAGTTTATATATATTAGTTCAACATTCTGAAAAATGATCACAATTGCTTGGCCTAATTCTTATACATTTACGACAAATAGTGCGCCTACAACGCTATTATTTTCAATTAGTTTATATTGAGCGTATCTCAGAAGTTCAAATGTAATATATGTATAACAGCTTTGTTTCTAGTAAATATTATTTTGTAATTGGAGATCTATTTATATTATAATGAAACAGTTACAAAATCATGTCTGTACGTTGAATATTTTTACAACAAAATAATCTTTCAGTTAATATATTAATATTGTGATATAAATAATAATAATAGTATAATGAAATAATAATAAACGATTTTGCTGGTTTAAGAAACAAGAATATCATATACCATAAGCATATATATTTTGCAGTTTTGGACTAACACCAATACTGATTATATATACATATATATATATATATATATATATATATATATATATATATATATATATATATATATGTATATATATATATATATATATATATATATATATATATATATATTGTTTTTAGTGTCTAGTGTCAAGACACTCCTTACTTCGCTTTCCGCTGAAATCGAGACATTGCGTGTTAAGTGATGGAACTCAACGCCGCACTTTGTCTTTGCCAGAGCGAGGAAGTGAAAATAATTAAATATAATTATTTTTATAATTAATTAAATATAATCACTTCCCCGAGTAGGGATCGAACCCACAACCGGTCGCGTTTAGAGTCAGACGCTGTCACACTGCGCCACGACCGGCCTCAATATATTCATTCATTGTTATTAAAACTAAATATTTATTTCTTATTACAGGTCAATCGGCTGGAAAGTAGTTCAAATTTATCTATATCAGAAACATATATCTGGCTGTAATGAAATATGAAAAAAGATCCTTTTTCTTAGAAAAGAATTATTTAACTATAAGTTTTAAATGAAAATATAAAATAAATATAATTTATATCTATAATTATCGAAGTTATTGCATCCTTAGCCTTATTAACCTCTGTTATGCTATTTAAGCTTGTAATAAAAACTCACATATTATTTTAATAGATATATCGACATCGACATAAATAGATAGTATTTCTTTATTGTACTGACACAAATTATTTCCATCTGCACTCTGGTAAGATCACCGCCGGCGTTGAGTTCCGCTATTTAAATTAACACGCAATATGTTGATTTTTCGGAAACTGTTGCTATATTTTTACGACACACTACGCTATATTAGTTAAAGCCAGTGACTTTGTTTGCATCGGCTAAAATACGTAATATTTCAATATTTTCCGTTCTTCTACACTCACTTTCATATTTTTTTTTACGTCTTTACTATCTTAATATGTCAATTTTTTAGCTTCACGCTTTATACCGCTTAGCATGGCTGTCAGGGACAACCTAGTGTCAAGACACTCCATTGACTGATTCCTGCCCCTAAATAAGAGATTGTATATAGAGTGGCAAACTTAACGCCGCGCTTTGGCTCTTGAGAGCGGAGAAATAAAATCCACAATCAATTTTGTTAACGTCAAGTTGTCCCTTTACGTCCAGATGACCCCAATTTGAATACTGTTAATTAGTAGTTTTTACAGAACACGTTCTTTGTTTGTATGTAATGAAATTATTTTAAGTTAATTTTTTGCCTTAATTATCATTATATAGTCCTTTGATTATGTTCTAAATATAATATAAGATGTTAAAATTGTGTTTTGGCAAACTATTTTAGTATGATTCTTTTGAAATTTATCAATATGTAACAAATTTGTAATAAATAAAAAATAAAAAAAAATAAAATCCTTGCAACATTATAGTTATTAGTACCAACATAACTGTATTACATTAGTGTTATGCAATCAGTATGTGTTAATTTTCTTTGTTAAAGGCCTTTGCTGAATAACTCCCTACAATGCACCAAGCTGCCTTAAAAGAGATATTCTTTACTATTTTGTAAACGCGATTATGGATTCGATTCCCGCTTAAAGAAATGAAAGTAAATTTTTTGCTCTATTAAAGTCTTAATAAAGTCAAGGGTATTTTTATGTATAATCTTTAATATAAAAATATCCCAACTTTACTCCTTATTATAACAGTTATTTACTAGCAAAAATTCAAAATTCCAGAGATTAGCCAGAACAAACGTATAAAATATATATAAACGTATAAAATATAATATAATAGTTTTTTTTAGAAAAATCATGTTATTTTAATATTACAAAAAAAGAAAACAATTTTATTTATTTGTTTAGATACCTTCTCTGGTGGAAAGTCAACAGAGTGTTTTGACACTAGGTTGTCTCTGACTGTATCCCCATATATGACAATAGAGTGTTATAATTTAACTTTAAGACATGGTGTCTATACATTAACCCCCTATATCGATACAAAATGCTCAGTATGCAAAGTTTGTTTACTAGATCAACGGGCAGCTACGTGCCTCTATCTAAGAATTAAATTTGCATGTTGAATTTTGTAAGCTATAGTTAAAATTTTAAAATTTAACCCACAAATTTATAACTTATTACTATAGCTATAAGGTTCACAATCCAATATTAAGATTTGACCCATAATCGATGTTCTTCGAATTTTAGTTGTAAGTTCAGGTGTTTCAGTTACACGAAAAGGAATTTAAAAATTCTGTTTGCTTTGTGTTTGGAATATTAGTTTTATTATTTTTTGTACAGATTTGGGATGTTCTTTTAAGTGGAGTAGCAAAATTTACTACGGTGGGTGTAGGTTCCGCAGACATCCAGGGTCAGGAGGTGGAGGTGCAGGCTCAAATGAAATGTCCCAGATATTTTATCCTGGATGGCTGATGGTCGTTCACGTTGCACTTCGACCGGCATTCTCTAAGCTGACGGCTATATATCGGTGATATCGTCGGTGAAACGCGCAGAGGTCATAGTGGTGCGGGCGATACGGGGATACCGTACGGTATCATTGTCGGTAGCTACTCTCCTGGCGGGTGATCCGCCTTGGGAGTTGCTAGCGAAAGTGCTCGCCAGAGTTGACGCATTCCGTGCAAGTGAAAGGGCGCGAGGTGAACGGTCATCGGAGGAGAGTATCAAGTGGATCAGGAGAAGAGTGGATGCAGCCCTGATCCGACGGAAGGAGGACCTGGAGTCCCCAGATAGAGGCAGTGAGGCCCCACATAGAGCGCTGGTTCAATAAAAGTTTTAAGGTCCAGACATTCAGGTTGGTGCAGGTACTGATGAAATATGGTACTGACAAATACTTGCACCAAATTGCACGTCGGAAGGTGTCACCAATGTGCCACGAGTGTAATGCGCTTGTCTTCAGCGTATCACACTCTAGTTGAATATCCCACATGGACTCCGCAGCGCCATGGCTGTAGTGGGTACGGATCTCTCACTACCCAATGTGGTAGTGGCTATGCTGGATAGTTAAACGAACTGGTCTGCAATGGTCTCCTTCTGCGAGTCAGTAATTGCTTTGAAGGAGGTCGCGGAGTGGGTGCGTGAGTGTAGCGCAAATGCAGATTCGCTCCGCCGTCGCAGGCCAGGGAGTAGAACACATATTTAACTCCCTCTACGAAGATCACGGTGATCCTCCTGTAAGTCATCGAAGCTGCGGGTGTTGTAGAAGAAACCCTGGAGCACTATGAAAGCGAAGGTGGTCTGCAACAGGTAAGCCGAACACTGGGGCGTTGTAGTAGCGTGCGCAAGTGATCCTGTGGCGCCTCGTTTAGGTGTAGATTACTCAGGTAATTCTGATCAGTCCCACAGTATCAATCGTCCGTAAGGCAAGTCTGCCATGAGTACGGATGGTCTAAATAAATAGTATTTCCTAGCGACAAAAAAGGTTTCTCAGATATCCAGTATGACCTTATTATATTGACTATAGTATAAGAAAAGAACATTATAGATAGCTCTGTCATCTGAAACAAACCCCATTCAAATCCAATTAATAATTATTGGAGTTGAAAGGGGGTTGTTGATTTATAATTAAAAATTTAACTCAATTTCAACACTTAATTCAAATTAAAATTTAATCATGGATTAAGAATGATTTGCGGTTTTTGTATAACCTAAAATATAAGTTTTTAACATCAATTTTTAAAATATAATTTTTGCCTTTTGTCGTTAAGAAATTTCTATTTGGAAAATATGATACACTAGGACAATATATTTTTTAAGAGAGCATCTAATCAATTGGTCGTGAGTTCAATTCCAATGGGGTGGAATTATCATATTAAAACATTATTTTCATTTTTCCTATATTTAAAATTTATTTTCATCTTTTCAGTCAACGGAGTGACTTGACTCTAGGTTGTCTGACTACCGCTCACTTTTATTGTTACTACTGAAAGTTCTATAATTATTCAAATTTGTACGAAATACATACATAATACGTTCTCTAAAATAAATTAAGCAATCGATCTAAATATATAAAGTATTTATTTAAAAAAAAAGACTCACATTGTATAAAGGTCAAAAGTCATTAACTTGTAGTACATACGTATGTACATTTGTATAAAATTGATCAACCAATGTATAAAAATAATGAATAATGGAAGTAAATATGAATATGTGTTTTTCTGTCACGTAAAAACTACTGAGTAGATTGAGATACGATCGAAGAAACGAAAATAGTTTAAACATAATAATCGAACCCACAACCGGTGATTTTGTACCAGACGATATTTTAATGCAAACCGGTAGGTTCAAGCGTAATTAAGTATTAAAAAAATGTAATTATGTATAAATTAAAACGTTTAAATTTGCAATTTTAATTATAGATGTAAACTGATAAAACGTATTCAAAAGAAACAAAATAATTAATTAATTCAAAAATATATTTTTAAATACTGATTTTTTACTAGACTCTTCAAGTTCTTTTATTTGATGCCCAATTTGGATGGATTATACAAAAATATGTAATCGGCCATTTTATTGCAGTGTTTTTTTAAACTTCACGCTGTTATCCCGCATAGCTGGATGGACAGAAAGTACCTAATGTCAAGACACTCCATACCTCGCTTTCCGCCGAATTACGTGCTGACATTGCGTACTGAGTGGTGGAGCTTAACGCCACAATTTGTCGTCCTGGAGCGAGGAATTGATTCTAATTTAAATATAATTACTTCCCCAAGTGATAGTCAAACCAACAACAGATCGCGTTTGCAGTCAGACGCTGTCACACTGCGCAACAACCGGCCTCAATCGCATTGGTTGGTATCTATAAATATTTCAAAATTTAGCCCAATTGGTTAGTAACAATTAGTTGAAATCTGCTTGTAACGTTTGTATAGACTTTACATGCCTCATATATATTATAAAAAAGTTTAAAAATATAAAGGCATGAAAAATTCTTCAGTAAGAAAAAAAATTGTATGAATATTTTTTTTAATATGTACATAAATAATTGCATATAATTACATTATTAATAAAATATCACGTTTCTTGCTTTATCCCGCATAACTGAGTAATCAAAAGACACTCCGTGTACTATTCCGTCCAAAATTGAGACATTCAGGCAAAATCAAGATCAACTCTTACATTGTAAATAGTTCAATCGGTACAAAATATATAATGTCTAAAATATAAATGTACAAAAGTGAACGACCCTATACCCTCTGTGTGAAATATGTGTACATATATATATATATATATATATATATATATATATATATATATATATATATATATATATATATATATATATATCAAAATAAAAATGAGATAAATTGATTACTGGACATGAGGACTTCAAGGACGTGTCAAGGCGGAGTGCGAACGCAGAGTTAAATTGTGAACTCAACGCCGCGTTTTGTCTTAGCAGAGCGAAAAAATGAAATGAAATTTTAAATATAATCATCTCCCGAGTGGTTATCAAACCCACAATCGCGTTAATAGACGCTGTCCCACTGCGCCACGATGGCTTGTATATATGGATATATATCGTGTGAATAGAACTAGCAAGTTCTAGACATAGAAAAATAATTTCCACTATCAAATTTTAATTTTATAATTACAATTTCCCATTGTTGAATTTAAATTACAGGTGTTATAGTTTTACAATTACATACTTTACAATATTTAATCACGTACGTTGACAAAGTGCTTTTGAAATGCGTAACTTAAATTTATATTTTAATTATATAAAGATATAAAAAATATATAAAATCATATAGGTACTTCGCTTCGCGATTTTATATGCATAGCAGGACAGACAGAAAGTCTAAAATCTAGTGTCAAGAAACTGCGTACTTCGCTTTCCACCGAAATCGAGACGTTGCGGGTGGAGTGATGGAACTCAACACCGCACTTTGTCTTAACAGAGCAAGAAAGTGAAAATAGTTAACAAAAATTCAAAAATCAGTCTACTACTTTAAGTATTATTTAAACCTTATAACCAAGCCTTAAAACCTCATAGAATAACATAAAGTTGATTTTTCTCACCGTATAGTAACAAAATATAATTCAACGCAAGTACTTATTTAAATAACAAACAAATGAAAACTCAAACAAATACCTAAAAGAATTAAAATTCACACGACACGTCTGTAAACTGTGTTCGCGAACTTTGCACGAAACGGTTTTATAACATATGCATGAGTTTTTGTAAACAATTGTTATTATATGTGATTCATGTGGACATTATTGCTCAGTGGCATAGCCCTTATTGTGGTTATGGGTTCTGCTCCCCTTCATTAATACATCCTGGCAATGGCAAGAAATAAATAAAAATATACTTGGTGTACTCATGAATTTTTTTTTTAGTTTTACTCTTTCATACCGCGAGGCAGGATAGATGAAAACGTACCTACTTCGCTCTTTGAATTCGAATCATTGCGTGTTGAGCGGCGGAAATATAATAAATATAAAAAAAAATAATAAATATAAACCGCGATATATATATATATATATATATATATATATATATATATATATATATATATTTAATTTATTTATATATATATATATATATATATATATATATATTTGCATTTTCATGAAAAACTCTGTCCTTGAAATAATTATATGCTTCTTAATAAACCATATTATAAATCCTACCAATATATACGGTATTTTTAACATTTAAAATTATTATAATCATTTTAAAGAAAAAAAAACATCAGAAGCCGGTCGTGGCGCAGTGTGACGTCGTCTGACTGTAAACGCGACAGGTTGTGGGTTCAATCCCCACTCAGGGGAGTGATTATATTTAAATTATTTTCACTTACTTGCTCTGGTAAAGACGAAGTGCGGCGTTGAGTTCCACCACTCAACAGGTTATGTCTCGACTTCGGTGGAAAGTGAAGTACGGAGTGTTTTGACACTAGGTACTTTCTGTCTACCCTGCTAAGCGGGATAAAAAGCGTGAAGCTAAAAAAAGAATTCTACTTTATGCCTTATAATAGGGTAAACAGAGATAATATAGTATGAACGTTCTTCCTTTCGCCTGTATTCCAGACACTAAGTAGAAATCGAACTGAAAACCAATCGCGATGCTGTCCCACTGATCCGCGATGGCTTCACGTTAAAGTGAACTTAGTTATTAATCTTAAAGCTATAAATAATATTAATATTATCTATTTTATTTAAAATCAATTCACGAAATTAAATACAATTTATACAATACTTTTTTTAGCTTCACGATTTTATTCTACATAGCAACAAAAAGTACCTATATCAAGACCCTCCGTGCTTCATTTTTCACCGAACTCGAGACATTAGGTGTTGAGTGCTGGAACTCAACGCCGTGCACAACTTACCGGAGCAAGGAAAATGAAAATGAAAATGTGAAAAGCTAAGTCAAAATAATTTAACTCGAATCACTCCCTCGATTGGAAATCTAACCCACAACCGATCGTGTTTATAGGCAGACGCTGTCCCAATGCAACATGGCTGGCCTTGAATACTTGTGTAATATAAATTTATTTATTTAATCTTTTTCATAATTAGTTTCGTAAAAATAATATGCAAAAATAATTTTTAATACGTGTAATAAAGTAAAAAAGATAAATATTGTAATCCACAAAAAAAAACATTTTCACTTCCCAAATATTGCCATGGCTTAGCGGTCAGATCTGTTGGATGATTGGAAGAGGCGCAGGTTCAAATCCGGCTGCGTTCAAATTTATATACGTTATTCAAATATGGAATTATACTATAAAATTAGTTACAATAAATATATTTTTTATCTATACTGCGTACATGTGTGTACAGTGAACTCAAAAAAGAAATTTAAGTGTAAGAAAAAAAACTTGCATATGTATATTTATATTAAGATTATCAGAATAGGAACGAGGCCGATAGCGACTAACTGTAAACGCGATAGGATGTGGATTCGATTCCCATTCGGGAGAATGATTATATTTAATTATTTCCATTTCCTCCTCCGGTTAACATAAAGCGTGGCGTTGTCACTCGGTGGAAAGTGGAGAAAGGAGTGTCTTAACACTAAATACTTCCAGTCTACCCTGCTATGAAGAAGAAAAGTGTGAAGCTAAAAAAATGAATACGTAACTAAACCCTGTGTTAAAGTAATTAAACTTTCAGTTACGCCAAAGAAGCTAGCGGGGTATTAAAATAAACTCAAAAACTACCTCAGATAACTATCGTACCAGGTAACATAAGATTTATAGCGTTCATACAATTTTTAAGTTTTTCTTAAACAATGCTGCACTAAGAAAAACGCATTAATATCTGCCAACACCAAGTTATAAATGAAATATTGAATTTTATGATATTAGAAAAATGGCCTGTCAAAGACTACACAATTCTGTTCTGAGCCAAAAAATTGTATATATATGTATATATTTATGTTCTATTTTACTTGAATTGCTGTAGTTTGACTGACTGAAAGTTTATATGTAGGTAGCTACTCACTTTTTCCTGAAAAAAAAAAATGAAAAAAAAATCCGTTCTCCGCTTTTCCGCTTTTCACCCCATTTTAAGATTAGTCGTGTTATAAAGTGTTTTGTTTTTATTAAAATTTAATATAATTATATATATATATATACATATATATATATATATATATATATATATATATATATATATATATATATATATATATATACCCTGTATTTTTTTAATTTACTATGATAACTAATATAATTATTTTTCATGATCCTTCAAGGTCCAAAGACTAAACTTAATTACATTTTATAAAAAATAAACACTGTAATTAAGATAAAAAATTGTATATTTCAGAGTATTCATCTAAAGAACTTAAATTCTTATTTTTTTTAAATTTTTATTATTTAACATAGAATGGAATATGTTTTTTTTTAAATGTATATATTTTTTAAATGTATAGGTAACCTTACTTGGAAGCTTAATTATAAGATTTATAACTAAGCAAAACATGGTGGGATTTATGTAAATTTTATGCAAGTTTGATGATAACTAGAATATTTTATTAACACGCTCTTATCACTTTACTTGCATTAATTTATCCTTGTAAGAATCCGTGGGAATTTGTTTAAGTACTCTGTGTCTAATACAGTATTTCCCAATAGGGATGATAGGATTTTGATAGCTCACAGCCACCGATTTGGTTGTTTAAAATTTAACATTTGTGTTGTTTTGTGTTCAATAATGTTTGCCATTTAATTATAAACAAATTCACGTTACCCTAACGTTTGCAAATCCTAACGTTTTCTATCAAAATTGAGAAGTATTGTCTCTACTCAAAGAGCATTTCGTGCTAAATATGGTCGTCATTGTGCACCGTCTGAGCTCGCTATACGTCGCATAATCCAAAAACTGGAAAGTGAATATTCTTTGCACGATAGTAGACCACCACCATGACTGCGGACAGGCCGTAGTGGAGAAAATATTGCCGCCGTATCAGCCAGTGTCGAAGAAAATCAAAATGTTTCCGTTCCACGACGTGCACAAGAATTGGGCTTATCCAGAATGACAACCTGGCGAATTTTACGTATGGATCTTGGCCTACATCCATACAAGATTATGTTGGCACAAGAACTCAAGCCAGCAGACCATCGATTACGTCGTGAATTTGCTGATTGGGCGCTTGAATTGATGGAAACGGACACCGAATTTCATAGGAAAATCATCTTTTTAGATGAGGCTCACTTTTGGCTCAATGGTTATGTGAACAAACAGAATTGTCGTTACTGGAGTGAGTCAAATCCAAGAGTGGTTCATGAAACACCATTACATCCTGAAAAATTGACTTTTTGGTGCGGATTATGGTACGGTGGAATCATTGGCCCGTACTTTTTCAAAAACGACGAAGGCCGTACTGCTACTGTCAATGGCGACTATTATCGTGACATGTTGAACGATTTTTTTTTCCTGAAGTGTATGAAATCGTTGCGGACGACATTTATTTTCAACAAGATGGTACAACATGCCACACTGCAACCGTCACAATGGATTTATTGCGTGATAAGTTTGGTGAGTCGGTTATTTCTCACCACGGTCCTCACAATTAGCCACCAATATAATGCGATTAATTTTTATGGACTATTTTTTGTGGGGGTATGTTAAATCTCGAGTATATGCCAATAAACCAGCTACGATTCAAGACCTTGAATACAACATTCAAGCGACTATAGCGGCCATACCAGCCGAAATGCTGCACCGAGTCATCGAAAATTGGACCGATCGTATTCACCAGTGCAAAAAAAGTCATGGCGGTCATTTGAACGATATTTTGCTTGAATCATAAATAGCATAAAATTTCCCCTATCAAATAAACCTATTGAGCACGAAATTCAAACATAAATTACATGATTTATTTCAATTTCAAAACATATTGGTTTTATTGAGAAACCCCATAGTAGTATAATATCTCTATAACATGAACATAACGTCCTATGCCAGGACAGGGTAATGAGAAAATTATTATAGATATTTTTTTTTAAATGACAAATACTTGTTTTTTTGTTAGCTTCACGCTTTTATCCCGCATGGCAGGGTAGACAGGAAATACTTAGTGTCAAAGCGCTCCGTAATTCGAGATATTACGTGTTGAGTGGCGGAACTCAACCCCGCGCTTTGTCTTACAATAATTATTTCTGATATCTATATTCATTTAACGCTTTAATATATTTTAATCAAAAATGCTTTTGATAATTTGTATTACAAAATTAAGCTATTCTTCCCCAAGTTACCCAAAACTCGTACTTTAGTGTTGATAGCAATGTATAAACAATATCATTATAATTATAAACTAATTTACTATTAACTGACCTAGTTCATCTGTAGACGCGTTGAATCTGCGTTGCCTTAGCAACGTGTATATCACTTTATACAAAAGTGTATGTCAAATACATGACAAGTGTGTGTAATATTTACTGTCTTCTGCATTTCTGCCTTAAACTTTTAACTGTGCCAAAGTTTTACAAAAACTTTACCTATTAATTTATAGAATACGAAGGAGAATACTCGAAACTTCATTTGTGTTATAAAATACTTTATATTGATATAAAACAAATTTTAAGAGAAAGTAACCAAAATTATATAAAATAAGTTGCATTTAAATCGGTTAAGCCATTTCGTAGATGAGTGTGCACAAACACACATACACACAGATAGAGATTTTAAAAGTATATCTTTCATTATCAAGAGCTACTAGTTTTACTTCAGTATCACGCTTTTTTTCCGCATAGCATGGGAGACAGGAAGTTCCTAGTGTCAAGACACTCCGTTCTTCGCCATCCACTGAGTTTGAGACATGTTATGTGGCGGAACTCAATTAATTGCACAAATATAATAGCTTCCTTGAGTGGGAATCGAACCCACAACCGAATGTGCTTAATATAAAAAATAGATGCAATTGTGACGCATTAGGATACTGACTACACAAAGTGGGACAACGTCTAACTGCAGTAGAATGATGTAATTGTATCTTAGTTTAGAATATTGAATCATACGTGTAAGCTGAAATCTATATATATATATATATATATATATATATATATATATATATATATATATATATATATATATATATATATATATATATGTGTATTTTTAATCAAATTGTATAGACATTTCTTAATTATTGAAAATTTGTTTACCTAATGTCCAAAGCAAGCACAGATAAACAAACAAACAATTTAACGAAAGTAAATAAACACTATACATATTTCAAGGCAGAAAATTTAATTTTCACAACAACAACAACAAGAGTAAAAGAAAAATAATGTAATTATAAAATAATTAAAAAAATAATAATAAGCTAAATAAATTAATTTTTGTCAATCCTAATCGTCCCGACAAGGACTTTACATTTTTACTATGAAAATATTATAATCATAGATTCCGGACACAGGTGCAATTTTTAAATAAAAAACATATCTATAACAAACATAACCTACTCTAAATTCGAAAAACGTTACAATATATATTTACTTTTTTAGATTCATACATAAAAGGGTAGTCATACACAAATAGAACAAAGATACATACCAAACTAAATGACGTATCGCACTGTACGGGAGACCGCGTTTAACTGAATGGAGCGCGCTATCGGTGCGATAATCACTTTTCATTATCGTAACTATTATCTATTCTCAAAAGCAAATTGCTTCAAAATGTGTTCTCTGTATAAACAAAATGGACATATATAATTGTAATATTTAAAAGTGTTATTCATACATTTATTATGAGAAACATGTTTTTAGACAACTTAAACAAATTGAATCCAACGGGAATCGAATCAGCACCTGATGGGAACCGCTTATCTTACCAAATCGAAGAAATTAAAATAATTTCTTTTAAGATAAAGGGCGCCGTTCAGTTGTGACAAAACGCAATCCAGTGTCTTGAGACTTTGTTCTCTCTAACTACAACATTATGCTATACACTGTTATATATAATTTAAACTAATTAAAATCCCCTATATTTCAATTTATAGAAATAACTGTGGTATTCATTCAATAATCGATTCTTAATATGTTGTAATTAATTTAACTCTTTTTCATACAATATCATGGGAAGAATGAACAATTGTACAATTGTTCATTCTTCCCTTACATTGTAATCACGCGATTGGCTAATGTTTTGTTTAGTTCCTTACTAACATTTTTTTTAATTCAAGATAGACAGAGAGGTTAGTGTCTTTACACTTTATAGTGATTCTATCTATCTATGACCTTTCACTGATTTAGAGGTCATATAATTTAATGCTTGAAAAAATACCATAATAATATTCAGACCAACAATAAATAACAAAATGGAATATATAATTATATACTTTATTATTATATTACATACTTTAAAAGTGTTATTCATACATTTATTATGAGAAACAGGTTTTAGATAACTTAAACAAATTGAAATCAACGGGAATCGATCTAGCACCTAATGGGAACCGTTTATCTTACCAAATCATTCAAAAAAAAATTAACCATGCCACTTGGATACGTGGTGGTCTACTATTGTGCCATTTGGCCGGATCTTCCTTCTACGTTCCACACAACTGTGTAAAGATTTACTTCTGGCAGGGTTTTCAGATTAATACATGTGTATCTTCAAAAACGCGCTTACTCCCATCTCAAAGGCTGGCAATGCATCTGTAGCTACCCTGGTGATGCACGGGGTGACGGTGATCACTTACTATCAGGTGACCAGCAAGTTTGCTGGCCTTACCTTTTCCATAAAAAAATTAGTAATAAAAGTAGTAATTGATATGACCCGTCCTAAAAAACAATATGAAAAAAAAAATGTTAGTATATGTAAATACATTTAGTGTAAAAACTGTAAAAAGAAAACAATGTATGTGTATGTGTTAGTATAAATTATATTATAAATATATATAATCTTACTGTAAACGCGATCGATTCCCATTAGGGGGAGTGATTATATTTAAATTATTTCACCTCCTCGCCCTGGTAAGACAAAGTGCGGCGTTGAGTTCCACCACTCAAAGACGACGCTGTCACATTGCGACACGACCGGTTTCATTTACATACTTAAAATAAAATTAATATGGTATGGTATTTCTTTTTTAATGGATTAATCACGTACATTTCGTTATTGAAAATATACTTTTGAAAATATTAAGTTTCGAAGACTTTACTGTAGACCGTGGTCACAGATAGACTGGTCTGCCTGTCCTGGATAGCCTACCTGTGACGGAATACTCTAAAGTGTATTTTTTTAATAATATAAAATTAATGAGCTACATACTGCGTCCGTACCTTTTTTTCCTTATTATTATTTATTTTTTATTTACATATATATCATAATAATAATCAGCTACTTAGAACTAAAGATATATATTTAAATTTAAGCAATTTCTTAACACATTCATATAACTTATTTTTCACATTGAACATATAAAAAATAAATCTACTTTAAAATAATTAAGATTTAATCTTGCTTTAGGTGTCAGGGATTTGGCCGGAAAAGAGCATGACCGGTATGGTGGAGGACGTGACCACTTGGTTCCTATCTTTTATGGCCATCTTTAAATTGTATTCTAAAATATCTTTTGTCGTTGTCATCATTGCATTCCGAATAAGTCTTCTGACCGCGTCATCTTACAGTTTAGTACAACAACGGTAGCGCTGGTCAGACCCTGGGCTGGCCTCATGGATTGCTAGTACTTTTGACCCTGTCTCTCCTCCTCATCCTTGGCTGGTCAGAGATCCTTTCTCCTCTTTAGCCCAAGAAAGGTAGAGGATATCTCTCAGATCTTTCGACCCTGGTGGTGTCTTAATATTTTTTAAAGAACAAAGGAGTGTATGGTGTGAATACCTGGTGGTCTGCGGAAGAATATTTCAAAGAAGTTATCTCGGTCAGTAAAGGGCATCTTTTTAAAGGTATCTCATCTGTTCCGTAGGGATTAGTCGTAGATCATCCGCTTGGGTTCTTGAATGTAATGTTCTGGGCGGTGTAAGGGAACTGAGGTCTTCTCCTCTATCCTCATACATTATGACCTCGTGCTGTTTTGGGGCTTGAATACAACCCAGATGGTCTACCACTTCCTCTCTGTTATATTTGACCACAATTGCATCTACGCTTATTATTCACGCTACTTGTTTATTCAAATCACCTATTTTATTGAGTAGTTTACAAGCCCGCGTAAATTCTTTCATCCCAGTCAAGTACTATTAACAACTTATTCTTCAATTTTACTACCCGTCAGGCGATGTCCCCGAACATCCTCGTGGGTAACGCTTCATAAATTATGCGTCTTAATGAGATTCTATTAGTGCTCCCATTCAAAAGGCTGGTGAGTCCAGGAGATATCAAGGTGAATTTGTGATTTCTATACATGCAGAAGCTTATTACCTTTCGGTGTTATCGTTCATAAATAGAGCCACTCCTTTAGTCCTCAATTGTGCCTAGCCCGTTTCAGTGTGTTGTAGTACCACATATAAGATAGTGGTTTTTTTATTTTAATTTTATGAATGTGTGTATACATTACTCAGCTTCTAGACGTGTTTCAGTTACATGCGGTAATAAATGTAGTTTGCGCGTAATTAAGGAGCGCCTGATGAGAGCTCAGGTCCGCCATGATGTTAAGTAGATCGGCCTCAGTCAGATGTCCATCAATTTGTGCTTGGAGTACAAAACGATAAGCATCAAACCTGGGACATTCCAATAATATGCGGATTACCATCTCCAGTGTTTCTTGATCTTCATTCGCAGATCGGGGAATCTTTTAGTTTAAACCTGCATAGATATTCGCCAATCCCTCCGTGTCCAGTCAACATCTGGATGTGTAACGGTTCAAAAACTGTCGTGTTCATTATTGTGAATGCAAAATCTACATTTGGGAGAAATTTTATCATGACTGTCCCTGTCTGTGATGGTTCATATCTATCCTGCCAAATGCTAACAGATTCTTGCCAAATCATTCCTTTTACATATGACAAGGGAAATTTGGGATAGTAGATAGTATACAGTACCACTGGGTGCTGCTGTTTTCGCCAGTTAGTTGGCACGTTCATTTCCAGTAATATATGTAGTACCTACATGTGCTCAGAGCCAGAACTGTCTGATTTCTCTTCCTTGTAATTTAATCCTAATCCTCCTAAGGTTTTTCCTTATAGCTCTCGCCAAGGGATGGTCTGCAATTGATTTTCTTAATAACTCCAGTGAGGAACTAGATTCACCTAAAATATTAACCTTTTGGCTGCCGCCCTAGCTATAGCATAAAGTTCGGACTGGAAAACCATACAGTTTTGATGTAGATTGAATTTTTTATTACTACTTTCTTTCCCATCTTCCCATCTTGTTAAAGCTGCTCCCACATTTCCTTAAATGTTACATCACATTAAGGGGATCTGGATATACTCTTAAGGTCAGGTCAGGTCAGGTTTTTAAAAATGTATTTTCGAATATCAATATCGCAAAAATTAAAGATCTTATGTTTTTATTGCAAATATTTTATTCAAAGACGTTGAGAGATTCAAAGAAGAGTTGACGTATTTAATACGTCATAATAAAATCCTTTATTACGTCATCAGTCGTTTCTAAAAAACCAGAGTAAATATATTTTATCTATGGATTTTCAATATATTACACATTAAATATACATACGTATTTCAAATATCATAGTTCTGTTCATACAATAATAGGGAAAACTATAAGACATGCTCTGTACGTAATTTTAACCACTTAAAAATTATCTTTAGTAATTAAACAATGTATAGCGTCATATGTTATGAGTTACATTCATAATTATATTATTAATCAATACATATTGTTATACGTTAAATTTGATTAGGTTTGTGGTGAAATATATAAACGTAGTTTAACCACACTCTCAGAGACCTTAATTATCATTCAAGTTATTTTTAAATTAAATTTGTTGTTTTTTTCATGGCCATACCTTTAGGTAATATAAAAGATATTTTGGTTTTTATTCTGTTATTCTGATAATGGATTTCTGGAAAGAGCAAGGGAAGTCCTCCAATATTATTAGCATACTTTTAATTATTTGGGTAATATTTTGTATGCCATAACTGTGTGCTTTACAAAACCGTAATTTAGTAACGGCTACGACCATGAGTCATGATAAAAACCGAGTAACCAAGTGCCGTGGCGTAAACTCGAATGGTTGTAAATTCGATTCCCCCTCAACGTAATGTTATATTTGAATTATTTGAATTTTTTGCATTTGTATGACAAACCGTGGCGTTAAACTCCGCAACTAAACATAAAATGTCTTGAATTCTAACAGAAAGTATGAAGTCTTTATCCTAAGTTCTTCCTGACCTGGACTTTACTATGCGAAAAGCGTAGAACTTATATAATATAGATAACAAATAATACACAAATATATTACATTAAAAAAATGATTTCTGAAAACAGATCACTAAGAACCCGACAATATTGTTAATTTAATAATTATTTATATATTATTATATTTATATCTTGGTTCTAGAATATCATTTTAAAAATGGTAAAATACTAAAATTTATATATAACACTTATTTCTGAAAACAGATCACTAAGAACCCGACAATATTGTTAATTTAATAATTATTTATATATTATTATTTTCATATCTTGGTTCTAGAATATCATTTTAAAAATGGTAAAATACTAAAATTTATATATAACACTTATTTCTGAAAACAGATCACTAAGAACCCGACAATATTGTTAATTTAATAATTATTTATATATTATTATTTTCATATCTTGGTTCTAGAATATCATTTTAAAAATGGTAAAATACTAAAATTTATATATAACACTTATTTCTGAAAACAGATCACTAAGAACCCGACAATATTGTTAATTTAATAATTATTTATATATTATTATTTTCATATCTTGGTTCTAGAATATCATTTTAAAAATGGTAAAATACTAAAATTTATATATAACACTTATTTCTGAAAACAGATCACTAAGAACCCGACAATATTGTTAATTTAATAATTATTTATATATTATTATTTTCATATCTTGGTTCTAGAATATCATTTTAAAAATGGTAAAATACTAAAATTTATATATAACACTTATTTCTGAAAACAGATCACTAAGAACCCAAAAATATTGTTAATTTAATAGTTATTTATATATTATTATTTTTATATCTTGGTTCTAGAATATCATTTTAAAAATGGTAAAATACTAAAAATTATATATAACACCTATTAGATTCAAGTATTCATAAAATTATATATACTTAATAGATTTTAGTATTCATAAAATCTGCTAAATAGAATGTCTGGAGTGAATCGTTTTCTTTTTATATAAATATAAAAAAATATAAATGTGACAGCTACGGACTGTAAGACAAAGTGCGGTGTTGAGTTCCGCCTCAACACGCAATATCTCGAATTTGGTGGAAAGCGGAGTACTGAGTGTCTTGAGACCAGATACTTCCTGTCTACCTTGTTGTGCGAGATAAAAGCGTGAAGCTAAAAAAACGCTAATCGATTTATTTGAATGCAGCCATTAGGTATATCTACATGTATATTATATACATCTCATTAACTAATCTACTATTGTGTGTAATTAGACTCGGAGACTAATTTCCATATAAAACAATTGTTCATTGTAATAAAAAATGACTTAGGAGTAATACGTAGAATTGAAGTAGGACGCTGCGGGTTCAAATGTCGCTCGAAATAGTTTTATTATAAAAATATAGGTACTTCCCCGCAGTTTTAAGACAACACCTCGTCGACTTCCGTTAATATTTTAACATTATATGTGTATTTCTATGCATTTTCTATTGATATTTTAAAGCTGTTTGCAAGCAAACAAATTCTAATAATAAGATACTTGGTTCACCAGCGTAACTTAACACCGCAGCTTGCTTGTTTCTTATTTTTAACCTGGTAAGAGACGTGGTTTACTGGTTTAAAATGTATTTAAATATAATTATTCCCCTTATGACCATATAACTAAAGTTTTATCACTTTGACATGTTATTTTGTAGCAATAGTTTTTTATTTTAGCTCCACACTATCATCCTACATAGCAGGGTAGAGAGAAAGAAACTAATGCCAAGACTTTCTGCCGATTTCAAAAGAGATTGAGTGGCGGAACTTAACGCTACGCTTTGTCATACCAGAGCGAGGAAATAAAAATTATATATATATATATATATATATATATATATATATATATATATATATGTGTGTGTGTGTGTGTGTGTGTGTGTGTGTGTTTCAACAGATCGCCGCAGTCAGACGCTCTCCTATTGTGTTACGATCGTTCTATAAATTTTATAAATTTTGCGTAAATATACAAGTCAAAGTCAAAGAAATAAATACTAAGTTAGTCAGGTTGAGTGACAAACATTAAAGCTAATTTATTTTAAATAAGGCGCTTAAATAGATTGGGACCTTACTTACGTTTTTAAAATTGTTGTCTTTGTTGTCTTTCTCTGCATAAATTAGTATTTTTTGGCTAAGGTTCATATTTCCAATTCCATTTAGGAAAATTTATTTATGTGAGAAGCATAAATATTTAAAACATTAAATATATATATATATATATATATATATATATATATATATATTACATACCTGACGTTTCGAAAATTTTACATTAGTCCAAGACACTCTTCTACCAGACTCTCTTCTTCTGGAAAAAATGTATTTTCGAAAAATGTATTTCACGACCAGCCTCATGTCCATTTCTCAGCTCTGATAAATCAAAGCGCGGTGTTGGGTTCTGCCACTTAACATAGTGTAACGGAAAGCGACGTATGATAAAATATTAAAAAAAAAACAATAAATCAAGAGAATAATGTATATAGCATATTTTTTGTTTAAATCAAAAATATGGCTTTAAGTTTTCTTTTCAATAACACGTTTACACAAGCATATGTATTTATTCTTACTTCCCAATTCGGAAGTTCGTTCAGATAAAGTTGAGTAGAGTACAGTTCTTTCAATCGTAAGTCGTTCTATATGTATAATTATTGGCAATATACAGTCGATATCCCCATCAGGCGTAGAGCAGACAGCAAAGTGTCTTGACACTATCTCTTTGGGTGTCTCTGACTACCCTGGTATGTAATGTGAAGTAATTACGATATTCAGTATTAAAAAAACATTTGTCTGCTGCTTATTTGCATTTGGTTATTAATGAAAAAATAAATATTATTTATAATTTATAGATATATTTATTTATCTCGCAAAGCAAGGTTATTTTGGACTACACTGCTTTGAGGGATAAAATGTGAAGCTGTTATATGGTTATAAAGCTTACTTGGATAATGTATTCAAAAATATTTTTTAGATTGTGTTTTTGATTTGACTCCCACTTACAAAGTTAATTTAGTTAAAAAATATTTTCAAGTTTTTTTAAATAATAATCATATAATACATCAAATATGTCATCTTTATACAAAAAATCTTCTTTCTTTACTTTACGCCCAGAATCGAAGCATTACATGTTAAATGGCGGAACATAACACCGCGCCCAGTTTACCAAGGTGAAGAAAAAACGATATTAATAAAATATAATTAAATTAATCTATTCCTCCAATTAGAGATCAAATTCAGACGTCGTCCCATGCTATACTATTTTATGTCTCGATTTTCAGGCTGAAAGCAGTCTACGGAGTGTCTTTACACTATAAAAAATGTATTAAAATTTTTATTATGATAAAAAGAGACTCGCACGCTTATTAATTTTTTATCCTTATTTTTTAATAATTACTCAAAACATATTAAGCTAATACATACAACAGGCTTTCCAGAATATCAAAGAGTACAAAAAACTTTGAAAAAATATGTGTAGCTAAAAGAACAAGCCAGAAATTGGCAGTAACATTCTCCTATATAGGTAATCTACCGTGCTCTGTTGTTTAGGCGAGTCCACTTACCAAAAACATAATTGTATTGGCGTAAGGCCAGTTTAATCTCTAAGTGGTATGCGTTATTTACATTTATTTAGATATGAAAATAAATTATTAGCAAACGTAAAATAGGCGTTGCCATAGTAACCTGTACAAAATTCAAATAAAACGATTTTTACTTGATCTAATACCTTATAAAACGTACAAAAATAAACATTAAGAAATAAGTTCATTATAATAAAAAATCTGAGGCCGGTCGTGGCGCAGTGTGACAGCGTGTTACAGTAAACGCGATTGGTTGTGGGTTCGATCCCACTCGGGGGAGTGATAATATTAAAAATTATTTTCACTTTTTAACTTAGGAACACAAAGTGCATCATTGAGTTCCACCACTCAACACGCAATGTCTCAAATTCGGTGGAAAACGAAAAACGGAGTGTCTTGACACTAGGTACTTTCTGTCTACCCTGTAATGCGAGATAAAAAGCGTGAAGCTAAAAAGAAAATAAACGGTATATAGAAAAAGACTCAGCGTATGCTACTATAATTGTTCTCATATTATTATTTTCATCAATTTTAATAAGAATGTAAAATAAATATACGGAAAGCCGAAATAACACAACATAAACAATAACAATACGTTATGTAAATATAATTATAAATAGCTTCACACTTTTATCCCGCATAGTAGGGTAGACAGAAAGTACCTAGTGTCAACACACTCCGTACTTTGCTTTCCACCGAAGTCGAGACATTGCGTATTGAGTGGTGGAACTCAATGCTTCTCTTTGTCTTTGCCAGAGCGAGGAAGTGAAAATAATTTAAATATAATCACTCCCCGGAGTGGGGATCGAACCCACAACCGATCGCGTTTACAGTCAGACGCTATCACACTGAGCCACGATCGGCCCCAAAAATTATAAATAATATTTATATATATTTTTTAAATGACAAACGTTTATTCCTTCGCGCATATACTAAGTTATCCAATACATAGAACAAAATTATATTATATCATAGTAATTTTCTCCTTTAGAAATTATTTTTTACGCTTTATACCCCATAAAAGGGTAGAAACACCGGTCAGAAACACCTTAGTGTCAAGACACTCCGTTAACTACTTTTCGCCCGAAATCAAGAAATTGCGTGATGAGTGGCGAACTCAATGCCGCGCTTTGTCTTACTAAAATAAAAAAATGAATATAATTTAAATATAATCCTATTTCCGAGTGGAAATCGAACCCACAACTAATCCCCTATATAGACATACGATGTATCACTGCGCCACGATGGCCTTACGAATGTATATAATGTATGTAATTACTGGTTCCTTTGTAACACATCGGTTGCTAAGTTTTGTGATTTTTAAGTTTTAAAATAGTTTAACGACTTTTATTATCGATCTAATCATTATGATCATATTAGAGGTCGATCGTGGCGCAGTGTAACATCATCTGACTGTAAACGCGATAGGTTGTGGGTTCGATCCCCACTCGAAGGAGTGATTACATTTAAATTATTTTCGCTTCCACGCCCTGGTAAAGACAAAAAGCGACGTTGAGTTCCACCACTTAACGCACCACGAAAGTGAAGGACGGAGTGTGTTCACACTTAAGTACTTCCTGTCTACCCTGCTATGCGGGATAAAAGCGTGAAGTTAAAAAAAATCGTTCATACATGATCAAGATAGTAAATAGCATGTATTGTATTAACAATAATTAAATATCTTAGAAGCCCATAAGGGCACCGACGCCATAACTCGTGTATTAAATTAATAGATAAACAAGACAATTTTTTTTATTAAAACATTAATAATTATTGGAATAAACTGTAATTTCTGAGGAAACATACAGTGTCCTACAAATATAAATTTCAAATAATATAAATGTGAAAAAATCGCTTCCCACTGTAGTAGATCTCTCATTTTTTTATGGAAAGTTAAGGCACCGCTTCCTCGTGTAAGAACAGAGCAGCTACAGGCGCGTTGTTTCGAGATGACCAGAGATCTCATGGCTGAAGATCGCAGTCAGCATTAGGGTTTTCTGGAGCGGATGATATGCCGCTACTAGTTTTCTAGCAAGTTTCTTACAATTGTATGGAATTTGGAATATTATGTTAATTATTTGATAGGTCGGTTCACCTTAAGATTGAACGACCGCGCGACCTTCAAATGATAATAACACATCCCATATCTGCAATGAATAATTATTATAAATTTCAATTTAATATTAAGAGACAGATCTCAGTAACCTTCTAGGCGTTATATCTAATTCTCAGTATTTTACTAATTCTTAACTTAATAGTTATTCCACACTTAGGATAGGATAATATTAAAAAAAAAATTATAAAAATTTTTACGCAGTGGAATACGAACACGCGCTTCATAGAAACTGTCCAACCGCTCTAAACGCGTTTTGGTTGTAGGTTCAATTCTCACACGGAATGATTATTTTTAAAAATATTTTTTAATTTCTCCATTCTCTTAAGACTAACCGCGGCGTTCGCAAAGTTCGCTACTCAACACGTAATGTCTACATTTCGGGCGATTTTTACACTGTTGTGTCCGACTACCCTACTATGCGGGACTAAACGTAAAGGTGTTTTTATTTTAAAATAATTCCTAATTTCCAGTATTATTCTGTAATTAACACAATAAAGGCCACCACAGCACAGTGGAACAGCGTTTGACTGTAAAAAGTGATTATATATAAATTATTTCCATTTCGTCCCTCTGGCAAGCCAAATCGCGGAGTTAAGCACCACCACTCAACACAGCTTCTGGAATTTGGGTGGTAAGAGCACAACTGATTGTGCTCACTCCTAAATTCTCTCTATCTATCCTGCTATACAGGATAAAGCGTCAAGTTTAAAAAAAAACATAATAAATATGTATGGGTTTTAATAATACCCTATATTCATTTAGAAAGCGAAGTTAAACCCAGGCAATAAATGAATGGAAATGATAAACTAACAAAAGCTGACTATTCATCAAGATTCAATGAAAAGTAAAATATGAAAAGGCTGAATGGGACCGGCTCGAGGAAGATGTAAAAATTGTTATCGTTACTGTCTTGTGAACGAATGCCCTTAGCTTGTATAAGTGTGTATAGTTTAGTTACTTGCGGGTTGGATTAATATGGATTTTTTTTAATTGATTAAAAGAATATATATTATTATTGAATTTAAGGGTAGTTGTAAATATTTTGTGGCCAGGACACTATTTTCTATATTCTGCTAGAAGAGATAAATGAGTGCTTGATGTGTGTTAGAACTCAACATCGTGTTTTCGTCGTATTTTTTTTAATATAAAAATTAGGTAAAATATATTTGATGAGGTGGAGATGTGTTAGATTGCGCAACACAACGCCGTGCTTGGATTAAATATCTATTAAGAATAAATAACTTTGCAATTCTATAATTTATTCCTTTTCGGTAGAATGATATATAAGCTAATGTAGCTCCAATTTTTAAATAAATTTGAAAGCAAACCTTTAGCACTTTATTTTGATAAATTTTTATTCACTCCAGTAAATTTCAATTTTAAATTCGTATTCCACTTCACGAAACTCAGCGAGAAATTTTGTACTCCATTTATCAAAACGTTATACTAATCCATAATATATTAAGCACTAATATATGTACATATAAAGTATTCGAATTCGATGCTAGTAAGTAATTGTTCATAATATATTTTCCAAATTCAAAGATATAAACACTTCGCCTCAACTTTTATTATTTTATTGAGACATTGAGCGGAACCAAACGCCGCCTTTCGTCTTATCAACAGTGAAAATGCAAAATTTTTAATATATATAATATAATAATATCTAAAACTGGTAAATGATATTTTTAAAACATTTACAAAGATTTAATGTGTATTTGTATTACAAAAATAAAAAAATATCAATTCATTCAATTCAAAAATATCACAGAAAAATAATTAATTTAAAAAATATTTAATGAACATATTAACTTCTAACTTGCTTGCGTTATAAAATCAATATGCCCACACATACGTTTTATACCATAAGTATTTTAAGGCGTTAATGGACTTAACGTATTAAAATATGGTATATGGTTATAATAAGAACAAGTAAATTAGATTATATATGTATATTACAGCTGCTTTTATAAAAAAATACTGGTAATTTCTTCTTTTGCATTGAAAATTTAAATGTAGAATCTTTTTGATAAAAAGTTTGAGCAAAGGAGAAATAAAGCAGAGTTGTAGGAACTGTGCAAATCAAAAAATATCATATCACCTTCATCCACACGTATATTCAATCTATATATTTACAAATATACCCAAGTGTAATTAAATTGAATATTTAAATAGTTCTCTACGCAAAAAAAAACATCAAACTTGCCATTATTTTGAAGAGTTAATACTCTTCAAACTACAGTACTGATTTTTGCAAAACGTGGCTATCAACCTCATCAAGGAACTCAGTTTTCGAGTAAAGAAACCAAACAACAATGCAAATATTTGAGAGCTACAGACAGACATACGGACATATCAATGTCAAATCAAAACATCACTTTTATGTGTACGGGGGTGGGTGTGGGTCTTAAAATCCACCAATAATTCGTGTTGGCCTGATATTTCGTCTCAACTGTTATTATTCATTTGAGACATAGAGTGGAACCAAACGCAGCCTCTTATCTTATCAAACGGTGAAAATGCAAAATTTTTATCACACAATAATATTTAAAATTGGCAAAACGATGTTTTTAATATATTTATCAAGAATTTAATATTTTACAACAAACATAAACAAAGAAATATCAATACCACATAAAAGTAATGAACGAAAAAAGAGTAATGAACGACTTAGACTTTATGTTTGATAAAACTATCTAATCGGATCAATAGATATTTTTTTAAATATATTTTTTGTTGATATATATATATATATATATATATATATATATATATATATATATATATATATTATATATTTTAATCTATACTGACTGACTAATTGACTTTTAGATATTGTGACACGCGCATCATCTAAATAGATGGGAAATGCAACAGGAAGTTATTCTATATCAATAGACAAGATGACTCCCTCTCAACTTTGCAAAATAAGTGTTATATCTTTGAAAAAACGTATAAAAATTTGAACATAGCGGGATTCGAACCCGCGCCTCTTGGATACCGTACAAGCGCTCTGATCGCTAAGCCATGCGTTCTACTACCAGCTGCGTCGAAATACTTATACGTTTTGTTACAACTTATTTATGTTGTTAGCATCTCTGTAGACAGATTTTTACAAATTTCTACTACTTAAAGATTATTAAGAAATAATCGTTTAACAAGAGAGATTGCTATTTTTTTTATTTTAATTACTATTTTTAAAAAATAGTAAATATTAAAGTGTTATATGTTATTTATTTATTTAACTACTAATGCGCTTTTCTGAGTGTGAATATACATAGTTTTTTTTAGTAAAAACCTTTTAAGCCTTCATTTGCAAATACCAGAGTAATATTACAAATACAAAAACCTCCTACAACATACCGTGAATCTGAATTAATTAACAAAACAGTATTTAATTATATTTAACTATATAAATATATAATTTCTTATCCATACTAATTTCATAATGGATAAAGCTACGTCAGCAGATGAAAATCTTTCATGACTCATTAAAATGGGCTCTCCCATTCGCAGTACAAGGGCTTGTGCACGATATTATTTACATTTTATACGTCAGTTCTTGTTTGCAAATTGGATAACATCTGACTGACATACGCGATGGTTGTAACTTCGATTTCCGTTCGGATAAATGAATTTGATTTTGAAATCTTGAATTCGGGAATGATTTGGATAATGAAATACGTTTCTTTCTTTCATAACCCATTCGATAAGATATATTTTTTTTGTTTAAATAAATAGAAAGTAAAAAAAAATATGTATCTCTTAATGTACACACCCTTGTTGTCAGCAGTATTCGAGAATCTAGCTTTGTTTATAAAGTCTGTTGAGCTTTTGCGGTAAAGCCTGTATTTCCGGATAGCATTCTTGTAAGCAGAATATTTTTCATTTAAAAATATTCTACAAGTATTCATTATTCTTTTAGAGATGATGCAGATCAGAATTACCTTCTGAATTATTATTAACTGTGATACTTTGCTGAGTGATACTGACATCTTTTGAAAATATTGTATATATATATATATATATATATATATATATATATATATATATATATATATATATATATATATATATATTGTTGCGCTAATAAAATACTGTAAATTCTTAAAACTTTAATAATTTATGAAGCGATTACAATAAAAACATACTATATATTAAGGAGAAGTCGCAAAAATACAATGGCATTTAAATACAAACTGCATTTAAATTGGTTTTCGAGATCAGAGAGCACAAACGCATAGGCAAATGAATCTGAATTTGGATATATCATTTTTCATACAATTGATTAATAGCTAAGCAGTTTATCGAAGTTATCTATATATTAGATAGTGCAATAATAAGGGAAAACGAGCTAAGATAATTTAGTGTGAAGACAATTCATTGACTGCTATCAACCCCAAATTTTGATTAGCGCATTTTGATAGCGCATTTTGATAGCCACATTACAAAAAATCGCGTTTACGGTCAGTTGCTGTCCTACCACGTTACAATAGTAATATAATATTATATACTTGGAAATACAATATATATAATATAATTAGACAATACCGCGTTTCGTAGAACATTAGTAATGAAATGCTTGGTTTCACCTCTACCAGGCACATTTCGGGGAAAATTCACTATTATTATTATTATGAACTAAGCAACCATACAATATCTAATTACTATAACTTTGGGGTTGAAAACGAAATAATTAAATTTTGAAATTATTTTCACTTCCTCGCTCTGGTAAAAGACAAAGTGCGGCGTTGAGTTCCAACACTCAACACGCAATGTCCATAATTTTTTGGAATGTGAAGTACGGGAAGACAGAAAGAATCTAGTGTCAAGACACTCCGTACTTCGCTTACCACCGAATTCAAGACATTGCGTGTTGAATGGTGGAACTCAACACCGAACTTTGTTTTTACCGGAGCGAAGAAGTGAAAATAATTTAAATATAATCACCCTCCCCAGGTTTAAGATTGAACCAACAACCGATCTCGTTTACAGTCAGACGTTTTGCTACTGCGCCACGACCGGCCTCATAACTTAGAATAATATATAGTTGCCTAAAGTCTGACTTGGTTAGTTGGCTAATCAATATTTCAGCTCGAATTAATCTTGGTCCGTATTCTGAAGCCTTGATTGAACCTAAAAGATAGCTTGATTAACTTCTTTCAGAGGCAAAATCTATCAAAAACTCTAAAAAAACTGAACTTTACATACTTATTAAGGTCCGAGGACAACAATGACGAGTATAATATTGAAAAGGCTTTGTTGTTCCTACCAGGATTTCCAGAATTTTTTTTTTAAACAATTGGATTTTTTTAAAGTGATACTTGGCAGTGTCTTTCTCTAACAGAAAACTAGAGGATGAGTTGAGACCTGAGAACCGTCTATCTTATGTAAGGAAGGGAACACAAGCCCAAATTAATTTCGAAAATACACCAATATATTTCTGAATTTATTAAAAATCATTAATTTTCTTAATTTTTTGAGTAGGATTTTGAACATATTATATACCATATTTCTACAACAGGCTATCTTGAAAAAATCTTAATTCCAATATATAGTTAGAATATACTATAACAATAAATTATAACAATATAATTAAATAAATAATAGGTAAAAACACGATTTTATCGTAAACATAATTATTATTTATATGTTTTTTTTATTGAAGGGCAAGGCATACGACTGGGAGTTACCTGATGGTAAGTGATCACCGCCGCCCGGTGTAACACCGGGGAGCTACAGGTCCGTTGCCAGCCGGAGAAAGAACGTTTTTAGAAGGTGCTTACATATGTATGAAGGTAATAATATCATTGATTTTCGAGATTTTTATACATTTTAAATCAAACTATTTTAACCGGATTAATCGCGTTTATTTTAGTATTCGAAAATATATTTAAGACACTTAACGTTTCGAGCACTTTACAGTCATCCGTGATCACAGGTAGACTGAGGTGGCATTCGTCTGTCAGTTGATACAAAAATTAATTATATCAAACTACCGCTATCTGTTTTTTAATTACCTCGCGTACTGCCCTGGATTCCTGCAGATTGAGCTGACTGTATCTAGTGGTTGAGAGTTTCCAACTATCTTCTCTATTGAAATTTGGATGTTTTTGAATTTTAATAGCCTCGCGGATCATTCTAGGAATATATCTACTTTCCCTAACGAGGATATTTGGCTTATCAAACCTGATGTGGTTGGACTTATTCCATTGTATGTTCACACACAGCTGATTGCAATACACGCCCATTCTTGACATCGAATATGTGTTCTTTCACCCCAATCTTTAACTTAACAAACAACCAAGGACGTTAATTTTTACGCGAATGGAGTCACGAGCACAGCTAATGCTAATGCTGCTATATATAAAATTGGGGGTCGAGCCCAGTCAGCAATTATTGCTGCTGGTAAACGAGTTCTTGGTCTTTCTAGGAGAGGACGAGTTATCGATAGAGAGATATGGTGGTGGAATGACAAAGTGCAAGAGGTGATTCGTGGAAAGAAGGTGTGGATTGAATATATATATTCATTCTTATTACTAATATGAAAATAAAAAACAAAAGCTTATATTCTATTATACTTTTTATATCAATATGAAATACGTTTGAACAAAAAAAAATTCTAGGGATAAAATTATTTTTCTACTATAGAAATATTTGATATTTCTAGGAACTTCGATATGAACGCTGAAATGAATGTAAAGAGAGTTGTTCATTCACAAACTTTATCCTGTCAGAGTACGTACGTAAGGGTGCAGTAGTTTAATTTCATTCAATCATTACAATCAATTTTTTAAGCCACATGTCAGGGTAGATAAAAAGTACCGAGTGTCGAGACACCCCGTAATTCGCATTCCACCGAACTCGAGACATTGTGTGTTGAATGGTGAAACTTTACTCCGCACTTTGTCTTGCCAGGGCGAGGAAGTGAAAATAATTTTAAATATGACCATTCCCCCGAGTGGGAATTGAACCCACAATCAATCGCGTTTACAGTCAGACGCTGTCACACTGCGCCAAGACCTGTCCAATCATATATTTAAATGTTTAAAAATGTAAAAAAATGCTTAGAGAATTTTAAAACGCAGACGGATTTAAACCCGCGCCTCTTGGAAATCCTCCAAACATTGTTACTTCTAAGTAATGCAGTCAACAACCGTTCTCATATACTTGTTACAATTTATTTTTAATACAAACATTAGTAAAGTCATTTGTACAAATCTCTGCTACTCAAAGATTGTTTCGATGAAATAATAGTTAGGTAAGAGATAAATATGACTATTTATTAAATATATACTTCTCCTTATATTAAAATAAGTAAAAAAATAAAAAAGAGATACTTTTTTACGGTTTCATATGCAAAGTGTACAAAAGTACTTCAAAAATAGTAAAATATTTGAGTAAACTTGTCGATTTCAAGATTAATTTAAACTACTATTTAGAAAACATGAATATATCTTTAATTTATATTTCAATGCAATTATATATAGTATTATTTTTTGATCAAAATCAGTAAAATACTTTCATATAAATATAAAGCCGGAAAAAGTAGACAGACAAATAAAAATAGTAAAAAAATGTTATTTTTGTATATATACGAAGTACATCATACATATGCGATTAATAAAATGCAGTTATTTTAATCTTATAAACAGTCATACCAATTATATGTATAAGTACATACAAGTCAAAAAAACAATAAGAAAAGTTAATAAAGAAAATAAGAGAAACGAACACTGTGGTGTCTTTGACTGATAAAAATATATATAACTTTAATGACATTGACATTGCGTGTTGAGTGGTGGAACTCAACGCCGCCCTATATTTTTCCACCAAAGTGATACTGCATTTTACATATTATTATTAAACTATATTCAGTAACACAAGTAAATTCCAAACAAGAAACATTTTAAAGCGTTGAAAATACCAATGTACAACATTTATGAGCCTTAAAGAAAAATTGCATAGGAATCGAGGTAACTATATCGCATATGGTCGGAGTTTGGCAAACTTCCCTTCAGCTACTGGCTCGCTCTTCGATTATATAATACCTTATCTTGCTTAAATAACCAGTACTAAAATGTTTAAGTGTGCAATTGTTTGGTGCTTTTTGTTCAGATAGCCAAATTTTATGTGTTATTTTGGCTAAGTGTTGTATTAAACAAAAATGAAATGATATTTATGAGAATTATATATATTTTAATTTTTATACTCCTCTAGGATTGGTTAATAATAAAATATTAAGGACTAAGTTAATAACTAAGTTTAAGATGTTATTTAAAACTCTGGAAGTCGAGGATGTTTTAACATGGGACCATTTTATAAAAAAATTAAAGTCTCAAATCCACCACACCAGAGACAAAGACAAAGTCAGCTCATGCAAGAATTCAGGGTAGTATGCGCGACAATTAAGAAACAGTTGGCGGTAGATTGATATAATTAATTTTTGTATCAACCGACAGACAAATGCCATCTCAGTCTGCCTGTGACTACGGACTACTGTTCTTTGAAATGTCCGGTTTCCAAAAATATGTTTACGAATACCAAAATAAAACGCAAATAATCTATTTAAAATACTTTTATTTTAAATGTTTTAGCCTTTCCATATATTAATTAAGAAAAAAAAACACAATTATGGCTAATATATATATATATATATATATATATATATATATATATATATATATATATATATATAAATTTGTGATATTTAAACTTATTTTACCTGCAAAAAATCGGTCAAAAACAATTTTTTAATTTTCAAGACTTGTACTGCTTTTTGCCCGAAATCGAGATATTACATGTTGAGTAATTGTAATTCAACGTCGCGCTTTAGAAAGCGAAGACAATATGAAATATAATCAGTTTACCCCTTGGGAAACGAACTTGGAACGAATCGCGTTTTCATTCATAAATAAATAATAATCTGTTGAACTAAGAATGACCTCAGTATATTTAAGTCTATAATTTAAGCAAGTTATTGAATATATATGCTTGGAATAAAAAAAACGTACAGATAGATAGTAAAGCACTCAATTTACCTTCATCCGTGTACTTCCACAACAACAGATCAAATGTAAATCATCAACACCAGCGTCCTATACGCAGTTGAGGGTAAAAGTGCCTGTACATATAATATTTCAAAGCCTTCATATACTAGTATTCAGGGAAAATCTCTTAAGGAAGGACGTTCTACATTTTATATTGATTCCCTGTGAGGGAACGAGGAAGAATACAATTCCCCCCGCTACTGGATACCGTCCTAAAAGAGGCAAGTGGGAATACCCGCCTCTTACGGGACGCCCTAACCTAGTGGTGCTAAATTTGATGATAGGAGGTTAATCATCCGACTGGCTCGCGACCTCTGTCATGACAAGAACCATCCTCCAAATATCAGTTGATGTGTTCCAGTTCGATGTCATGTAATCCAGCTTTTCTTATTCCCACTCATCCTTTCCCTCATTTCCTTTCACTTCCATCCCAAAGCTGGCAACGCATCTGCGACTCTAATGCTATAAATGTCCATGGGCGAAGATGATCAATTACTATTAGGTGGCCCTTCCGCTCGTTTGCCTTCTTCGTCCACAAAAAAAAACATAAATACGTGGAAAAAATAAAATCACCAACTTCCCATTTATGTTCGTAGTTCTTGCTTTAACCAATATAATTGCTAGTAAAATAGATATTTCTGCGTTCAATACTATGTAGTTTAGCTTAGGACGGTTTAAGTAAAAAGTGTTTTATTTGAAGAAATTCGAATAAATGGACTTCGTTCAGGAGCTAGTCTTTTTATTTTTGGATATTTTTGTTAATTTTAATATTGACTTTGTATTTATGTTTAAGAGAAACAATTAAATATATATATATATATATAAATATCTAAATCTGTGAAATACAAGGGAATTCTGGCAGAGTGTATTCATTTTGGTGAAAAATCCTTTATTGTTCTTAAATTCGATTCAATCTTTATGAAATGTATAAAAGAATTGTAAATCACTAGATTTTATCTGACCTCTAATATTATTAATAAAATAAATATTTTTCAAGAATTATAATAATAAACTCTACCAACTCGATACGGCACTCTACTGCTGTTGTAGTTTAGTAAGAATATCCTTCCAGATTTCACTTTATTATGAAACAGCCTATCGAAGGCAGAGTTTCAGGTTTATACCACATACCTATGTTCCAAAAGCGTGCTTATTCCCAGCGTATAGGTTGACAACCCACCAGCAGTTGCCATGGTGTTACACGGGGCCGTGAGAAGCAGTGGTCACTAATCCTGTACCTTGCCTGTTCCTTAAAAAACTGGTACAATACCACATATTTGACTTGATACAGGCAAAAATAGATGCCAAATTGAATATATTAAATTTAATGCATTATTATAAAAAAATCTATCTACCTTGCTATGTGAGATCATATACATATAGCATATATAAATTAAAAATTCTCCTGAGAAGTCACTATATAAAGTTAAAAATTCTCAGTCAGCGTTTTCGTATTTGCTTGAGGCAACGCCGAAAACATTCACTAACAATGTATGGGATGGACACGTACTAATAGAGATATGCCCAGTTTCAAAAAAATAATAATAATCATTATTTCTTCAAACATTTTACATTTTTTATTCCAAGATTATTCTATCTATAGATATTCATTTACAGTATTTACAGTAAAACAATTAATTCCTTAAAACTAAAGCAAATAGCTTAAAAAGGACATAATATATAAAGATATATAGATTCTACCTGTGACCATGGACGACTGTAAAATGTTCAAAACGTCAGGTTTCCAAAAATTTATTTTCGAATACCAAAATATACTCGATTAATCCGTTTGAAATAGTTTCACTTGAAATGTGTAAAAATCGCAGATGTTATTAAGATAATAATCTTGATACTAGTTTCTCTATATCTTCTTTCTATAATTATTAAAAAAAATTAAAGACTCAAAGATACTTTGTCGCAGTGTAAAGTAAGCCTTACTGTACATATACGAGTACAATTTTTCGGCATTGCCTTAAGCTATGGACAGTTATCCCGAATATAACAGATGCAGTTGAAGTGAGTCTTGTCCGTTCAAAGAAAGAATGTCGTAAAAATAGAAAAATACTAATATGTTATTATTTCAATTGTTTTTATTAATATTAATTTTATTCTCAAAATTAATAATGAAATAATAATTAATTTTACTCATGAGCCCATGGCACAGTGGGACAGCATCTACCTGTAAACGCGATCGGTTGTGGGTTTGATTCCCATCCTGGGAAATGATTGTATTTAGATTATTTTTGTTACCGGGCTTTGGTAAGAACAAGCGCGGTATTTTCGCGTATTTCGCGAGTATAGAGTGTCTTGTCACTAAGTACTTCCTGTTTACCCTGCTATGCTGTGAAGCGAAAAAAAATACAATTTTGACAAAGACCTTAAATAATTGTATAACAAATATTTTTCTCAGCTTAAAAAAGATCCCACGATCTCTGCCCTAACTTAGAAACCTACCAACAACACAACCAGCCCACAAAGTGAGTCGTATACAGAAGAATGCAACATGAAAAGGGATATACGAGCCTCGAAAGCATTTTCACAGAGTACATTACCGTTGTAAGCGGATCTTGTTAAGGGATACGTTTTTCCTCAAAGACGTAATATGGTGAATACAGAAAATATAACGTAAACGAAATGAATTTCATATTATTATATTATTGCAAGATATTTTATACACCTCGAAGACGTTATGTCTTTGGTAGAGTGGGTGAGTGAGTGAGTGAGTTACATAAGAGGTAGAGGGAAACCTGAGATGTCTGTTGAAATCACAGTATCCATGATACTAGAGGAAGATTACATAAAAAGTATGAGAACCTCCCGGAGGATGTGATGGTGTTAATGACCATGGATGAGGTGAAAAAAGTACGCAGAGACCGTAGCAGGCCGTTGTGTCTGATACCTCGCCAGTGTTAAAGCGTGAAGTTAAAAAAATAACTAGACGAGTATTGTAATATGTTGGTCAAAATATATAGAATCTCTGTTAACAGAACCTTATTTGATATATTATCGTAGTTACATAGAGATGTACTTAGTAGTTTAGCAAAACAGAAAAAATTAACAAACGAAACCATTTCTTCACTCCTCTTAAAAACTTTTATATATATATATATATATATATATATATATATATATATATATATATATATTTAAAATATTGTAGGGGTACAGTAGACTCGACTAAAACCGTAATAACTTAAGCTTAACACAAAAAATTAAAGATTTTTAGTCGACAATATATATCCGCAAAATTGGGATTGTCGAATGTTTTGTTAAATTCTAATAATGCTCGCCATATCAGTAAAGTCACAGTTCCGGCACAGTACCATGATAATAATTCTTTCATAATTAATCTATAGAACATATCCCTGTCAATGTCTGTAGACATAGTGTTTATAGAGATTTCAGGGTAGCATGATAGTAGGCTAGACAGAAAGTACCTAGTGTCAAGACATTCCATACTTCGCTTTCCACCTAATTCGAGACATTGCGTGTTGAGTGGTTGATTTAAATATAATCATTCCCCCGAATGGGGATCGAACCCACAACCGATCGCGTTTACAGTCAAACGCTGTCTCACTGCGCCATAACCGCCCTCAAGTATTATTATACTATATTGATTATAATCAAAATGAAATATTTATATATTAAAAAATAATGATGCATTTCTTGCAGGCGAAGTAATAAACAAATCAAGAAAACTAGTTTCTCGATCTGTCTCCTTAGATAAAGCATACTGAAATATACTGATTCTACGTTTAAAAGAGCAATGTAACGTCCATATATACCATCTAATATTTCAAAACGAGCAATTCGTATATGTATATATATATACACACACACACACACACATATATATATATATATATATATATATATATATATACCTTAAAGCACACATAATCTAACTAATATAAGTTAATAGAAATTCCAATCTAGTAATGCACTCGAATAAGTACTCCTAGTACGCAATGATTATAGAGGAAAAGAGATTAGAAATAGGAATTAATTATCAACTTTATTTGATTACAGTATAAGATAAAAATAGAAAATGAGACATATTTTTATGTAAATATTTTTCTCTCTACATTCGGCTCTATACTTAAAAATATTTTATCTATACAAATAAATTACATTGTAAAATTACAATTTTTATCGCACTGTTTGTTCCAGACAATCTCAGAACCACCACATAGACTGATTTTCCGGGACTTGCTAGCAGATATATATATATAGTAAAGTATATATATATATATATATATATATATATATATATATATATATATATATATATATATATATATATATATATATATATATATATATATATATATATATATACTTCATTTAAAACAAACGCAAAAATAAGAATACAAACACATTTTAAACAATACAAAATTATTTTAATAACTTTTCAACTGAATCCCTTTGAACACAAATAAATCAGTGATAATATATAAATGTTCACAGATAATCTCTTAAACGCTCAACTGGTTTTCTTTGAAAGCGTAGTGTTTGTAAATATTACCAGTCAGTTTTATAGATATCTAGTTAATATTGTTACAATATTTTAATAAATTAAGAAATTTGTCGCGGCACATTGGCGATCGGTGGTGGGATCAATTCCAACTCGGGGGAGTGATTATATTTAAAATTATTTTCACTTTCTCGCTCTGTTAAGACAAAATGCGGCGTTGAATTCCACAAGTCACTACCAAATGTCTCGATTTCGGCGAAAAACGGAGTGCGAAGTGTTTTAAGATTAGGTAATTTCTGTGTACATTGCTAAGCGAGATAAAAGCGTCATATAAAATAATTTATATCTTTTAAATATAAATACTAAGAACATTTTGTATTGTCCGCTAAATTTAATTATCTATTAAAACCATTAATATTTTGTTTTTTTAGGTTCACGTTTTTTATCCCGCATAGCAGAGTAGACAGAAAGTACCTAGTGTCAAGACACTACGTACTTCGATTACCACCGAATTCGAGACATTGCGTGTTGAGTAGTAGAACTCAACCACGCACTTTGTGTTACCAGAGCGAGGAAGTGAAAATAATTTTAAATATAATCAATCCCACGAGTGTGGATCGAACCCACAGCCGGTCGCGTTTACAGTCAGACGCTGTCATAATGTGCCACGATTTACCACTAATATATTTATATAAATAGAACTTGAAATCATTTTTTTTAATTTCTTTATCTCTTTGTTTATACGTCAGTGCGTTTGTGCCCGCTAATCCCAGAAACAGCTTATACTTACTTATAAATGAATTCTTCGCTATTATATTTTTTAATATAAATTTTATTATACTAGGACTGGGTCTGCACCTTTTTTCCTTATTTATCTCTCCTTTGCATATAATTATAATCGGCAACTTAGAACTAAAATCTGTATTTATTTTTCAACAATTTAAAAATATATATATTTAAGGTATATATTTTTGTACAAGGTACATTTATAATTTTTTTTTTAATATTAAACATATAAAACTAAACATATTTTACTATATACATACTTTTATGTTACATGGCTATTGTATTTTTGAGAACTCCCATGTTTGTTTTCTTTCAATCGGCACAGAAACAAGAAAATTAGAATTTTAAAAAATTGACAATATTATAGCTAGGATCCAGACCAATTAAAAGCCCGTTGCGAGCATTCACCAGTATCAAACATAATTTTTCCTCCAAATGGAAATAGAATCCACAACCACTACGCTACTGTACCATGGTGGCCTGGTGGTAAAAGTAACATTTTAAAATTTTCAGCGTACTATAAAAATACACTGATTACACCCATTTCAAACTAGTTAACGGTAAATGCTATTTGTATGCGTGAATAGAATATTCAACGATGCTATCAAATGTAACGATGTACTACTTACGTATGAAGTATAATAAAATTACTGAAACTTTTATATTAGTTTCTGTATATTACCGACTATGTAGGACTCTCTTTCCTATGAAATGAAAGAGAGAAACCAGTTTTAAGATATCTAGATATGATTTTTTCGACTTAAAAATTAATACAATACCAAAAAACTGTTTTAATTATCAAATCTTTAGTATTTAAAGTATTTTTACATAAAAATTATGACAGACGGGAATTATAAAATTTGGTATATTTAAAATAGAAATAGTTATATGCAGAAGAAATACAAATATCGACTATTTTTAATTATAATCTGTTACAAATGAGGCTATTTTGTGGCTCAGTGGGACTTCGTCTAACTGTAAGCGCATTAGGTTGTGGGTACGATTCCTACTCAGGGGAGGTAAGACAAAGTGCTGCGTTGAGTTCCATCACTCAACACGCAATGTCTCGAATTCGTTGGAAAGCGAGGTACGGAGTGTCTAGTACTTAAGTACTTTCTGTCTACCATTCTATGAGGGATAAAAAGCGTAAAGTTAAAATAATCAAATGTTATAAATAAATTTTAAAACTAAGTTTTCTAGAACAAATTTAGGTCTAAACCCACCACTGGATAGGTCATTATATCTTTATAATAAATTAGCTAAAAATAGTAACTTGAATATATTTAATAAAAAATATTTTGTTTAATAAGCAAAATGAAATACCTCTCAATCAACATTGTTTTTATATTTTATTTACATTGCTGTTTTTTTACTGTGTTTTTTTTGTCATTATATCCTCTTCATACATGACCTCCCGTACCGCTCACCTTTGCTTTATAAATATTTCTTACCATTCTTTCATCACTCATTTTCTTTACCAGAGCGAGGAAATGAAAATAATTTAAATATAATCACTCCCTCGAGTGGGGATCGAACCTGCAACCGATCGCGTTTACAGTCAGACGCTGTCATACTGCGTCACGACCGGCCTCAATCTCTTTTTTAATTCATGTATTTATTTTTAGTCACGATTTTTTAATCAAATTGAGTTTTTGCTATTACGTTTCCAATAGCCGCTTTTAAAAGGCTAAGTTAGCTTATAATTGAGACATACTACGTAACAATTTTTTTTAAATATATATATATATATATATATATATATATATATATATATATATATATATATATATATATATATATATATATATGTAAGGTTGGCTTCCTCGTAAATAAATAAATAAAATAAAAATGTTTTGTTTTTTTAAAATATCACTGTAGTTTTGGTCGTTCGTGACTTATTCCGCGTAAATATTAACATCTTTCAATCTATATTTTATAATTTTAACATATACTTAACTTTACTCTTTATTATAATAGTTGTTTACTAGTGAAAGCGAAGTACGGTTTGTCTTAACACAGTTAAAATTGTCCAGCCGTTCCAGAGATTAGCCGGAACAAACAAACAGACATATAAAAATTGTAAAATATTTAATTTTTTATATTAAAAATCATTCCAATTTTATTTATTTATATGGATATCTTATCCGACGGAAAGCAGTCAATGGAGTGTCTTGACACTAGGTAGGCTCTGACTACCCTGCTATGTGCACTAAAGCGTGAATCTGTTTATGTCAATAGTTTAAACAAATATATTCTAAATATATCTTAGTAATTCCTCTTTAAATTTGATAAAATTATGACTTTTAATATTTTCTACGAAGTTCATAAATGAATTTAATTAAATTAATGAATAATGAAAGGATTGAGATTAAAGTTTTATTTTAAGGCGGCTCTTGTAAGCCGGTTTAACATCAGTAATATGCTACTTAAAAGAATATAATACAGTAAAAATAGAAATAGCTTAATAGACAACGTTACACAGGTACGCATTTAATTTATGATACCATATAAATTTATATAAATATATATATATATATATATATATCTGCCTATATTCGTATACACATGTATACTATATACATAATATAGATTAAATGATCACAATTATATACTTTTTAGTTTCATCGTTAACCGAGTCTCTTAAGATATTTAGTCGAATCTCAACTCCACGGTTAATTAAGTGAGGAAAGGATAATAATTTAAATATAATGATTTCTCTAAGTGAAAATTAAACTAGTGAACCATCTCGTGAGGCCGGTCGTGGCGCAGTGATACAGCGTCTGACTGTAAACGCGATCGGTTGTGGGTTCGATCCCCGCTCGGAGTAGTGATTATATTTAAATTATTTTCACTTTCCTGTCTGGTAAAAGACAAAAGTGCGGCGTTGAGTTCCACCGCTCGACACGCAATGTTTCGAATTCGGTGAAAAGCAAAGTACGGAGTGTATTAACTCTTGTTACTTTCTTTCTACCCTGCTAAAGCGTGAAGCTAAAAAAACAATCGAACCAACAACCGATCGCGTTTACAGCCAGACGTCTCACTTCGACATAATGGCCTCATTTTATCATTCCATTCTTTAAATCCCCTTTAACGTCTATAGCCGATAATGGATATTCTAATGATGACTTTTTCTTTACACTCCAATAGTGAAGCTGATAAGTGTTCTCGTTATATAGTAGTTTTGTTGCTATAATATACATATATAGTAAGTAAGGTTAGAGTTATTGTACTAATAAAATTATGGAAAAAATTATAAAACTACGTGATTTAAGTCCGTGAGATACGTACGTTGATATTTATTCTGGTAAGACGAGGGGCGGCGTTAGGTTCCATCACTCAACACAAATTTACTAACACTCATAGAAAGGTAGTAACGTAGTAATTGATTGCCTCTAACTCTTTTCGATAGCGCGATGTGGGTTCGTTCACCACCAGGAAAAATAATAATATTTTTATTATTGTAATTTCTTCGTTTTGGTGCGGCGTTTAGTCCCGCCTCTTAACACGAAATTTACACGGGACACAGCGAACATAGTGTTTTGTTACTAGGCTTTCTGCAAGATGCAAGATAGTTTGAAGCTGTGAAAACTATATATATATATATATATATATATATAGAAAAGAAATTTCCATACACGTTAAGATTCCACTTGGAATTCTTTTGTTTTATAATAAAACAAATGAGCCTTTAAAAATATGATAATACGCTAAAGTTATTCTTACAAACGACTTAACTAAGTTAATTTTAAATTTTCATATAACAATACCTACCGATAATTGCCAGACATTACGCTCAACCAGTTTGTAACTTAATAGTGTGGAAAGGTTAAAATAACGAATGAGAATATCTAGGTTTCGACCTCTGAGGAATTGTTTTTGGTGGTTGAAAATTTGTATGAAACTTCTTTGCTACAAATTAAATGTTGAATTTTAGTACCAAATCTCATGTGGACCATGATGCCATATGTGGGCGAGTAAAATCACATCCGGACCATGATGTCATATGTGAACGAGTTTAATCATATATGGGTCATGATGTTGTTCTTCTTCCTTATCGTTACACTTTTGGTAGAGTGGCAGTGGTCGTCAATGGTTGGTGGTGCGCCTTAAAACCCAATGCCGTTCTTCACGAACGGGTGCCTTTCTGGTACACTCGTAAAGAGAGTCATGATGTTATATGTGGATAAAAAAATCACATGTGGACCATGGTGTCAAGCGTGGATAGATGAAATCACATGTGTACTATGAAGTCATATATGGATGATTCAAATCACGTGTGCACCATGATGTCGTGTATGGACGAGTAAAATGCGCATGTGGACCATGGTATCATGTATAGATGAGAAAAATCATATGTGGAAGAGTCAAATTACATGTGGACCAAAATGTCATATGTAGACGAGTAAAATCACATGTGGACCATGGTGTCATAAGTGCATGGTTGAAATTACATGTGATCCACATGGTGATATAAGTGTATGTGTGAAATCACATGTGGACCATGATGTCATATGTGGACGAGACTAGTCACATGTGGTCCATGATGTCATATGTGGACTAAAATATGATATGTGGAAAAGTTAAATCATATGTGGACCATAGTGTCATATGTGGAAAAGTAAAATCATATGTGAACTATGTTTTCATATGTAGACGAGTCAAGTCACATGTGGACCATGATGCCATATGTGGATGAAAAAATATCTGTGTGTACTTTGTCTACCCTGCTATGTGGGATAAAAGCGTGAGGCTAAAAAAAACTATATTTTCTATATATGGAAATTTGATATATCTTTGAATGCCATAATATTCTGTGTTTTCAATATTACGCAGACTATGTCACAGACGATAACTTATTATATTCCCTAAACATTGATCAAAGGTAACGTTAAAATAGAAATAGAATACAAGTCAATGAGATTATTTATGTGTATTTTTTGTGACACACAAACATGTTAATCTCTGACACTACCGAACAAATTTTAATAGTAATATTTTTTCTTTAGGAGCTATTTACCCAAACACAGTATAGGCTATAATTAATTTGATGGCTGGTATCTATCATATAGAATTCTTAAATCTCGGTGAAATAAAAATATTAAAATAAAATATTAATTTTTATAAATAAAATTTTAATATAGATAAAATTAAAATGTTTGAAAATTGGGATCATCGTGACATCGTGACATCGTGACAAACAAGTGCTTTAAATAGTCTTATAAAAACTTTATATGAAATTATAATAAAAAAAAATAGATATTTTATAATAATAAGTTTTTTTAAGTCACTCTACATGGTAGTTCTAGGAAAAGGAAACCTACAGATATATACATATATACGTAAATTTTGTGATTTTAAGGGAAGTGGCACTTTCTGTAACTAATATTATTCGAGAAATTCATATATTATAAGTAGCCTGTATACCTTGGTTTTCGAAAATATACCTTATCTGTCCACCTCGTGTGAGCACGTACTATTGTAAACTGTTACCATTTAAATCAGTTTTACTTAAAATTTTAAAAATCGGGAAAACAAAAGATCTTATTAAATAAAACGAAGGATAGCAACATTGATTTATTAGTTACATAAAAACTTATTTTACGCCATAATGTCGAACCATATACGTATATGTACTGTATACTACTGTATACGTATATGGAATGTATACAGATCTCCGCCTCTCGCCCAAACAGGTCAAGGGGTGGTCAGCTTGGGGAAGCTGATCCTAAAAAAAATCTAACGTGAAAGTGTATATTTTTGCTCTAATTTATCTAACACTGATTTGAATATAAAATTTTTATTTTTCAATTTATATGTATTTGATTATTTTTTCCTAATAATAATAGTACCTGCAACAATAGAAAAAGTGAAAAGTATTATAGTATTTTTATTTCGCTTGTATAGCGAGATTTGATGGTTTTCACGAGGTGTGGGTTCAAATTTTGTTATGTAAAATTTGTAAATTTGTTTGTTTATTCAAATAAAATGTATTTGTTGTGTATACTTACTAGCTACTAATGGAATATTTTGTAAAACATATTTTATTAAAAACTTAACTTTTTTATCATATTGTCATTTTTATGTACAGATAATGTATCAATACATATAATTTTCTAATTATTAAATACATATCCTACTTTATCTATAATATTTGTTCATATATTTTTTTTACATATGTGTGCTTATACGCACGATTGTCAGTAAAAGCTTAGTGCGAAGACGTTCTTCACTTTCTACTTCTAATTAAAAATGTCAAGTAATTGGCGGAACTCAACGCTGCCTTTCGTCTAACCAGAGAGAAAATATGTTTTTAAAGTCTCATATATTTTTTCAGTTCCTTTAAATTCAGCCATTATTGAAAATTTTATTAAAAGTATATAAAAATACGTATAGATTTGTTTTGCCAAAAGTAATTATTAAAAAACAAACGTACCTGAATAGACAAAAATTTATGGTAAAAACCCCATGGAGATTCAGACATATATCCTACACAGTAATTTATGACTTGGAACGGATGGCGATTATTCAATATTACTGAGAAGGTCTTTAGGAGCTGCGAATGACAAAAATTGATATAGCCAATGTATGGGAATAAATGGCTTTTATTTGGCACGAGATGTATAATCGATAGCATATGCTTGTATTGTATAAGTAAGATTAACTAAGCGAATATGATATTTGTGGGTTCATATACAATCCAAAAATTACGAGTATTTAATTTTTACCAATTTTTAAGTCATCATTTTTTTTAGTTTCACGCTTTTATTCCGCATAGCAGGGTAGACATAAAGTACCTAGTGTCAAACATTCCGTACTTTGTTTTCCACCGAATTGCGTGTTGAGTGGTGGAACTTAACGCCGCACTTTGTCTAAATAAAATAATATTATCATTTAAATATATTTACTCTCCCAAGTGCAAATCAATCCCGCACCCGATCGCATTTACAGTCAGACGCTGTCCCACTGCGCTCCGACTGGCCTCTATCAGATTTTCCTCAAAGAGAATTTAAACTAACACAGTCATGACCTAACTGATTATTTAAAATTATTTTTTATAAAAGTTTTTAGTATATCTAGTCTAAGTTTTTGAAATACACTTGCCGTCGATATTATACAGGCAAATGTTATAGAAGTAAAACATTACCGCTGCCTAATGGCCTACGCTATAGAATTGAGCAAATAAATTGTGGGAAACTACTGTTTGCATTGAAAGTTCAACTGGGGCATTATCTTTTTTCAGATGAAAGCTGTTTTTTTTAAGGTTTAAGCATACTAGCTGGTGTTTATGGCTTTACTTGTTATTGTTTTTATAAAATAAAAAAATATAAATACAATAACGTTTATTGGTAAATTAAATAAATCTATACTAATATATATATATATATATATATATATATATATATATATATATACTGCGAAAGTAAGTCTGGTTGGTAAGTCTTTCTGTCTAAACGGGGTATTGGCATGAACAAAGGATTTTTTTTAGCTTCAAGTTTCAACCTAGCAGGGTAGTCAGGACAAAGCGCCATACGCCCGGAGTTCATTAGCCTCGTCCACAGTTATATACTTTAGAGGGTCCTCAGGCTTTTTACGTGACCTCCTCCAGTATTATTGATACTGTGTTTTCGAAGGTTAACCGAGGTCTCCTCTGACCTCGTGCTGCTCGCCTCTACTTTCTCTTTACTCTCTTCTTTCTTTTAGTTTTCGACGCGACGTTGGTCGTTGCGGGTGGGGATGCGCTAGTCTTGCGTAAATGAAACAAACCTTATGTCATATCTTGTACTTCAAGAAATTCGTGTAAAAAAAGACTTTATTTAGAAATATTTTTATTGTAATTTTAACATTTTTTTTAAATTAACATTTTCATTGCTTCTATATAAAAGGTGCAAGAGTCATTTGTATACAAATGCTTCCAAAAATATAATGCAGATGATATTGGGCAAAACCATGAAAATGGAACTTAGGTAGAGTTTTCAGGGGTGGATTTTAGATGGTAGAAAGCTTCCAACCGCCTTATTTGTTCTCTTGGAATATTTTTAGATTTCCGTAGCTTCATAGATCATTGTTTATGTATGTATTTATTTATTTTTTCCACAATAATAATATTAATAATAATTAATTACAGGAATATGGAAAATGAAAAATATATATTATACCATTGGTGTTCTCCAGTACTGGAGTTACATCAAAAAACCTTATATATTAATTAAAAAAATTACCTACAAGTATATACATAGCAGTGCAAAAAGCTGTAATTCTTAAAGTATCGTATTGTCAAGAAGTTTTTACAAGAAGATAATATATTCCTACTAAGGCCCGAAAGTGGACAATATTTATCAATTTAACAATTTCAAAAAGGAATATCCAATAAAAATAATAATAATAATTTAATCAATAATTACAAAGCAGAGGCCGGTCGTGACGCAGTGGGGCAGACTGTAAACGCGATCTGTTGGGGATTTGATCCCCGCTCGGGGGAGTGATTATTTTTAAATTATTTTCTTTTTCTCGCTCTGGTAAAGACAAAGTGCGGCACTGAGTTTTAACACTCAACACGCAATGTCTCGAATTTGTTGGATAGCGAATTACGGAGTGTCTTAGCACTATGTACCCTGCTATGCGGGGTAAAAACGTGGAAATAGAAAATCACAATGCATGAACAATCTACCAAAATCACACAAATCCGATATATTATGTATTGGGTGACGAAATTCAATGGAGCGATTTATCTTACCAGAACGAAGAAATGAAAGAAAAAAATCATTACTCGCTGTCAAAATCGAACCCACAACCAACCGTATTTATAGTTATCTTTCCACTACGCTTCGATGGTTTTTATTTAATTAATTTCATATCTATACAAAATTTATAAACGTAAAAGTTATTTACTTAATGCCAATAAAGTTACATTAATTATTTTTTTTTCTATTTTTGTTTACTTACTTGTATTAAATTATTTATTTACTGAAAATTTTTCTTACATACCTTAATGTATTAGAACTTGTTAGATACGACATCTGTTAGGCTGTAATACCTAGAATAGAATAAACATTATTTTAAGATTATTTCGAACATAATTAGTAGAAGTATTGTTAGTTTTGAGTTTTTCTAACTTGGTCTTCAAAGCCTTTTCCTTCTCAGAAATTTTCGTTGTTATTTATTTCAGCTAAATTATTCGTTGTTTTTATTTATGTCTTTCTCCGTATAGATACTTTTATGTTTTACGTCTTTCATAGACATAGGTGGATTCATATAATTACATTAAATTTTTTTAGATTCATAGAACTTACTTGTAAATTTTTTGTGTTTCAGATACCATAATATATATTTTTTTTGCTTTACGCTTTTATCCCGCATAGCAGGGTGGGCAGGAAGTATCGTAGTGTCAAGGTCGAATTCGAGATGTGTTAAATGCTGAAACTAAACGTGCTTTGTACTAGAGGGAGGAAATGAAAACAATATTTAAAATATAACCATTCCTCCGAGTAGGAATTGAACCCACAGTGGAGGTGTTTACAGTCAGACGCTACAATTACGACTGGGCATTCTCATACTCTTTAATTTTATATTATTACATCAATCGAAAGAAATCTTATTGAAGCCATTGTGGTGCATTGGGACAGCATCTGACTAAACACGATTGGCTGTGAGTTCGATTTTTACTAGTAGGAATTATTATAATTAAACTTTATTACTACTTCACCACTCTGAAAAAATAAATAAAAAAAACAAATGTCAATTTTTGCCATCCAACATGAAATGTCAAGATTTCTGCTGGAAAGTAGTGGGATAAATTATCTTGATACTCGGTCGTCTTGGACTATGCAGTATCAAGTGTGAAAATTAAAAAAAAACCTACTTAGTTTCCCGCCACAATTTATCCTTGTAAATTAGCCTTAATGCCTTATCTAAATGCAAAATTTTCCTATATATATGCTTCCTACATACAGTACATTGTTTTGTACTGCCTGTGCCTGTTAAAACATGTAAATAATTAAAAATCGGTTGTGGATTCAATTTCAAGTCGGGGTAGTGATTAAATTTAAACTATTTTCATTTCCTCGCTCTGGTGTAAACAAAAGACAAAGTGCGGCGTTGAGTTCCGTCACTTAACAAGCAATATCTCAAATTGTGTGAAGTGAAGTATAGAGTGTCGTGACACTAGGTACTTTCCGTCTACCATGTTCAGCGGGATGAAAACATGAAATTAAAAAAAAGTATTTTATATTACGAGTTTTTTACTTCAATTCTTTATTATTATCGAATCTGACACTTCTGTAATATTTAATACATACTCCCACTAAGCCAGTAATTCAAAAAACCTCTACAGCACGTTACAATATATGCTAATTCATTCCATGGATATGTTTGTAGGAGACCAGTGCCGAGGCTTTATTTCAGAATATTCATCAGCAAACAATACGGCAATCCTGTATGAGACGATCACTGTCACACGAATATTTATTAGCCTTTTAGAATGTTTTAAAATTTACATATTTTTTATTATTTTTATTATTACACGACTATAAACGTGGTTGGTTGTGGGTTTGATTCTCACTCGGGAAACTGATTATATTTTAAAAAATATAATTTCTTTACCCCACTTCCGAGAATTATGAGTTGATTTGAATTAATTTTATTTTTATAGGTAAAATTTTTATAGGTTATCTAAAAAAAATATTTTTCATAAGTATAAGTAACGGCATTATTTTTTTGGATTTACATTTTAAACGTGTTCAAAAGAACTCAAATCGAACATATTTTTATATATATACATATATATATATATATATATATATATATATATATATATATATATATATATATATATATATATATATATATATGATGTAGGTTCAAGTTTCATTGCAGTTACAAATCTTGGATTTCAACCAATTGACCTGAAATTTTGCACACACATTTCGTTTCTGTGACAATTTACGATACAAGAGAAGCCGCCATTTTAAATCATATATAGCGGACACCACAAAATGGCGACTTAGTTTTTCGATAGAAAACATTATAATATAGGTGTCAAGTGAAACGGCTGGATGAGTATAATGTGATACACAAAGTGGCATCATTCAAAATCCAATATGGCCGATGCCACACAAAATATGGAACTGAAGGCGCCAGTAAGCTCTAACTAGTAACAAGCGGTACTTACCTCAAAACTAAAAACCTAAAATAAAATTAAAGTAAAGAAAATAATTAAAAACAAGCTTTTACTGTAGCCTCACAAGTTTTATGTATTAAAACGAATAAAATAAATTTTGCTGTAGATAGGAAATTATTTCTATTTAAAAAATTATTATATCTTACACTGATTATTTCATTTAAAGATTGCTTAAAGCTTTTCTCGCTACTTTATCTCTAAAAAAAGATAATTTTATCTAAGAATATTTTTCGTATCTCAAGTACGAATAACACTTTACATTTTTTTTTATTTAGTATCAAAAAGAAATTTTTCGTTGTAAGCAAACTCAAAGCGAATATCTGAATTATATCGTTAAATATATGAAGGTACCGTAAAGTGTCTTAATATCTTCTATACAATATTTCGGTGGGAAATAAGGGGTATGAGTTAGGTCGACCCGCTATCAGTCAACGTCTGTTGATTATTCATCATCAGATTGTATGCAAAACGTAAACTATCTAGTGTAAAGCCATTTGTAAATGTTCTATTCTTTACCTTTATATATTTTATCGAATTTCGGGTTAATAGAAAAACTAATTTTGTTTAAATCATATATGATTTTTTTAGGCAGGAAGTATCTAGTGTCAAGACATTCCAAATTCGAGACACTGCGTATGGAATGGCGGAACTCAACACCGTGCTTTGTCTTACCAGAGCGAAGAAATGAAAATACGTTAAATAAACTCATAATCACCCTTCCAAGTGGGATTTGAATTCACAAATAAAATATTAATATTTAGTTTTTTTAAATATTTTTGCAGGAAAGTTCGAAAATATCTATTACTATTTTTCTCCATTCTCCAAGGAACTTAGGCCACGATTTCAATAAATCACTTCTTAAATTGTAATTTAAAAGTCTGTAATTGTAAAATAATAAGTTCTGATAAGACAAAGCGCAGTGTTGGCCACTTAACACGCAATACCTTAATTTCGGGCGGAACGCAGTAAACGGAATATTTTGACACTAGGTTGTCTTTGATTTTTCTTTTGTGGAAAAATGTGTTACGCTGATTGTTTAAATAAATTTGAATTAAACATATGTTCTCGATATTAGTGCTTGAGATTTCCTTGAGTTATTGAGTTTCCAAGTTTAATTGCCAGTTGCAATTGGAATTATTTCAATTTCGGATTTGAACTTGTTTGAATGATGGTAGTGCTTTTAAGTTTCTTTTTTGCTTTAATAATTAGTTTTTTAATTAAATCTTATTGTGATTGGGAAATATTTTTTGGAGAACTAGGACATATTACGCTCTGGTAGCACATAGCGCGATGTTGAGTTCCGCCACGCCACAGAGCAAAGAGCGCCATATAAATTTCTCCCTGCCTACCCAGAAACCTAAAACCTAACCTACCTTAAGTAACTGCACCTCGTACAAGACTATCATATTAGGTTCAAATTTTCCCCACCGGGTACATCGCTTACACTAACAAATATCCTATGGTAATTCATGTCTAGATATGTTTGCAAACGGCCAGTGCTAGTTTGTCCGGAATATTCATCAACATTGCAAAGGGAACGAGACGATTATAACCACTAACGAACTTTAGCAATATTAGCATTCACGAACTGTACCTACTGGTTTGTGTTACCTTTCAAATGTGTTGAGGAAAATAAATTATCGAATTTTGTGTTAAAATGCGGGTTATAGAACGCATTGCTTAGCGTTCAGGGTGCTTGGACGGTTTCAAGGGGCACTGGTGCGAATTTGGCTATGTAAAAAACATGTTTTTTTTTTTTAAATTGCTAACCTATGTTAACATTTGAAAACTAGTATGTATATATATATATATATATATATATATATATATATATATATATACACACACACATATATATATATATATATATATATATATATATATATATATATATATATATATATATATATATTCGATAGTTAAGTACCTACATTCGTTTAGTACTAGAATTCATGTGGACACAATAAATTCCGCTGTTAAAATGTCTACACTTTCTAGGAAAAATGATGATAATTTGCAAGGCGTGCTTCCCCTATTATGTGGTATACTAGCTATTGTCCATGGCTTTACTTGTTAAAAAATTTCTCAATGTAATATATTTACTTCTATTTACGCGTTACAAACTTCCTAACCTAAAAAATGTTTATTAAATTGATAACGGGCATGTTATTTTACAAAACCATTTGCAAACACATAAAAGTATGGGTAATATTTATTTTAATAATTTTTCGCCTTCTATACTTTTTTTCTTATAAACTGTGGGACTTTGCCAAATCATATTGACGTCTGCACAATTTTTATAAAAAAAATAAAAAAATTATAATAAAATAAAATATATTTTTTTCTTTACTTTCCATACCTCTTAAATTTATTTTTCTTTGAAAATCAATAAAAAGCTAAACTATGCTTATAATAAATATAATAAATTACAAAAGTTCGATCATTTTATGTACAGCTGTCTACCATTTCTTATGTACAATGATGTTACTGAGATCTCCTAATGGATTCCCATGATATATTTCTATGTATTTATTAGAGACCAAATGCCGTCTTGTATACACTTATGGAAGGCTTTCACGATTAATCAGCCGTAAAAACGCGAAGTAGTTTGTAATAGCGTGTGGCAGTTCAGGGCTCTTTCAAATCCTCTTACGTAATAAAGTGCTACCTTATTGGGAATTAAGGCAATAACATGGAAAATGTGTTTCTTAGTGTTTGGAAGTACATGTTTGTCTTTGATTTTTTTTGAATTTATGAGAATTGGGACTAAAATTCCTATTTAAATATATATCCTTTGAAATATACGTAATAATAATAATTGTTATTATTTTTAGTTGCATGTAAAAACTTACAGATTTTCATATAAATATACAGATAGATATTTTTATATAAAATGTGGCATTGAGTTCCACGCGCCATGTCGAGAGGCAAGCAGGCAATGGAGTGTATATATATATATATATATATATATATATATATATATATATATATATATATATAGAATTATATTAAATCAACCTATTTCTAAAAGGCAGGTTAAACCAAGTTGAAATCAAAAGAAGGTGGCGAGACTTTCCGTAATTATATGCGAAAAAATTCTCATTTTTTTATACAGTAATGTTATTTTTGGTACATTATTTTGTATTTCATTTACATACGATGGTTTAAAGTAAGCAGCTGATTGAGGTCCGAACACAAATGACGGGTGGGCTTCTAGACTGAAAGCTGTGGGACCAATCTAAGCCCTGTATTAAGTTATCCTATCCCTTGTTATATGGGAAGGTATTTCACTAACAATGAAGGCTTAAGAGGCAGAATTATTTACGTGTTTTAAATTATTCAAATAAGCCTAAAAAAAGTATACAACAAAACGATAACATTATTTAGCTTAAACAAGTTTTTTTTATAGTCCAATTTTATATAGATTTGTGCCAAAATATTCTTTGGGACACAATAAACCTAGTGTCAAAGCACTCTGTTATACATTTTCGTACAGAAATCCGCTTTGTGATACCAGAGTGATGTAAAAAAATACAATTTAATTATAATATTTAGTCCGAGTGAGAATCGAACTTGTAACCAATCGCGTTTACGATCAGACACTGTCCCACTACGTCACAATGACCTCTATAAATTTAACGAATCTTAAACACGTATAAAATAACATTTCAACCAAAATAATTGTAATTAGCATGTAAAATTGCAATTAAAATTTAAATGGCCTTTAATTTATACGTAAAGCTTAACCGTGTTTAATCATAAAGCGCCTCAAAGATAAGAGATGTAATTGACGTCATTCATTCATTGCTATCCATCTTCCGAGAGCCCGTTCTTAGTGCTTAGGCGATGTACGTTTAAGTCTTGGGAAGAAACTTGGGCTATAAAGAAGCAGAGAAATTGTAAAAGTATAATAAATTTATAATCTTTTGAGTTGGAAAAGTTAGGATCATTTAGCTATTTATATTTTTGACAAAAAGAACATGTGAAATAATGATACTGTAGTTACAAAGTATATTAGTTTGAATATCAGTTCAAACATATGTCAATGTATTTCATCTCATTTATATACTAGGGGCTCGCTCGTGGCTTCCCTCAGGGTTAAAGCTATTTCGTTTTTCCTTTATATCTGCTTGCTTAAATCTCAGATTGTCAAAATTGACAATTTTATCGATTTTTTTTGCTTCACGCTTTTTATCCCGCATAGCATGGTAGACAGAAAGTATCTAATGTCAAAACATTCCGTACTTCGCTTTCCACCGAATTCAAAACATTGCGTGTTGGGTGGTGGAACTCAAAGCCGTAGTTTGCCTTATCAGAGCAAGGAAGTGAAAACAATTTAAATACTATCACTCCCCCGAGTGGAGATCGAACCCACAACTGGTCGCGTCTACTGTCAAACGTTTTCCCACTACGCCACGACTGGCCTCAATCGAGTTACGCAAACTTACAAACCCCAAATTCAACCTGTCAGGGGTCGATTTTTACATGTCCTGTGTTTTAATGATCGCACACGCATAAAAAAGGACTACTAAGCAAAATTTTACACTTTTAACATTTGGAGCAAAGAAATTTCATATAAACTTTGAACTTCAAATACAACCGCTTAAGGGTCGAATTTTGGAAATTTCCCGGCCTAGGGCTTACCTACGTCTTGAAAATAACCACCAAGCAGAATTTTACAGTCCTAGCAATAGCAACCAAGGAGTTTCAAATAAGTTTTCACAAAACAATACCTTATGGCAATAATTTTGCAAAATCCTTTCTTAGCAAGCATCTACGTAGTAAAGGAAATCCTTATACAAAGTTTGAAATTTCTAGCACTTATAGTTTCTGTCACTCACTCACACGCACACACTAACACACACACACACACACACACACACACACACACACACCCAATAGTTTAAATATAATCCCGAGTTAAAAAAATCTATCTTGTTTTTACTATATTATTGCATTACAATCTTAATCTCGTCTCTTGTTACTGATCTGCGTTGACAGGTTAACTGGTAGAAATCTCTTTCATAGATAAGTCCACCTTTGCAATAAATAACCAATTCTTTCTGTTGTAATTGGGTTTCTATTTGTTTAATTTTTAAAGTGCAATATAGAATATAATAAAACGACCATTGCGCTTACATCCACACATTGTCAAATACCTGTTCGGAAAGTGACACAGGTCATATAATATTCGTTAGTTTGAAAGTGCCCCGAAGATTCAATAAATTATCACGAAAATTGACAAACATGTAGCCCTCGGGCATAGGGACCATGTATGGTTTGAGTTTGGTAAGCCCAATAATTACTTCAATGTGTATATATATGTTTATGTACATATATACAGGTAATATTGTTATGTATTTAAATCAATACTGAATCATTTTTACTTCATATTTCATTTTATTTATATATTGATTTTCAAATTGAGTTTCAAATTCAAAATTATTAAATTGAAATTGATAAACTGAATTTCGTACTTAAAAAAATGAATTTGAAATTGTTAAATGGATAGATATACTTATATATATTATTCTTACATTTTTTTACATTTGTAAAAAACTTGAGAATGGTGATTTGTGATACAATGAAAGTCCATATTTATAGTAATATACAAAATTGTTTTCCTTATTCTCCTAAATATTATTTTATTTACTATGAAGTAAAAAATATTTTGTCAAGAAATATGTTTTAGCATCACGCTTCTTCGCCACATAGCCGCCGGATAGACCGGAAGACCTATATCAAGACACTCCGTACTCCGCCTCACGCTTTATCCCTTTCGGAGTAGTCAGAGAGGACGGAACGCCGAACGCTACAGTCTCTGCGTACCTCTTTCGCCTCGTCCACACTCATTAACCTCTTCGTACATACGTTTCAGAAGGTCCTCATGCATTTATCAAAAAGTTGAAAAAACATCGAACCCAAGACCAATAAACCAAACGTCCCACGCTCACGCCAAACTGTCGCCCACTACGAAATGAACGAACTTTTTCAATAATATCTTCATTAAAGCTTCCAATAAATCATCTTTTACAAAAAGAACATTTTGATTAATCGTAAAAGCCCCTTCATAAATGTTTACTACTCATTTAGCCGGTAATAAATCCATGGGAATATCACATCAGAAGCTATTCCTGCCATAACTGCCATAACTTGGCAAACAAATAAAAACTATTATGCTCTAATACATATTAAATAAACTAATAAATGATGTATTTCATCCCTAATATGATGCTTGCTTCTCATTTTTTATGTACAACAATAATATTTCTTATATATATTCTTCTCATTTTTTATGTACAACAATAATATTTCTTATATATATTTTTTTTCTAGTAAGTATAGTCGAATAGCTTAAAAATGTTCACATATGGAGGTTATATGTACTTGAGATTTAATTAATTTGTTCTTAAGTGCAAGAAAATTTATAATAATAAGAGCTCTGGTAGACTGAGTACTGACTCAGGCCAACATCTGACTGTAAGTGCGATTGGTTGTGGGTCAATTACATCTCATTTTAGGGGGGATAGGGGGTTTCGACAAAGAGTGGTTATTGCTTGAAAACGGTAGACTCACAGAAGGGACAAGCTGTGACAAGAACGAGGGAGGGGTCAAAAAATCATTAAATTATTGCGAAGTAATTTATGGATGACTCATTAAATTTAATATTTGTTCTCATTTCTTCCGTCTGGTAAGACAAAAGCTGGAATCAACAGTGTCTTTTGATATAATATTGTTTTACTATCCTGCTATATGGGATAAAGTAAAATAGCATGTGATAGATTCAATTCTTTATCGTGAACATATAATATGTAACCTATATTATAACGTGTAATTTATAAGTAGATAGAGATATATTTAGACTTTAAATTCCAATTTAATTCTTTTAAGCTTCTTTAAATTATTTGTAAGGAGAGAATTTAAGTTTTTTCTTAATATAAACAGGGAAAAAATGATACGTTCAGTTGCGTGACGTCGATCGTGGCACAGTCGGCCAGCCACAGACTGTGGATGTGATCGATTATGTTTTCAATGATTTTTTTTAGCTTCACGCTTTATCCCTGGCGGGGTAGTCACAAAGCATGGAGCGCCAAATGCCATGGTCCCTGCATTCCTCTTTCGCCTCGTCCACAGTCATTATCCTCTTCATACATGCCCTTCGGTGGGTTCTAATGCTTTTTACATGAATGTGATCAACCGTGCTCTTCCTCGACCTCTCGTTCCACTTCAAATTCCACTGGAGAGAATTATTATATTTAAATTATTTTCATTTCCTCGCTCTGTAAAACGAAGCCTACGTTAAATTCCAACATTTAACACGCAATTATTCGAATTCGGCCAAAATTGGTGTACGGAGTGTCTTGACACTAGGTACTTCCTGTCTACCCTGCAATGATGCAATGAATGAACGTTATTTATTTAACTACTTGGACCAATAACTGAGAAATTAGTTAAAAAAATGGCAGAATCTGAATTAAAATTCTGCTATCAATAATTAATTCAAATAATAAAGTTTCATGTTGGAAATTAGGTCAAAATGAAGTTGAGCGATCTAAATGTGTATAACTATAAAAATATTTATATAAAAGAGATTATTTTTGTTCAAATTTCATGTTAGTGTATATAGATAACTAAATTTTAATCTAATTATGTACATAGTGCTGGATGTGTATAAATCAGTAGTAACTTCACTCCTTCACGTAAAACGGGCAGAAGGAATCTAGTGTCAAATTCTAGACATTCACCGTTTAGTGGCGACACACAAAACCGCGCTATGTCAAACTGAATATCAAAAAACGTAACTGTACCACGGTTATCTATTATGGTAATTGGTAATTAAAGCAAGTAAATTAATGAAAGCAGTCAGCGAAGTGTCTTGACACTAGGTTGTCTCCGATTACTCTGCTATGCGGGATTAAGCGTGAAGCTGCTTTTTTAAAATTTAGTAAGATTCTTATCATGTTTTTTTTAGCTTCACGCTTTTATCACGCATAGCAATGTAGACAAGAAGTGCCTAGGGTCAAGAATCACCGTACTCTGCTTTTGCGTGTTGAGTAGCGGAACTTAACGCCGGACTTTGTTTTACCAGAGCGGAGGACTGAAAATAATTTTAAATATACTCATTCTTCCTAATGGGAATCGAACCCACAACTATTCGCGTTTACGTTCTACTATATAAGATAACCTAATAAAAGACTAAAAATCATATAAGAAAATATAAGTCATTAGTCCTCTACATTACGTGGGCGAAAGGCCACAGTCAAAGTACTGGTAGGCTTCCTTTGATTTAGTGTTTAAGAGCTCGACTTGTGACTACGCCGATTACCTATTGATCTGAAATAAAATTTAACAACTTAAACTATAAGCAAATATAGACTGGTTATATTTATTTCCTTGCTTTAGTAAGACAAACCGCGGCGTTCAATTCCGCCATTTAACAACCAATGTCCCGAATTTGGCGGAAAACTGAATACAAAGTATCTTGACACTAGGTACATCCTGTCTACCCTGCTATGTGGTGTAAAAGCGTGAAGCTAAAAAAGGATATACTTAAAAATATTTAATTACGGTAAAAACAACTTTTCAAATGGAATTTGCGGACATATTTGATAGAGCGGTATAATATTATATATTATACACTCCTTTCTAGTGTCTATTGGGAAAAGAACTAAAATCGAGGACAGACTCAATTTATCATGATCCATCATCTGCAAAATCGTTCAGTGCTTAGGTTAAGTGCTAAACTCAAATGGTTCAACCAACGTGTTACTTAAAGGGTCTGAGAGCAAAATTTACTTCAAAGCATTTTTATTTAGCTTCATATATCATCCAAATATGGAAAGCCTAGGCAGGATAGTATTAATGTATAAGATATTGGGTTTTGTGTTACGTAACTCAACGCCACGCTTCGTTTTATCAGGTTAAAGAAAGAAAACTAGTTCAAATATAAATTCTTAATACATAAGTAAAATTAACAAATAGTGTATTGCATTTTCACGTATTATTTCCCAAAGTACGGTAGAGATAATCTAGTGTAGAGATCACACTATTGACTGTTTTCGGGCTAAAATCAAAACTTAACGTCTAAAGAGGCGAAATGAACGTCGCATTTTGTCTTACCAGGGCGGAGAAGTCAGTTATTTTAATTTCATCGCTCTAGTTAGACAAAACGCGGCGTTAAGTAGCTAACACGCAATGTATCGCATTCGGCGGCAATTGGTGTACGGAATGTCTTGATACTGGGAACTTCCTGTCTACCCTGCTATGTTTACTTAGCGTATATCTTATATCGTACTGTATATTCAGATTTTGCTTGGTAACGTTTACGTTATTAACATATTTTCTCGTTTCTAAAACGCATTTCCATTTAAAATGCAAATTTTTAAAATTAGATTAGGCTATATAATTTGGCCGAGGAAATATGTGACGTCATATTCGTCGTCAAATTAAATTGAATACATTTTGAAACATTATTCATATTAATATTATATATGGTAGAGCAGGAACCTGCGCAGGGTCTTCAGTTCAAGAGCTAGATAGCCAGAGTCAGGTTTTCTTTGACCAAAGTTTACTGCTACAAGCCAGTTACAACAATTGTAGCCTTCAACTGTGCAGCTATAAATAGTCTGCAAGATGTTACACCTTCGAGTCACAAATGCCAACAACTCCCTTTCAAATCAAACAAAATTGGAAATGCTACACAGTTGTAGTTAGAACAAAATTATTACAATGAACTAGAAGTCAATCACCTTAATTTTAGTTACAATTATAATAAACTAAAATATTAGACAAATCATAATAATAATTCTAATGCTCTACCGGCGACATATATATATATATATATATATATATATATATATATATATATATATATATATATATATATATATATATATATATATATACTTTTAATTTGAAATTCTAAGATAATTTAAAACTTAATTAGATAAGACAAAGCTCTACGTTGAGTTCGCCTTGGAGAGTCGTAGTGACTCTACTTTATCTGGAAAACAGTCACGGTAGAGTATGTTTGCGAGATAAAACTTGAAGCAAAACTTACTATTTGCTAATTTTAAACCATACTTCTATTCACTTTCCACCTGTCTCAAGACGTAAGGAAAATGTGAAAGGCGAGAAGGTGAGAGGTAAGGCGAAATCATAGTGTTGTCTTTTATCTACGAAATGTATAAAAAATATTCTGATACTTAATTATTATTGTTCAATCATCGTGTAGACATAGATATTATGCCTTTGTGTGTGTATATATATATATATATATATATATATATATATATATATATTTATATATATATATATATATATATGTATATGCACAGCAGATTAGTCAGAGACAGTAAAACGTACGTCCAAATTCTACACCGCAGCTAAAACTTAAGATGCTTTCTACAACCCACTTTAAATATATGTGAAGGTAATTTTGTTTTATTTCCTATAGTAATCTCAGTCATTTCTATCTAAAATAAAATCTATTTGACCTTTTCTTTTCATATTATATACATTTTCGCATACGAGACGAGACACTACGTTATCCACTTTGCCCCTGAGATCAAAATATTTCATATTGACTGGCTGATCAAACTCTAGAAAAATGAAAGTAATTTAAATACAGGTATAATCATTCCTTTAGAATTGTTTTGGTATACTAAATGGTGATTACTACTTTGAAAATAGTAAAATAAATACTTTTTATATTAAAAGTAAGAACATTACATAATAACATATCGTTTGATAATGATCAATTTAGGTTAAAAATTGTGTATATACTACACGAAACTCCAAATTTATAAGAAATGAAGAAATATATATATATATATATATATATATATATATATATATATATATATATATATACATATGTGTGTGTGTATAAAAATATCAAAATAACGTTTTTTTTACAATTTTGCTTGTCTGTTTGTGCCGGCTAATCTCTGGAACGGCTGGACTGATTTTTATGGGATATTCACTGGCAAGTAGTTAACGTAATAAGAAGTAACTTATGCTACTTTTTTTAAAAAATTATAATATAATTATCCAGCTGTGTATAAAATGACAGCACTTTTGCATATCTAAATTTTGTTACTGTTATTATTTCTATATTCGTAAAGATTTATAATATCAAAGATTTATATATCAAAGATTTATAAAATCCATTCTTTACTATACAAATATATAGAAAATTATAAGAAAAATGTAATTCAATAAATTTTAATAATTCAGTCCATATAATACGAGATCTCAGTCAACATTAATACCACAAAGCCTAAAACAGTATAAAAGGTTCTACTGTTAAAGTCATTAGTTTATACTATAAATTACCTTTCCCAACTTTTACTTAAGAGTTACTTAAGCAATAAGCGCTCGTAAAAGAGACTAATTGCATTGACTCAGATATAGTGTTGATGGAATTTCAACTCTATGTCAGTACAATTAAGTTCAATTTTTTTTAGCAGAAAGTGAATTTATAACTGGGTTTTTTTAGGGGTTTACTTGTATCTTTTTATACGATATATATTTTTTTTTGTATGTTTGATTGACATTAAAGTGAGTGAAAAAAATATAATTATTAAGTAAGGAACGTTTTTAAATATCAAGTAGTCTATATATAGAGGGATACAATATACATATATTAAAAATAGTATGAAAATTTGTTTTTTTTTTTAATTTCACTGCAGCATCTAGAATTACATATAACAATTACTAAATTGGATTATTTTTCACTATACAAATATTCTCATATAAAGTGGAGTAAATAAACAAGCTTAGTCATGCATCGTTCCATTATTTCCAATTTAAAACTAAATAAATAAATACAGTCTGTATTAATCAAAAACTGTTTTTTATGTAGTCACAATACATTATATCATAAAAAATATAAACTATTTTCAATTCCTCGCTTTGATAAGTGAAAGCACGGCGTTGAGTTCCGCCAGTCAACTCGAAACTTTTCGATTTCAGCGCAGTGTTTTGACACTAGGTACTTTCTGTCTACCCTGATTTCCGGTATAGAAATCGTAAAGCTAAAAAAACCTTTAAGAATCGAATCCATTGACAAAACCTCTACCAGTCGAATATTCCCAAAAGCATTATTTCGTCGTAAATGAACTATGTCGTAATGTTTTTGACGGAACTAAGGCCTTCATAAACTTGTCACATACAGAGTGGTCATAAATACTCGCTGGGTCTGGTCTCACCCAAGTTCGAAACAATACTTATATACAGGGTGCATATAAACCTAAAATACTAGTAAAAGGAAATGGCCTGTGAAGTGTTGTCTATTTCGCAAAAGCAACTTTATGCTGTGCTATTAAGTTGTATTGGCCTTGGATGGTTTATTTCGCTGTATAAGAGGTTTGTTTTGATATGTGTTTTTTTTTTATTTTAAGGAAGCCTTTTTTTATTTTATGTGTATTAAAAAATTAAATAATTAATTAATTAAATTAAAATTAAATTAAATTAATTAAATTAAATTTAAGCTCATACTTTATATCGTTGTTCAGCAAAGGCAAAGCTATTCTTTTTGTGTTCAAATTTTTAATCTCTTACGTTATTAGTATATTTTTCATTAGAAAATATTTGAACTCGCTATCAACAAGCTTATTCAGTTTATTCATCAACTACTCAACTATGAAACAAGTACAGAACAAGTATTCAGAACACCGTGTACGTTTTATACTTGTAAATTAACGTTCTAGAACTATATTTGGATATATTTAAAATTGTTCTTCATATTCTACATTAAAATTGAATTATTTCTTGTGTTTCTTTTAATTTCTCCATTTTATTCCATTTATTACTTTTAATGCGCTAAAGAAGTATATTTCTCTTTTTTTATTATTCACACTTTATCTCGCATAGCAGAGTAAACTGGAAGCACCTAGTGTCAAAACACTACATACTCCGATATCCACTAACTTCGAAACATAGCGTGATGAGTGGCCGAACTCAACGCCGCGTTTTGTGTTTTACATATCGATAAAATAAAAACAATACACATATAATCATTCCCCCGAATGGGAATCGAACTCACAACTTAACGTATTTACAGTCAGACGCTGTCCCACTGCATCTCGACCTATCTGTGTTTATATAGAGCTAAAGAACAACAACCAGTGTCTTTGTTTCCGAATTTATTGCCTAAAAAAATTTGCTTTTGAAGGTCAAAATAGAATATATAAGCAAATATGTAAAATGATTTACAAAATACATATTTATGGCAAAATATTTTACATCCCCCATACATCCATACATACATATGTTTTTCTATTCCACCGTAACACGCTTTTCCTTTCTTATGTGTTCTCTTTAATAGGATTCCGTGTTGTAAGACGTTTCCGTACCCCGAGAGACGCAAGTACATGAATAATATATGAATAGTATAATTCAATTATGAAAATGTGTACCCTATTTCTGAATTATTCTTACTTACATTTATATTTAGTTTACTAGTTTTTGCTTATTTCATACTGTTTCCATTTAAAGGGTTCGAAAAATCGTAATTCATAGAAATAAACGTAAAATAAACAGATGAAGTAGTATGAAATGTTGCACAGTTATAGTTTTTTTAAAAACTTTTAAAAACCATTTTTTTAAATAATGCATAATAATATATTAAATTGATAAAATAAATGTAACGTTACCACCTCTGTTTGAAATATACGTTTGTATAAAGTGCCATACACGTTGCTATGGCAACGCGTTATTAACGCGTCCACGCGACTTCAAGTTTGTATACAGCTCAAAACAGAGATCCCTTTCTACTAGCTCCATGTCATCAACAGGATGGTGTCAAGTTTCAATATTTTTAATAAATAAGCCAATGAAACCGTTCTAATTGATATATGTAAAAATAGCCTAAAATGAGATAATTTTTTTGTTTTTTTAGATTCATTCTTTTATCCCAGATAGCAGGGTAGACAGAAAGTACCTAGTGTCAAAACACACTGTACTTTGCTTTCCATTGAATTGGAATGTTTGGAGTCACATTGCGAATTGGAGTCACATTGCGTGTTGAGTGGTGGAACTCAACGCCACACTTTATCTTACCAGAGAGAGGAGGTGAAAATAATAGGCAATTTCCCAAATACTAAATTTGTATAAATACCTTTAAATAAGATTATTTTTACATGTACTATGTATATAAGAATAGCCCGATTTAAAGCTATTTTTGCTAAGGATAACCGAGGCTTTGGCATCTGATCTATAAATAGATAAAACATAAAACAACATATAAGAGTTTTCATATATTTTCCCAAGTAACATTTCAAAGGTGAATTCTTTTGCAATACGCAAAGAAAGTTATATCGAATTTTTCAAAACATATTTATATCATGGAGGAGTTAACATGTGCCAATAAAACGGTGGTTGTAATATCAACTGCATTGATTTCTCTTCAATTTTTAAGTATGAAAAAATATTTTTTTTTCTCTATTATCAAGATTCTAGTTATGCTCCTTTTTGCACGATATCAAAACACTACGTATAAAGTTGCGGATCTTTTATCTATAAGAGCTGAGAATTCAAAATAATTAAATTTAATCATTTCCCCGAACGGGAATCGAATTCAGGACCCATCGCGTTTACAAATAGACTTACCCACTGCGCCACGTTGGCCTCTTTTATTATGAAATTCTTGATATCGGTAACAAAGATCACTATAATTTGTTTTTATTACCTAATACTTTCTTTAAATGACTACAAGTTTAAATCTTAACTAAAGTATTCACATATAAAATATAAAAAAAGACTTTGTTCACAATTTAAACGTAAATTATTATTTTTTTCAAATTAATGCATCTATACTGTATAGCAGGTTTAACAGGAACTGTCTAGTGTCACTTCATACACACTCTTTGAATAACGGAACTCAACACTGTCCTGTCTTACCAGAGCAAGGAAATTCAAATAATTTAAATTTATTCATTTACATGTGAGAATCGAACCAACAGTCGATTGTGTTTACAGTCAGACGCTGTGCTACTGCGCCACGACCGGTCTTTTATTTTTAATACCACCAATTGTTATACCGGTAAGCAACATCATATTGTTGGTTATAAGTCGACATACTTAATAGATTAAATTACAGTCATAGTAATTATTTAATAATTATATATCAATTTCAAATTGCAAGAAATTAATAATTTAAATTTAAATGAATAATTTAAATTTAAATGAATAATTTAAATTTAAATGAATAATTTAATTAATAAGACAAATCGCGGCGTTGAGTTCCGTCCCTCAACACGCAATGTCTTGAGATCAATGGAGTTTCTTGATACTAGGTACTCTACAGGGTCTACCCTGCTATGCAGATATATGAATAAAAGCGTAAAGTTAAATTACTAAAAAATAATATTGAATTTTTAAAACAAGACCAAACGATCTAAGGTATTAATTTCAATACTTCATATTTTTTTAAAATTAAATAGTCCTTATCTGTTGTTACTTGAAATTAATACTTACAAAAACGTATAAAAGTTTGAACACAGTGAGTTTCGTACCCGCACCTCCTGGAAAGCGTTCGAGCGTTCTAACCGTTAAGCCATGCGATCTACTTCTGGCTGCGTAGAAATTCTAAAAATCATTTTAGGTTATATTTCCATGAATACTCTTTTTAACCCTTTTTTTATATATCTTCCATGTACAAACACATCAGTTACGTTTTTATTATACGTATATTATAGATTTAATAATAATTAACTATTTTTTTATATAAAATTTTATGTCAAAAATTGGTTGAAGCATATTGATGGATCCAATTACAATATGAAATTCTTGCAACAGACCCTCGAAGTCTTCGTCTAATTAAGTTTGAAATGTAATATATCGTCGAAGTAATCGGGCATTTCGATATCTAATCTAATTTACCATCGTGGCGCAGTGGGATGTCTGATTGTAAAGACAATTGGTTGTGGATTCGATTTTCTCTCAGGGCCACTTAGCACATAACGTGCGATGTGCGGAGAGCAGTCATTAAGCTGCTTTTCCTAACATAATTTATGATACCAACTGAATAAGGTAATCTTTACACTCTCCTTTTTAGGACAATAAGAAAGAACTAATATCAAGATACTGTTTTTCACTTGATTGTAACTGGAATTAAAAATTATGAAAGGATGCGATATGATTGATGCGTAAAGCCAAGTTCAAGTTAAACTCATATATATTGTAAATAAAAACATGCGTGCAGTGGGATATCGTCTATCTCTAACGATCGGCTGTGGGTTCATTTCCAACTCAGGGAAATGATAATACAAAGCGCGGCGTTGAGTTGAGATAAACGCAGTCAATAAGTGTCTTGATAATAATAAATCCCACTGCATTCAAAGTTTTATACGTGTTTTTAAAATTATTTTCCAATTCTAAGTGTGGAATAACACTTTAAAAATAGAAATACTTTGTAAATTTACAATTATTTAAAAAATACGATAATGTTAAAAGATCAATTGAATGTAAGAGACCATTGTGGCGCAGTGTGATAGCGTCTTATTGTTAACACGATAGATCGTGGGTTCGATCCCTACCAAGGATATTATTATATTTAATTATTTTCAATGTTTTTGATTGGTAATATAACATGCAAATAGTAGGAGTGTATTGACACTAGCTTCCATCCGACTACCCTATAAAGTGGAAAAACAAGGAATTAAATAACAGAGACTTTATAACGAAATTTAATATTCATTATTATTTAAGTAATTTAAAATGTTAAGTTGTAAAACGTTACACTAAACACAATGGAAATCGTAAATTTACATTTCGAGGTAACGTTTAAACTAAAACTCGTCACAAAATTATTGTTGGAACAAGCAAAGTTATACAGGCTGTTGACTTAGGGGTTTAAATTATATGAGCTCTACATGCATATTTAAAAAATATAGTAGAATAATGTGAAAAGTAAAAGAAGAGGTCTATCGTGGCGCAGTGGAACAGCGTCTGACTGTAAACGTGATTGGTTGGGGGTTCGGTTTCCACTCGGGCGAATGTTTATATTTAAATTGCGGCGTAGAGTTCCGTCACTCTACATGCAATGTCTCGTATTCGGTGGAAAACGGAGTTCGGAGTGTCTTGGTATTAGGTACTTGCTGTCTACCCTGTAATGCGGGGTAAAAGTGTGATGTAAGAATAATGTCAAGAGGCCATCTAGGCGCAGTTGGACAACGCCTGTTCATAAATGCAACTGGATGGGCGTTCAATTCCTGCACAGGTACATATTTATGATTATTTTTCTTCATTTATCCACTTTGTTAAAAAAGCGAGCCGCCTTAAGCCGGGTTTTGTCTTATTCGGGCAAGGAAGTAAAAATAATTAAAATATAATCATATCCCCGGATGGCATCGAATCCACAACCAATCGCGCTTACAGTCAAACGCTTTCCCACTGCACTACTGGCTTTATAATTTTCTATTATAATATTACTTAAAATTCTAAAATTCTAAATTTATAATCAACGAAATATCCATTTTTCTTAGCGTGTTGGTTGAGAGATCTCGTTATTTCTTTTATTTTCTCGAACACCTCTTGTAACGTCAGGTTCGAGATAGTACGTTTTTTCTGTCGAGGCAAAGGTCTAAATCGATTCTTTTGCTCCAATCCTCTTCTAATGTAACTGGGTAAGTCTGGAATGAAATTGATATATTCCGCAGGTTTATTTGCTTATGTTAGTTAAATATTGGTTTTATAGTAACGATAAAGAGGGTTTCTTTGTGAAATATCGTTGATGGATGTTTTGGCTTTTATTTTATTAATATATCTATACTATTCTAAAAAAAATATAACACACTTATTTTTTTAATATATAATCCCGTTTTGTAGATTAGTCAGAGATAGCCTACTGTCAATACACACTTTTGACCTCTTTCCCTTTAAGAATTGAGACATTGCGTGTTGAGTGTAGAACTCAACGCCGCTCTGTGTCTTACCAATAGGAGGAATAAGTAGACTTGAGAACATTTTTGAAAAAAAAACGTATAAAAATTTTGAACGCACCGGGATTCGAACCCGCGCCTATTGGATACCGTCCAACTGCTCCAACCGCTAAGCCATGCATAATTCGCATTTTTTCAAAAATGTTTTCTAATCGTAAGTGTGGAATAACACTTTCAAAATAGTAAATATTAGACTTGAAAACTTGCCAACAATGATTTCTAAGTGGGAATCGAATCCACAACCAATCGCGCTTACAGAGAGATTATCCCACTGTGCCACGATGATCTAAATTTTATAAATATAAAGCGTCTAAAATTGTATAAATACCTCGAGGTGCTATATATTGATATTGTGATAATACTGTAACGGCTATGAATAAAATCACAACTACTCCGGCTAACATTTTCCTACCGATGTTTATTGTATAATAAGCGCTTTATTTTGAAAAGCGACATTTGTTACTAAATGTATAGAGTAATGTATAAACGACGTGTATTTTATAATTATATTTTTGTTCTATGTAATATTGTTTTTTTTTCATTTTTATAAATGTAATCGTTTTGAGGCTGTTCGTGGCGCTGTGAAACAGCGTCTGACTGCAAATGTCACTGGTTGTGGGTTCGATCCTCACTCGAGGGGGTAATTATATTTACAATATTTTCACTTTCTCGCTCTGGTAAGACAAAATGCAGCTTAGGGTTCCGCCACTCAACACGCAATGTCTCGAATCCACGGAAATACACGGAAAGCGAAGTACGGAGTGTCTTGGCGTTCTCTTCTCGTGAAACTAGGTTGTTTCTGTCTACCCTGCTATGCGGCATAAAAGGCGTAAAACTATAAAAAAAAATACTTACAAAAATTTCAAGTTTATTAACGTTTGTACGTGCGTTTGACTGTAATACGATTGATTTTGGATTTGATCACCATTGGGTGAAATGATTATATTTATTCATTTATTTTTTTATGTTTTTGCTGTAGTAAGACAAAACGCGGCGTTTAGTTCCTCCTCTTAGCATGTAATAGCTTGAAATAAGGTAGAAGATATATAATAGAGGGTCTTAGTACTAAATTATCTCTATTTACTCTAGTATAACGGTAAAATCGTCATGCCGAAAAAAATAGTAGGTAATAATATAAAAATGAATTTATATATACTATTATTAAAAAAAGCGGTGGGTCGTTGCGCAGTTGAACTGTGTCTTTAAATCTATTTTAAAATATATTCACACTCTATTTTATTCTAAAAATTGAATAAAAAGGAAAATGAATTCCATCTAAGCCTACAAAACACGCCGATAGTAGCGTAGATGAAAGGCATCTGACTGTAAAAGAGATTAGATGTGGGTTGGATTCCCACTCGAGGCAATGGTTATATTTAAATTATTTTCATTTCCTCGCTCTGGTAAGGCAAAGCGCGGCGTTAATTTCCACTGTTCCACTACTTAAAACGCAATTTCTCGAATTCAATGGAAAACAGAGTACGGAGGGTCTTGGCACTAAGTACTTGATGTCTATTCTGCTATGAAAGATAAAGAAGAATATAGGAATTTTGTTAGTAAAAAAACTACAAAATCTCATTTTTTTCTTTTACTTTATATTTATTTACTTATATATATATATATATATATATATATATATATATATATATATATATATATATATACTGTATTTTTCTAACAATTCATTAAATAACAGGTTTAATTATGATAATCAATGTTATAAGGAAAATTGTATTTTCCGTGATATTTTTATTCTTATTCTTACCTTTCCTTCCCTAACGAGCGAGAAAATCTTACCTAAGCTTTTAATATTGTTTAATATTCCCCGAGACAAATTGTAATTGACTTGAGAATATTATTTTATAGGACGATTTTTTTTTGAATTCTTATAAAGATTTCCAATTTGAAAAGTTTAAATTGGAAATATTTTAGAAACCTAATTATATTTAGCTTAATAAATATAAGAACGTGTATCAACAGTGTAGATACAAATCTCGCTACGATCAATTTATTCCGCATAGCAAAGTAGACAGAAAGTACCTAGTGTCAAGACACTCCGTACTTCGCTTTTCACCGCATTCGAAACATTGTGTGTTGAGTGGTGGAACTCAACGCCGCACATTGTCTTTACCAGAGCAAGAAAATGAAAATAATTGAAATATAATCACTCCCCGAGTAGGGATCGAACCCATAACCGATTGCGTTTACAGTCAGACGCTGTACCACTGCGCCACAACCGATCTCATCAATTTATAGGTTTTATATTTATAGGTTTCACAATACTTTTTTATCCTAGATATATTAATAATTCAGGTTTATGCTTTATCTCATATATGAGGGTAGCTAGAGACCACCTAGTAACGGAGCTTTTCGTTGACTGCTCTCCACCTGAAATCGAGACATTACGTGTAGAGTGGTGAACTAAACGGCACGTTTTGTCTTGCCTGAGCGAATTAAAATATACTTTACATATAATCCACTCACACGAATGAGAATCCACTACCAATCGCGTTTACAAACATATCGCTGAACATAGAGATAAGCTATCTATCTCTATATCCATAATACTTTAGAAAAATAAATTTAATTTTGTATATATTTTTATTTATGTTCATGATTATCTAACATTTAAGTTGTCATAATTATATTATGTGAAAGCGTGAGGTATTTAAGATACTGTTTATTGTCTATCGTTTTTATCGTTTATGTATATATATATATATTTATTTATTTATATCAGTAGCTTTTTAGATTTCAATTCCTGATTACTGATGATACTTTACTAATATCAAAAATACAAACAAAAAGATATCCGTTGTTTATTTTCAACCTTAGTCCGAGACATTGAATGTTGGGTGACGAAAGTATACAAATTTGAACGCAGCCGAATTGGAACCCGCGCATTTTGAATACAGTCCAAGCGCTCTGACCGCTAAGCCATGCGTTCTATTACCAGCTGCATTGAAATTCTTATCCGTTTTCTATACTTAAAGATTACTAAGAAATAATCGTTTAACAAGAGAGAAAATAATTTAGATATAATCGTTACCCTGATTGGCCTCTTTAATTTTGGCATGATAAGGTACAGTATGAATCTACGTCTAACTACACTGTGTTGTTTTAAAGTTGGAAGAACAATTGAAAAATAAAAGTTAACAGTTAAGTAGCTATAATATTCGATTATGAACTCAGATATTTTAGTAATAAAGTCTTTTCTCTTGTGGAGACAAATATAACAGGAAGGCGCGAAATTATATCCATATTGTCGTTTTGCTTGAATTCTTGTACTGTGTGTGTTTCAATTGGATTTGTTTTGTGAAATTTCATGGTTTTCCTGTTATATTCTCTTAGCAATATAGTATTAGTTTCAAAAATTTTATCTTTATATTGCATTTGGATACTCTAAAGTCTATAGCATATTCTATTTATTACATTTGTCCCCATTTTTTGTTATTGGGTAGTCCAAGCTAATATCAAGATATTTCGTTCTGAAATTTCACCTTAAATTCAAACAAAATGCCACTAACTGGTTTGGTTGCGTACGTCGACTTGCTTTGTCTTAAGGGCTGCCCATAAGTTATTTCATATGAATTATATGATTTTTTGACTCTTGCCCAGTCCATGATACAGCTGGGCCCTTTTCTTCAAGAAATGTCAAACTTCGCCGACTTCCCTCCTCCTCAACGTATGACGTGATTTATGGACGGCCCTTTAGTGGGGAAATAAAATAATTTAGATATTATAAATTATTTCCCGTACCAAGAATCGAAGTCGCAACCACCGCGTATATTTACCACCAGTTTCGTGACATCCAATTTTATCACAACCAGTCTCGATACATATATTGATAATTGAAATTTGTATGTAAGGTTTCTTAAAAAATATACCTCAAAGCTAACTTTTCTTCAGCAAACTGGAAACATAAATCAAGGTGTTTAACAATGTATTAAAGTATTAGAGAAGTTCGGACCAACGCTGTTAGACAAGAACAGCTGTAAATGGATAGTGATAAAACTCAGAGTTGGTACTTAAGTTTACGTATAGTACAAGTAATAATACTATATATATATATATATATATATATATATATATATATATATATATATATATATATATATATATATATATATATATATATCTTACTAAGATGGAAGAGCCAAACCTCTCCCACACTGGTAAGAAACTCAGCGTTGAGCTCCGCCACTCAACAAGCAACATCTCGAGCTTAGAAAACATTTAATTGTTAATTAAATAAAGAAATTATTTAATTCTTTATCATAATAGGTCATTTCTGCGTGAAATATAGTGTGAAAAGTGTGATATTAAAACACTCCGTACTTCACTTTTCGACTAATTCGATATATTACAAATTGACTTGATCAACCCAATGAATTAAAGAATTAAAATAATTTAACAGTTCAAATAAACACTACAAAATTTATATATAATTCTACAAATCCAATAACTTAGTTGGCTCTAAAGCGATGAATCAATACGTCATCGTTGATGAGAAGGTACATTTTAGTATGATTTATGTGACATTTGCCACAGTTTACATGGGAAGTGTATTAGCAGCTTAACCTAGGTACTAAATCTTGGTAATAAATGACAAGGAGTGGTTAGGCATGGTTGGGTGCTTTTGCTTGCAAGATAGTCACAAGTTTGAGGATTTCGTTTCTTGAAGCAATTTGCCTATTGTTTTTCATAAGTATTCACACAAAACCATATTATAATACAGAAAAAAATTAACGCATTTTATTTCAGTATTATTTGACAATATGATTTTTTTATGTGTCTTTAGTTATTCCTTGGTTGAACGTTACGCTATTAATCCCGCATAGCAGGGTAGACAGGAAATACCTAGACACTCCGTATTCTGATTTTCGCTGAATTCGGGACATTTCTTGTGACGGAACTCAACGCCGCACTTTCTCTTACCAAATGCGAGGAATAATTTAACATATAATCCCTCGAGTCAGAATCCAACCCTTATGTAAAAAGAGTTCTAAACCAAATCTTTCACCCAGAAACATATAAATAATAACACCACTGCACCATTAAGGCCATGAAAAACTTTACATACCTTACAATTCATGGAACGACGAGAATATTTTTAAAGCTGAAATGCTCACAATATATATCTATATAAATTCCTGCTGTCGATGCAGACAGAACAAAGTGCTTGTAATTTTTCTCCTCAAACGTATTTAAAAAACATTCCCGAACAGAAATGTCTATGTTCAAGCTAAATTGAAAATGAATTTATATTTTACTAACGTCTGTTTCATAGTCTATTGTGAACTAAAGTTTTTTATTAATTTTTAGCCTTTTGTAGTGAAATTTCTTTAAAACGTTTCCTTCTTCTGGACTTTTTCTTTGGATATTGTAATTTACTGGAACGAAAATGTTTAAACCAGAAACATTATACCTATCTTAAATACTGGCAAAACACCTGTACTGCCCTGATGTGACACGAAGCCGTGGACAGCGGTGATTACTTACCATCAAGTGACCCGTACGCTCATTTGCCTTGCGTATCTCATAAACAAGGAAGAAAATCATACATAATCTAGAAACATGTCTGTTAGAGAAAGAAATTATACATATTATGAGATATATGAAGTGAATTATCAGTTAATTTAAATATATCTATATATAAAGAGACTATCTAATTACAAAGAAATACAAAGAAATACAAATTGCGGCGTTGAGTTCGCCACTCTATACAATGGCTCGATTTTGGGTGGAAAGCAGTCAACGTAGTATCTAGACATTAGGTTATCTCTAACTTTACTTCTATTCGAGATAAAGTGTAAAGTTTTATACATAAAAATATTGAGTTTTTCATTGTCTTATCTAAGTGTAATTGATTTCCGAGCCGGTGTTAATAACAGATTCAAAAATTCTTGCTGTATGACGAATATAACGATATTGATTCTGATAAGAGAAGCTAATATAGCTGGTAGCTGAAGCCGGTCGTGGCGCAGTGTAATAGCGTCAGATTATAAGCGTGTTTGTGGGTTCGATTCCCCCTTTGGAAAGTGATTATATTTAAAATTATTTTCACTTCCTCGCTCTGTTAAGATATAATGCGGCGTTGAGTTCCACCACTCAACACACAGTGTCTCGAATTTGGTGTTAAGCGAAGTACGGAGTGGCTTGACTCTTGGTACTTTCTGTCTACCCTGCTATGCAGGTGGTCGTGGCGCAGTGTGACAGCGTCTGGCTGTAAACGCGACCGATTGTGGGTTCGATCCCCACTCGGGGGAGTGATTATATTCAAATTATTTTCACTTCCTCGCTCTGGTAAAGACAAAGTGCGGCGTTGAGTTCCACCATTAGACACGAAATGTCTCGACTTTGGTGGAAAGTGAAGTACGGAGTGTCTTAACACCAGGTACTTTCTGTCTACCCTGCTATGCGGGATAGAAAAGGGTAAAGCTAAAAAAAAATAGAAAAATATTACAGATTCAAAAACTCTAGTAGCCTATTTGTATGACGAATATATCGATATAGATTTTCATAAATGAAGCTAATATAGGCGTATGAACGCGGGTATGCGCGTGTAAAAAATGTCACTCGTATAAACTAGGATGTATTGTTAGGACACTACACTTGCTTCAATAGTTTGTAATAAACAACTCAATAGCAAGCCATGTCCCGCACGCGTTCATGTGACAACAGAACACAGTGTTTTATTAACGCGTATACATTGTTACTTTATATCGCACTCAAAGTTGTCTATTACGTCATTATGGAACAGTAGATAGTGATGAATTAGGTTATGGGTTCATATCTAATTTGGAGATTATTTATGTTTCTTAAATAGAGTGTGGTGTTGAGTTGCGTTTTTATCAGCCTATTACCGTCCACTGCTGAACGTAGGCCTCCATCATTGAGTTGCTCTATATATTTACGAAAATCTTTTAACATAGACGGAAACTGTAAACAATTTTAAGACAACACGCGGAGTTGTGTTACGTTATTTAAAGGAAAAAACGTTAAAAATTTACGTAATATAGATTTCGGTCCCTAGTCTGCTATACGAAAATGAACAAGAATATCCAAAAAATAATATTTCAAAGAATAATATTCTAAATAACAATATAATAAATATTTTGTAAAGCAACGTCACAATTCAATTCATTATTTGTTATGTATTTTACACAAAGAGAAATAAGACATTATTAAAATTAAAAATTTATAATAAAAACGAGGAAAAATTGTTATCAGATCAAAAACAAAGTGTCTCAGGATAATAGGCCAGGAGACGACGAAAATGCTCCGTCAATGTTGAAATCTTGACTTATTTAACAAAGCGAACTGCCCATCTGTCAACGTCCCTCGGCCTATTCACACTGTGATAAATACTGTAGGCGTGATAGCGTACTTCGTGTAAACATTTGTTGAATGTTTTTAAAAATATTAAGAAAAACTTAATGATTTGTTTATAAAATAATTTGTCTTGAATTGATCATTAATAAATTATATGCAATTGCCACGTATATAAAATAATTTCCAACAAAGCAGGATGTTCAGAGAGTATCTATTGTCAGGACACTCTATTCTCTGTTTTCCTTTTCGTTTCGTGTTGAGTGGTGGAACTCTTTGCCGCATTTTGTTTTTTATTCATTTCTACACCAGAAATGAAAATAATTTAAATTTAATCACTACCCCGAGTAAGAGCCCACAATTATCGTTTCAACAGCCAGACTCTGTGCCATTGCGCCCCGATGACCTTTTAAAGTCTGCAACTGCTCTTTCTAAATATAATAATAATATAAGTTTATAACTATAATTAGTTATTTCTGTATATTATAATTATTGTTTTAGTAATTTCTTTAATAAGAAACAGCTTCACGCTTGCATTCGTACTTGCAGCAAGTAGTAAAAGAGAACCTAGTATCATCACTCTATATTCTTCAATGTTTACAGCGAGAGAGCGTCTTTAATATGATATTGAAATAGTTCAGATATAATCATCTCTTAGTTCATAATCCTCTCGAGGTCTCCACGCCATGGTCAGAGCTCTTCTAGTTCCGCCTCCGTGACGCTGTGAAGGCCAATATCATACTACACAATTGAAAACAAAACTTCACTCAACCAATTGTAATCACAATCAGACGCCGCCTAGATAAGACTATACACACAATATATATATATATATATATATATATATATATATATATATATATATGCGTAGAATTCTACACAATTGGTTACAGATTTACGTGAAAAAAAGGTAACTTATAATATACACACTATACTAATAAAAAGGTAACTTATATATAAATATATCTCAACCGAAAATCGAACTGCAGACTACCTACTCCAGTAAGAATACTTTAAATATAAGGTTAATTGGCGTAACGAAGTAATATAATTAAAATATCGAAAAAAATTTTAGAAATCATTTCAATACAAATGGAACTCGTTTAATTAAAACTATTAACAATTTTGTTTCCAAGTAAAAAATATCTTTTTGTTTTTTACATAACTTCAAGATACTTTATATGTACTTTGGGAAATTAATTACCAATTTTCAAGTCTACTTCACTCTCGGTAAATGTAAGAATTGGTAAAGCACAAAACTGATTTGACACGGAGGGTTCTGTAGAGATATATTTATAGTCTTAGCAAAGCGGCGTTACTGACTGTGATTATAATTGGTTCCGTGATATATAAATATATATATATATATATATATATATATATATATATATATATATATATATATAATGAAAACCTAGGCCAGTCGTAGCGCAATGGAATAGCATTTGACTGTAAATACGATAACACGCGATTGTAGTGTCGATTTCCTACTCGGGGCATTAATTATATTTAAATTATTTTCATTTCCTTGCTCTGATAATCCAAAGCGGGCGTTGAGTTTGGCCACTCAACATGCAATGTCTAGAATTCCACGCAAAGCGGACTACGGAGTGTTTTGACACTAAATACTTCTTATATACCCTGTTATGCGAGATAGAAGCGTGAAAGTAAAAAAAATATGTTCAATAAATTGTTTTTACTCCGAATCTCTCCTTATTTTTTGAGAATCTTTAAAAAAAGAACAATACTTATTTGACTATACACATTCTTTCATTATTCCGGGAGACATAAAGTCATTTGTCGTTAATTTTAGACATATCTGCCGAAGCGGTACTTAACGCTGCACTTTGTCTTATATAGACAGAAAAAAAAATTAATATAATTATCGATACATTCGAAGATTTATTTTAATTAGATGGAAGCTCACATAAAAAACATGAGATCCTCTGGAAGGTATATGAGCAGAAGTTAACGACTGTAGTCAAAGCGAAAGAAGTATACAGGGACTGTAGCGTGAAGCTAAAAAATAAATATAAATATTGCTCGAACTGGGGATCGAACCCACAATCAAACGAGCTTACAGTAAAATATTCCACAATCAATCGAGTTTACAGCTTATTCCCATTACATTTTAGGGTTGTTAGAAACAACCTAGTGTCAAGACGTGTTATTCCACACTTAGAATTAGAAAAGATTTTTGAAAAAACGTATAAAAATTTGAACGCAGCGGGATTTGAACCTGCGCCTCTTGGACATGCTAATCCATGCGTTCTACTACCAGCTACGTCGAAATTCTTATACGTTTTGTTACAACTTATTTATGTTGTTAGCGTCTCTGTAGAGAGATTTTTACAAATTTCTTTTACTTAAAGATTATTAAGAAATAATCGTTTAATAAGAAATATTGCTATTTTATTTCAATATTTACTATTTTTAAAGTGTTATTCCACACTTAGGATTAGAAAACATTTTTGAAAAAACGATATTACATGTTGAGTAGCGAACTCAACGCCGCGCTTCACCTAAGCCAATGTACTGAAATCGAACCCAAAATCAATCACCAACCAATAACAACACTTCCGTTCCACTGTACAACTAAGCCTCTATATCCATTATATAACATCCCATAACACGGTTGGTGGAAGAGAATCAGCAAAAAAAAATGCAAGGAAAGACGCTATTAATAAATGTCTCGCCATAAAGGCATTGGACGACCGCAGAGACGAGCCCGCCTTGATATAGCCGGCAATCGATCAAAACTGAAAACTAGTAGTTACCATTGTCCTGTGTCATAAAATATTAGATGCGACACTGACAAATCGTTTGGTAAGTACAAAGAAAAAAACAGCTTAAATTAAACTGGAGTTAAAATGTTATAAGTAAATCATTATATTAATATTCTGTTGATGGCAATTCTGTGGAATACGTACTGGATAAATTATTAACGATTTGAAATTATTTTGTACATACTTACTAAGTGTAAGAATTGAGTAAAGTAATTAAATAATATAATGTATAAGAAATTCACGCTTTATCCCGCATAGCAGGGTAATCAGAGACAATCTAGTGTCAAGATATTTGATAATTTTTAAAGTATTATTCTACATATAGGATTAAAAAATATTTTTAATGTCGGATTCGAACCCGCGCCACTTGAACGGTGCCCAAGAGACGCGGGTGTATATCCCGCTGCGTTTATAAATTTTTATAGTGTCAAGATACTTCGTTGATTGCTTTCCACCCGTAATTCGTGTTAAATGGCAAACTCGATGTTGCTGTTAAGATAAAAGATATAAAAGATAAAAAGATTTAAAGATAAATCGTATATTTAATTATTCCCCCAATTGAGGATTAAACTCACTACCAATGTTATTAAGACACTTGCTATCCTACTGCGCTTCGACGGTGTCAATTCCAAAATATTACACTATAATTACACATATATTGGTTATTGTTTCCGTGTTCGATCCCTACTCTACTACTACTATTTTCAATTCCTCGCTCTGGTAATACAAAGTGCGGCGTTAAGTTCCACCACTCAAATGAAATGTTTCAATTTCGGTAGAAAGCGAAGTACGGAGTGTCTTGACACTAGGTACTTTCTGTCTACCCTGCTATGTGGGATAAAAATATACTTTTAAGAAAATAAAATAGAAAAATAGATAGCAAACAAGCAATTCCTGACCTCTATCCAATTAATAACTTTATTAAATGGATTAATGAACTAAACAGATTATAGTACAATCGTGACCTGCTTTGTACTGCTTCTTTATAGGGAATTAAGATTCTAAAATATATAGTCATCCCTATAATGAGTGAGTGAGCGAGACCTGCGATCGAGTTCTGGGTTCGATTTCCATTCGGGGGAACGATTATATATAATACTAGATTTTGCTCGCAGTTTTGTCCGGATAACTGATAATATATATCAAGGCATTTTTCTCCCCGACACCGCGCTTCTCCTCTATTACGCAGGCAGGCGCCCAATTCAATCATATGGTTATAATTTTCAAACTATTCAGCCAAATTACTTAGTTTAAAAGACATAGTTAATCTATATTAAATACTTAAAGGTTATATAAATATTTTAAAATGTGCTGTGCTTTGTAAGAAAGTATCCAATTTGATTAAATTTTATAGTTCACAGTTTACTTAGAAACTATTTAATACAAAGCGGGGACAAAGAAAAAAACCTTAACACTATTTTCTATTTTCTCTTAAACATTATCGTCCACATTTCTAGAGATCGTAAATCTACGTCATGTTTATATAACTCCAATGAAATTTTAGCTTACTTTTTGTTCACGCTTTTATCCCGCATAGTAGGATAGGCAGAAAGTACCTAGTGTCAAGACATTTCGTACTTCGCTTTCCACCGAATTCGAGACATTGCGTGTTGGGTGGTGGAACTCAACGCCGCTCTTTGTCTTTACCAGAGCGAGGAAGTGAAAATAATTTAAATATAATCACTCCCCGAGTAGGGATCGAACCCACAACCGGTCGCGTTTACAGTCAGAGGCTGTCTAGGCGCCACGACCGGCCTTAGCTTACTTAATTGATATATATTGTTATATTATGATCAAATTACAAAAAAGTTTATATTTCATAAATTAGCTTTTATAATAATAGTAAGACAAGACAAAACAGTGAGCGAGTGCCTTCCCGCCTCACCACTTTACACATTTTATTTAATATTATTATTTTAAAACGATAATAATATAATATATATATATATATATATACAAATATATATATATATATATATATATATATATATATATATATATATATATATATATATTGATCATAGAGTGATGTTATATAGCCTATAGCCTTTCTCAATAAATGGACTATTCAAAACAGACAGAATTTTTTAATTCCAATCAGTATATCATGAGAGAAGCGCGTTCAAACAAACAAACATACTCTTCTGCTTCATATTGTTAAGAATAGATTATAAGATCTTTAATTTTCGCGATTTACATATTTTAAATGAAATAATTTTAAGCGAATTAATCAGGTAGACCCCTGTGACCACGGGCAATTAGTTTTCGAAACGTGAGGTTTCCAAAAGCATATTTTTGAATATCAAAATATATTAAATTGCAATTAACCTCCTAAAAATTCATTAAAATGTATATATAATATATATTTTAATGCTGTCCTAGTCCTCTAGTAAGACAACAACGCGGTGTTGAGTTCCCCAATAAACATGCAATGTTTCGATTTCGGGGTAATATGTGTTTATTTTTATTGAAATTATATAATATATGCAACACTAACAACGTTCAGGTTATATTAATTGAGACTTACTCATTTTAGGTTGAAAATCAAAGATTATTTTTAAATTAATAATTTCACACATCACTCACACGTGACCACGTGATTTAATATGTCCACGTTACTTTATAAGGTCATGTTACGTTTTATATATCCACATTACTACGTTTTCAATTACTAGTATATTAGTAGTAACATAGTAACAAACGATAGTCTAAATTAAAACAATCCAGACCTGGATACCTCAATAATTTTAAACCAATAATTTGATTATATCTTACATGGATAGTGTTTTTTTGCGTTATCTGATAAATCTAAGCGTAGAGAAAAGTAATTTTGATTTTTCTATATTGGTAAATATTTTGTAATGTATATGTTTAAGAATAGAAAATATTATAAATAAGGAAATATTTGATATTATTGTTTGCATGAACAATTTTAGTAACACTTGGCAATTGTTAAAAGTATCATAATTAGTATGGCAAGCGCGACCCTGGATTCCAGTACTCAATTTGAAATTATCTCTTAGAGGTCACAGGATCAGTAACAGTTCTCTTTGCTCATTCTTCTACGTGCAAAAGAAATTTGGAATTAAAAAAGAAAACAGTCCAATACAGATAATAAATAGACCTTAACAGATTCAATATACAGAAAATCGTAAAAACCTGGCAGTGTCGGCAATTGTTAAGTAAACAAATATTTTATTTTCCCCAAATAATAAAATTCAGTGAGGATCTGGAGAAAATTGTGTTTCTTACCTTTAGTCCAACTGATTGAAATAAGGTAAAGTGAAACAATAGAACAGAAGCAAGTTAATAGAAGGGCCATACTAAATATGGAAGTTTTGCTACAGCTGGCCACTGCCCAACGTGAAGGGAATTTAAACTTTATTTATATAGTAATAAAGCAGAAAATAGATATAAGTAAATGTATTGCAAAGTGATATTCGTTGTATTATAGAACCTAAGTCGCCCGACATTGTTGATAAGGGTCGCTGTTCCTAAGGCAACACAGCCTATCGCTCTGTAGTTCTGTCAAGTTTGGTCCAAGTAATACGATTTATGTATGTCTTTGCAAGAATAGAATTCAAATGAATTCTTTTTTTCCATTAAATAGGTAATTGTTGAGATGTTTTTTATATGTATTGCTATTAAAAGGTGTTTTTTCTGCATTGCATAATCAGAATACAATGTTAAAATACTCCGTTTTCTATTCTCGCCCCGAAATCGAGACAACATGTTGAGTGACGAACTCAACACTGTAGTTTTGATTTCTTTGAAACTCGTAACCGTCGTTTTGAAAATTTGAATAAAAAATACGATTTAATAACATTTCTTTGATATATTCAAAATATTAAATATGTATATGTACACTTTGTTGATGAAAAACCTAGAGGTCGTGTCGCAGTAGCACTGCGTCTGACTGTAAAGGAAAAACGTGTGTGGGTTGGATTCCCACTCAGGGGAACGATTATATTTAAATTATTTTTATTTCCTTGTTCTAGTTAGGTTAGATTTGTTTAAAGCACAGTATTTCAAATTCGGTGGAAAATAGAGTACGAAGTGTCTTAACACTACACACTTCCTGTCCATCCTGCTATGCGAGATAAAAGCGGGGACAAAGAAAAAAAGAAAACCTTAACACTATTTTCTATTTTCTCTTAAACATTATCGTCCACATATCTAGAAATCATAAATCTCATGACTTGTACCATCACATTAGTCGTCGGTAACAAATTGAGTTTACAACATCGGATTAGGAACCAAATTAGATCATATTTCGCAAGTCAGTTAACGTTACTATCAGTAGCCAGTATCTCTGCCATTGTTTTCGATACCGTAACTATAAGAGTTTTATGTCCGGTATTGAAAATTGTATTATATAAAACTTGATTTTTGTTTATTTTTGATTTCATACTTATATTTTCTAGACAATAAATGTTTTTTCTCTATCCTTCAGGTTTTTAGACTATCTGTGATTTTTAATATTTAAAAGCCTAAGTGAATAAGATTTAAAAAAAAAGCAATCTTTGGTTAATTTTTTAATGTATATATTTTCTACAGAGAAATTGAAAATTTCACCACGACGGTAACTAGAAGTAGCTTCATTGGTTAGAGCATTTCTCTATTTTAAATTTAATTATTATTTTTTAGCTAGATTTTTGTCTAGAAAAACTCATCTCAAAACCAAGAGTGGCGTTAAATTCCGCCTCTATACATACAATATCTTGATTCCAAAGGCAATGTGTAAAACGGAGATAAGTTTAGATAAAAATTAACACATTCAAATATACTTTTGGTTAACGTTATTTCATCCTGGAAATGATTTCTCTCAGTTCAAATTACTATATTTGCAGTCGATATTAAATTTTCATAACGTATCTTACTCGATATTAATGAAGTCATATTAAGCAAACTTATAGCAAAATTGATTAAAATATGATCTATGGAAACTATTGGAAAGCGTCTGATAATAAAATAATTTTTGATTCGATTCCCATTGGGTGAAACTCCTATATTATTGTAGAGTGATCTTTGCATTGTAGTGTACCATAAATTATCATGTTTTTTAAATAAGCGAAAAAAATCAGACAAGCGTTATGAAAAAACATTATAAATAATCTAAAGAAATCTTTTAAAATCTAAAGAAATCTTTTAAAATATATATTTAACTTTGACACCCATTCAACACCCTGTTGTCGTAGTTAAGTAAAAAGTAGTATGTAATTTTAAAATACCAGTACAATAATAAAAAAACCTAAACATATAAGTATGTAGAGATATGAATCTACAACGATTGCCTTAGAACAAATTATTTAAACTAAATGTTCCGTTTACGCGTTGATATCGTGTTGCCTTAGCAACGTGTACGTTACTTCATATACTGTCACATTATAAAGGTGTATATCAAACACATGGTGGTGTGTGTTATATTTATTTTATTAAATCAATATGTTTTTATGCATTATTTAAATAAAATTAAGCATTTTGAACTCCTTCTCTATATGAAGTATAACTGTGCCAAATTTCATAGCCCTCAGTTCGCATTTTTTTCTAAAAAGTGTGTACAATAATTTTGCTTTACGTATTAATATATATTACCATACGAATAAAATCTACATAATTAATAGTTCCCAGTCTTAGGCGAATTCGTTAACTCTTTAGTTTAATTAAACTGTTAATCCTGTTCATCATATATGCATGGAATCCGCTTGTTTATATACAAGGGTAATACTAATCAACCCTCAGCGCCTCTTAATAAATATTTCATAGAAGAATAAAATTATAATAACTATATATAAATATATTCTACTTATATATGTAATAAAACGATAATTGGTATAGATGTGATGTTTTGTAGTACACATCGAATGGTTTCTGTAGTTTTTTTCCTTTACATTGCTTTAGTCCCGCCTCTACTTTAATATTTTAAAATCATACTGAGTTGGGTTTAATTTTCTTAATAATCCACATAATAAGGATATTGATTGAGTTTTTTTTGAGGCCGTTCGTGGCGCAGTGGGACAGCGTCTGACTGTAACGCGATCAGTTGTGGATTCGATCCTACTCGGGGGAGTGATTATATTTAAATTATTTTTACTTCTTCGCTCTGGTAAGACAAAGTGCGGCGTTGAGTTCCACCACTCTACACGCAATGTCTCGAATTCGGTGGAAAGTGAAGTACAGAGTGTCTTGACACTAGGTACTTGCTGTCTACCCTGCTACGCGGGATAAACGCGTGAAACTAAAAAAACCAAATATTGAATTTTTCTGTTTGACAATACTTTCTTTTATATAATAAAATCTCTTCTTAGCAATATAGCATTGATTTTTTTTCTTTTTGCATTAAAATTTTTGCAATAAAATTTTTCTTTTTGCTTTAATATTTATATCTTCACCAATAATAAGTATGACGCTGTAAAGTTAATACTTATTTGAATAAAAAAAAATTCTATAACTATTTTAAATATTTTCTTTATTAAATATCCTCTTGATAACAATTCCTAAAACTTACATTTTTATAATAAGACAATAAGATCAGAGAAAAGCATTGATTATACCAAATAGATTGGTCTTTTGATAAATATAGAGAAAAATCAACATTATATTGGCCTCATGAGGAAGCTTAAAGTCCCACAATGAGTAGAATAACTGAAGTCACCGAGATAGGTCTCAAATTTTAAAAAGATCAAGAGGGTCAAAATGTTCTTGATTGTCAACCAAGAACTGAAAAGACTAGCGCGGGATGACCCCCACCAAGGTGGACCGATGACCTTGTCAGGACTGCGGGTAACCGTTAGATGCGGAAGGCATGCAGCCGTTCCAACTGGCGTCCTATAGAAGAGGCATATCGTCAGAAATTGACGTCTTCCGGGTAGGGTAGATAGAAAGTACCTAACGTCAAGACACTCTTCGCTTATCACCGCATTCGAGACATTACTTGTTGAGTGGTGGAATTCAACGCCGCACTTTGTCTTACCAGAACGAGGAAGTGAAAATAATTTAAATATATTCACTCCCCCGAGTGGGGATTGAACCCACAACCGATCGCAGACGCTGTCCCACTGAGCCACGACCGGCCTAAGTGTGATGAATAATTCGGTTTAAAGTGTTTCATTTAAAAATAAACTAAGTTCACTTAACAGTGACTTAATAACAGAATGATAGAACCATTTAAACATTTAAAAGAGAAACATAACGGTGTCAATCCACAACGATCGGCGCACAGATCAATAAGACATTGATGTATGGAGGCAATTCCTTTATCCAAATTGCTCGAAACCCTCACGCAGTAACAAGATGCGCTACAATTATTTTTACACGTTAAAAATATTCACATATGAAAGATAATCTTGGGGGTTATATTTATATATTATAAATATTTTTAACAGTTAAATTTAATAGTACTTCTGTCTGTTTGTAATTTTATTACTAATTTTAATTTTTAGTACAAGCACTTTACTCTAAAAAGGTAAAGATTTAAAAATTACAAAACTCGAACCTGCACCTCTTGGTTATGATCCAAGCGTCCTACCTACTAAACCATATGTTCTTACCTAGCTACTTATAAACTTGGAGCTAAAATATAAATAAATAAGATAAAACAATGTAAATAAATACTAAAACCAGTCGGGATATCGATCCCGCGAACATGATATGTACAAAGACTTTTTTCAAATATATGTGTTATAAATACGAATGTATGTAATATAATGTATGAATTATAAATACGAATGTAATCATGTTTGTATGTCTGTCTGTGACATCATCACAGCAAACCGCTGAACCGATTGTGATAAAATTTCATATAGGAAATTTCATTTACTTCCTTAAAGGTCTTGACAGAAATTATTATTTTTGCAATTCTTACATTTTTTCATGATTCTAAAAAAATATACAGGAAATCCTTGCGTGAAATTGCAGGTAATAGATAGTTATTTTTAAATAATTTTACACATTTTTCCTTAAGTGATCATCGAATCTAGATCTAGCATTGTTACAGTCAGATGCTGTCCCACTGTCCCACTGCGCCATTATAGATTCATAGATGGGAATAAATAGCAACACATACATAGAAATATAAAGTAAAGTACAAAGATATTTATATATGAAAGTTGGAAAACAATCGTCCCTTCTAAAAGCTTTCGTGGCGTAAATAGTTTAAGTTACACGGGAATACTTTATATTGTAATAGTTTCTATCGAAAAGTTATAGGAAAAAAGTAAGTGGCAAATTTTTCATAACCAATAAGGGTATTTCAATACTTTCAAATAAAGTGCAATAGTAAAATGTAATTGAAACAAAAGACTTAGTTCACAGCTACCTATATATGAGGCCAGTCATGGTGCTGTGGATTCGACTCCCACTCGGGGAATGATTATAGTTTAATTATTTTCAATTCCTCGCTCTGGTAAAACAAAGTGCAACGTTGAGTTTTGCCATTAAACACACACAGTAGCTTGATTTCGGCGAGAAGCGGAGGTCGGAGTGTCTTGACATTGCGTACTTTCTGTCTAAAAAATAAATCTATATATCTATATATGGCTGTGGAATGAGGCCGCTGTTGCGCACGTGAGTTTCGCATAATTTCGTAATTAGATATTAAATTCTTGTGTCAAAATACTCCGTTTCTACATTAAAAACAAAATATACTTTCATCAAAAAGGTTTTTAACAAGCAATTTCAATTTTTCAATCAAATTAAAATGATAGTATTATCAGTAACGTAGGGAGCTACCACCGGCTCGAAAGGCAGTTTTCTGCTTTATCGTGCATAGCAAGGAGTCAGAGACAAGAAATAAATACACTTTGTTGACTGATTTCTATTCGAAATCAAAATATTATTCAGGTGATGTACTCAATACCACCGTTACCATTACTATAAATACTATTTAATATTTATTTTTATTTCTCCGCTCTAGTAAAACAAACTGCGGCGTCGAGTTCGTCACCAAACACGCAATATTTGAACTTCGAAAGAAAAGAACAAAACGGAGTGTCTTGAGAGTAAAGCGTGAAGCTAATTATTAGTCCACCCAGATCAAACAGCATTTACTGTGAAAATCTGTTGCACTGCACGTAAAACAGCCAAAATAAATATTTTTTTTATAAGACAGGCAAGGTAAACGAGCGTGCGGGTCACGTGATGGTAAATGAACGCCGCCCACGGCGCCGTGTAACACCAGAGGAGCTACAGGAGCTTTGCCGACCTGGATACACTGCCGCAGGTATGTCATTTCACAGCTGTGTGGCCCACTCAGTTCCTTTAACCCCACGAAGAGACATTCTCAAGGGATGCCTCGACGTAAGACATAAGTTTTTTTCGGCACTTGTCGACGTTCGTGAAAGACCTGCACGGCCGGTGTAGACGGCGTCCACCGTGCTGTCGTCTGCATAACAATGAATGCTAGGATCCTCTAACAAAGCATTGATATGCAGAAGAAACAGTGTTAGGGACAGCACATAGCCCTGGGGGATGCCAGCGTTCAGTGGCATTAATTGAGAGCAAAAACCGTCTATAGCGACATTTACGCTACGCCCAGTGAGGAAGCTGGCGACCCACTTGCATAATGATTCGGGATGCCCATACGATGGAAGTTTGGTAAGGAGCGCCCTGTGCCACACACGATCGAAGGCCTTCGCCATGTCCAGACTGACATTTAGCCAGGCCCTCTCCCTTGCTTTCAATAGCAGCACTCCAGCGGTGAGTTAGGTACACTAAAAGCTATATATATATATATATATATATATATATATATATATATATATATATATATATATATATTCAGACATAATCCTTAAAACTCATAAAATATTCATACCAATTATAACTAACATTCAGTCTGTTCACATGAGGCCGTTCGCTTTTTTAGACGTGTGCAGTGTATTTCAATTTCCTAATTAAGTCCCTTAGGCTTTTGCCGACTCTTGTAGGCACTAATTAGGAGCGCTTTGGCGTTTTACTCGTCCTTTGTTTAAGGAATGGCACTTTGTTCGTCAAAGCAATGATTGTTGTTTGGTTCTTCGATACTGTGGATTTTTTGTTGATTATTAATATTTATCTACATAATTATTAATATTGGAATCAAAAATATTGTACCCTTTTTATAGAAAATAATGCGAATGGAGGAGTATGAAACTTATATATAAAGCACAGTTATATGTAGATTATACAAAAGAGTGAATTTATTTTAATTTCACAAATAATGCATAAAAATACATTCACTGAATAACATATAATAACACAAACTTCCATATGTTTGACGCAGACGTGGCTAAAGCAACAAATTGTTAATTTTTAATCTTTAGGTTAACAAAAAAATAAATTGTAAGAAGCAGATAAAAAATTTGACCTAACTGGATGTGAAACGCATGACTTAGCGGTCAGAGCGTTCGGACGGTTTCAAAGAGGTGCGGGGTTCGAATGCCTACTTTCTATTCTTTACGTTTTTATTATTATTATTTTTTAGCTTCACGCTTTATTCTTTGCGGGGTTGTCAGAAATAACAGAGCGGCAAACACTAGGGTCCCAGCATACCTATTTCGTCTCGTCCACAGTCATTATCCTCTTTCTACATGCCCTTCAGGGGGTCCTCATGCTTTTTACGTAACCTTCCTCCAGTATATTCAATACTTTGTTTTCGAATGTCAACCGAGGTCTCCCGAACCTCTCGTGCCACTCACCTTTTCTTCATAAATCTTACTTACCAATATTTTATCATTATCTGAACGTGACAAACCACCTGAGCACGTTCTTTTTCATTCTTCTTACACATTCGCCTTACACTTGCCATTCTGCGTATCTCCTCGCTGGATATACTGTCAGCTAAACTGACTTCGCATATCCGAAGAAGAGATCGCATCTTTACTGCATTCATCTTTCTTTCATTCTTCTTTTGAAACTTAGCGTTTTTAATTATTACTTTCATGCTACTATACTATATACCTACCCATTAGGGTAGGTATATAGTATAGTAGTATGTTTGTTCATTAAGAATCATTTTAAGGTTCATTAAGAATCATTTCAGCTTAAATATATTTCGTACTAATATTAAAAATTGTTATTTACTATTTTTAAATTCCACACTTAGGATTAGAAAACATTTTAGAAAAAACGTATAAAAATTGTTTTTTTTTATAATATGAGTTCATATTATTAATCTTAGAATAAATCCTAGAATAACACATTAAATTAGTTTTTTTTTATTTTTTATTTTTTTAGCGTAACGTTTTTGTGCTGCGTAGCAGAATAGACAGACAGTATCGGCGAATTTCTAGATATTGCGTGTTGAGGTGCGCCGCCCTTTGTCTTACCAAAGCGAGGATATGAAAATAATTTAAATATAATAATTCCGGTGGGGATCGCTTCTACAAGCCATCTCGTTGTTCAAGCTATTCTAGTGCGCCACAATCTACTAAAAACAACGAATAATATGTCAAAAAAAGGGTAAGAATAGACTTTCATTATATCAAAGTACATACCTTTAAATTTATATTGATTGTATTTACATTGGCCCTATTTCCTTCTGTTTGCTAGAAACTCTTAACAAAGTTCATTAACGCTCAACTAAAATTCTGCGGCCTAGCTGCCCACTGCCAAACAAACATTTATCATGCTAATATTCTTGGTAACCCTACATTTTGTCTTAAACTTTAACCTAGTTTAACAATTCTACTTTAAATAATAAATTTTATTAAAATTTTGCTTGAATTAATGGATAAATTGGAGTGGAAATACAATCTGGGGTGTACATCACTTAATCCTCAACGAAATGACTTAACTCTGCCTACCTTACTTTGCTGGAAAAAACGTAAATAAGTGATTAAAATATTTCATTATCAACTTCTTCTATATCAGCAAGTGTTAATATACCGCAAAAGTCACAAAAAAATCGGCCCAAGCGTAAAAAAAGGCATCCTACGACATTTCACTGATGTAAATAGATCTACAGATAAGCCCGATATATGGCAGCAATTTCCTTAGTAGAAGGGTGTACGGAAAAAGGCGTAGTCCTATTTATGTGAACTACAAATATTCAGTAACGAAGTAACGACGATTTAAGAGTATGATCTGAAGGAATTTAGGTTGTAAGTAATTCTACTTGTTTTTTGGTGCTTAAAGTAATCCTCAATAAAGCCTTTTTGAAGCGTAAATAAACTTCTTTGAAAAAACGTATAAAAATTTTGAACGCAGCAGGATTCGAACCCGCACCTCTTGGATACCGTCCAAGCGCTCTGACCACTAAGCCATGCGTTCTACTACCAGCTGCGTCGAAATTCTTATACGTTGTTTTTGTTACAACTTATTTATGTTGTTAGCATCTCTGTAGAGAGATTTTTACAAATTTCTACTACTTAAAGATTATTAAGAAATAATCGTTTAACGTTTTTTTTAAAAAACTTACTATTGTATAGGAAAACATAAAATTTGTACCATAGTATTATTATACTTATTTTTATATTCATTTTGTGTTTCATTAGTTAGATTTGAAAAAAAAATTGAAAGGTATTAATTAAATTAATTCAGCCATTAATTTTTAACAGAAATTATGTTAAAATTATTTTAAAACATTGTACGATTTTAAATATTAATGGAATACTAATTGATATATCTGAGTATGAAAATAAATTAAAAAGAATTAACTAATTAATATTAAATTATTTTATTCCTTTTAATCGCATATAGGTAGATTCTGGTACTATTGACTACTGTAAGGTTTTCATAAAATACATTTTTGAAGATCTGATGTTTAGATTACACTTAACAGTAGACCGTGGTCACTGGTAGACGCAGGTGGCATTTGCCTGCTGGTTTGAAATGTGTAAATATTGCAAAAATTTAAGATCTTATTGAAGAAAAGCTTTTATTTTTGCATTTTAATTTATTATTTAGATTACTAACTTCAAATTATTTGCTTAGAATTAATATCAGTTGTTAGTATGTACATATTTTTGTTTTTTGTTTTAATATTTTTATGTTACTTTAATTCTGGAGGCCAGCCATGGTGCAGTGTGACAGTGTTCGACTCCAAACGCGATCGGTTGTAGATTCGAACCCCACTCGGGGGAGTGATTATATTTATAATTATTTCCACTTCCTCGCTCTGGTAAGACAAAGTGCGTCGTTGAGTTTCACCACTCAACAAGCAATGTCGCGAATTCAGTAGAAAGTGGAGTGCGGAGTGTCTTGACACTAGGTACTTTCTCTCTACCATGCTATGCGGGATAAAAAGCGTGAAGCTAAATAAAAAATAAATAATAATTTTGGAAATTAATTTTCACAATTAGCAGTAGATTTTAAATTGTTTTTTTTTGTGTAATTAGATATAGTAAATACTCAAATTGCATAAGAAGCGTACTAACTAAAGGTACGTAATATTATTTAATTATTACACCGTTACCGTTGCTTCTCAGTCAATCAAGTAGTTTTAGTTGTGCGTCGTCTAACATTCACACAGTAGCACAAAAGTTATTTTTATTATATACAGATTATGGCGCCCTTGCGGTCGTCGGCTTCCTCTCAAGCAGACACGTCAGTGCTTGCTAATACTTCGCAGGGCTAGAGTACCCTCTTCCCTCCCCCTCCCGGTGTCGCTGTAAAGACCTTTAAGGTCAACAGCATGTAATCCAATGACAGAAAAAAAAAATGCAGATTATCAACATTGTAGATATGTATGTATGTATATATAGTGATAAAAGTGCAATGTACAGACAAAATGATGTTAATATACAAAATATTGAATATTCATATTGATAATGCTATGTAAATTTTATTGACTTTAGACGATTTGGGTATTGCCATTTACACGAATCCAATGCACAAATGAAAAGCAAACAAAACTGTAGGAACATGCATTTAGATAATTATCATAATTGAATTCCAATCTTATGAAGCTAATATTGTATTAATTTTGCTTCCCAAATGGAAATTGCTAATTAAAATGTTAATAGTGGTCAAACACTGAGATTGTGTGATTTTAATGAAGTGAATTTAAAAGGATATGGTATTATGTTTATATTTGAAATATTATTATTTTTTTAGCTTCACGCTTTTATCCCGCATAGCAGGGTAGAAAGTACCTAGTGTCAAGACACTCCGTACTTCGCTTTCCACCGAATTCGAGACATTGCGTGATGAGTGATGGAATTCAACGCCGCATTTTGTCTCGCCAGAGCGAGGAAGTGAAAATAATTTAAATATAATCACTTCCCCGAGTGGAGATCGAACCCACAACCGAACGCGTTTACAGTCAGACGCTGTCCTACTGCGCCACTACCGGCCTCAATATTATTTTTAATTATTTCTTTTAAAAATATTATATTTATTAGTAGTAATCGTGGTGTACTGAGCCAATGTCGTAAGTTCGATTTCCATTCGAGAAAATTATATATTTAAAAAAAATTTTTCACTGCTCTGGTTAGTATTGAGTTTACAGTTTAGCATGCAATGTATCGATTTAGCGTGGAAAGTAATCAACAGAGTGTCTTTACTAGGTTGCTTCTGAGTACTTTGCTATGCAGGATAAAGCATAAAGCTAACCTAACCTAACTAAAAACATTAAATTGAAATTAATAATAACAATCAATTATTATAGTAATAAAGGCAATGAATGTTATATAGGGTCCTATCGTGGCGCAGTGGAACAGTGGAACAGTGGAACGTCTGACTGTAAATGGAGGATATGGACTCAACTTCGACTCAGGAGAGTTATTATATTTAAATTATTTTTACTTCCTCACTTTGGTAATACAAAGTGCGGGGTTGAGTTCCATCACTCAACACGCAATGTCTCGAATTCGGTTAAAAGGGAAGTACGGAGTGTCTTGACGCTAGGTACTCTCTGTCTACCCTGCTATACGGGATAAAAGCGTGAAGCTAAAAAAACCGGGTAGCATCAACCGGAATTTCTTGCTTATATTAATAAAAGAAAGTATATTTAAAATGAATTTGCTTTAACAAAACAATTTTCAAATAGCATATCCACACACCTGAACGATTCATCCATCCAAATTCAGTTTTATCTTGCAAAGCATGACATCCCAACCAAGCAAAAACCTATTTGCAATTCAGCATGTTATTTTATAACCGCAAACCACTGTATCGGTTTGAAATAACCCAAAATTTGCTTACTGTTTAAACGTTTTCGAATCCATTTGCGCTTTCCTCTTTGTTTTCATTCGCTCTCATATATATTTTCAGGTGGAATTTACAAAATTTTTGTTTAGTAATAGAATTTTAGATATTTTTTTATATATATTTTCAGAGCGTTGTTATGTATTTTTTTTAGTTTCACGTATTGCAGAGTTAAGTTGCGAAGCTTAAAGACGTACTTTGTCTTACCAGAGTGAAGAGATTAAAATAATTTAAATATATTTATTTCTCCTATTAGGAATTGAACCCACAACCAATCGTGTTCACAGTGAGGCCTCAATATCATTATAATCCTGAAATATAATGTAAGACAAAAATAATAATCTGTTGTTATAAAAAAAAACTCCTTTATAAGAAATAAACCGCAAACGATTTTTTCACTTTTTTTTGTATTCAAAACTTTATCCTATCTCAAAGCCAAGTTAAATATTACTGCATTTTATCAATGAGACATTAGGTCTTTGAAAGCACTATATATAGTATATTAAAAAATCTTTACTAATAGCCCTATAGGATGTAAAGATAAACAGTATTATAAAAAGCGAAAAAAACTCCAAAAAAATTTTATTTTTGCCTCACACGTTATCCCGAAGAGCTGACTACCTTAGTTAGAGAGAACTTAGTGTCTAGACACTCGTTCGCAACATACTGTCCAAAATTAAGACTTAAATCGAGAAAACTATACGAAAAATCAATTCATTTATAAAACTCATTAAAACCTGTTGGACAAACTAATGACTTTTTGATTAACGTTTGCATTTTTATAGTTTCAAAGCTATACCGTATACCAAATAACAAACCACAAAGGGCCATTAGCACCTTTAAATTGATAGTCTGAAAAAACCTAATTAGACTGCAAGCTATCCACACCTGTTCTCAATGACAATGAAATATGAATGATGGTTGATTTGTGACTAATAAATATAGGCAAATTAACTTATAAAAAAACTTATAAAAAATTGAATGTAGCTGGATTCAAACCCGCGCCTCTTGGAAACCGTCTAAACGCTTTGTCTGTAAAGACATGCGTGTTAAAAAAAATTATACGTTTTTTCAAAATTGTTTTCTAATCCTAAGTCAGGAATAACGTTTTAGAAATAGCAAAATATTAAAATAAATAGCCATTCTCTTTTGCCAAACGATTATTTCATAGATATAACCTTTGGGTAGCAGAAATTGGTAAACATATCCCTATAGCCATGCTAACAATATAAATAAGTTGTAAATTTGAACGCAGCCGGATGTTGTTTTTCCTTATAAACTATACTGTTTTTCTGTATAATCTATAACTATACTGTGGAATATTTCATACTCATAACATAAGTTTAAAAAAAAGAATACAATTTTTGGGATCGGTCGTGGCGCAGTGGGACAGCGTCTGACTGTAAACGCGATCGGTTGTGGGCTAGATCCCCACCAGACAAAGGGCGGCGTTGAGTTTCTCCACTCAACACGCATGTCTCGAATTCGGTGGAAAGCGAAGTACGTAGTGTCTTGACACTAGGTACTTTCTGTCTACCCTTATATGCGGGATAAAAAGCGTGATACAATTTAATTGCCTTCACGTATTATCTTATATATTAGAACTATTTTGATAAAATAAGTGTAAATATATTTATAATAATATAATGCGAGTTAAGTATATGTTTATAACCCATTAAAGATCAAACTGAGGACATCCGTTCTAAATTTCTATTGCAAAGATGTGCATAAAGTACTTTTATGACCAGTCAGATAGCCGCAACATCCTGAAGGGTTCATAACAAACATCTTAGCAATTCTAGTACAAAGCATACAATGAACACTTTATATTAGAAGTTTGCTCAAAGAGAAGTATATATATATATATATATATATATATATATATATATATATATATATATATATATATATATATATATATATATATATAAAAGCTTTCAAAAGCTTTTTAACCAAATGCATTTTATAAATACAGGGTACATATAATAATAAATTTAACATAATAATAATATAAAATAATATTTTTTTAAGAATTTTGGTCTGTCTGTTTGTTCTCGCTAATCTCTGAACCGGCTAGGCCAATAATGGTGTAGTAAGAAGTACCTTATGTTTACTTTTATTTTAAAATTATATAATATAAATCTAAAAATACTAAATTCCACGTAGGCTAAGTCACAATTTGTAAATAAATATTTAACTACAATTTGAACATGCTTAAATGGTTATTTTTTTAGCTTCACGCTTTTATCCCGCGTAGGAGAATAGACAGAAAGTACCTAGTGTCAAGACACTCTGTACTTCGCTTTCTACCGAATTCGAGACATTACATGTCGAGTGGTGGAACTCAACCACGCACTTAGTCTTTACCAGAGCGAGAAAGTGAAAATAATTTAAATACAATCACCCCCCCTGAGTGGGGATCGAACCCACAATGAATTGCGTCTACAGTCAGACGCTGTCCCGCTGCGTCAATACCGGCCTCATTTTAGACATGTATCTAAATGTATGAATTTGACTTAAATTTCATACGTTTAATATTTACTATATTTGTATTTATTTTTAACAGAATTTAAAAACAGGAATGAAATCATGGAGCGTCTGACTATAAACTCGATAGGATCTCTCTCTAATGTCAAGTTAACGGAATAGAGTTCATATTTGGGCGCAGTATTTTGGTATAAAGTTCTGTACGATTATGCTGGAAATAAACATGAAGCTGCTCTTTTTATTAAATAGATGTAGAGACTTGTTCTGCCATAAGTACGTATTTTTTCTAAATGATCAAAAATTAAGAAAGTAGTCATTTAAGTTAATATTATTTGCATTAAAATAAAGGAAATGAATATAAAAAAGGCAGAACCGGAAATATTTTTTGATTTACTAATACATCATTCAGTTATATTTGCATTATAAACATAAGTAAGTATACATAACTACAAATTGTAAAATTTCGTTTGGCTAAGTTTCTCGTCAAAGGGCCCATTTCAGCCGTAACTATTCATAAGGCTATACTTGATAGATTTAGGTATCCCGTTTCTGAAGCTGTAAACTTGTGAGACATAAATTGGCATACTTGGGTAATAAAATCAAGAACTATATCCAAGTTTGGGGGAACTTTTCTGAAGAATCAATGTATATGAAACTAGGCACGACTTGATTATAACACAAATATCCACCAAGCTCTCCCTACGGAGAGTTCGGGAACTTCAGCTTCGCCCAATCTTCCATTGACATTCGTCCAAATAAAATTACAAGTTGGTAATTCTTACAAAACGTCAATCAAGCCGTATTCAGAGTTCGTAACTTCTGAGTCGACAAAGAACGTGTCAGATTTGACGAGGGCAAAAGAAATCGGGTCCTTCGTATGTGCTTACACTCGCGAATGGCAAATGAGTCGCTTCTTTTGGTATATTCTTTCTGTTTTTAATGTATATTGTTGTGTTTCAAAGTTGTTTTCGCTATTATGGCGTTGTTGGGGAGTTGAGTGTTGTATGAGAGTGACGGTTGTGGCAGGATTCCAATACAGGCTAATGAATATTTTTTTTTAAATATTTTTCAGTATACAAATAAGTTATTGCCGGTTTAAGCGTATCTACAAATATATATGAAAAATTTATGTCCGTTTTCCGCCAAATTCCAAACATTGTATGTTAAATGTCGAAACTTAACGCTGCACTTTGTCTTACCAGAGCGAGAAAATGAAAACAGTATAAATATACTCCCCCGAGTGGGAATCAATTCCCCAACTGATCGCGTGTACAGTCAGACGCTGTCCCACTGCGCCACGACCGCCCTCTATTATAACATGCTATAGTTTATAATAACGAATCTAAAACAGGTGGTTCCTTGCATTTTGCTTGTTAGCTCCTTAAACATCAATAAACAGTGTGTGAAACTCAAACAGATCGATTTTGAGTCGATGCATATAAATAATATCATACGCTGGTAATAATAAACCAAGCAAATAAATTTTAGCGTAGTGGGAACGTATCACATATAATTTAATAAGTATGGGTTCAAATTTTAGATAACGACATTTTTTCTTTTTTTTAGCTTCATGCTTTTATCCCGCTTAGCAGGGTAGACAGAGAGTACCTAGTGTTCAAGACACTCCGTACTTCGCTTTCCACCGAATTCGAGACATTGCGTGTTGAGTGCTGAAACACAACGCCGCACTTTGTCTTAGCAGAACGAGGAAGTGAGAGTAATTTTAAATATAATCACTCCCCTGAGTGCGGATCGAACCCACAATCAATCGCGTTTACAGTGAGACGCTGTTCTACTGCGCCATGACCGACCTAAACTCAGCTGGTTTTTTAACTTCACGTATTTATCCCTTATTGCAGGATAGCAGTCTACCTAACCTTAGTACCTAAGTACCTAAATACCTACGTACCTCAGTACCTACGTACCTAAGTACCTAAGTACCTAAGTACCTAAGAAACTACGTACCTACGTACCCAGTGTACACGCCGTACTCGGGTTTCCGTTGAATTCCAGACATTGAGTGGAAATCAACGCCACGCTTTGTTTTACCAGAGCGAGCGTTTCTTTACTTTTTATTCTAATATAAATATATAATAAGCATAATGGTGTCATAATCAGATTAGACAAAGTTTGGTTTTGTATCTATCACTCCGTGAATATATTGGCGTTCGACGTATAAAATGCGTAAAACCTACCTTTTTATTTGGCGGAGCTCAACGCTGTACTTTGTAAGGCCAGAATGCGGAAAAAAAATGTATATATTTTTATATTATATAATATTTTTTTCTCTTGTCCCAGTCACTTCAACATTAAGTTTATTTTAAAAGCAAGAAAATGAAATCTCGAATGCCCGATGCCGTTTATTTCCTAAATGTTACACTTTTATTACATCGAGGACAATGCTTTATTGCTTTTATCTGTATTTCTGAGCAGAAACGAGTGGACTAAATCATAACGTCATATCAATTTATTTTCTCTAAATAGGTTATTATACTAAACAAGCTTTATAAATGTAACATTTTTAAATTTTTAATCTTTACTTTTCCGCTTTTCATCCGAATTCAAGACATTGGGTGTTAGGTGGCGAAACTCAACGCCGCGTCATATGTTACCAAAAACGCAGAATAAAAGCAATTTAGATAAAATCCTTCTACTGTACAATTAATTTTCGTATACAGTCAAGCGCTCACTAACTGCACAATGGCTTTATATGTATGAGATGTAGCGTATTATTAATAAGAAAAAAAAACAGTGACTTATTTTTCTGCTATTCATTTTACAAGATCCTGTACAGATTATGAAACCGCTTAATAAATTTATTTCAAACACATTATTTAATATATATTCCAAGCGTACGTATCCGAAGCGTATAGCTCAATATACATAGATAACAGTATTTCAGACGTGTTACATAAGAACGCAAGTTCTAATTCAGGATTTAAATTTTCAGTACAAAATATTTTTGTCCATGGCTAGAAAGAACGTTTAAATTGTTTCCTACAGTCACCAATTCAAGTTCTGCTAATTTCAAATTTACTATAAGTTTTCTAAAATATACATATATTTTTCATTATTCTTTAATAAAAAATGATAAAATAAATAAGATTTATATTATACTAATATAATATATTAATAATATAATATATTATTAATAATATATTAATTAATAATAATGATACTGAAATAACAGTTATCCCATCTTATTACTTATACTAAAAGCATTGTTGCTACGTAAAATAGATAAAGCTTACTAATTTATCAAAAATATTGACACTAAATTCTTTTTCTGACTAATTTTCTTAAAAGGATTTTAATAAAAGTTTTTTCTCCGTGTACATTTATAGCTATTTATAATTTCTTATTCTTATTCTACTGGGCCTTTATCCCGGACTAGCTAAGATCTGCCTTCCCACTCAGTCCCCTCAACCTTGGGTGGTCTGCAACATCCGTTTCCGTCAATCCATTGATCTCTCATATCCTGCATCACGACATCCAACGAAAGAGCTCCACAGACAGATATAGCAAGGTCTTTTCCTCCGATGTAATTCCCAGCTTATATATACTTTCTACTATTTAGATCTCACGACTTCTAGTAAAGAATCTGAAATCCTGAAATATTTCGATATGGAAATTCCAGTTGCTATCCGATAATACTAAAATTGCCTTCATCGTCTTCACAAATACCGTTTCGCGAACTCCAGATATATATCTTGTAAAAAGGCGGCTTAATGCACTAAAGTTGAAAATGTCATATATTTATATTATATTTTGATATGAGAGGTTTAGTAGCGTATTGTATTTTGTAAGTTTTTCTTATTAGACCACTGTGGTTAAGTGAATAAATGATGGATTATGGGTTCAATTCCTTTTCAGGGGAAATATTATATATAAAAGCAAATTATTGTCATTATATTCCATTCTCGGAGAAGGAAGTTTATGCATTAAAAAGCAAAAAAAATAGTGAACAATAAGACGATACTGAAAGAAACTACCCAACTAATATAATATAGACGTGATCGTCAAATTGCATTTCCTTTATAAAGAGCAACCGTTGAGAATTGTAGAGTTACTTCAGAAGTTAGGTTAGTGCGAAATTTTTAGATGCTTGGCTTCAGAGAGCTTTTTCTGCAAACTTTTGTTTTTGCAGGAAATAAACTTACCAAGACCAATAGAAAACATCTTTAGAAATAGATCTCGGATGACATACTTTAAAAGAATCGACTTTCGTATTTCAGCATTGACTTGATAGAAACAAAGATTTACTGTATCGCTATAAAACACAATATATGTACACGTACTGGGTAGCAAATAATAAACTCGGCTACCAAATCGAGTGGCCTGAGTTATGTGAAAACTTGGCCGATATGCTATGAACATTCCGAGTTACATAGATATAGAGTTTTAGAATAATATTTGCTAATTTACATTTTAAATTATATTTTAACGTTTTTTTATTTTTATTTTTTTTTAATTGTCTCTACATTGTGAACTCTAAACTATGGTGCAAAAGAGATATTTAACGTAGAGTTTAACTGTAGTAAGTTTATTTAAACGTCGAAAAACCTTTCAGACTTTTGATATTATTAAGTTTCTCTATATATTTACGGAAAACGCGACTCTGAGAACGAAATATTTTCAAAAAGCCTAAGATAATATTCACTAAGTCGATCTACCTGCTTATTTCACGTACTCATTAAACCACAGAGTTATTTGAATCTCTTACAAATATTTTTATGAGATAAATTTAAATTATGTTTACATTACAAAATATATTCTAAAACTCTAACATAATTAAGTTTTTTATATATATTTATTAGTATTCTTTAAATAAACTTTTCGGGATAAATTATCGACTCCAGCATGTCCCATCCATTGGCGCTAACATCTGAACGGTACATTTGCTGCCATAAATAATAACTGAGCGACCGGAGGCGCCGCGGATACGGATCCGTACAAAAACGTAACAAACAGATCTCTTAAATAAAGAAAACATGGGCGTATGTTAACATCTGTCGGTAGGCACAGGCTGGCACTGGAAATTACAATGGTTTGATCCGCTATGCGCTTTTGATCATTTTTTTTAATTCATCTGTCTTTATAGATTTTTGAATTTGAATTTGTTTTTATAGATTTTTTTCGGTAAACAAACATTAGAATTATAATTTATATATGTAAGAAGATCCTTACAGACTTCTAGAGGAGTAAGTAATTTGGTACAGTTATAGTTTATGTAAAGGAGTGCAGAATTCCAATATTTAAAATAGATACATTAAATTAAAATACTAAATTTAACGCACATTTTAAGTCATGTATAATCATAATATATATAAATTATTAACATTTTACTGATATTTTTTTTTTATTAATGGTCCTAGGTTTCATCTTGATAGTGTGATATTCAATACTTTACTACTTTTAATGTGCTATTTTTTATTTTACTTGGGATTAGAAAACATTTGTTTATTAAAATGTTTAAAAAAAGCTGTACAAAATATTATTTGTTTTATAATTTTTTTCGACCAATTTAGGTATCCCATTCCCACAAATTTGCCTCGAGTATGTATAAAATATTTAAATTAATATTAAGGGCCAAGGCTCTACCACCTGGTACCCTCTTATGAAAAAAATAAAGTCTCAAATCCACCACACCAGAGATAAAGATGTCATCAGCTCATTCAGCAAGTATTCGGGGCAGTAGGCGAGGCAATTGAGAAACAGATAGCGATAGATTGATATAATTAATTTTTATATTAGCTGATAGACGAACGCCACCTCAGTCTACCTTAGACCACGAACTATTTTCAAGGTGTTTGAAATGTCAGGTTTCCAAAAATGTATTTTAGTATACCAAAATATACGTGATATTTAAAATAGCTTTATTTAAAATAAATGAACATTATTTTACAAAACACTATATATATACTAAATAAATAGTGAACTGAATAGTAAAGAAATTTAAATAAATTCGTATATTAGATTTTACACGTTCGTACATACCTATATACATACATACGTTCGTACCTATATACATACATATGTAACAGCAAAGAACGTTATCGACTAAAACAATTTATGTTAGCCTTTAATAATAATCATACGTGGGAGTTATGATAATATATTGAAAAGTTCCTTCTGTTTATTTGGAAATATTAAATATTATAATAAAGTAGACTATAAAATGGAGTGATTTTTTACTCTTATTTGAGTGTTTTATTTCGTTGATCTGTACTTTAAATTGGCGATTTGTATAAACATGGAACAGTCTTATGCAATCATATGTAAGAAAGTGAAGAGTAACGTATTTTCTAATAATATTATTATTATTATTCAAATGACTTCCTTTAAATTAAATATTAATTATATAGATTAATTGACATCCCCTTAATTATTAAAATTTAAGCCCATTGTTCTAATCAAAGTAATTTGTTTTGAATTTATAAGTACCACAGTGTATAAAGAAAAAAAATTGATTCACTGAAGAGTAAAGGTGAATAAATACTTATAATAAGATTTTTTTAATAAAATCACACCAGGCCAAATAATTAAAAAAAAAAAACATTGAGAGGTTTCCAAGTGGTGCCCGTCAAAATACCAAATTTCTTTAGATAAAGAATTTTTGAAAATATATTTCAGGCTCAGTTTTTTTTATATGCACAGATAATCTTAAGGACAATCATTCTATTTACCGTTTTTACCAGAATTTGATTTTTTTTTATAAATTCACAAAAACCAAGTGGAACACACCTACAGTCGCACAGACATGCATCTGAGAGAAAAATAAATATCCCCAAGATATCCGTTCGTTTGAGACTTTTTCCTTTATATTCGTATTGTTTTATAAACAAAGAGTTCCATGCAAGGTGAACCTGTAGGCTGTTTTCTTGCCAATTACATAATGTCTTAACGCTGTATAAAGCGCGAAGCTGTGAAATATTACTCTTTTCCTTGGAAAATAAAATTGCTTGTAACAATTGTGTTGCTAAATAATCTTGGGATATATCTGCTCAGTGTTTATGTTGTTTATGAGCTGGAATATCTTAAGATTAATTTTAATTGATAAATATCAATATTTCTATACATTTCAGTTCAAAAATAAATTAAATAATGTTTGATTGGTTAGGATACAGGAACATGATAGAACACACATCATAGAACCTTTCCTGCTAAAATGTTGTTTTTTTAGCTTCAGGCTTTTATCCTGCAGAGCAGGGTAGATAGAAAGTATGTAGTGTCAAGACACTCCGTATATAGCTTTCCATCGAATTCGAGACATTTCCTGTTGAGTGGTGAAACTCAACGCCGCACTTTGTCACCACCAGAGCGAGGAAGTAAAAATAAATTAAATAAACTCCCCCGAGTGGGGATCGAACCCACAATCGATCGCATTTACAGTCAGACGCTGTCCCACTGCGCCACGGCCGTTTTTTTACAATTTTTTTTATTTGATTTTTATTTTGAAAATAAATTTCCTCTATTTAAGAGAAAGCACCTTGTTAAGTGTTCCACTAAAGCTTTGCCAGTATTCAGAAATCAACATTTTTGTTTTTATTTTTGTATAATCATTAGTTCACCTTATTCTGAAATTTAATTCATATTTATTTTAGATTTTTTTAGCAACATTTGTATTGATTTATCTCTGTATGTAACAATGTAGAAAAATCATCTCTATTCAAGACGCTTCTTCCCGTCTTACTTGTTTGGAAATTTACACCCATGTTCGTATCCGATGACAATATAATATTTTTATGGCACGAATGTGATACTCTTTTCAGAGCGACCAGGATAACGGGAAAATAATTTGAACGGTGTTCCTTTATATTTTTTTTACTAATTTCTTATTTGCTGTTATTGCTTATTTAAGAATCCGTTCGTGGATGTAAACGCGATCGGTTGTGGGTTCGATCCCCACTCGGGGGAGTGATTATATTTCAAATTATCTTCACTTCCTTGCTCTGTTAAGACAAAGTGCGGCGTTAAGTTCCATCACTCAACACGTAATGTCTCGAATTCGGTGGAAAGTGTAGTACGGAGTGTCTTGGCACTAGGTACTTTCTGTCTACCCTGCTATGCACAATAAAAACTTGAAGCTAAAAAATATTAAAAAAAAAAAACAAAAAATTAACAAATCTTGAGATAATTATATGTATACATTTAGTAGAAAATTCAAAATAAATTAACTGTCATATCACTCTAATTACTTGTAAATTTCTCTTAGTTATTTATATATGCGGCAGTATTGTTATTTTTATGGCATTTCAAACGTACTTCAGTGGCTACGAAGTTTATAATGTAGAAATTACTGTGTGAAAGAGATAAGAAATTATATAATAAGTAGCGTAACTCAACACCGTAATTTATTTACCCAGATTACGGTTCTACTTCATTCGTCATCTGATGTGTCTTTTGTGATTTAATGTGTGTTGAGTGAACTTGACGCTAGGTTGTCTCTAACTACTCAGCTATGGAAAAATGAGTATCGCTTAATATAAAATGCATATGTTAAATTATTAGCTTCAAGCATTATTCCACGTAGCAGGGTAGACAGAAAGTATCTAGTGTGAAGACACTCCGTACTCCGCTTTGCAGCTTATTCGAGACATTACGTGTTAAGTAGTGGAATTGGCTACCAGTCAGAGGAAGTGAAAATAATTTAAGTATAATCACTCCCCCGAGTGGGGATCGAACCTAAAACTGATTGCGTGTACAGTAAGTCCCACTACACCACAACCGGCCTCCAAATTATTGGAACAGTAATTATAGCTCCAAGCGGATTACAACGCCTACTGTATGCTAAAATTGCTATTTGTTCGTATTGGTTTGTTTTGATATTTGTATTTAATTTGCTTATATTAATATTTTATTCATAATATTGTGTTCTTTATATTATATTAAAAATATATTTTTGTCCACTATGTCATATTATTTATTATTGACTTTCATGTGGACGGTAGTGGATACGAATATTTTTATTGTAATGGAATAAGAATATCAAAAAGAAATATTTTCATTTCCGCTCTGTTAAGACGAGACGCGGCGTTAAGCAATGTGTCTATTTCAGGCAGTAAGCAGACAACGGAGTCTTTTGACACTAGGTTGTCTTTGTCTATTCTGCAGAAAATGATAACAATATTATAATATAAATTATAATATTATAACATAAATTAGATATGAAATCTCTTCCTTTATCAACGTAATGTCTTAATACTATTTAAGAAATAATCACTATCAACGCAGTGCTAAGTTTACTCAAGTACAAGTAGTGTACTTGATAAGTAAAGTGATAACCAAACCAACAACCAAAATTGAACCAACCAACAACAACCAAAATTGTTTATTAGAATTATAAAATTCAAGTAAGTATAAAGACATAGGTACGTGGAATTTTATTATATATCTAGTATCATTGTTAGGTTTTCTCGGACTATCCTGCTTGTAGGATAAATAGAATAATTTAGGATTGCTCAGGAACAATGATGTCAATATACATATATGATGTAAATAAATGAATTTATATATAAGTCCAAATATATAAATTTATTTATTTAATACAACTATGTTTCAAATAAAACTGATAAATACAAACGTGACACTTTTAACTTTTAATCTAGTTAAGGATTTTGTTCATATTCCCAATATAATTTTGAAACCGTTCTTAGCTTATTGGGACAGCATTTGACTATAAATGCGATCGGTTGTGGGTTCGATTCCTACTCGGAGGAAGGATTATATTTGAAATTATTTTCATTTTTCTCGCTGTAGTACGACAAAGCGCTACGTAGAGTTCTGCCACTTAACACGCAATGTCTCGATATTAGCGTAATACGAAGTGTCTTGACACTACCTAGTGTCTACCCTATGCGGAACAAAAGCGTAAAGCTGAAAAAAATTACGATACATTACCTTCAACGTTATATAAAGAAAAGAATGACAAAGCATTAAGTTCTCACCGTCTACGACGTTTTTAGTATTAATCTGTTTAATAATATTAAAAATCTTTGAGACCATCGAATGACTGTAATATTTTTATAAATGATATTTAAATTATGTTAATTTACTCATCCGGGTAAGACAGAAATGCGGCGTTGGGTTACGCCGTATTTTTTAAATTTAGTTAGCCAAAACTTTGACACTAGCTATTCTGCCTATGTTGCAGTTTGCAAGAAGGGAAAAGTTAGCAAAATATATTGTAAACGAAAGTACATATTTAATATATCTACACTCCTATAATTGGGAATAAATAAACTCACCCATACAAAGTTAAATTCTATTTCAATTGTAATAGAATATATTTTACAAAACTGTAAAAATCTTGTAATGTTAGCAAATCAAACGATCATAAACGTTTAATGCCGTCTATTTAAGATTTGTTTCCTGCAATAAATACTTTGTAGGTCGTTAAGAAGTGTTTGTTGTATCTATTTTATACTAATCAATGTTACCTAAAGTTTGAATTTTAAATTTTCGAATATTCTAAATGTAGCGTAAATTTTGCTATTCGGAAGTAGTTAGTATAGTAGTTTTAAAGTGGTTTAAAACGTAGGATTTCAAAAATATGTTTTCAAATACCAAAATATATGTGATTAATCTGTTTAGAAGAGTTTAATTTAAAATATCCAAAAATCAAAGACCTATTTCGGTTCTAATAATATTTTCCATGCTCCATTCTGGTAATTCAGAAAGAGAGAGAATTAATTCTTTCGTTCATACTAATGAAAATATTTTTTTTTTTAGCTACAGGCTTTATCCCTTGCGGGATAGTCAGAGAGCACGGAGCGCCAAACGCTACGTTCCCTGCATACCTCTTTCGCCTCGTTCACAATCATTAGCCTCTTCAAACATGTCTTTAGAGAGGTCCTCATGCTTTTTACGTGACCTTCCTCCAGTATCTTCGATACTGTGTTTTCGAAGGTCAACCGAGGTTTTCCCAGACCTCTCGTACCACTCACCTCGACTTCATAAATCTTTCATATAAAAATATTGTTTTTTAATTATTCCCCAAAGTTGGAATCGATCTCGTTATCATTGCATTTGCAATAAGACGCTATTCTTTTGGTCCACTATGGTTTGAAATCTCAAGTTTATTATTCAGGTACATTTGGATGAAGCTATAAAATTGATTGTTACATCAACTCGCCCTAGTTCCTGTCCCTTTGAAATCATTGATTGTATTTTTATTGGGTTTTTTATATGTTTATGTAACGTTGATGTGAAACTCTGACAATACGAGATATATTTTTTTAGAGTTAAATAACAATCACGAAAAAATATATATTATTAAAATAGTATTTAAATTTTTATTCTAAAAATGATTATTCAGAAACCTAAAAAATGTATAAATAACATGTTATATTTTTTTTAGCAGGAGAGACAAAAAGTAACCTCGTGTCTAGACACTCCGTACTTCGCTTCCCACCGAATTAAAGACATTGCGTGTTGAGATGTGGAACTCAACACCACACTCTGTCTTTTACCAGAGCGAGGAAGTGAAAATAATTAAAATATAATCACTCCCCCGAGTGGTGATCAAACTCACAACCGATCGCGTTTACGGTCAGACGCTGTTCCACTGCGCCACGTTCAGCTTCTTCGTTTAAATTGTCTAAATAATAATATCATATTTTAGATAACATTGTGAATTTTGGTATATAAGAAACTGAATCAGTTAACTAATACCATTATAATCAATATAAGAGATTTATATCAGTTAATGAGAAACAATTATAATGTACAGAAATCGTATATTCCGAAATAATTGATACGAACATTTATTACATCTCGAGTAAAACCAAGTGCGGCGTTAAGTTTTGCTTTTAAGTACGCCGTAAGTTTTTAAATCAGGTGGAAAGTGAAAGTGTTTTGACATTACGTTCTCTGCTTATTCTACTTTACGATAGAGTCTCATAAGTCCCTAAAACAGGTTATCGAACTCACAAACATTATAGGTAGAGTTTTACACCACAGTGTCACGATCGTCGATATTAAAAATGAAAAATATTTATTCGTGGCAACCGACAAATTGGTGTGTTTTACTAGAAATCTATACTTGGAAGCTAAGACAAATTTTTACTTGAGCCCAGTTCAAGTAACTAAAATAAAACAAAATTAGTCTAAGGGTTTGTTTACAGTGGGCCTCGCAAAGTTTAACTTTGAATCTAGTAAATTTCTACGAAAGGTCTATCCATGTAGTGGAATGATCGTGCTAATGTATACAACCCTCTAGTTTTTGTACTAGCATATTACAATCATAGTAACAGGTTCGAATTTTCCAAAAGGATCTCTTTATTATGATGTATGAAAAAAAAGTTTTCTTTACTTTTATTTGCAAAATTTGAATATATAAATAAGTGGTGAATACGATCTTTAGGTTACCCAATTTTGATATAGTTTAATTTAAGCGATTTCAACCGAGTTCATATATAAAGATCTATTGACTTGTATGCTCTCCGAGTGAAAGACAGGCAACGCACAATTGAAACTTGTGAGGTGGGGAGGTGGGTTTTTCCTTAAGTATAGGAATGCGCTGACAGATGAATTCCCTATTTTTTTATGAGAACGTAAAAACAGTATTTGATGTTTTACACTGGAAATTGTAAATGGTATACAGAAATAAGAATAACGAGTATACGAAAGACGAAAAAGACACATAATAATATATAATGTGATATATGGTTGGTATTTGGATAATTATATAATGTAGTCAGTATATATATATATATATATATATATATATATATATATATATATATATATATATATATATATATATATATATATATATATATATATATATATATATATATATATATGTGTGTGTGAGATTATCAAAGTGAAGTAGGATATAATTCACCTTGACTTAACATTGCGTTGTGATTAGCGAAATACAATACAATTCAGGAGAGCGAAAAAAAACATTTTAAATATACCTATTAACCCGAGTAGAAATGGAACCAACTTTTAATTTAAAGAATATTTATTTGTTCAATGCCCATATATTAAAAAAGTATACACTTCCAGCATTATACATATAATTTACACTCCACTCTTCTATTTAAAAATATATTACAGTAATACATTAGCGTGTGCTTTATGAACACAGGTTACAACTTAAAATAAGAGTCTCCTTGTATCTAAAACCCGATGTGAATGTTACACATTAATCAAAGTTACGCCTCATATATAACACTTTATATAGATTGCAAACTTCAAACGACTAATTTGAAAAGGAAACTATTTGTTGTTGATATATTTTAATGTAATAATTATGTTAGAAATATTTGCTAACATTCAGATTCTGAAATAATTAATTTCTTTAACTGTTTTTTATTCTAGCTTCACACTTTTATCCCGCATAGTAGGGTAGACAGAAATATCTAGTGTCAAGACACTCTGTACTTCGCTTCCCACCGAATTCAAGACATTGCGTATTGAGCAGTTTTTGTCATAGTGCCATGCAGTATGAAGCGTGAATCTGTTTTTTTTACATTATAAATAGTATCAATTTATCACAAGTTTCATTTAAAACTAGAAAAATCCCATACTAATTAACATTATTCTAAATAAGCCAGTCATTCGTTTACTTAAAACCAACTAAATCTGCCAACCGTACCAGCTATTAAAGAATTCAAATACAGCTAATTTAACGTGACATAAATAAAAGTGGAGGGGCGGCTCCCTAAAGGAAAAAACAAACATCTCATAGAAAGAATACAAACGTATGTTAACATCTGTCTCGGCACGGGCCGTACTGGCGAGTAAAAAAGTGTTATTTACATATTTATTATTTCTATGCATCTCTATTAACTTTAAAAGGAATAAATTAGTAGACTATTTAACTTTGAATTAGAATATAAAGTTTCGAGTGTAAGAAAGAAGTTCGGACATGAAATTTTTTTAACTTTTTTTTTTAATTTTTATCTTATTTTAAGAGCGAATAACACTTTAAAGTGTTTGTTCACCTCATCCACATCAAACAGCAAATCAAACAAACCAAAAACCTTTTTAAAAATTAATCTTTTTTATTTTACAGCTTCACGCTGTCAAGACTCTGTACTTCTTTTTTATAATGTATAGTATTCTATAAATTAAGCCCTTCATTTTATACCTATATTAGGTGGTTTGTGAAAAATTTATCATCCGCCATTTTGTTATGGCGGCCATTTTGATTTAACAACAATATTGATTATACATATTGTATTTCATTATCATCAGGGCTAAAGTCGTAATACAAGTTTCACCTCAATTGGAGATTGGGAAGTAATTCAAATTGCGGTTGGAAAATTTCACACTTACTAACTTACTAACAGATTTTGCTACTCAAATCTAAATACATCTCCGCCCAACTGTCCGGAATGCCTGAAATTCTATACACCAGTGTCGATTGCAGTTAATTATAAATTCGTCTCCCTCGCATTGTGAGTTATTTTTGGCTTACCCCAAAACAAACGAAAATAAACCTTTCACCATTAAAATAAAGCTGAATTTCATTTACATATAATGAAACATTCATTTCTTTTATCTGCACCGATCTTAAATCAAATCAAAATCAGTGCTTTAAGGCGCTTTTGAGAGTATTACTTCCGCCAATATGCCTTGCTTACTTCAGTTCAACTAAAGTTAGAGCAAAATTGTCTTATTATTGTATGAATATTTCAATGAATATTAATTAATAATTTTTAATTTTGTAACGAATTGAGAGATTGTAGGTTTTGTTTTAGTTTTTATCCCGCATAGCCATATCAAGACATTACTGAAGACCGTACTGCGCTTTTGAGGCGAGATGTCTCTTAACTCAATGTCATGCTTTGTCTTACCGGAGAGGAGAAACGGAAATAATATAAATATAATCATTCCATCGAGTGGATATCGAACCCACAAGCGATCGCGTTTTTAGTCAGACGTTACCTATCGCCAACCAGCCTCATCTAATATATTTAAATTTTTATAAATTATAATATAGAAATAATAATTAGAATATTTAAAGTACTTTTGTTTTTCCATTTCTATAATAAGATAATAAAAGCCATCCAATACAAAACCATGATCTTCGGGAAAATCGAGAAGCCAAAAAACAATCACTGAATTCGGTTTACTATTTCAAATATAATATCTATGTGCATAAATATTTGCATTTATTAAGGTTTAATTACAAACTAAAAAAAATACAAATACCAATATAAAAACTCCCATACATAACAAGGAGCCTATAGCTCAGTTGAGAGCTATATAAACGATGATCTGACGTTCGATTAAGCAGAATAAGGGCTGGTACTAAAAAAAGGATGATACAGGCGAAAGATTTGTACTACAGCATGTTTGGTCCCACTTTTTGGTCCTTAAAGGATGATATATGAAAATATATTAGAAAATTACTTACTAATTATATCGGATCGATATTTTATATGTGACCCTTTTTACTTATATAAATATTTAATTTCAATTTTAATAGGATCTTCCACAAAGGTGTTTCTTAATTGTATGGCTAACCCAAATTCATGTATTACTTACTGGGGTTTTAATTAGCTCTAATAAGTCCCTTTAAAATTAATAAAGGATTGTGTTATGATAGAAAATAATTATTTATTTTTTTTTACTTATATTTCAATTTTTATCATTTTTGATATTATCATATTTCATGCAGCAGCAATGTAGTCAGAGATAACCTAGTGTTCAGACACTCCGTTGACTGCTTCTCACAATCAAGGCGTTGCATGTTGAGTGGAGAACTCGACGCCCCTTTTTATTACCAGAACGGAGAAATGAAAGAAAATTTCATATACGATCATTCCCCTGAATGGGAATCGAACCCACAACTAATCGTGTTTACAGTCAGTACACTACTGGCCCCAAAATTGAACCGGTGGTAAATTGTTTGACGTATATACGTCTACATGTGTTAGTTTAGCTGAAACTCGGGATGATTTTAAAATATTCCTAGAAGTCCATGGAAGGTTATAAATATATGTATCTATATAGGAAGTGGAAAAACTTTTGACTCCAACAGATATCTTATATATATGGAAATTATTCTTCGAAAGACTATGAAAATTTTCACAGTTAAAATTAATATAAAGATTAAGAGCGAACAGCCAACACTATATATAATATTGCATACAAAATTTGTTAAATTCACAAGTCAACACGCAATGTCTCGATTTCAAATGGAAAGCTGTAAACGGAGTGTTTTGACACTAAGTTGTCTTATTAACCTCCGGGGAGAAATGAAACTAAAAAGGGTAGCTGTAAAAAATAATAATTAATAAAATAAATGTTATAGACAACACCGTACGCTTTTGTGATTTATGATAAGTATTATTTACCTATTGTATTAAAAGAATATGCATAGAGGATATGCATATTAGTAGAGGACGGTCGTGGCGTCTGACTGTAAACGCGATCGAATGTGGGTTCGATCCCACTCGAGGGAGTGATTATATTTAAATTATTTTTACTTCCTCGCTCTGGTAAAGACAAAGTGCGACGCTGAGTTCCACCACTCAACACACAATGTCTCGAATTCGGTGGAAAGCGAAGTACGGAGTGACTTGAATAGATACTTTCTGTCTACCCTGCTATGCGGGATAAAAGCGTGAAGCTAAAAAAATATATTAGTACGCTTCATTCCACACAGCAGAGTAGTTAGTGACAACTGAGTGTCTAGACATTTCCTTCACTGCTTTCCACCTTTTAAATATTCAATTTTAAAACATTTAGATCAATTCAACAACTGTTAGAACTGTTAATTTCATGTTATTTAATGAGCAACCCGCCAGTACATAACACCGCACTTTGTTTTACCCCAGCGAGAAGAAACTAATAAATTTTAAATATAATCATTACACTGAGTGGGCATCGAACTCACAACTAATCACGTTTACAGTAACACGCCAATCCATTACGCCATGATAGCCTCAAAGGAATATATAGAAAGTAATATCATTAAGTCTACCTGTGACCACCGACTACTGTAAAGTGTTCGAAACGTAGGTTTCCAAAAATGTATTTTCGAATACCAAAATATACGCAATAAATCCATTTATAATAGTTTCATTTAAAATATATAAAAATTGCATAAATCAAATACCTTTTTTAGTTATATTATTATTTTCATATATATTTTATTTTAAAATGTTCTTTTCTTAGGGTAAAACTTAGTGTTAGGACACTCTGTTCTCCTATAAGTATAAAGTATTACGTCCATATGATACAATAAAATTGTACTCTTTCATAATAATAAGGCTGGTCGTGGCGTAATGTGACAGCGTCTGACTGTAAGTGCGATCGGTTGCGGGTTCAATCCCCACTCGGGGGAGTGATTATATTTAAATTGTTTTCACTGCCTCGCTCTAGTAACACAAAGTGCAGCATTGAGTTTCATCATTCAACTCGCAAGATCTCGAATTAGATGGAAAGCGAAGTGTCTTGACACTAGGCACTTTCTGTGTACCCTGCTACGTAGAATGAAAGCGTGAAGCTAAAAAAAATAATAAGATATCTCAAATGGCATGTTAAAACAAAAAATCATATAAATTATTCGTTTATACGCGAGTATTTCACTCAAAAGCGGGATTAATTTAACTTATGTGATGTATTAAAACTCTAACGACGGATGTAGGGTTGAGTCAAATCTTATTACTGAATGACTAAAGGTACAGATTCAAATAAATATTTTACTCGTGGCGACCATTGTGGCGCTGTAGTATAGTGTCTGATTGAAAAGACTGTGATTGTCAGTTTGATTCTAATTTATATAATTTTTCTTCTTTCATCCGATCTGGTAAATGTCTCACCAGTGTGATGTTTAATTTCAGAATCAATTTAGACGGCAAAATAGAACGAAGTGTCTTGACACTAGGTTCTATTTGTCTACCCTGTTATGCTTAAAGCGTAAATACGCAAAGAGGGACAGCGTCTGACTGTGAACGCGATCAGTTGTGGTTTCGATCCCACGAAGTAATTATATTTATATTATTTTCACTTCCTCGCTCTGGCTAAGATAAAGTGCGGCGTTGAGTTCCACCACTCAACAGGCATTGTTCTCGAATTTAGTCGAAAGCGAAGTACTGAGTGTCTTGACACTAGATACTTTCTGTCTACCCTGCTATGCGGGATAAAAGCGTGAAACTAAAATAAATATGCAAGTAAAACTACTGAACATAACTAGTGTTGATCAAAGAAACGTATTTCATTTATATTTCTGTTGAAAAAACCCGAAAGAGAAGATGATAAAGCAATTTATGTATACATTACAATGTCAATATTTGAGAAAACACTTAGAAAATGTAAGCAGAGATCCCTTTATGTGGGAATTATTACACATGTTCTTAATCAATATTAAGTACAAATTCAGACTGTCCGTTTATGTAATTATGGAATTCGCAGCTTCAATTCCTTATTCTAGTGAAAGTATTTCAAAAACTATTATATTTTGAAACACAAATAATATATATAGATTTTGTTTTTAATTTTAAACTTTAAACCAGCTTATTTGCGAGTTTTTTTTTCAAAGATATTCTAATGTCAAGCCAATCCATTGACATCCGCCCGAAATCAAGACGTCGCTAACAAAATGGTGAACTGAACACCGCGCTTTGTCTTACCATATCAGAAAAATAAAAATAAATTTGCAACACATTCATTCCCCCTAGCGAGAATCGAACCCACAATAAATATTTTCGCTTTTCCACAGCGCCACGGTGGTATCATATATATATAGAAAAATTTCATAAAAAACCTGCATAATATTGTATTCTAAATTATTAAATCGATAATACTTTAATAGGCTATCGATGATGTATTAAATATGCAGGACCTAATGGAATAACAATAGGTTTCACATTTTAATACACGAACATATCATTCAACGATGTCATTTTTATACTATTATCAACTACATTTTATACTTAGAGTATTAATCAGAGAGTTTCCAGTTATAGACACTTATTTCTATGTTATTTTATACTCAAGGCGAAATAGCCGATGGGGCGTAGTAGACGTTTTCTTAATGTAAACGCAAGAGTTTTGGATTCTACTGGTTATTAAAAAAATATTATATTGTTTAATTTTTTTTAGATATATATTTAAGGTGTTTATTTCCATCACTTTACACAAAGGTGCTTATTCTTATTGTTTTTTTTTTTTAATTTCATTTGAGTGGCCTTATTTATACTAGCTTTACCAGACCTACTTTTTTTATTACCGTCTTCCGTACTTTCGAATGTTAAGCGTAAAATTAGATATTTCCAATTCCCGTTAATTTTTTTTTGGTTCTCTTAACGGTCCTCTACCCTTTCGAAAAAATATATATTTTTTATAATTTTTACAGATATTAAAAGAAACTATGTTAATCATGTATATTTTAATATTCGAAAATAGAATTTTCCAAAAATTGTCGTTTTGATTTTACAGTAGTTCGTGGTCTAACTATGACCACGCGATCAATTCGTTCAACAGCTTAATTTTCAACAGACGTTATCTAACTCAGAGAGTAAGTCAAGTTTTACCAATATAATGATGATTTTATTCAAGTATTTAGAATAATTACGATACAAAATCTAAAATAATTCATAAATTAACATAAACTATAAGCATTTGACCGTTTTCAATCTTTACCAAATGAGCACTCTCTATTAAATTTAATTAAAACACATGAATTTTTAATATAATAATTATTTCGTTTACATTCTAATACAAAATTATAGTATAAATTAATAATTTAATGTATAATATAGTACTTTGTTTATTTAAATTGCTTTAAGATACACATCCCCAGCATCCGTCCCTCTCGAGAGTATTAACAGCTCCACTGATCACATCTTCCCTCTCTATCCCGATTCCAGTACAGGAGAGGTCCCTTATGTAAGTCAGTTCTTGCTTCACCATCGCGCTGTGCGGGCGTGCGCGACGTGTACAAAAAAAACATCGAAATGCCAAACTACGTTTGTTATTTACTGGAAAAAAAAAATTACAATTTCCAATAATAAGTGTTAAAAGTGTTGTGTTTCAAACAAATAACGTCAATGTTGCTAACTTGATATAGTTGTACCGAATCATTATGCTCGATATAGTACTTGTATTCCCGTTGTCTAATAAAGTACCGAAACGATTTATACGCATAGAAAGCGAGTCCTTAGTGAAATAAAAATAGATAAACACTAAGAGCCCATAATATATGGCGTGACATTAATTTTAACTACCGAAAGTGTCACTCAGCTATTTGTCAACGAGTTGATTATATGTAAAAATAAACGTGACATCTTTAAGAGTGTTAAAAAATGTGGTAATATGACATCTTAATTAAGTTTAAACGAATGGTTTAGTAAATAAACTATATATATATGTATAACTAGTTGATCAACTTTATGTTACAATGAAGAGAAGAAGAGTGTAGGAAAGTGTGAGAATATATGAAAATATAATAATTTTTAAACGAAAATGGCTGATTTGAAAAGGATAAAGTGGCATTCGTACGTCTTGAATGCGATACTGCTATTTATCTCCATGCTGTATGGTGAGTACTAGACACCTTTCTCTCTGTAAGGACTTTTCTCTCTGTTTAGACTTTTCTCTCTTTTTTGAAAAAACGTATAAAAATTTGAACGTAGCGGAAATCGAAGCCGCGCCTCTCGGACGGTATCCAAGAGGCGCGGGTTTGAATCCCACTGCGTTCAAATTTTTATACTATTTTTCAAAAATGTTTTCTAATCCTAAGTGTGGAATAACACTTTAAAAATAGTAAATACTTTTCTTTCTGTTCTCCGTTTTTAACATAATTGCAAATAAAATCTATATTTATTTGATTTTAGCAGTTTCACGCTTTATCCCGCATAACAGGATAATCAGGTACAACCTAGTGTCAAGACACTATGTTGACAGCTCACCATTTGAAATCGAGACATTGTGTGCATGTCAATTTTACAATTTATTTCCCCTAGTGAGAATAGAACACACAACCAATCGCGTTTACAGTCAGACGTCCTACTGCGCCACAATTGTCTGTACTTTCTGTCCATGATAAACAAAAATATATAACAACCTTAAGCAGGATTCGAACCGCTGACAAAATTAAACACATTTTGACTATCACAGTACTAAACTTAAACTCATAAACATTTATAAATAGGCGTTGAAATATCAAAGCGCTCGAGAAGTGTAAATTCGATGAGATGTTGTGGTAAATATTTAAAATTATTATCTATATACATACAAATATATGTTTCAGATCAAAGTATTAATGTATCAAGCTGTTTGTATATATTTTTTTTAATATAGCCGAGTGTAATACAAATTTCAATGTAGTTGAATACACGTTTTATTATGGATGTATTTTTTATATATCTCAAGCAAAGTATGTAATTTTCAATTCCATTCTGTATAGGGTGAATGTGGATATTGATTGTTCTTTATATATTATTTTTCCAATAGATAATTGAAAATAGATAGGGTCTAGATAGATAGAGGATCTAGACTAAAATATAGTCAGATAAATGGTACAAAACATATTCAAGGAACATAATTTAGTTTACTATAAAAATAACTTTATTATTTATTTATAAAACATTTAAAAACCCTTCGTTTAATAGTATTTCAAAGTTATTTAGAAAAAATCAATTTTCATTCTTTGCCATATATCGCAAGCTTTGACCTGAAAGGACTTATTGTCAAGACACTCTATTTGCCGCTTTCTACCTGAAAACATTCAGATATTCCGTTGTAACTAAACACCGTGTTTTGTCTCATGGAAGTAAAAAAAATACACATAAAATTACTATCCCATTGCCCTGATTGTCCTGGCAAGGGCATTAGAAGAAGAAGCTAAACCAGACTAACGAAAATACTCAAACAAATTAGGCTACAAGAAGTATTTTAATATAGTGTTGAAAAATTTTCTAACTTTGATAGATACAAGTGAATACATTTTTAATATGGTTTTGTTAAACAAATTAAGATTTCTATTTAATCTAATAATTTTCTAAATGAATCTATTTAAAACGTATGAGTTGCATTTATTGTAGGCCGTGGTCAAGCGCTTTACAGGTAGCTACTGTAAAGTGTTTGAAATGTCGGATTTACAAAAATGTATTTTGGAAGACCAGAATATTAACGGTAAAAATCGAGGAAATGAAAGCGTTTTTTAATTTTTTTAGTACAAAAGGCAGTCTTTATAATTCGGTATTTATATGGATTCTTTTATATTTACTATCATTTTAAAAATTGATTATAAGCCGGTATTGTGTACGCTGATTTTACATTATAAGGTTGAAACTTCTAAAACTAAAGTTTTAGACGATTTCGAATGTTGCTTTTAGCGTGTTGCAGTAAATAGCGTTTGACTGTATGCGATTGGTTGTGGGTTGAGTTCAGACCAGGAATATCTAGATTTTGGGCGCTAATCAGTTAAGTCTTGACATTAGGTTCTCTCTGATTATCCTGTCATGTGGAATAAAGCGTGAAGCTAAAAAAATACCACTTGTATGTTAGTAAGAGAATTACAGTGAACACGATTATAGTAAACGTTATAAGTCCAATCATTTTTTATATTGTAATTAAAAATTACTTAAATGCTCCTTAATATTATTTATAATATATATATATATATATATATATATATATATATATATATATATATATATATATATATATATATATATATATATAATGGCCAAAAAAACAATAGATTTTTTTGTTTTTTTATAATATGCTGAATTTAACGCTATATTTTAATAAATCATTTTATAGTCTGTTTTTCCACCTATCAAGTTGGTCATAAAGAAACTAGTGTCAAGACACTCCACTTTGTACTATCGAGCCAAATTAAGGGCATTGCGTGTTAAATTCATCTACGCGCTATATTTTATCAAAGCGGTGAAATGAAAATAATTTAAAGGTAAACATTTTTCCGAATGAAAATCGAACTCACAAGCAATTACGTCAACAGTGAGACGTTTGCCACTGGACCATAATGGCCTTTATATCTTAAGTATAAAATATAGGTGGAATCTGCATGTAATATAGACTTTTGTAGGCTGTAGAGTTTTGATGAGTGCTGACGAGTTACAATGGGAAAGTTAAAGAAACTTCGCGTTACGCGTTAGAACTTTCTTTATTGTCTCACTTTAACTGACAACTATTTATAAAATGGATAAAAATTCATTATATACCTAGAAATTACGTTAAAGATGACAGAAATATGAATAATTTTTATTTTTTGAATAAAACCCTAACATATAGAGACTATTTGTAGTATATACGATTTGTATGTGTATGTGAATTCCAAAAATGCGCTTTTTTTAATTTGATTTAATATTATTTTTACTTGAATTCCATAGATTACGTGTTTACAAAAAGTTTTATATTGCTAAGAGCGAGTATGAAAATAAATTAAATATATCGAAAGTTATAAAATAACGGGCTTTCTTACTTGAACGAACTGAACTGATAATATCTATAAATTGCATACACAAGATGGCGCTAGGTGTTGCTTATAAGCGTATTACTTTTGTGTAAACTAACAAAATATAGTCGAGTGGGGATAGAACCGACAACCTAATGCTTTTAGAGTCATAGGCTATGTCATAGGCTATCACTCTAAAAGCATTAGGTTGTCGGTTCCATCCCCACTCGACTATATTTTGTTAGTTTACACAAAGGTCATAGGCTACTCTGCCGCGTTAACTTCAAAACATTTTTTTTTATATATATTACACGAAAATTCTAAATTAGTCTGATAGAGAAGTAACTTTAAAAGTATTGCGTATTTACTAGTTATTAGTCAACTAACATTAAAGCAAATATATATATATATATATATATATATATATATATATATATATATATATATATATATATATATATATATATATATATATTTCTGTCTACTCGGCTATGCGGGATAAAAACGTGAAGCTATAAAGAAAGAATTTATTTTGATTTTGCCGCATTTTATTTTTGTAAGATAAAGCGCGGAGTTCGTTACTCAACACGCAATGCCTTGATCTCTGCTGAAAACCAATTAACGGAGTGTCTTGACACTATGTTGTCTCTCATTACTGTGCTATTCGGGATAAAGCGTGAACATTCTATAATATAAGAAAAATCATTAAAATATCATCAATTTTAAAAATACAGGCAAGATCTTATGAAGATTACCGTAAGAGCAATAAACACAAAAAAAAAATAAGGCCATCCTTTGATATAATACAACGCCCAAGTACCTAATTAAAATTTACTATACAAGTGTAAAAAGAGTGACATCGCGTCAAAACTTAAGAAATTCTAAGCGTATTCACGTTTCCCATTTCTCATTAAAATATTCTCTATTGAAACTAACATTTATGTGTTAGATGAAAAGCTCTTCATGGAGCGTAGTGGTTCTAGATTGGTACAAAACAGAATAGTTCCCAAGTCCAACACTTAAGCTTCCAACGAGATCTTATATTCGCGAATGCTCACCTGAAAAATTTAATTTCTGAGCTAACGAAATATCATTTCGTTACCTCGGCTGTCGTTACGTTGCAACTTATTTACAATTAGTATGTATTTGAACTGGTTCTGGGTTCATATTTTGTGAATGTGTAGGATAGTCAGAGAGAACGTTGTGTCGAGACACTCCATTGACTTTTCGATCAAAATTGAGACGTTGCTTGTTGAAAAATCAACGCCACGCTTTGTTTTACCAGGGAAGAATGAATACGGAGAACTAAGAATAAATTTTAAATGCAATAATTCCCCTGACTGGGAATCGAACCCACAATCAATTGTGTTTATAATTGGACGCCGTCCCACTGCTCTCCGAAGGCCTTCAAATAAGTAGCTAATAATAACGTTTTGATATAAAAATATTTGATTATTATGAATTTTATTAATAAAAAGACTATATACATTTGAAGTGATATTAAAGGAGGCACGTTTCAGTATATACTCGTATATAAAAATCCTTTTTTTACTAAGAAAGTGATAAACAGTGTGTAAACAAAACTATTGTAGACTGTATAAGCCGAAATATATAATCTTTCAGGTTCCTTAGGAAATGTGAAGGAGCACTGAGAAAGATTTTTTAATATTTAATATATATATATATATATATATATATATATATATATATATATATATATATATAATTGATGAAAACGAAATTATTGGATATGTATTTTTTAATAAACAAGATTGACTGTAAAAGTTATTATCTACAATTTGTTATAGTATACATAATGCTTACATTAGACCACCTTGGCGTAGTGGAACAGCGTCTGTTACGATTGGTTGTGGGTTCAATTTCTAATTGGAAACTTAAATTATTTCCAATTCTCCGCTAAATGTCTGAAATTTTAGACGTAGAACGGTGAACAAAATTTTTTGAAGCTAATTTAATTTTTTTGTGTATCTTTTATGATGGCCGCAGACTTTTTTTAATTTCCGTGTATTTTTTGAGTTATTATTATTTTTAAGTTATGATAATTTCATCAATCGTTGTTTGAGAATTAGATGTAAAGCATCTTGACGCTAGCTACGTTCTGACTCCTTCGCCAAGGTAGCTGAAGACTATTGTTCTTGGACCTCTGTTGTTGACCGTCAAGATGGAGCCCTATGAGGTTTTAATAGATAAACGGAGCGGTTTATATATTCCAGACCGGGCTCCCACAAAACCTGTCGGAAAGGTATCCACTACTGTACTATTCGAAATAAGGCGTGAAGCTGTGAGAAAAACATTTAAACTATATACCTACACAAATATTCCAATATCTTTATTTAATGAAACTATTTTAACCGGATTAATCGCGTATATTTTGGTATTCGAAAATACAGGTAGACTACCTGTGACCACAGACTACTGTAAAGTGTTCCAAACGTCAGGTGTCCAAAATGTATTTTCGAATACCAAAATATACGCGATTAATCCGGTTAAAATAGTTTCATTTAAAATGTATAAAAATCGCGAAAATCAAAGATCTTATTATCTTTATTTGATACAATTAAATAATAATATGAATAAATTTATTTATTATTTATAAAATATGAAAAATAATGATCATTAATTAAGTTTTTATAGAGGTTCCTTAATTAATAATATCATAACTATTTCAGATTGAAATAGGAAAATCTAAAGAAAAAATATAATATAAAAATTTCTAAAAATAGCAATTAATTAACGTATCTAAGAATTATCTATTTGTTTTATTAATAGAGCTTCCAGTTATCCCCAAATTATTAATAATTAGTAAATTTTGGCAACTTAGTTGCTCTGGATTTTCCCCCAGTAAATTCAGCAAACAAAATAGTTTAAAATTAGACATTTTTTTAAATTTATAAGCCAATTGAAATGAAATAAATGCTAATTATTAATAAAATGTTCACAAAATACGTTGTAAAAATTGCACTAAAATGGGTGTAGCCGTTTCTATTCAGTATGCAAAAAAGCAGAGACAAACGAATAAAATTAAAAAAAAAACATTATTTTGCATCGTTTGTCTATTACATTGGTATATGATGACTCTTATAGCTTTTCTCATATATCTTCCATATACAAACAACAATCAGTTATATTTTTATTATATATAAATATAATATTTTTCAAGTTTCTTTTAGTTCATAGCAGAGGAATGTCTCACGCTTTACGTGAAATTCCTCTAGTATCAGTAAGTGTGTTGCCGCGACGTCTCCCCCGACCTCTAGCACTACTCACCTTTTCAGATATATTATACAGAAATATATATGATATATTTTTCTTACCATTCTTCCATATATCTATATATATATATATATATATATATATATATATATACACACATATAATGTTTAAATTGTCATATACGCTAAAACACGATAGCGATAACCCGATAGGGCACTTTCTAAGTGTAAGCGTATTAGGTTGTGAGTTCCATTCCCAGTTGGGAGAAATACATTATTTAAATTAAAATAAAAAATATAATTTATGTGCTCTGCAAAGATAAAGTGTAGTGTTAAGCTACGAAAAAGAATCACTGATTTACATAAATTAAGTACAGTTCCGTTACCGTGCCGTTAATTGAAAATATAGCAAAGGTAAACTATTATAAAGAGAAACTAACAGACGTCTGTAGCGGACACGGCCATTATCTTAACGGCTGTACTCAAATTTCGTTACAGTTTTGGAATTCTCAGTATGGGCTTTCTTCAGTTTCAAGAAAACTGTTTACGTTTAGCTCAAGTTAGTAGGTATATTAAATATTTATACCAAGCCTACTAATAAGTAACTTTATTTTGTGTTACATGAATTTAGAAATTTGTTGGCGTGGCTTACAGAACTGCAATTTGTTTAGAGATATAAAATTATTTCACTATTTTTAAAGGGTTATTTCAGGATTTAGGATTAGAAAATATGTTTTAAAAATGTCAAAATCATGAGATGCTTTCATAACTTAAATAAGTTGTAACAATATGTATAAGATTTTCGACGCTATTTTGCGATTTCGCTGCGGCGATCATTTCGACGCAGTCCGTAGTAAAAGGTATAGCTTAGCCGTCAGAGGGCTTGGACGGTTTCCAATAGGGGCAGGTTCGAATCCCGCTGCGTTCATTTTTTTGTAGGATTTTAAAAATATTTTGAAATACAAATAGTAAAAAAAAGTTTTAATATTATATAAGTATACTTACACCACTACATAAAGTAACTTATAATAGACATATCTACGACAAATCAAAACACGGTTTTATATATGGTTACTATAATGAACGCAATTTCTTGAACTCAGGCAGAGAGCGATGAACGTCATGTGTCTACACTAGCTTCGGTCTGACTATCCCGTCATAAAAAATAAGGCGTGAAACTATGTAAAAATTTTCATGTTACACTTTTTTAGTTTCACGCTTTCAACTATCATAGCATTGTAAACAGGAAGTACTTAGTGTCAAGATACTTCGTACTCCACTTTTCACCGAATTCCAAATATTACTTGTTGAGTGGAGGAGCTAAACGCCGCTTATGTCTTACCAATCACGTTTATAGTCAGATACTGTCCCACTGCGACCTCTTCCTCTTTTCTGACTTATCTTAATAATCTATATATTAGAATTTGCTTTAAAATGCTATGTGGCTACAAATATTACTCATTTATATTACATTCATTCCTCCACTATAGTGATACAAGGCGCGGCGTTTAGTTCCACCTATTAACACATAATGTCTCAATATTGGCGGAAAACAACGGAGTCGTAATAGCAGTCGCAATAGCGTCTAAAGTCAGAGGCTGTGCCTCCGGGCCTCGAAGGCCTCTCTAATATAATTAATTGTGTTATTGTTATTTTCCATATATATTAAATCTTATTATGAACTGATAATAAAACATTATTTCTATACCTGAAGGAGATCATATGTAGCGTTAAAGCCGACTTTTCAGTAAAACTGCACTCCTTTATTATAAGTTTACTAATTAATCTTTGTTCGTGTAATAATACTTTAAGTAAACAAATATATATAAGTAATTAGAAATAAGGTCTTTCTACTCATTTCTATAGTAAAATCCTTTATTAATAGACATTTAACAGGCACCAAGAGAAAAATCAAAAGAATGAGTACATCTTTGTACAAATATGTACCTCTTTATATGACAGTCACGGCGGCATCTGCCATAGAAAGTTTTGCATGTCATATTCTGCCCCAGATTGAATAACTTCTTATCGAATCGAGATGATAGATGTGCAATATTGTTCATTTCTTTCACGTTTATATTGGTTTCCGCTCTAGTAGTATCTTATAAAAGAGTTAGTATAATAAAATATTTTTGATTGAGTATTCAAAGATATTATATTATAATAATAAAAAATAGTTTAAATTTTCAACTTTAAGATTTTAACCGCATATAAACTATATGTACGTTAAAATTCATATTATCACCTTCACTTTTCCACATAGCAGGGTAACCAGAAACAACTTAGTGTCAAGACACTCCGTAGAGTTTCCATCTAAAATCTAGATATTGTGTGTAGGTTGGTACACTCAACTCCTCCCTTTGTCTCACCAGAGCGGTGAAATTTTAAGCCTAATCATTCCTCCCAATGGCAATCAAATCCATAACCATTGTGTTTACAGTCAGATCCTGTCCCACTTAACCACGATGGCCTCATGGAGTTTTACATTTTATGACCTAAATACATAGTAAATATTAAATAGAGTAATTACCATCGGCTATCATAACCTACTATTTAATTAAGTAAAATACAGAAACACTCAAGTAAAACGCTATAAAAATAGACAATATGCAAACTTCCTAACGAATTTATTCCATTTTTCAACGTAAAATGCAAATAGCTGTGTTTAATTAAAAATACTGAAATGCAAATATTGTGTTTTTCCAATTCTTATCTAAATTGCTTTGAACTAAGGTAATTCGTGTGTCATAGTTAAGGTGAAGTATCCTTATAATACAATTCAAAAATAGATTACAATGAAATTCATGTTATAATAAATAAATGCGTAGAAAATCTTTCTATTGAGGCGCAGTGGGACTACGTTTGACGGTAAACGCGATCGGTTGTGGATTCGATCCCCACTCAGTGATTTCTCGCTCTGGTAAGACAAAGTGCGGCGTTAAGTTCCACCCAACACGCAATGTCTCGAATTCGGTGGAAAGCGAAGTGCGAAGTGTCTTGGCATTAGATACTTTCTGTCTACCCTGCTATGCCGGACAAAAGAGTGAAGTTTAAAAAAAAGAAAAAAAATCAAATAGATTACCAACATCATATTAATTAAAAAAATAATTATAGCAAAATAAAATACAAAAGTAAAAAATTAAAAATAGTCACAGATTATTTAAGCCCGCTTTTTGTGTATATTTATATGCAATAAAGAATATATAAAGAAAATAAAATAAAATAAAATAAATAACTGTAAATAATCAGAAATAAAAAAAAACTTAACAATTACAAATAGCTATAATAAACTAAAACGAAATTTGAAATTTAAAGAAGCTAGCACGGTAAGCAATGGACGGATGCCGCGGCTCAAACCACTTAGAACGCGATCTCGACGATCAGCAAATGTCCTCTGTTGTGTCCTGTTGCTTCAATTGAATTATCTAATTTATGAATATATTATTATGATATACCTATTCTATACCGTGGCGAAGGAAAACGTGTACTGTGAACGGTTGTGGGTTCGAATTCCGCTCGTAAGAATGATTATACGTCTCTGCTATGACAAGAAAAATGCGGCGTTAAGCTACGTCGGTCAACGCTCATTGTTAATATAGGCATTGTTTATTTTCGAGAAATAATAGGCATAAAAAAACTTTAACTTTTTAAAAACAATGAAAGAACAGGAATGCTTTTGTTAGAATGTTAATATTTCTTATTAGAATATTTTACTCTATTCTTCACTGTATGCCCGAATTCGAAAGATCGCGTGTTGGATGGCGAAACTTAACGCCGCGCTTTGTCTTACCAGAGTGTGAAAATAAAAATAATTGATTAATTAATTATTTTCTCTATAGGGAATCGAACTACCTACCGACCGTGTTTACAGTATAACATGTTCCACTGTGTCACACCGGGACAGCTCTGTGGGGAATAAGGTGTCTTGATATTAGGTTCTCCCTGATACACGATAAATCGTGAATCTACAAAAATAAATATTTTTCTAATATATTTAATTCATAAATATATACAAAGCGTTTGTCATACACTGTTGTATAAATTGACATACGTTGCTAAGGCTTATCGTATTTTAAATATAAATTACTTTTAACTTCACGTTTTTATCTCGCACAGCAAGGTAGCCAGGAAGTACCAAGTGTCAAGAGACTCCGTACTCCACTTTCCACTGAATTTGAGACATTGCGCGTAGATTGGCGAAACTCTACGCCGCGCTTTATCTTATAAGAACGAGATAATGAAATAATTGAAATATAATCATTTCCCCGAGTTGGAATAAAACCACATCGCTCGATCGTCGATCGCTGAGACCTACCTAAGGCCCAATAGGGCCTGGTTTATATAAAACATTTTTACTGTATAAAAAATAAAAATAGAAATCGTAAGTTATAATTGATTTTCAAGTCCGAGACACCTGATATAGACCTATAAAAGATCTAGCATCTCAAGTCGCTTAGATAGTAATGTCAACGATCACCAAACGGAGGGGAGTTATATTGTGTCCTACATTTCCAGTTTCAATTATCATATAAAAGATGTTTTGCATTAATATTTGTTATAAATTTTGTACAGAGATAACCCAGTGTTAAGACACGTTTGAAATACTTGTTGAGTGGCGGAATTCAACGCCGTTGTATAAAAGTAAACGATGTAAGTTCCAATACACATTCATAACGTGGATATTCAGAAACTCACGCGCTATTTTACTAAGGTGTCCAAGGCAAATAATTTTATTTAAAATATACTTAATTTTTAATAGTTTAAAATTTAACCTCTGGTTTGCTCAAGCAATAGACCTGGGAAAAACCGGTGCCAAAATGTCGACAGGATTCTTTTTTTATATCATCAATTTGTGGATAATTATTTATTAGTCATAATAAAACTCAATTTTTACTATTTTTAATGTGTTAATCTACACATAGGATTAGAATTTTTTAAGAAACATAAACAGCTGATAGTAAAACGCATGGCTTGGCAATCAGAGAGCTTAGACGGTTTCTTAGAGTCGCGGGTTCGAATTCCAATTTTTAAACTTTCTTTAAAAATACTTCATAATAATACCTTTTTAAAAATTCAAAATATACATAAAGTTAAATTATATGAAATATTTTTTTGTAAAATAGCTAAAGGCCCACTCGGTTTTCAGTCACAATCGTCGGGTTGTAACGTTTAAAACCCTAAGCCTTTTACAACTAAACTAGCTCCATAGAAGTCGCAACTTGTCTCGCGAACACAAAAAAGCCGACTTTGCGTATAAAAGATAACCCATTTTTCTTCGTTTCGTAAGATGACAGGCGCCATTTTGGCTTAAGATCTGACCGGTTATTTATGAAAGTATCTTTTTTAGCAGAATTTGATTTTAATGAAGGGCTTCTCATCTTTTTTACTTCATCACGATAATGATGTGCCTGACACGATGACATGAACGTTGTTGTATCAAATTTCACTTAAAATAAATATTTTTAAATATTTTCCATTATACGTCCAGGAAACTGCTACCTAATTATTAATAGGGTAAGATTAGGCAGAGAGAATAAAATCTCAGGACACTCCTTTCTCTGCTTTCCGTCCGAATTCTAGACTGCGTTAAGTGGCGAAACTCAATACCGAGTTTTTTATTACCAGAGCGGGGAAATGAAGAACTTTTTTAAACATAGATTCCTAGTTGGCATGAACACAGCCATGATGTCCTGCTGCTTATAATATTTAATATGCTTTCTTTAGATTTTACTAAACGCATTGCACTTGCCCCTTCTCTTTATAATACGTCACTATCTAAGAGAGACGTAAAATGGCTTACCTAATATAGTTGGGGAAATTAGAAATTATTAATATGCCCTAACAGCTTACTTACTTACCATATGAGATGAAAATTTATTCATTATGATAAGTGTACTTACTCAACAAGCATATCTATTTCTGATGAGAAATTCAGACAAAATAGAACAATTCATTGATTGATACATACATGTTCCTGTTGAGGAGTTTTCGTGCTTTATGACCTTTGTGACCTTTCTCTTCTTTTTTCCTTTTTAATAAAATTAGAAACAGTCTTACTGCCTAATCTAAAATCTTTCTATCTATTCCTTCACAGTCCTCATATATGCCCTCTGAGGGTTCTTATGCTGTTAAAATGACCTCCCTCCAGTTTCATAATGGATCAATTAATTTATGAATCATATTTCAATTAACAGATTGTGGTATTTCATTCTGAGTATTCGTGGTTTTTAGTAATTATGCTATTTGTTTTATTGAATTTATTAAATCAAAAATAGATACTGGCAGGTAACATAAATTTAGTGGTGAGTTATATGGATAGCTTCACGCTTCATCACGCATGTCCGTAGACACTCCGTTCTCCGCATTCTGTCCGCATTTAAGACATAATCTGTTTAGTGGTGAAACTAAAAGCCTTGTTTTTTTTAGCTTCACATTTAATCCCGCATCAGATTTTATCCCGCATAGCAGGGAAGACAGGAAATAATTAGTGTCATCATGATCCGTACTCCGCTTTTCGGCGGGATTCAAGACATTACGTGTTGAGTGACGGAACTCAACGCCGCTCTATGTTTTACCAGAGCGGGAAAATGAAAATTAGTTAAATATTATCATTCCTCCGATAGAGAATCGAACCCACAGCCGATTGAATATAATATAATACTATTGCTTTAATTGTCGACTTATATAGGCATCGAACAAAGAAAAGTAAATCATAGTTAAAAACGGTAGGTGTTTCCTAATAATAATATTATTATTCAAATGACTTCCCCTTAATAATTACCATTACTTAGGACTTATATGTTACCTATTTATAAATACATTACGCTTGTACAGTAAGAATTTAGCCTTATATAGATAGATCAATCTCCTTGTATCAAATCCATGCAACGTGATATGGGCAAAGTCATTTGTGCTCAGCTGAAGAATTTTGCACTTTGCTCCTATTTAAAGTCTCAGGACAAGAAAAATAAGATTTTTAAGGATTTAGTGTAGAAACAAAATTCAGCGAGGCCGGTCGTGGCAAAATGGGACTGAGTATGGTTGTGGGTACGATCCCCACTCAGTAGAGCGATTATATTTTAATTACTTTCACTTCCTCGTTCTGGTATGACAATGTACGGTATTGAGTTCCACTACTCAACACACAATGTCTTGAATTCGGTGGGAAGCGAGGTACGAAGTGTCTTGACACTAGGTACTTTCTGCCTACCCTACAATACGGGATAATAACGTTAACCTAGCTAGCTAACACGTTGGCCTCTTATTATTAGTTTCAATGAAATTAAATAATTTTAGTATACTGTAATTACTATAGTTAATTAGCCTTTGTTCGCGCAAATATTCTAGTATTGTCACGTATGGATATTTATATACATACATATGTATGTTAAATAATTACATTGTATTTTGATTATATTAAACACGTATTTAATATTAGTTAGAGTTTATTAAGTGTTTAAATTAATTTTTATTATTTATATTATAATATTAAGAGGCCGGTCCTAGCGCAGTGGGACAGCGTCTGACTGTAAACGATCGGTTGTGTTCAATGTTCACTTGAGGGTGTATATTTAATCGCTCTGGCAAGACATAGCACGGCGTTGAGTTCCCCCACTCAACATGCAATATCTTGAATGCAGCAGAAAGTGGAGCACGGAGTGTCTCGACACTAGGTTATTCCCGTCTACCTTGCTATGATAAATTCGTGAAGCTGAACAAAAAAATAATTAACAGATCATCGTGGCACAGTGGATGTTTCTGAATATTATTTGAGCAAATGGTCCATAGTTTATAGGATATGTTTTATACTTTGAAGGTAAATTATAATTACTTGGAACCGGAAATGCTAGTTAATAGCGTTTCCGATTCCATTTTTAAAATATATTTTATTTACTGTATGACATACATGTACATATTTTATGTATCTTCGTCAATCAGTCAGTCAGAAGCAATTGAGTAAAAAAATAAGCTCTAAGAATGTTCTGTCCGTCTAAATTACGAATTGTGAAAAGAACAAAAGTTAACACTTTACATCAGTCTCAATTAGTATTTTTTTTTTCGTTAAAATTCTGTATTGGATTTTTAATCTATATAATTTTATTTGTATTTTTTACTCTGCTTTATTCCTAGCGGGATAGTAAAAGAGAATGAAGCATCAAAGGCTACGGACTCTGCATACTTCTTCGCCTCATCTACAGTCATTAACCTCTTCATAGACACTGTGCTCCTGGTAGAGGGTCCTTTTTTATGTGACTTCCCTCTTCTTTTTCCTTTTTAATAAAATTAAAAAAAAATCATTCACTTTATATGCTGTATAGCAGTTTTGTTTTGGCAAGACACTCCGTTAACTGCTTTCCTCCCGAAGTCGAGACACTTTGTGCTGAGTGGCAAGCGCAACGCCTCGGTTTGTCTTATTACATCTAAAATTAGAAGTATGCGATTCTAAGTTTCAGTTATACTTAGAGAATTTAAACACGGAGAATAATTGCGTCAACATGCAATGTCTCGAAATTAAGCGTAAAATTGAGAACCAGACGTATATATATATATATATATATATATATATATATATATATATATACATATATATATATATTGTGTTAAGATAGTCCCTTTGCGGCTTTACCTTACCAGAACAAAAAGCAGGGATAATTTTAACTAATCACGCTTACATCAGATGTTGTTTTACTACAACGGACTTATTTATTTGTAATAAATATTTTTTTAGATATTCAGACTTAAAACGTAATCACATATAAATATCAATTTCATCATCTACCTATACAGTACACATTTTGTATTTTCCAGCGCAATACATTACCCAACAGAACAATAGAATTATTAAGCGCTATTGCTTGCATTACCGTATTAAATGCATCTTCTAAAATCCTCTATCTCACTTCAATATATGCGTTTGTATACCTCCATTCCCCTCTAACGGTCTATTTAAGTTCCACGTTCACTGAATTTATTTCCTCGAACGCTTCAGTAAACAGATTATTTTTCTCAGAAACGTATTCGCTAAAACTTTCTTTTGTAGATTTTTGTATTTTTATATTTTAAACGCACGAAAAGAAATATGGAGCATTTATTTTAAAAGGGGCTCAAATTCTTTTTGAAATATGCGTTATGCGTGTCGTTACTTGGAATGGTGTGTCTCTTCCGTAGATAAAAACGTTCTGTTCAGGGTTTTTTTTTTAATTTATTAAAAAAAAATATTTATACTACGTATTACACCAATGTATGGCAAAGTTCTATAGACAGATAGAAGTGATGTTTTTGATATAAATACTCCATGAAAGGTTCAAATTTTGAAATATTTTTTCTATTAACTTGAATAATCTCAATGACAATATAAACGAAACTATTTTGAACGGATTAATCGCGTATATTTTGGTATTTGATATAAGTAGAGGGTCCACCTGTGACCAAGGACTGGTGTTCGAAACATCAGGTTTTCAAAATTGTATTTTTAAATACCAAAATCTACGCGATTAATCAGAGTAAAATGGCTAAATTCAAAGATGTTATACTACTGACTTACTATATGACGTTAGATTGGCTTCAAGCTTTTTGCACAAATTCCTAGTTTATATCAATGGAATAAATTCTAAGGAAAAAGCTGACATACTTGACAAGATGTGAAAATTGTCACTAAAAATTTAAATAAATCACTATCAGATAATTCTACTAAATCAGATTTCAATTACTGATTCTTATTGAATCGCAATTAACTTATGCTCCTGCTTATATTACAAGCTTAAATCAAGATAAATCACAGTATAAAGCTGTTAGTTTAAAACTAACTTGCCAATCTGTACATACGGGTTATTCCCATTAGACGTTCACAAATTTTCAAAGACGTACCACAAACACATTTGTTGAGATTATCCAAGTACAGAGGAATGCAAATATCAAATTTATATTACGCTTGTATGGGCTTTGAGAAACAACAAGGTATTGATGTCTTCACTTACAATTGAATTGAATTATATTTGATTATATCGTGATACGTGTACGACAGTAGAAATATATATATATACATATATATATATATATATATATATATATATATATATATATATATATATATATATATATTTGTTTTTAATACATATAGCTCTGCGTTGAGGCCACTCTACACGTAATGTTTACATTTCAAATGAATTCAACGAAATGTCTTGATATTAGATTGTGTCTGACTAGGGTAGTCAATGACTCCCTAGTGTCTAGTGTCAAGACACTCCGTGGATAGTTACGGAGTGTGGGGTAGAGTGTGAAACGACTTTTTTATAAAGCGTAATGGCTTTAAACTTTAACTACGTCAATTTTCATATACATCCTTCAGTCCGTATAATTTGTAGAGCTTGGATCAAAAGTTTACCATCTACGTGTTAATATCCATAATAATCTATTTTAAAAATTCATGTTAAAAAATAATTTATATATTTACATCTACCTGTATATTTTTTTAATAAAAATTCTTTCTATCAAAAAAGTGTTCAAAGGGATGTCAGGATGTTATGTACAGTAAATTTTATTTATAATTTTAATGAGTTCTTATTTTCTTCCTTTTAGTTTATCGTAATGAAGTGCTTTTGATCCTCAGTATAGGTTTTCATTCATTTATTTTTGTATTAAATATATGAATGTTGTTTTTACAAAATAGTAAAAGGAAGAAATTTTTATGCTAAACATCGACATTAAAAATAGAGATAGGAGTGTTTTTACTGACCATATTACCAGTGTTTATGAATGTATATATATTTGAATCTTGGCTTCACACTATGTTGACTGCTGCCCGTCTTATATTGCGATATTTCATTTAAGTGGCAAAACCAACGCCGCATTATGTCTTAGAGCGAAGAAATTAAGATAAATTTTAAATCTATATATTCTTCTCCGTTGCAATCCAGCTCAGGTACTATGCCACTTCTACAAAATGACCCCTGGAACCGCTTTGGAATATAATTCTTGAATTTAAACATTTTTTTAAACATCAAAATGTTTTTTTTTCTTATTAAAATTCCTTTTTTCACACACCAAATTTATGAATTCAATTCACATTTTTGCTTTCAAAAATATAGGATAATGAGTTAGTAATTCGTTCAATTTGCAAAGTAGACACAAACAGAATCTAACTAGCTTCTTCATTTTCCACTTTCCTAATGTTTTCTTTTTTCTACTTTCTTAGGATGGTATAAATAAACATATTCATTTTATCTATATTGGGTTCGATTCCTACTATTGATTATAAGTGTCAAGATTATTTTCATATAACTGGCTCTAGTAGTTAATATTCATTTTGATCAGAAAAATGAGACAGGAATATTTTGATACTAGGCTTTCTATACTACCCTGTAATGGGGAAAAGCATGAAGCTGCCTTTGTCCCATAATTTTAACGCAATACAGGCCCCACAATAAGTACAATCAATTCGATGTCCCAAATCCACCACGTTGGTAGCCAGCCCAATTAACCTCAAATACAACAGATAAATCAGTGTAAACGAAAACTTATCGCACGTCGAGAATATTGGCCAATTAAACAATAAAATTATATCATAAGCTACAAAATGAAGATGAATTCGCAAAGCTCGGAGGGAAGTTAGATAATTTCTCCAAAATTAGCAAACCAATTAATCTTGAAACCTTAAAAATGTTTTAAATTATCTTTACTTTGTACGTCCAAGTCGGAATTACCGGAGGGTTTTTGTCACAGAAATCGGTTTATTAACGCGACGTTAGCAAATTGAGAACTGTGAGAGTAATTAGGGAGTTTTTTTTAAGATTTCATTAAATCATCCCCTCCATTAAATCACGCTTATACTGTACACGTATCGCTATTGGGATTATCAATATCCGTTTTTAATTAAGGCTTTTGTATTCTGTCAGTTGTAATTTCTTGTGGATTCTGAGCTAAGTTAATTGGAATATTATTTTAAAACAAATTGTGTGTGTATTCTCTTTCACCAATGTTCTTGGGCTCGCCAAATTTTCTCCAAAAATCAAGCGACACTTTTTGGCCTGATATAGTTAAATATGCTTGTCTTTTTTAATTATTTTAATTACTTTTTTAGTTATATTTTATTTTAAAATGAAATAAATTTGTAAAATGTCAGTACGTTTTTATAAATCGTTCATTAAACTAGGGCCTGACAACTGACCTGACCTATCTAAAACTACGGCCATATATGCTTAACTAATAGGTTTTGATTTTTTTTTAATATTTTTCCCACAATTTTAAATATTTATTTCACGTTTATATCGTATAATTTAGTATATAGGTTATGTTAGCGCATCAAAAATAAATTGTAAATGTAAAATATTATACGAAGTTCGTAGTTCTGGCTTGAAAGCTTTCATACTATAACTAGTTTGAAGTCAGCGTGAAGTTGGGGAAAGTGTGAAAAACTTTATATTAATTTCACCTCTGATATATATAGTATAAATCGATTTAATATATAAATGTATAATATGTTTTTGTTCTTTTGTGATAATTATACGGACGACGAATTATGAAATACGGCAAAGTTTTATATGAAAAATGTGTGCTAATATATTTATATTGATTAATAAATAAATAAATCTAATAGACACCTTTTGATACTGTTAAAAAGTGACAGAAACGGTGCGCAGACAACATATATTATACGTTTTTGATAAACGCATGAAAATTTGAACGTAGCGGGATTTGAACCCGCCCCTAATGGATACCGTCCAAGCGCTTTGACCGCTAAACCATGCGTTCTACTACCAGTTACGTCAAAATTCTTATCCGTTTGTTACAACGTATTTATGTTTCTAACATCTCTGTAGAGAGATTTTAACAAATTTCTACTACTTAAAGATTATTAAGAAATAATCGTTTAACAAGAGAGATTGCTATTTTATTTTTTAATATTTTCTATTTCTAATGTTGTTATTTTCCAACCAGGCAGGCAGATTCACAGGCAGTCGAGTTTACAGCAAACGCGGTTCTATTCGCTAACATAACCTCAAAATATAAAAAAAATATGATTATTTACCGTAAAATAATTTCTTCACATACAACTTCCCTACATTAGACCAACGACGGTTAACCAGACAGTATTCATTAGTAGCCTCAAGACTGATTGCCCGTTTGTACTTGGTTAGTTAGATTAGGTATTGAAATCCTTACTATTGTGGTTTTGGGACAACTTACTTGCTTAATCTGGAAGTCATCTTAAAGTATTATTTGTTCAATACCACATATCGATATGTGTAATCACATTTGCGTATGCAATGCGTTGCCTTAGCAACGTGTATGATACTGTATGTACTTTTCATACATTATTTTAAAATGTATTTTAAAATATATTAGTATTATACACTTTTCTATAAAAACGATAACTATGGCAAATATGCTACTCCCCCGTTTGCGTAGTTAAAGTAAAAAAATTTACAAATTGTTTGCTTTTCGTGTTAATATATAATAGGTTTGCTTTTTCGGCATGATTTATATTTTTAATATTGTAAATGTTATTTATTGCATGTGCAATTCTTACTTCAGGGAAGAATTATAATTAAAACTGTTACTGTTTTGGTGAGACATAATATGGCCTCAAATTTCATCATTCAATATGCAATGTCCTGATATGGAGAGAAAAGTGAAGAACAGATAATCTTGATTGATATAAGACTTTTCTGAACTCAACGCCGCGTGTCTAACTAAATAGGAGAAACAAAAATATTTTAAAAATATACGTCTCTTTGCTGGTATAATCAGTTGCTCAAAAATAAAACAATCATGTTTTAAACTAAAACATATACCTAAAGACGTCAGGTTTCTCGTTCCTCTGGAGTGTTCCTAAATACCTTAAGACGGTCCCGGAAGTCCCAATAAATATTTTAATGGAACAAAATACAAAAATAATAATATGGCAAATTAATAGAAAAGTACCTATAAAATTAACAAAAGAATATTATTTATCTCTTGCTTATGATGTCTTAATATAGTCGCTTTGTATAATGACCATCGTAGAGCAATTTGCAGCGAAGACGATAGTAGCGAGCTTAACTCTCACTTAATGGTTATTTAAAATAAACTTCCTCGTAGAAGTTTATTTCTAATGTTTTTTTGGCGGAACCCAACGCCACACTTTGATATAATCCTTAGAACTTGAACCCTTAGAAATAGAAATCCTTGTCAGGTCAGGCACTGATTGGCACAATCAAGGGTTTCTATAAAAAAATAATTATCAATATTATATTATCATTTAAGATTAAAGCGTATCAGAAACAGAACTGAAGTAGTCAATAAATAGCTGTCATCGTTTTCAGTTGCAGAGAAGTTGTGAGTTTTGAACTGGCGTGTTTAGTTCAAATCTTAACAAATTACCCTTGCAATTTCAAGTTTGTTAATAAGACAGGTGGCTAAGTAATAATAGTAAGCTTAGAATATTTGTGGGTACATATATTTTTGACGTTAATGTTTTAAACGTAACGTAATTCATACCCGTAACTCTTGGAAAATCGTTCAAACACTTTATCCGCCAAGCCATACTTTCTTAATAAGATCTTTGATTTTCGCGATTTTTCGCGATTGGTATTCGAAAATACATTTTGGACACCTGATGTTTTGAACATTTTACAGTAGTCCGTGGTCACGGGTAGACTGAGAGTCTACCAAAATATACGCGATTAATCCGGTTAAAATAGTTTTATTTAAAATCCATACTTTCTTATTAAGTTTTTACTATTTATGTTTGTGTTTTTTTTTGTATTTTGATTTCCTTACATAAATAAAAATGCTGTGGTGAATGTGACGTGAAGCGCGAGTCAATCGTAATCATTCACCTGAAGTAGCCTTGAAGTCCGTGATGTAGTGGACATGTTCCAAGAACCTGAAATGGTATTACGATATTGATTCACTGGCCTGGTCCTGGTCCTTCGGGTGCAGTACAACCGAAGGACTCACCTTAATATTCATTTTATCATAATAAGACTGCCAGACATCCAACTACGCCATAGATGCAGGTTGTGAAACATATATGAGAACCTGTCAAATGTACTGTCCGCTAAGGATGCGAAAGACCATGCAAAGTGGAGGGGAGGTTAAGTAAAAAACCAGACCATGAATCGCTTATCCATGGTCTAACGTTAATATATCCTGGTCTTTTTTAAGTTGTTTATAAATATAAAAAAAAACAAATTCTATTTTGTTTATACTATGGTTTTAATTCGAGATGTAGAAAAAAAAGGACAAAAAACCTTACAGCTTTTATATACAAAATAGAAATCCTGAAGTCATGAATCTGCCATTACTATTCACTAACGCACATCTCTGAACGTGTGGTAGTGAATACTAAATTGTAACTTACAGGCACAAGCTTACTATAAACAAAATATACCAAACCAGTTAAGAAACTCACAAGAACTTACCAACTTCAGCGAATCGATTAGATTAATATGACATTAGCAAGCTCCGTTCTGGTGCAAGAGTATTTTGCTGGAACTTTAGACTAGCGGTTTTTGATGAGCGCTAACATACAACTTGTGTTTAAATGTAAGTAACTTCTGTGCAACGTAAACACGAGAACGCTTATTGAGTTAGGTAAATCTTGGAAGCATCCAAAGACATTGTGGGGTCGGAACTTCGAACCTTGGCTTGATTGGTCTTAATAATGGAATAAATGAGTACTTAGAATAGAATTGATTTTCATAACCTTGGATTTCACCCACTGATAATATTTTAATGCTGTACGTCTTTTCTTATATAGAAAGAGTCTAAGAAAACCTTTCAAGTTTCGGCTTGAAATCGAGACATTCTTTGTTAAGTGATGGAAATCAACACCGCGCTTTACCTTACTGAAACAAGACTAGGAACTTAATCTATATATGACCATTTTTCCAAGTGTAAATCAGAACAACAGTATAAGCATTTTCAATAAAACACCACCACTGTGTCTTGATGACCTTAACATTTTGAAATTAGATTAAATTATTTTCAACCCAGGAACAGAGACTAACAACACAAACAAGGATATTTAGTGTTATGACAATTTTCAGCATCGAAGCTTCACAGTAGAATATGAGAAAACTTTAGAAGATATTAAACTAGTAACATTTGTTAGTGGATTTTGATGAGCGCTACCATAGAACTTGTGTTAAAGTTTAGCCAACTTATCTGCAACGTAAACAGCAGCAGCCGTTTCACGCTTTATCCTCCATAGCGGGATAGTCAGAGATAATTAACTACTGTCACAACTCTCTGTCGACTACTTTTCACCAGAAGTCGAGATATTACGTGTAGAGTAGCGGAACTAAACGCTGTGTTTTGTCTTACTAGACCAGAGATTTTTTTATTAAAATCACAATCAATCGCTTTAACAGTCAGATGCTCTACCATAGCAGCACTATGGCCTCGTAAATATTAATAATATATATCGGCTTAGGCTAATTTTGTGGTTGGGACTTCGCTTCTTATATTAGTTTGAATGCATAAGAATTAAGTTTATACAAAATTTAATTTTTTATTGCTTATACAAACAGAATATACTGAAACTGCGATCGCTTGTGGGTTCGATTCCCACTCAGGCTTATGATTATATTTAAATTATTTTCACTTCCTTGCTCTGATAACATAAGACAAATGTCTTGATACTAGGTAGAATATAATACAAATAGCATGTGTTACGTCTAAGACATTAATTCCCTCAGATTACTATTTTTTTCCTTATATTTTTCATTGCTCGCTAATCAAAATTCACTTCTATTTTTTAATAAACTTAAAATAAACATATAAAAAAATAGAACGAATAGAATATGTGTGTGTGAATAATGCGGAAAATATATGATAATGTAATAAACACATTTTGAATACAAATTTAATATACAGAAGTAACTTGAAACTGTAATATGACACAGTTTTCGTCAAACTAAATATTGTAAAATATATATTTTTTTTGGTTCACGAAAGCCAAACGATACATTCCCTGAATACTTATTAACCTCCACATTCATAAACCTCTTCATACTTCCTAATGAAACATAAGATCCTCTATTTTCTTACATGACTCTTTTCTAGTACTTCTCACCTTTTATTTCATGCAATTGAGTTTAAATATATTTAACACACAAATTATTACTGTTTTAACTTTACAATTTGATCGTGCATAAACAGGAACTAGCACGTGTCAAGACACTCCATACAATATTTTCTGCCAAATTTAAAAACTGAATTTGAGTGGCAGAACTCAACACCGCGCTTTGAATCCAACCCGCAACCAGCAGCGTTTTCTATGAACGTTTTAGAGATAATAAAACCATACATATTATAGCATGAGAAAGTTGAAATAAAAGGTGTAATTTTCATGAGGTACGCTCTCAGTGAGAAAGGAATTTTTGATATTTTTACTTTAAAGACGAAATATGGAGACAAAGTTCGCTTTGTGCAAGTTTCATATCTCACCGTAGCATGTCAGAAATTATATTTGGATTACTTTTGTACACGTTACTTTTATGTATATATGTATGTCTGTCTGTATGTATATTTTTATATATATATATATATATATATATATATATATATATATATATATATATATATGTGTGTGTGTGTGTGTGTATTATGAAAATGAAAGAGAATTTTAAAAATATTTACAATAATGATCATGATTATCTTTTACAATTTCTACATAAATCTAAAAAAAACATTTTATATAAAATTAAAAAAAAAATATTAATTTGTACCCACGAACAATGAAACTAGTTCTTTCATTTGCACCATAATAGCGTTTAATATTACTTGAACTTTTTACTAACACCTGCGCAAGATATCCGCTAGACTTGAGATTAAATTCCTTTATACCTATTCAAAAGAAAATACAAATATTCCATCTGATCTGGTTTAGAAACATCTAATATTTAAAAGCATTGAATAGAGAGATGTCATTTAACACTCTGACTATAATAACTATAATTGTTGTTAAATATTAAAATAAGGGTTTTCTTTTAATATCAACATAGAAAAAATAAATATCTGTTGCCGTACAATTTCTATTATTTCAACAATAATTTCCAATACATATTTACTATTTTTTAAGTGTGTATTAGTGTTTTCCACACTTAGGATTAGAAAATATGTTAAATTAGATTAAAAAATATGTGATAAGAACGTCTCATAATTTGAACGTAGCAGGATTCGAACCCGCGCCTCTTGGATAGCGTCCAAGCGCTCTGACCGCTAAGCTATGCGTTCTACTACCAGCTGCGTCGAAATTCTTATACGTTTGTTACAAATTCTTTATGTTGTAACAAACGTATAACTTATAACGTATGCTTAGTGGTCACGTTTCGAATCCCGCTGCGTTCAAACTTTTATACGTTTTTTTTTTTCAAAAATAATTTTCAACACATTTTAATCAAAACCTTACTGTAAAATGTTTACACATACATACATACATATATATATATATATATATATATATATATATATAAATATATATATATATAAATATATATATATATATATATATATATATATATATATATATAATTGGTTTTCTACAATCCAAGCTATATCTGCCTTACATATAACTAATTTAATACCAAAGTAAAGTAAGAAATCTCTTTAGAAATAGAGTTATAAATAATAAAAAAGAAAACCTTTTATTTCAGGCAACAAACATATAATATTAAATTAAATGAGAAAAAAGAGGAGAAATTAAAAATAAAGAAGAAATAAGACTAAATGATGTTTATATTATTTTTTTTCATTTAACATATTTTTTTTCTGTTTGAATCTTCGTCTTGCACAGCAGGGTGGTCTGAGACAACCTAGTGTCTGGACGCTCTATTGATTGATTGTCTCATGAAATCGAGACATTGCGTGTTGAATAAAGAGTTCCACGTTGCGTGTTGTCTTATTGTCAGAATTACAAATTAAAATAAACTTCAAAACTAGTAAATAGAAATGGTAAAAGAATAATAATATCCTGTAGATACGCAGCAGTAATTTACTATTAGATCTTTAAATAGGTACACGTTTTATCCCACCATATTAACCGGGTAGTTAGGGACAACCTAGTGTCAAGACACTCCGCTGCTGTCTTTGCTTTTATTGAATGGCGAACTCAACGCTGCGTTTAGTCTTAGTTTGTCAAGTGCGAAAGAACAAAAATAAGTATTAAATATAATTATTGCCCCACTTGGTGTATTGGGATTCGATTATTACTTGATAATCGAATCCACGAATCGCTTTTATAGACGCTATCCCACTATACCACGATAACTTCTGAAATAACGTAGAAAATACACCAGTTCAATTTTTTTATATAAATCTGAACGTTCAATACAAATAAATATATTGAAGAAATCACTGCAAATTGTGTACATGTGTATACAAGGTGTATACAAATACGCAAATGATATTTGCCTTACATGTGTACGTACATACTGTATATAGTAAACGTAATCACTAAAAGCAAACAGGCTACCTTTAAGTACGAGATATCAAAAATTGGTACATCAAATAAAATAAATAGATAGACCCCTGTAATGAGGTTTCTTTGTAGAATGTATATTTTTTAGCTATATTTACTTGTACTATACTATTTATAAAGTATGTTGAAAAGCAAATTAGTTTTTGTTGCAAATTCAAGTTGAAGCCGGTCGTGGCGCAGCGTCTTACTGTGAACGCCATGAATTGTGGGTTTAATTCTCCCTCAGAGGAATTATTATATTTAAAATTATTGACATTCCTTCGCTCTGGTAAAACAAAGCGCGGCGTTAATTTCCGCCACGAAACACGCAATGTCTCAAATCCAGCGGAAAGCCGACTACGGATCATTTTGACACTAGGTACTTCCTGTCTACCCTGCAATGCGAGATAAAAGCGTGAAATAAAAAAAACAAGTTTTAATTGTAAACACTATTGGTTGTAGATTCGATTCCTTCGGTAAAATCACCACTCTGATAAAGAACGGTGTTAAGTTCCACAAATTAACACGCAACGTCTCGTATCCAAGCGTATCATGAGAACATAAAATTATTCAAATTATATTTTAATTGCCCATATATAAATACCTAATCAAAATAATTGTAATATTCAACATGAAGATGTTTAATTAATAATAATAACAGTTCACTTATGAGAATCATTTTATTAGATTTCTATAATAACAATAAAAATTATATAATATTATATTATATTATTGAAATAATATAGAGCAAAATCATATAACTGGGTCACCACTTGATTATGAAAACGGTAACGGAGGTGTAAAAATGAATAAAGCACAGTTTTACTATTAGTTCGAGGCCGGTCGTGGCGCAGTGGGACAGCGTCTGACTGTAAACGCGGTCAATTGTGGGTTCGATCCCCACTCGGAGGAGTGATTATATTTCAATTATTTTCACTTCCTTGCTTTGTTAAAGACAAAATGCGGCGTTGAGTTCCACCACTCAATACGAAATGTCTCGAATTCGATGGAAAGCGTAGTGCGGAGTGTCTTGACACAAGGTACTTTCTGTCTACCCTGCTATACGGAATAAAAGCGTTACTATTACGATTTTTGTAAAATCTTTAATTGTTTTTTGATTAATTGTATTCATTGTAAATATTTAATAGAGCAAATTTATTTTTTTCCTCATAGCTCTATGGAACTATGGTACTCACTGATTTGATTGTTCAAGATTTAAATTATAATTATTAATATCACTCAAGGAAATTATAATTAATTATATTTTTTTTTGGATAAATAATGTCTGGATAAAAGAGGTGGTTATTTACCATATATATTGAGTTATCTCATTAGATTCACTTTTTCCCCATATTTAAGCAAGTTACGCAAAGCTAACACTGTCATCGGACTCACGAAATATTGGGATTCCCAGTCCAGATTTTGGCGGTCGAACACCAAGACGACGTCAAGAGTCCCATATAACCTACCCCCAGTCGTATCGTATCAATAAAGTACGTAGAACGCGTATCGATAAAGTATTTCTTCACACAGAAATAAAACACTACTATAATTAATAAAACCAGAACAGGAGCTCGTAAACTGACTTGCTTTTGGTTATTAAATTTTAATATGTATATCTTTTCCAATAGCTATTGAATATAAAATGAAATAAAAGTAAAGGTTTACATACTGTTTTATCCCGAGATCAAAGTACTTGGAACGTTAAACCAAGATCTCATATGCACTTAAGGAAAATCACACCCCTAAGCTCGATTTATTCGCACCTATAATACTCTAGACGCCATTGAAGCGCAGTTAAGAAGTGTCTCTTTGTAAATAATGTTTTTGGGTTCGATTCCTACTCGGAAAAATGTTTATTTAATATATTTTCATTTCCGGTCAAATATCACTATATACAATAATCAAAATTGTAATATTTACTATTTTTAAAGTGTTATTCCACACTTAGGATCTCTCTCTCTCTCTCTCTCTTGGATCTCTCTTGGATACCGTCCAAGCGCTCTGACCGCTAAGCCATGCGTTCTACTACCAGCTGCGTCGAAATTCTTATACGTTTTGTTACAACTTATTTATGTTGTTAGCATCTCTGTAGAGAGATTTTTACAAATTTCTACTGCTTGAAGATTATTAAGAAATAATCGTTTAACAAGAGAGATTGTTATTTTATTTTAATATTTACTATTTTTAAACTGTTATTCCACACTTAGGATTAGAAAACATCTTTGTAAAGACGTATAAAATTTTTTTTTTTTGCATTGCATGGCTTAGCGGTCAGAGCGCTTGGACGGTATCCAAGAGGCGCGGGTTCGAATCCCGCTGCGTTCAAAATTTTTATACGTCTTTACAAAGATGTTTTCTAATCCTAAGTGTGGAATAACATTTTAAAAATAGTAAATATTAAAATAAAATAGCAATCTCTCTTGTTAAACGATTATTTCTTAATAATCTTTAAGTAGTAGAAATTTGTAAAAATCTCTCTACAGAGATGCTAACAACATAAATAAGTTGTAACAAAACGTATAAGAATTTCGACGCAGCTGGTAGTAGAACGCATGGCTTAGCGGTCAGAGCGCATGGACGGTATCCAAGAGGCGCGGGTTCGAATCCCACTGCGTTCAAAATTTTTATACGTCTTTACAAAGATGTAATCAAAACTGTAGCCTAATGTGGGTACATCTTGAATAAAACAGTATATTTTTTTTACTTTTATGAAGGTACTTATAAAAAATATGAAAAATGTTTAAGCTCGATTCGACTCTACCTAGAGACACTCTCTCATAGATAAGTATTTGCTTAGAATTAATCCCAAATCACTTGGCAACGAACGTATGTACAGACGTGATAGGATTACATACATTGTTCAGATTATTCTTATACGTAAGGGTTATAAGCAGTATCTGATTCAATAATTTGATTTTATATCTTTATAAGAATATTATATAGATTAGAATACAATATAGAGACCATAGTAAGGCAATGGGACAGAGATAGAGTAAACGCGTTTGATTATGTGTTTGATTTCCACTCGAGAGTGATTATATTTGTTATTTATTTTCATTTCTCCACTGTGGTGGACAAAGCGCGGTGTTGGCGTTGAACACGGAGTGTACCAATTTTAGACGGAAATCAGTCAACGGAGTGTCTTGACACTAGGTCTTTGATTATTACTACTATGTAGGATCAAGCATGAAATCGAGCACGAAAACAGAGCTTTTTTTTTTCAGCTTCACAACTTATGTCCGCATCAGCAGAATGTTTATGGAGAATCTAGTGTCAAGACGGTCCTTCATTTTCTGACCAAAATCGAGATATTGTGTGTTTAGTAGTGGACCTCAACGCTGCCGAGCAGCGAAATGAAAATAATGAAATGTAAGTTCAAATGGGATTCGAATCCAAAACCAGTAACATTTACAATCACATCCTCTCCCATTGCGCCACGGTGGTCTTACATTATTTTCATTATATTAAATGTGTGTCAGTCGTTGCTGAAACATTTATAGTTAGCAGTAACAAATATTTTATACGACCAGTTAAGTGCCAACTCGTAAACAATAGGTTATAACCGTTAAAATACAGGCTGTTCCCGTTATTGAATATCCAGTCACAAAGCGCTGCATGTATATATATGTATCGATTTTATATAACGCAATTTACTGCATTATATATGGAGATTATAGTTGCGTTATTATTTTTCATACCTTATCCCGCGTAACTGAGTAGTAGCAGATAAACAACCTAGTGTCAAGACACTCCATTCACTCTATTTTTTATGACTTAAATTAAAAATGTATGAGATGTTAAAAAAACGACTGTAAACGCAATCAGAGTTCGATTCCAAGTCAGGAAAGTGGTAAGACAAAGTGCGGGGTTGAGTACCGCCACACGCAATATCTCGAATTTAAAGAAAAACGATGTCTTGACATTAGCTACTTTCTGTGTACACTGTTAAGCGGGACAAAAGCATGAAAAGCTTACCTAAACCTGTTTATTATTTAAATTACTTGGTATCCAAAAAAAAGAATACAATAACATAATTCATTGAGAGTAAAACTTCTACTTGGAGGATTTTTTAAATATTTTTATTTCTCCGCTTTGGACAGAGCAAGACAAGGCGCGGCGTTGCCAGTTGACACGTATTGTCTTAATTTTAGATGACAAATGAAAATGAAAATATCTTGACATTGCTTTCTCCTGGACTCACGAGGAAAACTAGAGAAACTGGTAAAAGAGATGAAACATCTCAACAGAAATATCAGTAGATCTTAAATAGAAAGGAAATCTAAGGAAATATATTTAGTAATTCCGTAGTCCAGTAGTGAATCATCATGTAATGTCTGATTAGTCTTATTAGATCAGAATATGTGATAATTCGAAAACGGATATCCGGTAAGTCTACTATATATGTATATACAAAGCAATTCCACATATAATACGGTAATATACAAATTATGTAACACTACTCTTGATACGTATTATTTATATTTAGGCGAAATTAAAAAGAAAAAACAAAAGTTGCTAGTTGGACTTACGCACTAAGGGTTTTGAACAATTCCTAATATATCGCGTTTTTTATATGAGAGCCTTAAATAATTGATTTTTAATTTAATTATTTATTTTTATAGTTACTATATAAATATATTCTCTATATATTTCAAGCATGTACCTGTGACATTTGTCAATTTCGAGCAAAAATAGAGCAAAAGAAACTCGTTTATTGTATATGTACCCTATTAAATATTACGTATATTTAGTAGCCACAATAGAAATACACCATCTGTAAAAATTTCAAATGTCTAGCCATCACGGTTCATGAGATACAGACTGGTGATAGACAGACGGACATCAAGGTCTTAGTAATAAAGACCTATTTTTAACCTTTGCCTATAGAACCTTAAAAAACAGCTCAGCAAATATCATAATTACCTCAAAACCTATATAAAAATATTTTCAAAGTACTATACCACACTTAGGATAAAATATCCGCTTTCCCACCATTTTTGTACGTAATTTTTTTTGTTCGAGGTAACGTGACGGCAAGCCTTGTGTCGGAGTTTTATTTAAAAAGTTTAATTGATCCGAAAGTTCTTGTACAGTCGTTATGAATAAATTTTATTTCGAATACGAGTTTCAACGTGGCAGTCATTTGAACGCCTTTTTATGTAAAATAAAAAAAATTGGATTTGTGATCTTTTTGAGGTCAAAACTTTATTTATTATCAGGCCTTTGTGAAGCCAGTAGAGAGATCGAATCTGGCAAGAAAAAGATATAAAATTAAACTTATCGAGAAACTTAATTCTTGTTAGTATTTACAAGATTTTATTAAGCTTCTCCTGTCCCGTTACTTGTGTAGTTATATGTAGAGTCTTCACACAAAGTAATTCCTACAAATAATTATAGGAATTACTTAGTGTCAAGACTCTACGAATTCCGCTTTTCGCCAAATTCGAGATATGGTGTGTCGAGTGGTGGAACTCAACGCTGTGTTTTGGTTTAACACTGCGAGGGAATGAAAATAATTTTAATATAATCATGTCGCCGGGTACAACATCTGAAATGTTTTTTTGTTCGTCAATCACAGTGTATGACGCTAGTATTTGTAAAAAATGTGATTCTGATAAAAACCCATCTATTTAATACATCGGGCTTAAATTATTTTTAACTTTTTAGTTATTTTTTTATTTGATAACAATGTACGTACTGTAAGCTTGTTTTTAAAAAGTGTTTTTATTGTATTGATTTTATTTTCTCATCTTATTCGGCATATTTTAAGGAGATTATCTGAAACACGTAACGTAAAACTACCTAACTAACCAAAATTTTTAGATATTATATTATGAAAACTATAAAGAATTAAATTATAAAGATTTTTTTTTAAACATATCAAAACTTTACGAACGAATCGATAGATCGTCTTTTAATTTATATATATATATATATATATATATATATATATATATATATATATACATCAACATATAGACATTCTTGAATTGGTTTAAATATATGTACTTTATACATAAACACATACAGGGAAATATCATACACAAGGAATGAAATTATAAAAATAACATATATATATACATGCAAAGACTTCATACAGGTCACTTTTTCATACGAATTTGAATGAATGCGAGAGCGAGGTGGAGAAATTCCTATGTTGCTTATTACTGCGTTACCAACCAACATAGTGATATATGGACGAATTTTAAAAACATTGACGCTCATGTCATAAGAGTTAGCGGAATCTTGAACCAATATAACTATATTACTATCAGCATTTCTTATTCAGAACATGAACAGGTAGAGTTTCCGGAGAGAGTTTATTGTTGTACGTTCTCTACTTTCCGCTTGAATTATTAAATATTGTGTGTTTTGTGGTGGAATAGAACATCGCGATTTGTCTAACCAGAACGGTAAAATCAACAAAAAGATCAAAACAAATTATGTTAGCATCGTTGTTCCGCTACAATGATCTATAATATATATTAAAATAATTAAAATTAAAATATTAAATTAATTGTCTTTAAAAAAAACTATTTTGAACGGATTAATCAAGTATATTTTGGTATTCGAAAATATAGTTTTGTTTTTCGTACAATTAACAGTAGTCCGTCATAAGTAGATTGTCTACCTTTTCGGATACCAAAATATATGCGATTAATAAGTTTATAATGTGTAAAAATCACGGAAATAAAAGATCTTATTAATAGATTGAATTTTTTATAATTTAAAAATATTATTGAAATTTTCTGCAATATAACTAAAAATATATCACATATAGATTATATAAACATTCCTTAATAAATGAAAATAACTTAATACAAATTATCTAGCTAAAATCTTATGACTTGGCCCGACCTAGAGTAGCTTCCTGTGTGGGTGAATTTTTGAAATGCTTTTAGAAGCTAAAAAGATTTCAAATGATTTGTGGTTTGGATATTTTCAGTAACAAAACTTGATTCTCGAAAACATTTACCAGTATGATAGTGTTACAAACATATTTATGTTTTTATTTGTTTACACTTTTCTAGAGTGTCTATCGAATGTTATTTTTTTTAGTTCGTGTTACTTCATACACGTGTGAAAAAAAACGCTTAGAAATATGTGTAATATTATTGTTAATATTACTTTAAAGCATTTCAAAAATATTAGGCTAGTGAGACAAAGACAAAGCGAGTATGAATAGAAGTTGAAAATTTACTTTCAGATGTTATTATATAGATAATCAACAATAATATATATATATATATATAATATATATATAAATTCCTTTTAATGTAAAAAATAAATAAATTATTAAACCACTCATTAAACCTTAATGATTAACATTTAACTTAAAGTGTGATAGCTTAGCCAAAAGTCGTAGTCCGACAAATACTTGTGTAAATAACGTTTAAGTGTATTTATTTCTTTTATTTTTGTCTGTAGCTTAGCACATTCAATAAAAATTGTTTCAAGGTATTTCCCCAAATTCGAGTCATTGCTTAGTTGAGTTGCGTAGCTTAACACTGCGTCTTACTAAAGCCAAGCCAAAAGGTATACATGGTATTTTAAATAATAATTATAAAGCATATATATATATATATATATATATATATATATATATATATATATATATACATCGTTGGTACACTTAAATAGTCGAAAACGTTTTCCCATATAATTACACCACTTTCATATATACATTTCGCTTGCCGTAGTGTTTAACTAAACACACCAGCAACTAAAAGTATATTGACTCAATCAACCCGTGGTCATATTAATGCAACCGATTTATTTCAAACTCTGTATTCAGTTCAAATGGACCGCAAACTATTGCTTTAAACGATGCTAGATGATATCTAGTTAATCACAGTTTGCTAAATGATCATGTGTTATTAATATATATATGTACTTTAAAGAGGCCAGTCGTGGCGCAGCGTGACAGCGTGTGACTGTAATGCATCTGGTTGTGGGTACGATTCCCACTCGGGGGATTGATTATATTTAAAATTATTTTCACTTTCTCGATCTTGTAAGACAAAGTGCGGCGTTGAGTTCCGCCACACAACACGCAACGTCTCGAATTCGGTGGAAAGCGAAGTAGGAATTGTCTTGACACTAGCTAATTTCTGTCTACTCTATGGTTACTATGACTACATTTCTATGATTCCTTCCAGTTACTATGGAAACGTGATTCGTACTCTTTATTATTCCATTTTTTTAGTTACGATTTAATTTTATATTAATATGGAATATTCAAATTATTTACATAAGGGATATCCCTTTTATATCCCGTATCCCATTTACTCAATAATGGTTTTTATGTCATAAAACTAATGGATCGGTAACAAACTACGAAAACACTTTGAAAATATAATCTTCATTAAAATAAGTTTGCTACTCTGTACTTAGTGTCTTGATATCGATTGGGAAATAGTCAACGGAGTATCTTATCACTATTTGAGTCAACGGAGTGCCTTTACACTGGTTGTCTTGGACTATCCTGCTAACCATGAAGCTGCTTTTTTATTAGAATTTAACTTGATTCCGGATTGTTCTTATCCCAAATTAATATTACCATGCTATTAAATCTAGCCTAAATTTTGGCTATTTATTTATGTATAAAAACTACATAAAACTACAATAACTCATCTAGGAAAATATAATATAATTATAAGATTTCTTAAAGAAACAAACCAAAAATTAAGATGTTAACTTATTTTTATTTTAATAGTAATTTTAAAAAACCCATAAGAGAAAAGCGTTTTTATATATAACTAAATATATAAATATGTTTAATATAAAATTTTCAAAATAAAATTCATATTCTCAGGCCATTCAGTACAACGTACATATAACAAAGGATTTTCATAGTAGAGTTGAAGCTATTGAAGTCACCTCATCAAATTTTCGATTAAGTAACAGCCGTTGTTCTCGATACAATCAACGTTGCACATATCGCATCAGTGCATACACGTGGTATATTAAACGTGTGTATTAAAAGAGGGTAGTCAAACGTTACCTAGAGTGAAGTAACTCCGTTTTCCATATATCGATTTTATTCTAGAAATGGCATGACGATTGACGTAATTCAATGCTGCGGCTTGTCTTGACAATACTAAATCGAAGGCGAAGTTAAAATAATTCATGTGCATTTGAACCCACTACCTGTTAAGCTTACACTCAGATAATAGTATTTTAAGAATATTTTAATTCATAATATAAATAAAAATATATAAGAAAAGAGTGAATAGTTAGAGTATAATGAGAGATCCTTGATTGACCTTTGAGAAAACAATCGATGATACTGTAGCAAGGTTACGTAAAAGACATGAGGACATAGACACGCGACAGTGTGTCAAGCCAATTCAAGCTAATAGAACTGGCGAGTAGAATTGCTTTAAATATTACACGAACTATATGGAGCCAGCTTTGACTATATCTTAACTAAAAAAATATTTTACTTCAACAGGTATTTTTTTTGTTCATGTATTAAGACTTGCAAGATATGTATATATTCCAAATTTTGGAAACTGTTTATTGTTGACTGTCTTACTTAGTTAACGAATCAAAGTTTCAGCCTTAATAAACCTTAATTCATGGTAAAATCTAGATAGAATTTAAAAGCGATAACTCTAAAAGTCATACCTTTACACACACAGCTTCAAGCTTTTATCTTGCATTGCAGGGTAGACAGAAATACCTAGTGCCAAGACACTCCGTGAAAGTTTGTCCGTGAAATTGTGTGTTATGTGGCGGAACTTAACGCCGCACATTGTCATACCAGAGCGAGGAAAATAATTTAAATACTCCCTTTTTTCCACTGTGCCACGACCGATATTTTGATATATTATTTTACGCTATAATAAAAAAGCATGCCTTAAATTGTTATACAACACTTCCAGACATATATATTATAATGTTAAAATTGACTTTCATTATATATTTAAGTTATGGGATAATCTATATAGAGCATATATGAAGAGGTTGATGACAGTCGACACAAAAGATTTATGCAGGGAGCGTAGAGTTTGACGCTCTGTTATCTCTTATTATCTTGCTTAAAATAAAGCGTGAAGATAAAAATATCTAAGAAATATATCAATTTTGGTTCAGAATTGCGTAAAGGTCGCAAAAGTAATTACATACTTTATAACTTGAGTGTAACAGGGTCTGACTGTAAACGTGATCAGTTGTTAGCACGATTTCCGCTCGGGGGTGTGATTGTATTTAAATTATTTCCACTTCCTTGCTCTGGTAAAAAAATGTGCGACGTTGAGTTCTGCCAGTCAACACGCAATGTCTCGAAAACTTGACAAGACTGTGTCCTACTTTATAGTAATTCAGAAGACAAAATACGGCGTTGAGTGCCGTTATTTAACATGCAACGTGTCTAATTCGGATATAAGCTGGTAACCAGAGTAGCCCTTATATAAGGGTTGTAAGAACTTAAAGTTGTTTTTGCTTCAAAACATGTTACACATTGAGAGGTATAAATAAAAGTGCATTTCAAGAAAAACAAATAAACCATTAAAATCATAGTTATTTTCACCATATCGTCTAAAATCCCATTTAAGAGGTATGTTAGTTCAAGTTAAACTAAACACATTAGAGCGCTTTACGCAAAGGTGGCTCGCCTCAAATAATCGCGAACAAATAAACAAACACTAAAACAATGTTGAGTGTTCCTTGTATAGTGAGTCAGTTAATCATTCACTTTATTTGAAATGGCTTAAAATAGCTAATATTTTGAACAATTTTCATTAAATATTTTTTTTACCCGCGATAAAACAAAACTCGGCGTTGAGTTGCGCAACTCAACACGCAGTGTCTCGAATTCAGCGGAAAGCGGGGTACGGAGTGTCTTGACACTAGATTCTTTCTGTCACTAGATACTTTCAGTCAACTCTGCTATGCGGGATAAAAGTATGAAGCTAAAAGAATATTAATGTAAAGAAAAAAATATTTTAAAAATGACACCCTCTAAAATATTATTACCCTGGTCCTATTAAGGACATGAGGTTTTAAATATAAAAATAAGAAACAGCTACCAGATTTGGACTTATGAGTTTGAATTAATTTTATAGCAAACCATTAAATATTTAGGTCCAAACAGTACGGCATTTTTTTCTTTACGCCTTATTCTGTATTAAACCATATTCAGGGACAGCCTAGCATCAAGACACTCCGCTTACTGTTTTAAATCTGAAATCGATACATAAATGTTGCGTGGAAAAACTCAAAGTTGCGCCTTATTTTACAAGAGCGCGGAAATGTTAATAAATTTTGTAGAATAATAATTACCACGCCTAGGAATCGAACCCAACCCACAAGCAATCGCGTTTACAGTCAGACAAACGGCGTTCCATTGCGCTACAATGGTCTCATGTATTAAGTTAATATTACTAATAACTCAATAACATAAACCATTACCGCTTAATTAATTTGTTATTTAAAAACCACATCTATGAAAACGAAGGATGCAATAGTACGTTATATTATCAAATGTTGAATTAAAATCCATTGCCTGCTAGAGTTGTTATAGAGTTGTTATAAGTTACAATATTTTACTATATTTCTATATGATTTATTAGACATTTGCTCCTTGGAATTTTTTTACATTTTTTTTTATTTAATCAATAAACAATAATAAGTATGAATAAAATTATTTTCAACGGATTATTCGAGTATTTAATATATTTATTTTTGTAAATCCGTACCGATAACGGTCGCCATTGACAGTAACAGTACGGCTTTAGTCGTTTTTGAAAAAGTACAACGATTCCACCGTACCATAATCCGCACCAAACAGTCAATTTTTAAGGATGTAATGATGTTTCATGAATCACTCTTGGATTTGACTCACTCCAGTAACGACAATTCCGTTTGTTCACATAACCATTGAGCTAAAAGTGAGCCTCATCTGAAAAGATGATTTTCCTATGAAATTCGGTGTCCGTTTCCATCATTTCAAGCGCCCAATCAGCAAATTCACGACATAATCGATGGTGTGCTGGCTTGAGTTCTTGTGCCAACCCAATTTTGTATGGATGTAGGCCAAGATCCATACGTAAAATTCGCCAGGTTGTCATTCTGGATAAGCCCAATTCTTGTGCACGTCGTGGAACGGAAACATTTTGATTTTCTTCGACACTGGCTGATACGGCGGCAATATTTTCTCCACTACGGCCTGTCCGCAGTCATGGTGGTGGTCTACTATCGTGCAAAGAATATTCACTTTCCAGTTTTTGGATTATGCGACATATAGCGAGCTCAGACGGTGCACCATGAAGACCATATTTAGCACGAAATGCTCTTTGAGTAGAGACAATTCTTCTTGAATTTTGATAGAAAATTTGAACAATTTTCAAATATTGAGGTAACGTGAACTTATTCATGATTAAATGGCAAACATTATTGAACACAAAACAACACAAATGTCAAATGTTAAACTACCAAAATGGCGGCTGTGAGCTATCAAAATCCTGTCACCACTATTGGGAAACACTTTACAAGATTAAAAAGTCAAAATAATTTTGTTTCCTATTAACCATACGTTTTGAAGACAATGATTGGCTTAATTAAACGCTGCGCTTCATAGTGCTATATAGAAAATCCAACAGGCTATGAAAGCTATATCTATATCGATATAACTAGAACGATCTATGACTTTTTTTACATATAATTTCAAGAGTGTAATATTATTATACAGAAACAAGTTTAGTCTAAATCAATACCTCTGATGCAATCTGCATCTGAGGCAAGCAGGAGAACAACGTTTGTTGACGTTTAATTAGCTCAGCCATCAATAATGTTATATAAATACATATAACATGTTATAATAATATCTAAGATCTACGTAATTGTGGGAAGTAATTAATAATTAATAATTAGTCTTGTATTGAATGTTTAGAAAATATTTAATTATTTTTGTCTAGCTTCTAGTGTCAAGACTCCAAAATTTCCGTTTGAATTTGAGATATAACGTGTTGAGTGGAGGAACTCTATACCCTGTTTAGTGTTACCTGAACGGTGAAAAGAATATAAATTAGGTATAATTACACCGAACGATAATAAAACCCATAACTCAAAACCCAAACCTAAGCCCATAACCCATAACCCAAACCCAAACCCAAACCCAAACCCATAACCCATAACCCAAATCCAAACACAAACAAAAAACCTAAACCCATAACCCATAACCCATAACCCATAACCCATAACCCATAACCCATAACCCATAACCCATAACCCATAACCCATAACCCATAACCCATAACCCATAACCCATAACCCATAACCCATAACCCATAACCCATAACCCATAACCCATAACCCATAACCCATAACCCATAACCCATAACCCATAACCCATAACCCATAACCCATAACCCATAACCCATAACCCATAACCCATAACCCATAACCCATAACCCATAACCCATAACCCATAACCCATAACCCATAACCCATAACCTAAACCATTTACAGTCATACGCTGTTTCGCTACACCACCGCGGCCTCATTTAATCAGTTAATATTTATTTCTTCAATGCGGATTGAAATGTCTTGACATTTAGTTTCCTTTAATTATTAATTTATTTGAACAGACAAGGTTCTATAATAATAACTAAGAATCTAATCGATTCCAACCCTTTTTGGTTGGGTGAAACCACATACGGTGTTAAGTTATGCAGGTCGGCAAGCAATGGTTCTAATATGTGCCCAATAGAATATTTTAACACTAGGTTCTCTCTGCCTATCGTATAAACCATTGTATTTTATAAAAATTCGATAACAAGATAATATTAGTAGTATGAAAAATTTAATTTACCGTAAAATTAATTTATCGACTTCCACGTTACCTTATGGCTTATTCATCGAACATAAATGATTCATTATTGTGAAAAGCCAATAAAATGTGATTTCAGGCAATGAAAAGCTTAATTTTTCTTATATAAATTCAAATATATGCATATTACTTTAATTATACAGATCAATTTTTTATTTCAGTGCAGTTTTCACAGTTCAATTCAAATTCATTTTTATATGCATTTTTAAAAACAGCTAAATATTGTAATAGTTTAAATGAAACTATTTTAATCGGATTAATTGCGTATAATTTGGTATTCGAAAATACATGTTTAGACACGTGTGACCTCGAACTACTGTACGTTAGGTTTTCAAAAATATATTTTCTCTCAAAAATATATTGTATACCAAAATATACGCGATTAATCCGGTTAAAATAGTTTCATTTAAAATGTGTGAAAATCGCGAAAATCTTGTTATTATAATAGTTTTCTTTTGTTGTAATTTCTCTATTTTAGTTGGTTAGTGAGTTATTATTTTAGTTATTGTGAACAGGTTTAGATATATATATATATATATATATATATATATATATATATATATATATATATATATATGTATATACAGTATTTCCCAATAGAGATGATAGGATTTTGATAGCTCACAGCCGTCATCTTGGTTGTTTACCATTTGACATTTGTGGTGTTTTGTGTTTAATAATATTTGCCATTTAATCATGAATAAGTTCACGTTACCTCAACATTTAGAAATTGTCCAAATTTTCTATCAAATTTGAGAAGTATTATCTCTACTCAATGAGCATTTCGTGCTAAATATATTTAACACCCTTGGACTATTTTTTTGTGGGGGTATGTTAAATCTCAAGTGTATGCTAATAAACCAGCTACGATTTAAGACCTTAAACGCAACATTCGAGCGACTATAGCGGCCATACCAGCCGAAATGCTGCACCGAGTCATCGAAAATTTGACCGATCGTATTCACCAGTGCAAAAAAAGTCGTGGCGGTCATTTGAACGATATTTTGTTTAAATCATAAATAACACAAAATTTCCTATCAAATAAGCCAAATTGAGCAAAAGCCATTGAGCACGAAATTCGAACTTATATTACATGTTTTATTTCAATTTCAAAACATTTCGTTCTTATTGGGAAACCTCATATATATATATATATATATATATATATATATATATATATATATATATATATATATATATATATATATATATATATATATATATATATTCTAAATTGAACAGAATAAAAATATTCGTATTTCACTTTAAATATTGTTATTTTCACACCTTTTTGCTTAAAGTTGCCTCTTAACTATATTTCTGCAGCAACTGTCAATAGCAGCTGTTCATAAGACTTGGAGTTTGTAGTTTGAAAGCATAATATCGCGTGAAATATTCAAAGACGATAAGTAAAGGAAATTTTGTTGCTTTTAGAAATCCTTGGGCTAGAAACGAGTATAACTAACTTGGGTGGGAGTAATAATATACAAAAAAATATTGTTTTTATTGTTTTTATATTGGATTTTTTATGTTTTGCTATAGATAATAAAACCTATAGATAAAATAGTGGTTCGTTTTTCATCTAGATATATTTATAATGTTTATTATTTGATTTATTAATATTAGATAAATATCTCTTTTGCATACGAAAAACATTTTAAAACAAACAGGAAATCGCGAACAAGTTCAGAATAATTCGTGTTAAATGCCTGCTAATTTTTTTAAAATGGGGCATACGTTCTAACTATTAAATAAATTCTTAACTTTCGTTGAGCTTCGAGCTTGTTTAGTACCGTAGAGGTGCTTGTGTTTGACTTTGAGGATGAAATTGTTAAAACTCCAATATAAATAAGATCTTTATGTTACTTAAAAAATAAGTGAATATTCATATTGAAGTAATTACACTAAAGAAAATACCGGTACAGCTCCCACCAGTGCAATATGTCATTAGTAAAAAGCAGAACATTCTAGCGAAATATTTTAATTACAAAACTTTTTAGGATTTTCCTTTAAAATAATGCGGTGTGTGCTTTTATATGTGAGTATGAGAAATATATGAAAATGTTTGTTGTTCTTAGATAAGTAAAGTACAAAACAGGTGAATTTCTAAATATCTAAAGATAATGTATTATGTTATAAAGCTTCATACTTTTAATCTTATAATGGGAAAAATAAATAAAAATTAATGTCGGTATATAGTTTCGTTCAAATTTAAGACCGATATCTTCAAGAAAACCTATTTTTTTAGATTTTTTCAGCTTCACCCTTTTCTCCGCATAGCACGGTAGACCGAAAGAACCTGGTGGCAAGGTACTCCGTACTGTACTTTTCACCAAATTTGTTCAACCATTGTTGAGTTCAACCATTCAAAACGCAATGTCTTGAGACATTGCGTTTTGAACTCAACGCCGCACTTTGTCTTACCAGGGCGAGGAAGTGAAAATAATTGAAATATATCTATGTATATATATATATATATATATATATATATATATATATATATATACACAATCGAACGCGTTTATAATCAAACGCAATCCCACTGAGCCACGACCGATTTAAAAATATCGATTCTATTATAATCCAGTTTACAACCAGGCTCTGTTCAAAGCGCTATGAGAGGAAATTTGCAGGTATTCTTTTTTCTGTCTAAATTCGAGGTATCGAGTGTTAAATGGTTAAACCAAATGTGTTGGTTTTCTTAGATAGAAGGCAATACATAAAATAAAATATAATACATTGATGCGATGGCAGAACGTCAGCATACCTGCACGTCTTGCCGTTCACAATGCAGTACTGATACCAACGTGGTTATACGCCAGCGAAACGCGTAAGAAAGATGAATGCTGTATAAATGCGCTCTCATCGCTGGATATGCGGATTTGGTTTACCTGATAGTGTATGCAGCGATGAGATACGTAGAATGGCAGGTGTAAGCGTGAATGTTATAGTGAGAACGAAGAAGAACGTGCTCAGGTGGTTTGGGCAAGTCAACAGGATGATCGATGAGACGTAGGGGAAACCTCGGTTGAAAGCACAATATCAATGACACTGGAGGAAGGTCACGTTAAAAGCATTAGGGCCCCCAGAAGGGTGTGTATGAAAGAGGTATGCAAGGACCGTAGTGTTTGGCGCTCCGCAGTCTCTAACTACCCCACAAGTGATAAAGCATGAAGTCAAAAAAATATATAATTATTCCTTTCCCATCTAATTTATAGCTCATTGCATTTACAGTATGATATTTTTCCAATGTATCATAATGACATTGAGTTTAGAAATTTACAAATTACTAAAATACATTGAGTCACAGTGGGACAACGACTGCCTGTAGACGTGAAGGTTGGTAGGTTCGATTCCCATTTGGAAGAATTATTATATTTATAAATGTTTCCATTTTTCCGCTCTGGTAAAATAAGGTACGGTGTTGAAATCACCACTCAACACGCAATGGCTCGATTTCTACAGTAAGCAGAGTAAGGAATGTCTTAACACTGGATACTTCTATCCTACTGCGGGATAAAAGCATGAAGCAAAAATTTATCTCTAAATAAATAAATAATTCCATATTTACAATTCCCCTTTTTGTTACTAAAATAATATCACTCAAAAAAATCTATGTTGTTCCAATAAAAGCCAAAAGCTCTTTATATAAATTTCGGATTTTAAGGTGAATTGTATTTGATAAATAACGTCTGCTATACACGGATGCGTGATCAAAAGCCGCCTTTGACTATAGGGACGTAAACGTGCATGCGTTAGGTTATACGTTGCCATTGATATTATACGATCTGTTTGCCAGAATACTGTTACTACCTGCGCTTATATATGTATATAGAAGGTATATGCATGTTGATGGATGTAGATTATATTAGATTGTTATGAATTACAAGAAAACTTAGCTCATCACGTGTGATTATAAACGCAATTGGTAAAAAGATTATATTTAAATCATTTCACGCTTGCCAGACAAGGCACGGTGTTGAGCTCGATAATTCACTGTGTCTCAGTTTAGGGAGGCAGCAACAGAGTGTCTTGACATTAGATTCTGCTATGTGGAGTACAGCGTCAAACTGGTAACAATTATTTTAAATGAAACTATTTTAAACGGATTAATCGCGTATATTTTGCTATTCTAAAATACAATTTGAGTCTAGCTATAACCACGGACTATTAAAAAGTGTTCGAAACGTTAGGTTTCCAAAAATGTATTTTCGAATACCAAAGTGTACGCAATTAATCCGTTTAAAGTAATTTCATTTAAAATGTGTAGAAATCCTGAAAATCTAATAATTACTTTGACAGATTAAAATATCTTTTAAATACTATTTTAGGTTAGATATTTTTTACAATTTTATTTTTTTAAAAGTTAAAATCTTAGAGGCAATAATTAATTAATTAATTAAATAATCCAATATTCATATTTCATATTTATATATATTTCATATTCATATTTAATATTCATATATATATTAACAAAAAAACATTTTTTTGTTAATATATATACGTTAAATTTAAGCAATAATGTACAAAAAAGTACAGAACTTATTGTTTTTGTATCTAGATATACAAGCTGATAAATGCATACAACTTAAAAACTGTAAACATGATTGTATGTCGACGATTCGATATCCATATAGGGAATGATTATATTTAAATTATTTTCATTGCCTCACTTAGGTAAGGAAAAAAACGTCATTAACTTCCATAGAATGTCTAGATATTTGACAGTTGGTGGAGAGCAGAGTGTCTTGACATTAGATTCTCACTATTCTGTTATGCAGGATAAAGCATGAAGCCAAAATTACATCTTACTTATTATAAAATGATCACGAATTCTCAAAAACAAGCTAACAATAATAATTGTTGTTTGTATAAGTTTTCGAGTAAATCTTTTTTTAATGTGCCTTCTTTCTAACTACAAAACTTTTAATTAATTCCCCGTTTCAGGCTCTGCACTGCCCAGTTTTTGTTTCATAATATTATATTCATAAATTCCTCTACCATTGTCCTTTTTATTTACTACAAATTAGATATTTAAAGTTTTTTGATTAATTATTTTTTTTTATTTATGATTTTAATTATAACTTTATACAATTCCAATTTAATATAGCAATGATAGTACTATTGTTCAAAAAAATATTTATGTGCCAACCAAACTGGCATATTCTGCTACGTTATTAAAGTAATTATTAAGTTAACTCAGGTACACCTTGAGTTGGGTTATTTTTTTAGCTTTACGATCTATTCCTAGGTGTAGTCAGAGAAAACGGTGCGTCAAATGCTACAGTGCCTGCATATTTCTTTCGTCTCATTCACAACCATTAACCGCTTCGTTAATGTTTTTCGGAGGGTCCTTTTACTCCTTACGTGAATATCCTCCAGTGTCAATGATATTGTATTTCTGTGTGTGAGGTCGATGGTCTACCCCGACCTCTGGTACCGTTCCTCTTTGCTTCATAAATCTTTCTTACCATTCTTTCATTACTCACATTCACCTTCTTCTTCATTCTTACTATGACTTTCTCTCTGAAGCCTGTTTTTCTGCGTATATATACGGTCAGCTAAATTAGTGTCACCAGATACTTATCACCTTTGTTTCATATCCATTCTTTCATAATGCATCATAAATGTAAATCAAAATTTAATTTGATTTTATTTTGTTTATTTATTTTCAATGAATATCTGTTCTTTTAGAATAAGGCTCGTAAAAGGTATTTTCAAAGCCTATATATTATCTTAGTTTACTTATAAGTTTTGCTAACACTGATCGCTTTTCAAGAAAGATTTGTTTAAAGTTAATATTTATGAAAGTCGATGTCGGAGGCCGGCCGGGGCGCAGTGGGACAGCGTCCGATTGTAACGCGATCGGTTGTGAGTTCGATCTCCACTCGGGGGAGTGATTATATTTAAATTATTTTCACTTTTTCGCTCTAGTAGGACAAAGTGCGGCGTTGAATTAAACCACTCAACACGCAATGTCTCGAATTTGGTGGAAAGCGAAGTACGGAGTGTCTTGGCACTAGGTACTTTCTGCCTACCCTGCTACGCGGGATATAAGCGTGAAGCTAAAAAGAATATTTATGAATCTCTCTGGATATTAATAGATACAGTTGAAGCCATGATATTATGTATCTAACACAAAATATATTATATTATCGTTTTATTCATTTACCTACAAATTACGTATTTATTAGCCAATGCTGGTCCAGGTGCAATGGGACAGTCTCCGATTGTAAAATTGATAGATTTTGGGTTTGATTCTCACTCAGGCTAATTATAATGTTTAAATTATTTACTCAACCACCACTCAATACGCAATGTCTCGATTTTTGACAGGAAAACCGTCTGAAGAGTGTCTTGACACTAGATTGTCTCTGACTACACTGCGTAATAAAGCGTGAATCTGTAAAAAAAATAATTGCTTTTCATACGAGGAAAGTGTGTCAAAGACGAATATCGTTTTAAAAGATTAAAGCAAAAATAATAAAAAGATTTTATACATATTCGCTGAGTTCACAGCCCTTCAACTTCAACGAGCATCGAACGTTACCTCCCGTGACATTTAGATATGAATGTGCAAAAACAATTCGGAAACGAAAACGTTTTTGTGGGAAACATATATATATATATATATATATATATATATATATATATATATATATATACTCTTGTAAGACTAAGTATGGCGTTATGTTCCGCCATCGAACACGCAATATCTTGAATTTGGCGTGGAGTACGGAGTGTTTGGACTAAACACTAGGTACTTCCCGTCTACCCTGCATGCGGGATGGATATAAAAGCGTAAAGTCTTAAAAAATAAACAATTTCATCGACATAATTTTCTTAATTAAAGCAACAAAATGTAGATAGGACGATGTTTACTTCTGAATGAATTAATTTCATTTATATTCTTATTGTACTAAAACGTGACTGTGGTAGCAAGTAAATGATTCGTTCTCTGCAAATATGAAAAAAATATGACTTTTTATAATATTATATAATACTGTTAGTACGTACGTGATCAATTATAATTAACGATTGTTGGTTAACAACTGGTGGAGCAATTTTTGGTTACGGGTTCAATTTTGAATGTCTAGACCTTTAAATCTAGAAGCTTTATTCCATATAGCGTAATAGTCAGAAACAGCCTAGTGTCAAGATACTCCGTTCATTGAGTGGGAAACGTGACGCGCCTATTTAGTTACATACATATTGATATACATTGAAATATAGAAATTTTTAAGTAGTATTATCAGAACGTAAAATAATATAAATAAATAGTATAAAGATACTACGTTAACTATTTACGTAGATATCTATTATTATTTTTTCATCCTCACTGGTAATACACAGCACGGCATTGAGATCTGTACTCAGATTGGAACAGTCAATGGAGTATCATGACATTAGGTTGTAACTCGAAAAAAAAAAAAAAAAAAAAAAAATATATATATATATATATATATATATATATATATATATATTTAAATCCTTTAAAAAAGTAATATTCATCAACTTTCTTAAGCTATAAGTTGTACTGGCATCATTCCAATAGATCGAAGTTCGACATTTGCAGCAGAATGTTTTTCTTATCTACTTTCAAAGAAAAACCTAGCGTCGGCTCAAACTAAGAAAGATCACGCCAAGTGAATAGCCTTTTACTGTAAACTTAGTTTTTTTACAGCCATGCCAAATTTGCTAAAATGCGGTACATAAATAAATCGTAACTTTATATATATATATATATATATATATATATATATATATATATATATATATATATATATATATATAGTTTTATCAGTTTGAAATCTCAAAGGCCGGTCATAGCGCAGTGGGACAGCGTCTGACTGACTGTAAACGCGGTCGGTAGTGGATTCGATTCCCACTCGAGAACTATTTTCACTTCCTCGCTCTGGTAAAACAAAGTGCGATGTTTAGTTCCGCCAATCAACATTCTCTCACTTCCTCGACATACCGTATGTCCCCAACATGCAATATCTTGAAGTCTTGAGACTACTTTACACTGTACTTTATGTCTACATTCTAAAAACAAATAAAAGAAGAAATCCTGAAAAAGCAACAAATGTAACTTACCTTTACTCTCTACAGAATATGATTTAAAAAATTAGTTATACTGAATAAATTTTGTATTCCAATTAAAATATATATTTTAGAAGCCTATAGCCTAAGTGACATATCTTAAATGTCATATACTGTTAAAGCTGATCGATCGTTTAACATCTACTGTTTTTCTTTTCTTAACGATTAGGCAGGGTATACAGAAAGTAATTAGTGTCAAGACACTTCATACTTCGCGTTTCGCCGTATTCGAGACATTGCCGCCGTATTCGTGTTGAGTGGCGCAACTCAACGCCGCACATTGTCTTACCAGAGCGAGGAAGTGAAAATAATTTAAACATAAAGACTCCCCCATAGTCAGACGTTATCACTGCTCCACAACCGGCCTCATAATTAATTATATTTAATTTTTTTGTTTTTCCCACTGGTTATGACGAAGCGTAGCAATAAATAGTTTAGTATAAAAATAACTGACCTTTTTAATGTCTTAATTTTTATATTTAAAAGAGAATTAGACATATATTTTTAAAAAATTGTAAACCATTTGTTTTTCTATCATACAAGATATATTACTGTAAAATTTCATCAAAATCCGTTGACCAGTTTTTGCCTGAAAATCTAACAAACATCCTTACTATTTTATTATTTATAACTTTAGTAGAATGTAAAGGAAAGAAAAAATCATTTTGGTAAGGTTAATATGGCGCAGTAGTACAGCGTCTGATTGTAAACACGATCGATTGTGGGTTCGAACCCCACTCAAGGAAGTATCTATATTTAAATTATTTTCACTTCCTCGCCCTGGTAAGACCAAGTACGGCATTAGGTTCCATCATTTAATACCTCAAATTCTATGGAAAGCAGAACAGAAGAATTACAGAGAGTCTTGACACTAGGTGCTTTCTGTCTACCCTGCTATGTGTGATAAGAGCGTATTAATATTTTGAGCGTAAAAATATTTTTTTAATAAATAAAAAACCTTTACAGAAGCCGGAGGTCTAAGAACAACAGAACTTAGCATCATTCCGAGGGTTGTTCAGAAAGGAAGAAATGTGACAATGGCGTGTATGTATCAACTGCATCAAAGTGAAATATACTCGGTGAAATGGTACCGCGGCACGCAGGAGTTCTACAGATATTCACCATTAGAATCACCTACTACACGAGTTATGCCTGTAAATGGGATTAAAGTTGATGTGAGTATATGTTTTAGTATGTTTGACGTAGATTTGCGGAACCCAACACCGTGTGTTGCCTAATCAAATCTAAGTAAAAAATTTAATTGTTTGTTTTTTAAATTATTTTAATTGTTTAAGATTTTTTCGTGTTTCGTATTGAGATTGGATTAGAGATTATACGTGATAATTAGCGGAATTTAACGCCGCACTTTGTGAAATCAAACCTTAATTAATAATTTTATATATGAGGCTCGTCTTGAACATACATATATCGAATTTATAGTCATTTTTATGTTTTAAGCTTCCCCCATATTCCATATGAAGTGAGATATTAAGACATTAAGTCTTCATATCCGTTTCATTTTGTGAAATTGAGCGTTGATTTGCGGAACACAACGCTGCGCTCTATCTCTATCTAATAAAACCTAGGAAAGGATTTTTTTAACTCGCTACCTGTCGTACATAGAATAATTTCCAAGGATTTCAAGTTAAATTATATACGAGATTTATATTATAAACGTATAATCTCTTTATCCCTAAGTCCCCATTCAGAGTCAAGAAACGCACATTTATCAGAACACGCCTTTTGTTTTATTTAAGAGACGATGAAGGAATTACACCGAATAAAAGTGCAAAACATAATCTCGTTACCAATGTTGAAATGATTTCATATAATTATCAATACAAAAATGTTTTTAAATTATATTATTGTTATAATGACTTCATTGTGACTCAGGGTGGAAAGTTGGACAACAGTAGTGGGTTCAAATTAGACTAAAAACAGCGTTGAAATCTGCAAATTCATGCAAATCTAATAATATAATATTATCTGTATATGTTATTATATTAATAGGCGAAGAGAATACCGAAAATATTATACACTCCGTTCTCCGCTTTCAGGATATTGCGTGTTGAGGAGCAGAACTCAACGCTTTACCAGAGCCAGGAAACGAAAATAATTTAAATATAATCATTCCACCTAAATGGAAATCGAACTCACAACCGATCGCTTTTTGCAATCAGACACTGTTTCACTGCGTCACTATGGTCTCTATGAAGTTTAAATGTATTAAAAATAAATGTATTCAAATTTGTTATCTCTGTTAAGATAAAATGCGGCGTTGAGTTCTGCTACTCAATACACAATTTCTCGAATTCGACAAAAGGCGAAGTATTGAGAGTGTTCACACTAGGTACTTTCTGTCTTCCCTGCTATGCAGGATAAAAGCGTTAACTGAAAAAAATTGGTTTTTTCAATTATTAATATTGTTCCAGAGGTTAAACTCAAATGAGACACACGTAGTTCTGTTACGAGTTACGCCGGCGTTAAGCGGCAACTACAGCTGTGAAGTCATACAGAACGCACACACCTTCCCGCATTATACTGCCACCAGTAGACTGGACGTGGTTGGTAAGTAAATTTTATATTACTTTTATGACGATATAAATGCTTAACTCAACGTCACATAATATCTAAATAGACATTGTTCAAAATGAAAATGTCTAACATATTGGCTATCGTTGCATAGCGGGATTACTAACAGAAAGTGGTTTGGAAATGGTTTTAGGTTTGGTTCTAACTTGGACCGCCGCCAGTCAATATAAAATGTCTCAATTTGGATGAGACGGCGAGATGGTGATGTGACACTAAGATCTCTTCACTTACCCTATATTGGTATTAAATGGAATTAGTTACATACAAATTATTAGAGGCTGAATTAGCTTAAACATAATAAATATAGTAATAAATAAAATTTTATTGTTAAACGATTTAAAATTAGCTATATATATATATATATATATATATATATATATATATATATATATAAATATATATCTTGTACATAATAGTATCTTATACGAAATTTTTTGACTATCCTACTATATGAAACAGTAGGTTAGTCAAAAAAACTAAGTAAATAAACACTGCACTTGCCAAAATTAAATATTAAAATGAAATATATATAAAACGCTATAATAAATATAAAGGCCGGTCGTGGCGCAGTGTGACAGCGTCTGACTGTAAACACGATCGGTTGTAGGTTTGATCCCCACTCGGGGCAATGATTATATTTAAATTATTTTAACTTTCTCGCTCTGGTAAAAAGACACAGGGTGGCGTTGAGTTCCACCACTCAACACGCAATGTCTCGAATTCGGTGGAAAGCGAAGTACGGAGTGTCTTGACACTAGGTACCTTCTGTCTACCCTGCTATGCGGGATAAAAGCATGAAGCTAAGAAAAAAATAAAAAAAATTAAATAAATACAAACAATACATACGTTTATACAAAATAAATATATAATTTATTATAATGTCACTCATTTAAACTACGCTGCAATTTGCAACGCTCATATTTAAAATGGTTGGACATAATATTAACTTGTTGTGGTCGCGAATTTTGCTCTGCTATCAGTTATTTTAATAATAATATTTTAAACGGGTTATTATCGATGTAAATGTAAATAAGTTTCATATTTGTATGTATGTATGTATGTAAATGTACTTGATAATGGCCTTTTTAAAGTATTTTGTGAAATACAATGATGTTGTATTAAATTAAAATTTGATTAATATAAATTGCGTTTAAAATTTAAATATTTAAATTAAATGGCAATTCAATTTTAAAAACTAGATATATGAGATATTTCTGAAATAAATCATTTCTGCTTGTGTAAGAATTTCCGGAAATCCCCACTTTCTACTTTCCTATACTCCTCAAAGCTTTATTTAAATTTACCAACTTAGTAAATTTCAACTTACTACGCTTTTTAGTATTGGCTGGCTATACGTTGAATTGGGATAACTAACTGAGTAACGGAAATATTTAACACTAAAAGAAAGAACATAAGATTCAAATATTATTTAAGTTGACGGAGTGTTACGACACTAGGATGTCTGCTTGTTACTTTGTTAGGCGGGGTAAAGCATGAAGCTGTTTTGAAACTGGTAGCTATAGATTCCAGCAATCCTAATTGTAAAAAATTCGTAACGGTTTATTTATCTTAGTACAAAATTTTAAAAAGACATCAATGTTGATACAAATAGTTTAAAACTTTACTCACATTTTTATCCCGCATAGCATTGTGACAGGAAGTACCTAGTGTTAAGACACTACGTAACCCGCAATCGACTAAATCTAAAAAATTGCGTGTTAAGAAGCGGAACTCAACAAATTATATATATATACCTAGTTTCTAGACACTCCGTACTTAGCTTTCCTTTCCACAAAATCCGAAACATTGCGCGTGGAGTGGTGGAACTCAACGCCGCACCCTGTCTTTTACCAGAGCGAGGAAGTAAAAATAACTTAAATATAATCACACCTCGAGTGGAGATCGAACCCACAACCGATCGCGTTTACAGTCAAACGCTGTCCCACAACGCCACGACCGGCCTCATGAAAATTATTTAGATAGTAATTCCCCTGAGTGGGAATCGAACCTACAACTGATCGTGCTTACAGTCCGACTTTATTAGTCAGTCCTTAATATATAAATACTAAGCGACAAATACAATTTGGTCAACTATTCCATAATATTTTAAACTTTAAGATTCTCTTTCTATGTAACAAAAACAAAATATATTTAACAAATAATTTCATATATGAATTACCAAGTTTCTGTAATTTAAAGAAAAATTTATTGATATAAACTTGTGATCTTCAAAAAAATATAATTCCAGTTGGAATTTCCAAACAAAAACAGTCTAGACGCTAGACAGTTGTTTATCGTCATTGAAATAAAGATATTATATGTTTCCATACATATATATGGGTATAGTTCAAACTACACACATTAAGGTGAAGGACAAAATATATTCATTAATACTTAGAGTAAGAAAAATAAGTAAATTTTTGGCGGAAAATTATAGTTTTTTTTTATTTACTTGGACTTTATGCGGAATTCTTACTTAAGAAGACTTACATAGAGACACGGTTCCAGTAATTAGAGGTGTCCTTAGAAATTATATAAAGAAATATATATATATATATATATATTTACACACATATATATATATATATATATATATATATATATATATATATATATATATATATATATATATATATATATATATATATATATATATATAGTTTCACACATCCCGCATAGCAGGGTAAGCAGAAAGTACCTAGTGTCATGACACTCCGTACTTCGCTTTCCACCGAGTGCGAGACATTGCGTGTCGGGTGGTGGAACTCAACGTCGCTCTTTGTCTTTTACCAGAGCGAGGAAGTGAAAATAATTTTAAATATAATCACTCCCCCGAGCGGGGATCGAACCCATAACCGATCGACAGTCAGACGCTGTCACACTGCGACACGACCGGCCAATATACATATATATATATATATATATATATATATATGTATATGCATGTATGTTTATATACATATATCTCTTGTTTTGTCATTGTTATATAATGCTGTACCAGTATTGTTATCCCTCAGTACTCAGCGGAACACTTATAAAGGAAACATGATACTTCACTCTCTTTGAATGAGACGGGACCGCGGTTTCAAATATCTTTATTTGCTTTAACCACGAAGGGAAATTATTTTATTAAAATAGAAATTGATTTGTATGTACACCTTTAATATTATTACTAACTCAAAAACTATTAAATATTAGGAATTGAACCCATCATTGGAACCATCATCATTTTACTGTAAATGTGATGGTTGTGGGTTCTAATTCCTACTCTGGTAACACAAAACGCAGCGTTAAGTTCCGTCATGCTACATACTATATGTCGAATTAGGACAGAGAGTTTATGATAGAGAGTTACGATACTAGGTTCTCTGTGCCTACCCAGCTATGCCAATTAAACCGAGAAGTTAAAAAAGAACAAAATATATAGAAATAATCTTTTTAAAGTGTTATTCCACACTTAGCATTCGAAAACATTTTTGAAAAAAAGTATAAATTTTGAACGCAGCGGGATAAACGCAAAAATAGAACGCATGGCTTAGCGGTCAGAGCGCTTGGACGATATCCAAGAGGCGTGGGTTCGAATCCCGCTGCGTTCAAAATTTTTATACGTTTATTCAAAAATGTTCACGTATATCCCATAAATAACACTATACATAGTGAAAAGCTAGTGATAAGACTCTCCGGTATCGCGAAAACTTATCTGTGATTGAGCAAATAATGAAAAACAGAGTGACAATATCGAATACAGAAACAATAAATAATATAATAAAGTTATTAAGTGAAACTATTTCAACTTACGAATGGTTAAATACATCTTAAAAAATCTAATATTTTTAACATAATTTTACCAGTCCATAGTCACAGATAAAAAAATATAAAAATATAAACTATTACTTTGTTTAAAATATATAAACAAATAACACAGATAAAATAATAAAATAATAAAACACAGATAAAAAATATAAAATATAAACTTTGTTTAAAATAGGTCTAATAGTTCTCTATCGTATAAGAGTAATCTCAAGAACTATAAACGTTTATTTCATAATTTTTAAAGTATTTTTTTAACCTTTTTAAAAAAAACAGGAAAAATTTTTTGTAACGCAACTAAATTCGAACCCGCACCTCTTTACAATCGAAACCGTCCAAGCGGTTTAACCACTAAACCATGCGATGTTAAAAATGTATTTAAATTTAAAATTATAGTTGTAATTAATGTTTTCAAGTAAAAGTACTCCAGAACTCCTAGTATAGTATAGAATAAAGTATCATATTGAAAGTTTAGTTGCAATATTTATGTGTTTGTTTTGCGTACGATGCCAATATATTTGGTGGTAAGTGCCCATACCAGTTTCAGGCAGATAAAGGCTCTAACGGTCGGGACATGTGATTGTGGACTTTATCGTACACTGTAATGACATTTTTATGACCATTCCATTCAGATAAAAGTATCGCTTGAAATCGTACAAAGATAATTGAAAAATTTTAAATTTTGGATATATTTTTGATTATTAATGTTAAAAATGGAAATTTTGTATAAATTTAGTTTATAACCTGAATTATACGGTCGGTCGTTTGAATGTAATCGCAACCGTTTGTGGCTTCGATTCCTACTCGGGGGATTATATTTAAAAATTTTTCAATTCAAGAAAAAAGGCGACGTTGAGTTCTGCCACTTAACACGCAATGTCTCGAATTCCGCGGAAAGCGAAGTACGGAGTATATCCTGACTTAAGGGCTAAAAGCGTGAAGCTAAAAAACAAAACTAAGGTATAGATTTTTACTTGAGCTACTTGTTAGTTCCGAAAAAGACAATGCGTTCTTTACTTCTTATCTGAATTGAAGACAGCGTTGAGGCGGAACTCAACGCAGCGCATTGTTTTACCCAGGTGGCAAAATTATTGAAATAACATTAATCTCCCAAGTAGGAATCGAATCCGCAACCAATTGTATTTACAATGAGACCTTAGCCACGATGCATGGAATTAATGATTTTACTTTTGTAGTACTTTTATTGCATCAAAATATAAGTGATAAATTTACTTGAAATTAGAACAAATAGAATAGAAGTTGCAGGAATTTTTTTAGACTTTTATGATTGTTTGTGTTCATTTTAATTTTAAATGAAAGTATTATATAAACGAATTAATCGCGTATATTTTGGTATTCGGAAATACATTTTTGCAAACCTGACGTTTATAATTCTTTACAGTATCTCGTGGTCACAAGTAGACTGAGGTTACTTAATTGCCTCGCGTACTGCCCTGGATTCTCGAAGAATGAATTGACTGTATCTTTGTATCTGGTGTGGTGGATTTGAGACTTAAAGTTTTTTATAAGTGGGTCTTACGTGGTAGAGTTTCCAACCATCTTCTCTATTGAAATTTGGATGTTTTTGAATTTAAATAGCTTCGCGGATCATTCTAGGAATATATCTACATTCCCTAGCTAGGATATTTGGCTTAAGTTAAGGATAAGTGTTCGAAACGTCAGGCTTCCAAAAATGTATTTTAGAATACCAGAATATACGTGATTAATCTGTTTAAAATATAAATCTGTTAAAAATGTAAACATCGCCAAATCAAAGAACTTATTATGATCATTTTAATGTTTTTTATTTTCAAATAAGAGTTGCACTTGACATTATTATATGCAGCTTTATGCTTTATCTTGCATAACACTGAAGGCATGCAAAATAAAACAATAATTTTGACAACTTTTTCTAATTTTATGTCCATATAAAAATAAATATTATAATCACGATATATATATACATATATATATATATATATATATATATATATATATATATATATATATGCTATTTATGATTTAAAATCTTGTTCAAAATATCGTTCAAATGACCGCCACGACTTTTTTGCACTGGTAAATACGATCGGTCCAATTTTCGATGACTTGGGGCAGCATTTCGGCTGGTATGGTATACATATCATAGTCGCTGCAATGTTGCGTTCAAGGTCTTGAATCGAAGCTGGTTTATTGGCATACATATGAGATTTAACATACCCCCACAAAATATAGTCCAAGAGTGTTAAACCGCATAATCTTGGTGGCCAATTGTAAGGACCGTTGTGAAAAATAACCGACTCACCAAACTTATCACGCAATAAATCCATTATGACGGTCGCAGTGTGGCATGTTGTACCATCTTGTTGAAAATAAATGTTGTCCGCTTCGATTTCATACACTTCAGGAAAAAAAGTCGTTCAACATGTCACGACAACGGTCGCCATTGACAGTAACAGTACGGCCTTCGTCGTTTTTGAAAAAGTACGGGCCAATGATTCCACCGTACCATAATCCGCACCAAACAGTCAATTTTACAGGATGTCATGGTGTTTCATGAACCACTCTTGGATTTGACTCACTCCAGTAACGACAATTCTGTTTGTTCACATAACCATTGAGCCAAAAGTGAGCCTCATCTGAAAAGATGATTTTCCTACGAAATTCGGTGTCCGTTTCCATCATTTCAAGCGCCCAATCAGCAAATTCACGTCGTAATCGATGGTCTGTTGGCTTGAGTTCTTGTGCCAACATAATCTTGTATGGATGTAAGCCAAGATTCATACGTAAAATTCGCCAGGTTGTCATTCTGGATAAGCCCAATTCTTGTGCACGTAGTAGAACGGAAACATTTTGATTTTCTTCGACACTGGCTGATACGGCGGCAATATTTTCTTCACTACGGCCTGTCTGTCGTCATGTTGGTGGTCTACTATCGTGCAAAGAATATTCACTTTCCAGTTTTTGGATTATGCGACGTATAGCGAGCTCAGACGGTGCACCATGACGACCATATTTAGCACGAAATGCTCTTTGAGTAAAGACAATACTTCTCGAATTTTGATAGAAAATTTGGTCAATTTCCAAACGTTGAGGTAACGTGAACTTGTTTATGATTAAATGGCAAACATTATTGAACACAAAACAACACAAATGTCAAATGTTAAACATTTAAGATGGCGGCTATGAGCTATCAAAATCCTACCTATTGGGAAACACGTATATATATATATATATATATATATATATATATATATATATATATATACATAGTGGGTATATATATATATATATATATATATATATATATATATATATATAGTGAGAACATATTTAGTGGTATATATTTAAATTATTTTCATTACCTCGCTCTGGTAACACAAAGCGCGGCGTTGATTTTGCAACACTGCACACAATCTCTTGATATTTGCTGTCTCTGACTACTGCCTGCTATACATGATAGAGCACTCTTTGTCCTGAATAGAAAATAAAACATAAATTACCAGAACGAAAGTTGAGGGAACGAAGTTTGTTAAATATTTTGTTTTGTTAAGAAAGCATTATGTACGTACAAAAATAGCCGTGTAACGTGCAATTTAAAACTAAAAGCAACTCGTTCAGCTGAAATAATAACTAGTGGAATCCACTCCGTTACATTGTTTACAGTATAAGTATTAAGTTGGTAGTACTCCATATTGACTGAGTTAGGTGGATATGGCACTGTGGTAGTAGGTTCAATCCCTAAATGGGGTTTTGAGAGAATATTTATATATATATTTTAATATTATTTTCACTGTTATTCATACAACTAAATTCTATACTATTTTAAAATATTTTTTTTGTTAGTTGTTTCTTATTGCAAAGTTTTTACCTTTATCGCTGTCTAAAGATTATTTGTAAGGATTATTGCCTTGCAAGAAAGAGTGTCATTTATTATAGCAGGGAAGGCAGAGAGAAAATAATATTAAGACACTCAGTTTTCTGTTTTCCACCTGAAGTCGAGATAAAATGTGCTGAGTGGGAGCCACGTTTTGTTTTACCAGAGCGAAGTAATAAAAATATAGAAGGAATCACACCCACACACAACCATTTGTATACAGTCAGAAGCTGTCCCATTTTGCCATGGCCACGATATTAAATATTTAAGACATTATTCACCCGCGTTTCTGCTTAGACAAAGCGCAGCGTTAAGTTACGCAATCGGAAAATCGAGACTCAAACTTCTCAATGCTTATTACACAAAAAAAACGCAATAATATATTCAAATGCTATGGAAATAATATTATAACAAGAATAAGAGTCATAATACAAAGTGCTTTGTTTAAGATTAAATCCGCTACAGTTGGGGCGAGACGCATTTTTTGCATATCATTTACTCGTAACATGACGATAAGCCGACATTTATTGCTATTTCTTTGAGAAAAAAGTAATTTTACATTTCAAATGGGAAAGAAAATTGTGGTAGAAATAGAAAAAACATTATATATAAGCTTCGTAAGAGACGCCATCGATTGGTTGACAGCACGTGACAAGCACGTGATTATTGCGGGTTCAAATTTATATTAGGGAATTAAATTTTCAAGTGTTTTTTTTGTTGACAATACCCGTTGTTCCGCTTAGCAAGGTATAGATAACCTAATGCTAAGACTCTCAAGTGCGCCGGTTTTAGCCAAAACACGAGACATTGCGTGCTAATTGGCGGAATTTAACGCCGCGCTTTTTCTTATCAAAGTTGAAAGATGAAAATAGTTTAAATACACGTTATCTTACCAAACCAGAGGCACTATAACCTTAAGTATTTTGGTTTGTGCAGCTTGAAGAGATACTACAAGTCGTTATACTACGCAATATAGAACCAGTTTTCTGAGACAGAAACAGGTTCAGATAAAAAATGAATATTTTGGTAAATAATGAGGTTTTGAGTGACACTAAACATAATTATATTTTGATTTCTATGTCCGTTATGGGTTGGTAGAACGGTGGGTCGAACCACTCCCAATAGCATCACTACCCTAGTCATCTGGTAATTAGCCACTTAAAAACATATTGATTTAAATATTAACTATTTTTAAAGTGTTATTCCACACTTAGGATTAGAAAACATTCTTGAAAAAACGTATAAAAATTTGAACGCAGTGGGATTCGAACCCGCGCCTCTTGGACGGTATCCAAAAGGATTACCTATAGTATTCCCAGATCTATTATTTTATTTTGTACATAATTTAAATGAAATAATTTTAAACTGATTTTTTATATAATGTAGTATATATTGATATTTGAAAATATATTTAAAAACAATTCGACGTTTCAAACACTACAGTATTCCGTGGTCACAATGTAGACTGACATATGACTGACATATGACTTATGCGTGACATACAAGTTCATTTTTCTTATAAATCATAAGTATATAATATAAATATAAAATATATTTATTTAACTATACAATATCTTGTTGCGTTATGTAATTATAACTAACCTTTCTTCTCAGAAAAGAAATCTAAAAGCCCTTAATTATACTGAAATGAATAGCTGTGTATACAACCTAAAGAGTCTCTCTTTATGATATCATTTCCTTGTTCATGTTTTCATAATGAAAATGTTTTTTTAGCTTCACACTTTTATTCCGCATACAAGGGTAGACCAAAAGTACTTAGTGTCAATCACTCCGTATTTCACTTTTCGCCGAATTCGAAGCGGAAATCAACGCTGCACTTTGTCTTATCAAAGCTTGACACCGGTCGTGGCGCAATGGGATAGTGTCTGACTGTAAACGCAATCGGTTGTGGGTTCGATTTCCACTTGGAGGAGTTTATTTATATATAAGTTATTTTTACTTTCTCACTCTGGAAAACCAAGTGCGGCGTGGAGTTCCGTCACTGAACACGTAACTTCTCGAGTTCTGCGGATAGAGAAGTATAGAGTGTCTTGACACTAAATACTTTCTATCTATCATAACTATGATATGATATGATATGGATATAGGAATCCAACTCTACATATATATATAAAATTTTTTGAACAGTTACATGAAAAAATAAATTATCTGAAAAGGTTCTTCAAAGAAATACTAGAACAAAGTAATTCTTACAAGCGTAACTTTACATTTCGCGTTCGTGCGATTATGAGTGCTTAGTCATCTATCAAATTTAGTACTCGCAATTAAAATCGATATTTACAAGTAGGTTATTGATAACACTAGCAAAGAATTGATATTTGCAAGTAAGTTGTATATAATACTCGCATAAAATCGATATTTGTAAGTAGGTTGTAAATAGTATTCATCTTGAAATACTATAGACGATATCGATACGCTGTTCATATGGATTTAGTTGTAAGCGATAAATGTGGCTTTACTTTACTTGACAAGCCGTCGATGCGGAAAATACGCGTTGCCTAGCAACCCATATTTTGTTTTATACAAAAATATATGTTTCAAATTTTAAATTATAGTTAATAAAATACTGATATATTTTTCGTAGAACTGGAAATAATTCTAATATTAATATAATGAGGCCGTGGCGCAATGGGGTGGTATCTGAATTTCAAGGTGATCGTTTGTGGGTTCATATCTCACTAATTTCAATATGATTATATTTAAATTATTTTCATTTCGTCGCTCTGGTAATATAAAGCACAGTGGTCATTTCCGCCACTCAACACGTATTATCTCGAATTTTTCGGAGGGCCTTGACATTATTTTCTTTTTTTTAGCTTTACGCTTTATCCCTGGTAGGGTAGTCAGAGAGCACGGAGTGCCAAACGCTACGGTCCCTGCATACCTCTTTCACCTCGTCCACAGTCATTATCCTCTTCATGCATGCCCTTCGGGGGGTCCTCATACTTTTTTTTACTTAACCTTCCTCCAGTATCTTCGATACCGTGTTTTCGAAGGTCAACCGAGGTCTCCACCAACCTCTCGTACCACTTACCTTGGCTTCATAAATCTTTTTTACCATTCTTACCCTCATTCTTTCAACGTGCCCAAACCAACTGAGCACGTTCTTCTTCATTCTTACTGTTACATTCACGCTTACACCTGGCATTCTGCGTATCTCCTCGCTGCATATACGGTCAGCTAAACTGACTCTGCATATCCGATGAAGAGATCTCATCTCTACTGCATTCATGTTTGTTTCATTCTTCTTTTGACACACCCACGTTTCGCTGCCGTATAACAACACCGGTATCAGTACTGCATTGTGAACGGCAACACGTGCAGGTACGCTGACGTTTTGCCGTCGCATCAATGCAGCAAAAGCACCGTTAACCTTGTTACCGGCAGCAATTTCCATATCCATTCCATCATCGCCATTCTATCTCTACTAAACATACTTCCCAGATATACCACCTCATTCACTTGTTCTAATATCTTTCTAACTACCATAATGTTGCATTCTGTTCTTTCTTCGTCTCTTTCAAATACAAGAATCTTAGTTTTACTCGCATTCAGGTTTAGACCATTACTTTCACACCCTTCTTTCAGAGTGGTGACCAATGCCTGTAACTCGCATTCTGATGATGCAATTAGCACTGCATCATCTGCGTACAACAGACAGTTTACTATCAAATCACCAACTTTCACTCCTATGACACTATATTTCACTCCTTGGAGACAGTCATTTCGTCACTCTGGTAATATAAAGCGCAGTGTTCATTTCCGCCACTCAACACGTCTTATCTAGAATTTGGTGGAAAGCGGAGTACGGTGGGCCTTGACACTATGTTAAGTAGACTTCCTGTCTACCCTGCCTTATATGCGGGATAAAAGCGTCAAGCTAAAAAAATATAATAATGAGACTAATGATTAATACTTACAATAATAAACACGTAATTTTGGATTTTAGATATACAAAATGCTTATAAAACTACCAGAAGTGGAAAATACCGGGATAATATAATGTCTGTAATTCCTTTGGTTTTTATTACTTAACCCATTATAGCGCAGCTTCTATTTGTAAACAGGATTGATTGTGGATTCTATTTATATTTAATTAAAGTAAATTTTCAATTCTTTGGTCTGGTAAGACAAAGCGCGGTGTTGAGCTCGCTACTAGACACGTAATGTCTCAATTTTACAGTCAACGAAGTATCTTGACGCTAGGTTGTCTCTCACTATCCTGCTAAGCGTGAAGCTGCTTTGTTTAAATAAACATATAATCCATTATAATGACGTCAAAGACTAGGATTATCTGGGCCGAGAGGATATTAATGGTGGATTATTTTCAAATTATATAATAATCTTAAAAAGTTTTATTAAAACATGTATGAGAAATAAATTAACTATTTCTTTCATTTTAAATGAAACTATTTTAAACAGATTATTCACGTTTATTTTGGTATTCGAAAATACACTTTTGAAAATACGACGTTACGAACACTTTGCAGCAATCCGTGGTCAGCAAAATATGTAAGAACCGCGAAAAATTAAAGATCTTATTATTTTTTTTATTCTGTGGTGGGTCAGCATTTGAATTTAATTAAATTTAGATGTTTTCGTAAAAGATATTTTGAAAAACCCTGAAAGTATTTCCAAGTTATATCTCTAATTATTTTACTCAATTTACAACACATTATTTTATGTTACTATATTCCTTATAATAGGAATTCCTATATTTAAATTGTAGTAAAATATCGTCACTCTTGAAAGACAAAGTTCGGCGTTGAGTTCCGTTCAGAAACCCTTCCTGGCGATTGCGGTAACAAAAAGTAAACAGAGTTTCATGTCACATATTTATATATCAACATATAAATATCCAATATACCCAAAGAAAACGGACAATAACAAATATTTAACTATTTTTCTCATACAAATTATATATATTTTTATTTATATCTAATTTTATTTAAACATATTAAATTAGTCAAAATTTGTACAATACAAAATTTTTCGTATTATTTTATAAACAAAAAGTAGGGTTACAAAGGATGTTGCCCCAAATAACTTAGTTGAATAATGCTCAACGTTGATACTTTTAGTTAAGCTCTAAGAGATGTTCTTACCAGATTAAATCTCTTTAATTTTGTAAACAGTATGTCAAATTGGGGTTTTAAATATAAATGGCGTGCCTAATGGTTGTGGAGTGTAAGTTTACTTTGTTTTCACCGCTCTGGTAAGACAAAACGCGGCGTTGAGTTCCGTTGGATTGGAGAATGGTAAGACAAACTGCGGTATACTGAGTACATATTTAAATTATTTGCAATTACTTATTTAAAAAAAACGCAAACTGAGGAGTATGAAATTTGGCACAGTTATAGCTTTTATAGGGAAGGAGAAGCAGAATATAATAAAATAAAGGTAAATTTATTTTAAATATTTTAAATTTATAAAATAAAAACACACTACCACGTGTTTGACATACACGTTTATACAAAGTTTCATACACGTTGCTAAGGCAACGCGTTATCAACATTTCATCATTTTCAACTTCTCAACCCCTTGTTAAAAACAATTTATATCCAATTTCAGCTGTAAAATACTTTTTTAAGAAATATAAATAAAAAAAAAAGTTTTCTTCACCAAAAAACCTGCTAATAAATTTAGAAGTTATCAGAATTCGAAACGTCTTTTTAGAAGCCGGTCAAGCGCTCTATCGTTTAAGCTGTATTATCTATCCATGACCTAATTATTATATTACATGTTAAAAGTTTACATTTCAGAGATCTTTTTCAAATAAAAAAGAAAATTATGTTATAAAAACAACAAAACTCTTTATCCTGCAGAGCAAATTACACAAAAAGAACATAATGTCAAAACACTAGGCTATCCATTCTGTGTCTCAAATACAAACAATTTATGTTGACTAGCGGAACTTAACTCTGCATTTTATCTTATCAGAGGGAAGAAATGTAAATGTATTATTATCATAATTTACTCAAATGGAAATCGAACTCCAAAACCAATCACGATAACGCTACCTCGCTTCGAATCAGTATTTTTTTTACCTTCACGCTTTATCCCGCATAGCAGGGTAGACAGAAAATACCTAGTGTGAAGACACTCTGTACTTTGCTTCCCACCGAAGTCGACGCATTGCGTGTTGAGTGGTGCAACTCAACGCCGCACTTTGTCTTTACCAGTTTATATTTTTGTACAGTATTATTTTATATTTTATTTATTTCTAGGTATCGGCGGACTTCGAGCAATCGAGCTAAGGATATCACCGCCGGTTGTGCAACGAGGATCGGATGTGACGTTGGCGTGTCTCTACGAACTGACTGACGCGCCACTGTACTCAGTCAAATGGTATAGAGGGCGTCACGAGTTCTATAGATATTCGCCCACAGAAACACCCGCTACGAAAATATTTCCTTTCGCTGGGATTAATGTCGATGTAAGTATTAAGTATATATTATTGTTAGTATTAAATATAAGTTTCCAAAGCGTTGCCATCGTAACGTGTACGTTACTTTATAAAAAGCAAAATGTACCCGTTTTTACGAAAATTACGCGAACACAGGAGTATGAAATATGAAATAATTACAGTTTATTTAGAGAAAAAGTGCAAAGTGCTAATATTTTTTAAAAATAATTCATATTAATATATTAAACTAATAAAATAAATACACTACCATATGTTTGACTTACACATTTATGTACAATGACATACACGTTGCTAAGGCAACGCCTTATTAACGCGTCAATGGGACTCTTAGTTTAAAAAAAAATGATGCAGGTATTTCATATTTCTTTTATCAAAATCTTCTCTATATAAATTATAACTGTATTAAATTTTATAATTCTGAGTTATTTTCGTAAAAATGGTAAAAATGGGTCGTCCTAAAACGAATTAAACTCACAACAAATATATATATATATATATATATATATATATATATATATATATATATATATATATATATATATATATATATATATATATATATTTCTCGTAATAAATAGTAAACTAAACTTTATAAAACCATCCACACCAATAAAATCTTTAAGGCGTATAGAAGAAGTCTTAGAGCGTAAACGCTAAGCCACCTCAAGGGACTCAGCATTTAGGTTACGTACAATTTGTCTTACACGTTTGTGAAAGATGTCAAGTTTGTATCACTGAATACTCTAAAAGGGTTCAAGGGTTCTTACGTGCGTCAAGTTCCTAAATAGCTATGTACGTTTCAAGTAGAGCTTGGAAATAAAAGTAACAAGTTTTAGTTAAATATATGGATATATCTCGAGATTTATCTTGGGATCGCAGTAAAAGTTTTTAAAGTTGTAATAGAAGAACTTTTTCATATTTATAAGATAAAGTGCGGGGTTGAGTTTCGTCATTCAACACACAATATCTCGAATTCAGTGGAAAGCGGAGTGTACGAAGTGTCTTGACACTAGGTACTTTCTGTTTACCTTGCTATGCGGGATAAAAGCGTGAAGCTAAAAAAATAAATAGTTATTTATTCGCAGATTACTTCATTTCTTCCAAATTAGAATTTTAAATAGATTTTTTTAGCTAGTGCTTAAAAAAAACATATCATTACAGTATAGTATGATATCACATTAGCAAATCAAATAGTCTGGGATTCGATTCCTACTCAGGGTAAATATCTACATTTCTTCAAATTGAAAAAAGCATACAAACAATATAAGAAATCAAAAGAACATTACAATAAATAACCAACAAAAATGTAAAAGAAAAATTTAAATTACTTCATCCCTTTATAATATTATGGAACAGAATTTAGTTATATAGAAACCCAATTGGCGCTGTCCGAAACAGATGCAGGTAACCATTTGTCATTCGCATTATTGTAAACAGCATTTACTTACGTTTCCCTTTGAAATAATTAAATTCTTAGTTACATTATAATGGTGTAAGATATAAGATGTTAGATTATTTAATTTTATTGTTTTACTTAACGATTGTTAAGTGCGTTTTTATCCTTGATGGTTCTAGGTTCAAATCTCAATATGAGAAATGTCATATTATAGTTATAGTTCAAGTTAATTGATGCCAGGTGATAATTTCAAAAATTATACACTTTTAATTCACAAAATCGTAGACAATCCAATTTGATTTTTTTTCAGTTATTAATGTTAGGCAGAAATTATAAGTAATTTTAACGAGTATTTGGTGAACTATAATCGGTCTGGAGCACCATAATTCCCATAGGAAAGATAATTTTTTTAGCCATACTATTTTACCATATCAGGGCAGAAATGTGAAGTATCATCAAGACACTCCGTACTCCGCTTCTTCCGTCGAATTCGAGAAATTGTGTATTGGCTGGTAAAACTAAACGCCGCGCTTTGTCTTGCTAGGGCGAGGAAATGAAAATAATTTAAATATATTCATTCCTCCGAGTAGCAATCGAACCCACAACAGATCGCGGTATACTGGCTTGCGTATATTCTTACTTATAAACCCAAATCCAGCTTCCAGAAGATAAGAATAAAAAAAATCTAATAAAAACCCAGAAACTTGGGAACTAAACTCATCAAATACGAAAACAGAATCTAGTTTATAATTATACCAAGACTATTATTACAAATATTCCAAGTCCGCCATTTCCTTCAACTTAAAACATTTACAAAGATACACAAAGCATCCACGCTCCAACGCGCCTGAACAATATTCTAGTAATAGACCGTAATTGTTTTGTTAAGCTCCTTTGTTGCACTGACGTTTTGAATGAAACAATTAATTGGAATTCCATTCCAGTTATGATACACTTAATTTTATTCTACTCGATCTGACTCGATTCGAATATCGCTCTGGTAGGCATAAAGTGTGTGCTTGAGTTCCACCACTCCACATGTAATGTCTCGAATTCGGTGGAAAGCGTAGCAGGGAGTGTCTTGACACTAAGTACTTCTTTCTATCCTGTTATGCGGGATAGAAAAGCGTGAATATATCTAAGTTGTCTATTATTATTTTTTTCGTTAGATAACAAGTACATATGTACGGATATGGAAGATATTAACGATTGTCGGTTTTTCCTCTAATTGCTTTCTTCCAAAAAATATTTACGTTATGTGTGTGCACTGGATGAATGGTTATTTTGAAAATTTAATTTGGACTGCAAATAAAATTTATTTAGATATGTCCCTTTATAAGTGATACATCGTGCTGTTGTATAATAAACTAAAATTGATTCAAATATATATAATTTTTTTCTACAATGTTTCGAAAATTCGCAAAAATAAATGACCCCTTCTATACAGATATAGTATGCAAAAGGGACAAGATCCGTACCCTATTTTACCTTTGAAAGACTATTCAAAGGCCAATAGTAGTAAATTATTAATTTCGATACTCTAGTTATATATTATGTTACTTATTTTTTTATATGTGTACATCAGACAGACATTCAGACAGAATTTATTATTAAAATACTTTATATCATTAATATTAGTTGGGAGAAAGAACGTAGGAGTTATCTAAACCAAGATATTTTAAATATCAGCATTTGCCTATAAAAAATTTCATAAGTGTACTCCCTTTTTTCGCGCTTTTATCCCGCATAGCAGGGTAGACAGAAAGTACCTAGTGTCAAGACACTCCATACTTCGCTTTCCGCCGAATTCGAGACATTACATGTTGAGTGGTGCAACTTAAAGCCGCGCTTTATCTTATCAGAGCGAGACGCTGAGAATAATTTAGATATAATCACTCCCCTGAATGGGAATTGAATCCAGAACCGATCGCATTTACAGTCAGGCGCTGTCACACTGCGCCACTATCGGCCCCAATTTTGCACTCCTATACTTCATAATTGTGGTAAGACATCGTAAATACTATTATAAAACTTAATAGCTCAGAACAATAGTTGGACCAGGTCAAAACGTACCATAAAGCGCAGATGTTCTCAATCGTTCTACCGGAATTAACATCAGTTTTAATATATTACGCTTATGCTAGTATATGGGCAGCCACAGTAATTTATCTTGAACAAGCCTCTTAAAGAATATAATTTACATAAAAAATTACTTATTTTCAATTATAAGAGTAGGAAATGATTTAGTTAGATCTCAGTAACAAAATATTCTTGGTCAAATAAAAATTTGGGGAAACTTGGCTGCCTATTTTTTTGTACAAAGGATTAGCCTATTTCTACTTGCATGTGATACTTGATAATAAGGTACGAGTTAATCAACCGGTCGGGATCTCCTTGCGGCGTAACTATCACCAATTTTTTGGAATTTACTATAAAGGCCAGTAGGCACAACAATTTCAACCCTCATACATAGTAAGAAAATAATTAGCGGTGAATTCACCATTCAGTGTACTCTTTAGATTTCGAACAGAAAGCAGTCAACGCAGTGTCTAGACACTGGGTGGTTTCTGCTGTGCGGGATAAAGCGTGAAGCTGCTTTTCTTGTCATTCATTCATTATAGTGAAAATATTAAACTGCGTTCACATTTTTATTAATAAACAAGAAAACTAAAATCTAGTTGGGAAGCTTCAATTACATATCTTTTCGTTCACAGCGTTCAGGCTACAAACAAATATCTACAACACGTAATCCCTGTGTTCTTGCTACAGGATAGTTCTTAGGATTTCAAGAGAATTATCAAACTTTTATACTTTTAAAGTTAAAGCTCAGAGATTGGAAAGTTTAATTACATACTATATTATGGACATACACATTTCCCATCGTGGCGCAGCGTGACTGCGTCTGACTGTAAACGTCTGATTGAATGTGGTTCGATTCCTATCTGAGGGATAACACTTATTAAAATTCACTTTCATTTCTTCGCTCTGGTTGCGCGGAGTTTAGTCGTACACGAAATGTCTCGATCTGGGCAATCATCAGAGTGTCTTGACACTAGATTGCCTCTGATTACCCTTCTATAGCTGATAACAATGGTGACACCTTTTAACACATGAAATTTTCATTTCACAGAATACTATTTAAAAAATTATACTTAGCAGAATAACATTACACAGTTTCATACAAAAATAATGAGCCTCACAAGAATTAAATTACAAAAATTCGTCTAGTACAAGATTATTCTCAAGATACCTAAATCATGGTTGCGTGTTACACTATTTTTGCAGAAACAAAGTACTTTTTCCCCGTCCAGAGCTCAGCAGATGTTCATAAATTTAAGCCTTTCTCATTTCCGCGATAATAACTTCACGGGTCATTTTGCTCCCATTGTACTGGGGATGGGTTAATCTGGTATAAGCAGAAAAGGTTACCATATGTTTGTATGTAGATGTGTATTTAATTTAATTTAATTGTTGTATATTTTGTATGTGAAGTGAAAAATAACAAGGGAATGACAGAAAGTGAACAATTTATCATAGTTTTTTTAGCCTAGGTTTATATAGAATGTATTCAGTAAACATATATAAAAAAATGTTAACAATAAAATTTTTTTTTTACAACCATTCATATAAACAAACAAACATCTAATTTTATATATAAATATTGTAGTGGTAGTTAAAAGGAATTCTGAAAGACATTATTTATTTACTAAAATTCTTGTACTCGACTATTTTATACAGGGACCGACTGTAAGCATGATCAATTATGGATTTATTTCCACTCAATCAAATGATTATATTTAAATTACTTATATATATATATATATATATATATATATATATATATATATATATATATAAATATAAATTATTTGTATACAATATATATGTAAATAATATATCTGTATTCAGTATAATACAAATGATTACACCCACTACGGACTGGAGGGTCGCTATATTGTGAATATTTTATGTTTCAATCATAGATCTATCTTGCTCTGTTTAGATCTTACGTTCATGTTATGAAATATACTGTGTATTATTTATTTTGTATTATAATAATATATGAGCCTTAACTGTGACTTTGACCACGTGGAATTTAGCATATCTAAATCTTTATAATCATTATAGAAATAATAATTATAGAATTATTCAATACATTAAGCATCTAGGATTTCTAGTGAAAGTCCTACCAAAATTGGTCCAGCTATATATATATATATATATATATATATATATATATATATATATATATATATATATATATATATATAAATATATATATATATTTATATGCTAGGTATGATTTCCTTTTAATACTGTACAGACTCGTGCGAGCAACAGTATTAAATGTATTGAAATCTTTTTGATGGTTTTTTTTCTTTCTTTCCTCATAGCAGAGTAACCACTATGCTATGCGGTAAAATAGAAAAGAGCAATCTCTCACTAGAGAGAAGCTAGGGTTAACAGCTCCGTTCTGCATTTTTGACACGGTCGAGTGACAGAACTAAACGCCGCGGTAAGATATAAAAATATATATATTTTTAAATTCACTTCACAAAGATATTGTCAAAGTAAAATAACAAACGATAAGTCTTCGAAATCACTCGAGTAAAACCAAAAGCAATTATTTGTATTATACAGAACTAAGTAGCCGGGTAATTTTGATATTATGATACATAGAGAAATTCACATAGACTAATATTACAATGTTATTTAGCAGGATTATTATTACTGAGGTAGGATTTCAAATAATAGTTAATATTCCCTTTATGAGTATCATTCATCATTTCATACACTGTTTGGTGTTGGGACTATTGTATATTATTACGATACGTACATATGTACGTTTTGTCATGTATAAATAAGCTGTAGAGTAAAATTATATAATGCATAATTTGCGGCGCTCTGAAAAGACAATTCACGGCGTTAAGTTCCACATATAAACACTAAATATCTTGAATTCGGACGCAAATTAAGAGAACAGAGTATCTTGATATTACCAACTACAAACGTAATGTGTATAATTTGGACGTTCTGAAAAATACAACACACGGCGTTGAGTTTCACGAAATATCTCGAATTCAGGAGGAAAGTGAGAGAACGGAGTATTTTGACACTATCGACTACTACAGGGAGTGAAATTGTGAAGCTATAGTCACTATCGACTACTACAGGGAGGGAAATCGTGAAGCTATAGTCACTTGAAGTCATAAAATATGTATAAATTCTAATTTGTGTAAGGTAAAATTATACTATCTATGTATATATATATTAGAACAGCGCTCAGTGTCTAGAATTAAGTGGCAATTAGTACGTTTCAGGATATTTGCTTTTGTGTGTTTTTTTAGTCCTTATCCTCAGTGCAATGTTCGCGGGATTGTTACAAAAAGTTATGAATAATTACAACTATCAGAGGGCCTTTGTCAACGCTACGTAGTGGTTTTAGATAACGTCTGTGTAGTGTTTGTTAGCGCTTTATCCTGCATATATAGGTAGGCAAAGAGAGCTTAGTGTCAAGACACTCCGTTTAGTGCTTTCTTCACGCAACGAGCCATAGCGTGTGCAGTGGCGAACTCAACACCGCACATTGTCTTACCAGAGAACGGAGTAGTTTATATGATAATAATATAAGATAAATTGAAATTGGAATCGAACCCACAACTGATCGCGTTTGAAGACAAACGGTGTCCCACAGCGCCACTGTGTCCTCTTTAATGATGTTTTCTTTTTATTTCCATATACCATTGAGGACGTTGTCTGACCGTAATCACGATGGTTGAGAATTTGATTCCTAGTCGTGGGATATAGAACTTATATGTTTCTTTATTTATCCATTAGGCAGTGGCTAAGAGATCCACGAAGTCAGAGTCATCTATACACAAATAAATACAAATGGAGTATCTGTTTGTAATATAAAAATAATATGCCAAAATCGCATTATTTACAAAAATTATCTGTCTGTTAGTACCGGCTATTCTCTAGTATGGCTGGACCAATTTTGATGGAATTTTTCTTGAAAAATAGCTGATGTAAAGTGATACAGTAAAGTCAAGTTTTATACAAATTGTTTAATTTATAACAATTTAATGATTGTATCTTTTCTTTGCAGCTTGCCAGATCAAATCAAAGTCAAGTTGTTTTAACAAGAGTAAGCTTCGGACTATCAGGTAATTTCAGTTGTGAAGTTACAGCGGACGCGCCATCGTTCGCCACGTCTATAGTTTCAAATAATATGGAAGTTGTTGGTGAGTTTATCTTAGTTTTATATATCTTATAATCGTTTTTTTTTAGTATTTGATAGAATAAAAATTTTATACAAAAAATATGGCGGAACACAACGCTGTCTTTTTTTTTAGACAAACCGGAATACAGGTAGACCAAAAGTAAAATGATATACTGTGTATATTAATTTCGTTATTATATAGTTTTTTACTTTATATATAAATATATATATATATATATATATATATATATATATATATATATATATATATATATATATATATATTTATATATATATATATAAGAACCTGGAGCGGGTTTATTACTCATATATAGTAATTATGTTTATTACATTGCGTATAATAATATATATTTATTTCTAAATAACGTAAGCATGGATAAGGCAATAAATATATCAATAATATTAACAAAAATATATATTTATAACTTGAACGACGTATGAGAAACAGTACATAAATACATATATCTTGAATTCTAATTTTGTGGCATCCACCCGCCCATATTGTATAACAAATTATATTAAACGTTTATAATATAAGAAATCGAATATTATAACCTTTTTATAACTTATAGCTATATGCTTTTTTCCGTCTAACGGAATATGCGAAAATAACCTAATTTCAAGGCCTCCAGTGGCGTGTTAAATGGCGGAACTCAACACTGCGTTTTGTCTCAACAGAAAGTTCGAGGACGGTCGTGGCGCATTGGAACAGCGTCTGTATGTAAACGTTATCAGTTGTGGATTTGATTCCTATTTGAAGAAGTGATTATATTTAAAAACTATTTTCACTTCCTCGCTCTGGTAAGACAAAGTGCAGCGTTGAGTTCCACCATTCAACTCGCAATGTCTCGAGTTCAGTGTAAAGCAAAGTATAGAGTGTCTTGGCACTAGATACTTTCTGTCTACGCTGCTATGCGGGATAAAAGCATGAAGTTAAAAACATTATTTAATGTATATGTATACAATCTGCGAATAAATCTTTTTTTATTGATTTTGGAAAGCAGAGAGTTTTTTAATATTTTGCTTGAGTTATTTTTACCGGAAATGTAGCTAATATATATTTTTTCTCCAGTCCTTCCCCCATCATCACCCACAATCCAAACAAGCCAACACTACTACATGCCGGGTGACATTTTAAGAGGCAACTGCACTTCCGGTCCCAGCCGACCGCCTTCAGAGCTTACCTTCTTTATTAACGATATACCTGTAAGTATTACAAATTTCTAACATATTTTTGTTCGCAATAATAATAAAATTTGTACTAAATATTCATCAGTATACATATTAAAGGTTAAAAGTATATTTATTTGTTTAAATTAATTTCTCGAACTGTGAGAATAAATTCTTAGCTACGTATGTGAGTAAGTAAGCCAATTTATAAGACGAAATAAATGTAGGGGCTGGTCGTGGAGCACTGATCGTCTCGATCGACTGTGGGTACGATCCCCACTCGGGGGAATGATTATTATTTTTTTAGCTTCACGCTTTTATCCCGCATAGCAGGGTAGACAGAAAGTACCTAGTGTCAAGACACTCCGTACTTCGCTTTCCACCGAATTCGAGACAATGCGTATTGAGTAGTGGAACTCAACGCTGCTCTTTGTCTTTACCAGAGCGAGGAAGTGAAAATAATTTAAATATAATCACTCCCCAGAGTGGGGATCGAATCCAAAACCGAACGCGTTTACAGTTAGACGCTGTCACACTGCGCCACGACCGGTTTCTATATATTATATTTAAATTATATCCATTTCATCGCTCTGATAAGAGCGATGAAATAGATATAAACGCGGCGTTGACTTGCGTCACTCAACACGCAATGTCTCGAATTCGGCGGAAAGCGGAGTACAAAGTGTCTTGACACCAGGTACTTCACGTCTACCCTGTTATACGGGATAAAAGCGTCAAGCAAGCAAATAAAAAACTTTATAGAATATTAAAACTTTGAATATTCACAAAGTCGGTATAAACGAATTTGCGCTTATCATTAGTGTTATACCTATATATATATAAAACCTAGGTAGCTATGCACTTAATATCTAAATCTAAATTTAAGAATAATATTCCAGATTCGAGCCAAAGAGATTATTAAATCGAAAACGTAGATGAGTAAAATTACATTCTAGCCTTAAGAAACTTAAAGCGTTCTACTTAATAATACATTTAAAATATAATTTTCACTTTTCCATTCAAAATTTCTCCTCGCCTCCACGCGAATTGTGAAACTCAATTTCCTTGAAAAACTTAGCAACTTGTAACGTCAACATTTAATTAAGCTTCATTCATAAATCTGAATCCGTTAAATATATAAGTTTGGAAACTGTTTGTCTCAACGTTCCAACCTCGTGGTTTTGTTACTTATGTTATTCGAGACACTTACGTCTTTGGAATTAACGTGGAACAATAGTTTGGTTTCAGTTTTGTACTATTTGCTCCATTAGTTTTTAATGGATGATATCTTTATATCGCATAGCATGGCAGACAGGAAGTACCATTAGGTACTTCCTGTCACTTGACATTAGTCAACACTACATACTACGCTGCCCGTCAAGTTCAAGATAAAGCGTGTTAAGTTGCGGAACTCAATACCGCGTTTTTTTCTTACCAGAGCAAGAAAATAAAAAATTAAAAAAGAATCATGTAAATCGGCCCAGAACTTCCGGTATACATATATAGAAAAAAAAGATAACGGACGAATTGATAACGGGTTATCAACTCCTTTTGGGAAATCGGTTAAAAATTATTGAAATATAATCATTTTTCCCAGTGTAAATTGAACCTACAACCGATCGCCTTTACAGTCAGATAATGCTCCACTGTGCCACGACCGGCCTCCTCTTCGCATTCGGTTAGTTCTATCCGCGTCTTTGTACAGTAATATGAAGTGTTGGTTTTGAAATGTTTGGTGTAAATCTTGATGTCATTTGCAGGGTATTGACTTGGTTTCTTTGGATTGTTTTTGTAGTGTTCTTGGGTCTTCCTTTTTACTCATGTCACGTCACTCATGTCACGTACTATTTCATATAGAAAATCTCTGTATATAGCGTGACATGTATACGCCACTATACAAAGGGCTCCTAAATGTTATATACTTTTTATATAGAATTTTAACAAACACAACACAGTAAAATAGGTTTAGTTTTATTTATATAAAACTACCTTACAATTAAGATAATTTATTTGTATCAAAAACTCGCTATATACAAATGTACATCTTAGCTCTTAGTAGCCGACTATAAATATATTTAAATGAGAGATAAATAAAATTAAAAAGAATTTTTTTGATAAACGCCTGGGTAATATATTATCTCAAGATACTTTCTAAACGTTAATAGTATTTAGTTATTATTGATTACAATAATTCTTGAAATTTTTATTCTACCAAACGTACTACAGAATGTGCGTGAAGTTAAAATAAATAAATTAACATATAATAAATAAATAAGTAGACTTTTATTACGTCAAAAACACTAAAAACAAGTAAAAGAAAATAGCTCTTCGATGGTTGTGATTGAGTAATTGTTAAATGTTTTAAAGCATGTTTAGCTTAGTTTAACACCGCTCCTCTGAAAATCCTCATCTCCTCACCTCAGTCCTTTGATCACTAAGCCATATTTTATATATTAATAGTTGCATCGAAATACTTATATATAACCAAAATACTTTTTTACCATTTTTGTCAATCTGTATGTCTGTTTGTGCCGTCTAATCTCTGAAACAGCTGAGCCGATTCCGACGAAACTTTCACTGGCAGATAACTGATATTATAAGGAGTAACCTAGGTTACATTTCTGTTAGAATTATAAAACATAGATCTAGAGATATTAAATTCCAAGCCGACAAATTCGTAGGCACAGCTAGTAAATATATGTGCTCGTATACTTTTTTTTAGCTTAACGCTCTTATACTGCATAGCCAGAGAGACAAAAAGTACCCAGTGGCACACTTCGTATTTCGCTTTCCTTCGTATTCGGGACATTGCGTGTTGGGTGCCGAAACTCAACGCCGCACTTTGCATGAACAAAACGAAGAAGTGAAAATTATTTAAACATAAACACTCCCCCAATTTGGAAACGATCCACAACCGATCGTGCTTACAGTCAGACGCTGTCCCACTGCGCCACGACCAGTCTCAAGCCCATACTATGCTTGTATTCGAATATATGTATATATAAACTATCATTATAGTATAAAATGTGCAATTTCCTCAGTATAGCACTTTGCAAAGTCGTAGACTCCAATTTTATTTACAAACGGCTACCTCGAACGCTTTCAGTGCACTCCAACTGTTTAAGTACTTTTTTCTTACAACGCAATGCTGTATTGAACTGAACGAGTATTTTTACTTTCATCGTCACAAGCGACGATTTAATTATAAAAATTACATCTATATTTATTTATTTATATTTCTCTGCCACAATTTTGTATAGGATATTGATTTTTTGCTGCTTCATCCTGATGCCTGCTTCATTGCGCCTAGCTGGGTAGTTATAGAGATAACCTAATGTAAGACACAAGAAAGATAATTGTAATAATATTTTCTAGATGGGGGAATGAATAAATTTATATTAATAAAATTTCTATTTCCGCTCTAGAAAGACAAATTGAAGAAGATAGTCAATGAAGTGTCTTGGCCATACAGGATATAGCTTAAACATATAAAGAAAATAAAAAATAACTCGAAGCATTTTAACTTCGTTATATAAAAAAAAACTAAAACAAGTAAATAATATAAAAAACATTTTGGAAAAAATGTATTTTTTTAACGCAGCGTGATTTGTACCAGCGCCCCCTGGAAACTGTCCAAGCCCTCTGACCGCTAAGCCATGTGTATTACATCCATCGAAATTTATATACGTTTATTACAGGTGATTTATGTTGTTAGAAACAATATATTTTTTTAAATAAATTGTAACAAACGTATAAGAATATCGACGCAGCCATATGCAGCGGTCAGGCCACTAGAACGGCTTCCTAGAGACGCGGGTTCGAATCCTGTTGCTTTCAAGTATTTATATGTGTTTTCAATTGTTTTCTAATCCTAAGTGTAGACACTCTAAGAATAATAAAATAATAAATAATTTCCATTACAATTAACGCTGTGAAGGTTATAACACATTTCATTATGTACAAGAAATTACCAACGCCTCCAACGTTTATCACAGATAATGAGGAACATCCGCAGTGCAACGTGCTTTGTGCTGCAAATTAGATTCTGCTACACAGTTTTAACTAAAAACTATGTTATTTCTGCTAACTACTCATAATATATAAGTATTAAAGTGTTTTAGTGCTTTTCTGAGTGAGACGTCACTCCTTTTTTTATATATTTAGTAATACACTTACTTATATAAATTCCAAGCGGACAACGATGTGTCTTGACACTACGTTGTCTCTGATTATCCTACGGGGTACAGTTCAAAATTCATTTTTCATACATTTCTACGATATAGAAAAAAATAACACTTTTCAAGTTCTGATTTGTTTTGTGATGATTTTTTATTATTATGAAATTATATTTTGAAAATATATTATTTTATTCATACTAAATTGTCTTGTTAATTTAATAAATTAGTCTTTATCAGTAAATATATTAGAGGTTTCATATTTCTCTATTAATTAAAATCAACAATTTTAACTAATAAAAAGTAATTCATGTTAATAGTACGCAGTGAAGCCTGTTACTGTGAACGCGGTAAGTCTTAGGTTCGATTCCCACTCTGAGGAATAAAACAATTTTCATTTCTCCGGCTTGTTTAGAGAAAGCACGGCGTTGAGTTTTGCAACTCCAGCACACATTATCTCAGAATTCGGGCGGAAAGTGAAGTGTCTTGACACTACATTCTCTTTTATTGTCCTTATGCTGAAACAAACACATAAAAAATGTTTTATGTCAAATTTCTCCACTGTTCACTTTTAATTCAAGATTATTTGGACATATCCACAGCGAACAAGACCTATAGAATTCTGACCTCAATGCTTTAATTCCAAAATTATAACGCAATTCAGGTACAAAACCAGGTTTTCGGTTTTCAGTTCTGCGAGTATTTTCGTAACAACTCTGTTTATCATAGCTAATGAGTAAAGTCCGCAATGTAGAGGCTTTGGACGTCAAATTAAATGCACTTTGGATGTTTCAAAACGTATATTTTTACTAAAAGATATTAAAATTTTTAATAAAATGAATAGTGTTCTGAAGTTCTTTTGTGAAAGTTTAATATTTTTGAATAGATTTTTGATGGTTAATGCTTGAAAATGTGATATTTATTTATTTATTTTATACTGATTATATTTATTTAAATATTTTAAAGAGTTAAGCGCTAGTATAAAGAAATATTACAATAATTATATTTAAATTTTAATCAGAACAATACTTATAGGCTTAACCAGCGAGTTCCACATACCTGTTTGCCCATATAAGGCAATTAACATAAACAACGAAAATCCATATAAGTGTAAACGAATAGTCATATAATAAATTCAAAACACTTATTCGTCTATAGTCCAATATGGCGCAGTGGAATAGCTTCTTAGTGTAAACGCGACTGTAGTGGATTTGATTCCTATTTGGAAGATGAATTCAATTAAACATTAATTATCTTTCCACTTCTATATTCAGACAAAGCGCGACGTTCAGCTCGCCACTAAACACGTAATGTCTAAATTTTGAGTGAAGCAATCAACTTTAGGTTGTCTCTGATTATCCAACTATGCAACAATAATAATGCTTATAAGTATTATTTTTCTAATATTGATGAAAAAAATAGAGAAATGAGTGTTTTGACACTAAGTTCTTATGTGTGCGTAAAAATATAAAAAATTTTATATATAGGTAGATGGCGGACCCAAGTGGCATCGAGGGTTACTTAATTAGACTAGTGTCAATATTTACAATGAACCGCGAAATAGCTTCCGTTATCAAAACAATATACTTAAGGCTTAGTTGGTCTAAACACTGTGCAATGTTTACTTGTTTATGTTTATATTTTGTTCTAAGTTGAGTTATTAATGTACAGAAGTAGAATTTGTCTGGAACGATCTTTGTATATATTAAAGCATATGAAAAGAAGCACGTTTAAGACTAAAACAAATAACTACGTTTAAATAAACTGATTTCAAAAATTAAAAATTGAAAAAGAATATAAAAATTTAAACACATTGTAAACCAATATTAATAAATTAATAACTATTATTTGGTTTTACGAACTTATAGGTTTGAAACCGGTGCTGCTTTTTGGATAGTAAATTAAATATGAGGGAGTGTCTGACTGTAGATCGAGTTGTGCTCGGTCTCGCTTAGGGTCAAAATCAAAGTATATATATATATATATATATAACAAGGTAACAAGGTAAGTACCTATTGTCAAGACACGCCGTACTTTCACCGAACTCGTGACATTGTGTATTGAGTGGCAAAACTCAACGCCGCACTTGGTGTTACCAGAGCGTTAAAAATAATTTTATAAATGATCACTTCCCACTGAGCCACGACGGGCCGTTATTACTCGATACTTCGCTTAAATCCAAATTCGAGACATTTCGTGTTGAGTGGCGGACTACAACGCCGCATTTTGTCTTACCAAAGCTAGAAAGTGAAAATAATTTAAATAAAATCAGTCCTCCGAATGCACAAGCAATCCTGTTTACAATCTACGCTATTCCACTGCATTATTATGGCTTAAAAATTTGAAAATGTTTAGAAAAGCCAAAAATTTTCACCTTTGCAAATATGATGCACTTAATTTATTACCATTTACTTTAATGTGAAGTGTTAGAGAAATCTATTATTGCTGATAGATTTATGATCGGTTTTTAAATATTAATGTAGAGCGAATACGTTATGCTAAAACGCAGTTTAAGGCTTTCGATTGTTTATATTTATACGAATATATCCTATTGCGTAGAAATTGAGTCACGCAGTGGTCCAACGTCTGAATGAAAACGCGATTGGTTATGGGTTTGATTTCCAAATTTATATAGACGTTTATGTCAAACACATGGTAGTTTGTGTTACATTTATTTTATTCATTTAATACATTTAAATGAATTATTTTTAAAATATATCACCATTCTGCACTCTCTCTCTATTTAAACTATAGCTGTGCCAAATTTTATTCAGATCAGTTCACGTAATTTTTGTGAAAAGGGGTACAAAGGTTTTGCTTCACGTATTAAAATATATAAATGAATAATATAAAATTAAGTTAAGCGATATTGATTGATTGATTGATTGCTACGTTCAAATATTTTTTATTAGTGTCCAAACAGCCACTCGTTACATAATTTCTCGATTTTGGTGGAAAACGGTGTACGAAGTATCTAGACACTAGGTACTTCCTCTCTACCCCGCTATTCGGCATTGAAGTGTGGAGATAAAAAAAAGAAATTATATTAATAAATCTTTCTATAACACAAATAATACGATTGAACATCAGTGGAGCATTTTGTACATGTGGTGTTTTTAGATTCTATTCAATACGACGCAATTCCCATGCTTTATGGTGTTCATATCTTATCTTGTTTTTATCAAGGTATTGCTATATCGCTTGAGGTCTCTAATAAGATCTATGATTTTCGTGATTTTTAAACATTTTAATGACAGTGTTTTGCCTTCTGTACTCATCTCCACTGTAGTGAGTATCCAGGGCGGTGGCAATTGCACGCAAGATTGATATAATTAGTTTTAGTATCAATCAACAGACAAACACCACCGCAGTCAACCTGTTACCACGGACTTACAGTAAGGTGTATGAAAACTCAGATTTTCAACAATTTCATTTAAAACGATATCTCTAATAATTTACTTAGAACTATATTCTCTCTTCTAGAATAAAAATTAATGTATGGAACACACGCTTATAACTGTCACTGTCATCTTATACATTCTACCATACAAAAAATCGTGACAAACAAACGTACATTTTTATTTATATTATAGCTCCATGATTTAACTTATCACTGTTTTCATATGAAATATTTTCTTTAGGCATGTATGTATATACTCCGCTTGAATTATATATTTGTTTTGCGCTTATAAAATGAATGTAAACGACGACAATTCGCTGAAGAAACACACTTATAATATGAGAGTTAAGTATGTTTAATTAAGCTTTGTTTTGTACGTTGATATTTAAGATAGGTAACAGGTTCGATTTAAATGATTTAAAAAAAAAAACAATATATGTGTGGGAAGCTCCTGATAAATCACTCAATGTTTCGCTTTTCAGCTGAATTTGCGAGTTTATATGTTGAGCGGTGGAACTCAACGCCGCGTTTTGTCTAACCAGAGCGGTATAACGAGATAAATATGGAATATTTTTTTCTTTTTATTTTAAGAAGATTGGTAAACAATCCACCTCAATAAAGCATGAAACTTTTAAAATTAAACTTTTCTCTAAGAAATAGAAGCCATACCTTGTTCTTCTTATCTAAGCCCTGTTGAGATCAACTCGTAAAGTTTAAATATTTATGTAATAATTTAAAAATATATATCTAGCCCTTATAATAAAATAATGCCCAGAAACATCTAAACGAAACTAATTTTTTTAGCTTCACGCTTTTATCCCGCATAGCAGGGTAGATAGAAAGTACCCAGTGTCAAAACCCTCCATACTTCGCTTTTTACCGAATTCCCGACATTGAGTGTTGAGTGGTGGAACTCAACGCCGCTGCCGAACTTTGTCTTTACTAGAGTGAGGAAGGATCGAACCCACAACCAATCGCGTTTACAGTTACCTGCTGTCCTACAGTGCCACGACCGGCCTCTCTAAACCTAATAATGTCCTAATAATTACTGTTCTTTATATTTTTTTTAATATTTATACATACATTGCTGAATATACGAATAACATTTATTTCTTTCTTTCATACACTCAGGTGACACCAGGAATGTACCAGTCACACCCAGCACCCGAAGGCCTGTTCCGTTCAGAACTATACGTTCAGATACAACTGTGGCCAGCTCACTATGAAAGGGGGGCGCCGATACTACGATGTGAAGCAAAAGTTGGTGATTTGTATAGAGACAATTCAGCAGTCGCCTTATATTCTGCTAACAGTGATCCTAAAATTGAGAGAGGTAAGATTATTTGATTAAGCGGAGCACGGAGTGTCTTGACACTAGTTACTTCTTTTCTACCCTGATATGTGAAATAAAAGCGTGAAGGTAAAAAAAGAGAAGAGAAAAAAGATTATTTAATATAGATATTTGCTTTTCTATAATTCCGTACCGGATTCTAATGGTTAATAGGATGAAGTAACACCTAGCTCTTTCGCTTTCACGCTAAATATCCAAGGTATAATAATAGTATATCATCAATGTATAGTAAGTATTAAATTGTAATTAAAATCCCGAACGAGATTATATACTTATGAATTATATATTTTGTATGAAATATATGAATTATATATATAGAAGTTGACTTAATATTGATAAACTATTTTTTTTAGCTTCACGCTTTTATTCCGCATAGCAGGGTAGACAGATAGTACCTAGTGTCAACACACTCCGTACTTCACTTTCCACCGAATTCGAGTTATTGCGTGTTGAGTGGTGGAACCCAACGCTGCTCTTTGTCTTTACTAGAGCGAGGAAGTGAACATAATTTAAATATAATCACTTCCCCGAGTGGGGATCGAACCCACAACCGATCGTGTTTACAGTCAGACTCTGTCACACTGCGCCACGACCGGCCTCATTGCTAAACTAAAATGCTTTATACTTTAAATATCTTAAAAATTATTTGTCCAAAGCCAATTATATATTAAGTTTTAATTTAAATATAAAAAAAAAAAAAACAGATTCACCCTCTAACACGCATAGTAGGGTGGGTAGTCAGAAACAATCCAGTGTCAAGACACTCAGCTGACTTGTTTCCGTCAGATATCGAGATGGTGCGTGCTAAGTGGCAACCACAAACGCCGCGTTTTATCTTATAAAAGCGGAGAAATTAAAAAAAAATTAAATTCATAATAACCAAGCCTATAAGCTCACACACATCTATATTTAAAAAAGAAATGTAATATTTGAATTGTATTCCTAATCCTGGGTAAAGGGTATTGTTTCAGTAAAAGAGATGGAGCACAAAGGCCTTAACTTTAATATTACTATTGTTTAATTTCAACAGGACCAAAGGCCGAAGTACTTAAAGGTATTACGCTTGTAAGAGACGGTCATAATTAAGAAGCTAGCAATCCTCCGCTGACCTAGATAATTTTGGGCGTGCTGTTATTAAACACTAAATTTTAGAAAACAAACATCGAAACAAGATCCTTGTTTTCTTTGATCAACTCGCGGTTATTTTGTTTGTTTTTTTTTTAGAGTGAAAATATTTTTTTAATGTTATTAGATTTTATTGTGTTTACGCATTTTAAATACAACCTAATAAAGTAAACACTTTACATTGTAAATAACTTTACAAAGTTAAGTATTTGAAACGTCAGGTTTTCAAAAAAATGTATTTTCGAATACCAAAATATAAGCGATTAATCCGTTTAAAATAGTTTGATTTAAAATATTATTCGAGACCAGCTTCACGCTTTTTCCTGGATAGCTTGGTTGTTATAGAGAAAACAGTGTCAACTCAAACTCTATTCTTCGCTCTTCAAATTAAGTCGCCAAGACAAGAATATAGAAGTCGTGAATGAATATGTATATAGCGTAACTCAACGCCGCTACTTGTCTGACCAGAGCAAAAAAATACGGAAAATATGATCATTCTACTCATTGGGAAACGTTCAATCAATTTCCTTTACATTCAGACTTGTACAGTGCCTCGATGTATCTATCATTAGAACAATTTAGAAAAAATCTTTTTTTTTATATATTTTACAATAAAAAATTATAATTCGTATTGTTAGAAAATGCGTCAAAGAAATGACTACTGAGAAAATGCAATATGGTAAAATATTAACTTTTAAATATTATTCAATATATTACGGCAATATTCTTACAAATTCTATTCTACATATATGCTAGTTTAGTAGTTTTTGTATGAAAAAGTAACAAACATCCGTACCGTACATCCATCCATTGGCGCAGTAAAACAGCGCCTGACTGTAATTACGATTGGTTATGAGTTCGATTCCTATTCGGGGAAATGATTATAATTTAAAATATATGACAATTTCTCCACTTTGGTAAGACAAATTGAGGCGGTAAGTTCACTTCTCAGTACGTAATGTCTCTTTGGGGGAAATAATTTGGGGAGGAAAGTAGTCAACGAAGTGTCTTGACTCGTCTTGACTTAAGTGGTATCTAACTATCCTATAGTTAGAGACCACTTAAGCGAAATAAAGCGTGAAGCGGATAACATCAGCTAAATAACTGGCTAAGGTTAATTTCCACCACACACGCAATGTCTTAACACTAGGTACTTTCTGTCTACCCTGCTGTCCGGGATAAAAGCGTGAAGCTAAAAAAACAAACAAAAAAATTAAAAATATAATATATTTAATATATATTACTTAACACTCAGTCATTAATTTTTAGACATTTAAATTACTTATGAAATATATCCATATTAAATTAGAGCGGGTAAAATGTACCTGTTCATAAAATTGTTTTTTGGTATAAGCAAAAAGAAGTAATAGAAAATAATAAAAAGATGACAAATACATACCTTGGGGCCGGTCGTGCCGCAGTGGGACAACGTGTGACTGTAACGCAATCTGTTGTGGGTTCGATCCCCTCTCGGGAGAGTAATTATGTTTAAATTATTTTCACTCCTTCACTCTGGTAAGATAAAGTGTGACGTTGAATTTCACCACTCAACACGCAATGCGGTGGAAAGTGAAGTACAGAGTGTGTTGACACTAGGTACTTTCTGTCTACCCTGATATGCGGGATAAAAAGCGTGAAGATAGAAAAAAACATAGTTTTCATTCAACGAAAAAAATAAAAACCTGTATCGAATAATATTTTTTTTGTAGGAAGCGTTTAAAAGCATTTTGTAGAGTTTCTTGCCATAACAATTCTTTTTAACACATATATGAAAAAAATATAAATTTAAACCTGTTATCACTATATTATTTAAATCTAAACCTAAAATTATTTTATAAAAAACCATTATTGAAAACATTTTTGAAAAATTAATTAATTAAATTATTATTAAGTCTTAATAAATTATTTCATAATGCACATTACCTACAATGTAAAGCGCACTTCGAGAACTGTTAAATATATTAATAATTAAAACATCAAAGAAAACCACTGTTTTATTACAAGTATTTCAACATTGTTGCTACACTAAGAACAGTGGTATACATTGTAAGGGGAAATTGTCTTTGCAAATGAGCCGGGAAGCTATAATTTACTGGCCTCAATGACCTCTTTGGTAGATTATTATTACTTGAGCTTCCTGTTGATTTGCTGCGCTTTTGGAGCTCGTTTCTTGTTATTAATCCCCATTCTCCCCTTCGTTATTAGTATGGGAGTATTTTACTAATGTTAGTGTTTTTTCACGCTTTTATCCCGCATAGCAGGGTAGACGGAAAGTACCTAGTGTCAACACACTCCGTACTACGTTTTCCACTGAATTCGAGACATTGCGTATTGAATGTTGGATCTTAACGTCGCTTTTTATCATACTAGAGCGAGGAAGTGAAAATAATTTAAATATAATCACTACCCTGAGTGGAAATCGAATCCACAACCGATCGTGTTTACAGTCAGACGCTGTCCCACTGCGCCACGACCGGCCTCAAGTGTTTAAAAGTAACTTTTTCTGTAATATAAATTCTTAGTGAGTCTTTTTTATACATTTTAGTACTATACATTTTAGTGATCATTAGTAGTTTAATTTAGCTGGACTTGTATGTTTTATGGCTATGGTATATTAAAGTAGTTTAGTTGTTTAATGGTGGTTATTTTATAGCGTTTTTTAGTATTATTCTTGTACTAAAACAATTTAAATATATTCTTAAAACATATTTGAAGTATTTATAATTATAATTCTCACAATACTGTAGTGATTGAGTGGTGAGTTTTACCACTGTATACGTCAACTTTGTTAAAATATTCAAGATTGACATATCATTCAAAAAAAAATTAAAAAAAAAACACAAAACAAATGTTTTGTTTGAAGTTTATCTCAGAGCCTCATAGAATGATTAAAGAAAAAAATATAAAAAATAACTCGAAAAAAAGGCACAGACAAAAAAAATCTGGGTCAATCACAAGAAACACACATACAAATGTCATAAAATTCTGTTACTATTTTCTATATAGTTAATATTTTTACACGTAGAGAGGTCCTGTTAAGTACACTATGATCTCAATTATCCGCTTAAGGTTAGATTGCGAGTCGAACGCCATAACACGTTTCTCTGCGCTTTTTCATAATATTTGTATTTAAATTCGAAATTGGTCATCCAGATCAATTCTATTACTATTAAGATTATTTCAAAGTAATATTTTCACTTAATATATAAGCTACAATAGCCCAGTAGGACATTGCCTGACTGTAAACGCGATTAGTAATGGATTCGATTTAAATTCAGGGGAATGATAGTTATGAAAAAATATTTTTATCTCTCTGCTCTGGTGAGATAAAACGAGGTGTTGAGTCTGCCACTCAGCACGCAATTTCTTGATTTCTTGGGAAAAGCAATCAACGGAGTGTTTAGACACTAAGACGTGTCTGACTACTCTACTATGCTGCAAGGTGAAGCTGAAAAATAAATTACAAAAATGCATGAGGATCCTTAAAGCCCATGTATGTAAAGGATAATGACTATGGACGAGGCGAAAGAAGTATGTAGCATAGCTCCAACCTTTCTGGCCACTTTGCAAGGGATAAAACGTGAATTACACATTCAAAAAAGGAATAAATATTTATATTACAATCGATGACATTTAAAAAATACATTTATTTAAAAAATTTCTCTATTTTTTTAAAAATTTAAATCAGACACAGTCTGTCAGTCTGTCTACTTTCTATATACACAAACAAATCTGTCCAAAGCAATGAAATTGATAGCAAATAAATATAGTATATTGCAGATCAACATGACCGGTCGTGGCGCAGTGTAACAGCGTCTGACTGTAAACGCGATCGGTTGCGGTTGCAATCGCCACTCGGGATTGTGATTATATTTAAATTATTTTCACTTTCTCGCTCTGGTAAAGACAAAATGCGGCGTTGAGTTCCACCAGTCAACACGCAATGTCTTGAATTCGGTGGAGAGCGAAATGCAGAGTGTGTTGACACTAAGTACTTTCTGTCTACCCTGATATGCGGGATATAAGCGTAAAACTAAAAAATCAACATTAACATGCAATACTTCAGCAAACCGCATACAAAACTTGAATTTATTAAATTTTTTTGTTACAGTGACGTCACCGGGTACTGGAGCCAAGCAGCAACCGTGCCAAATCCTTCTCTTCCTCCAAATTATTGTATGGATGAACATAGTTAAAACATACGTATAAAAAAGTGCTCAAAATTCAAATCACCCGAACAGGTTGATTCGATTTAAAAAATAAAACAATGTTAAAATACTTGTAATTATAAATAGGTACTCTATAGAAATTATTAACTTTAAGAATTAGATAAACGTACCTAAATGAGCTACCAAAAATGTATAGATTAAGAATATTGTTGATTTAATACAAATTATATGTCGAATTGTGTGTTTTCATTTTGTTTCATTCGAAATTATTTATAAATACCTGAGTTTAAAAAAAATTAACTATATGATTTACATCCACGCTCTTTGTATAGATATACACATATAACAAGATAGACAGGAAGTACATAGTGTCAAGACACTCTGCACGCCATTTTCTAAATTGGAGATATTATGTGTTAAGTGGCGAAACTCAAAGCCACCCATTATCTAACCAGAGTAACGACATGAAAATATTTATAAATAAAATCACTCCCCCGAGTGGGGATCTAACCCACAACCGAACGCATTTATGTCCCACTGCGCCACAACAGACTTTAAATGTATGTTCATATATATACGCACAACATACATAGGGGTTAAATCTACAGGTATACAGAATTAGTGCTTCCACAATATTAGCTCTACCTATCGCACTGTTAGAAACTTCAATTCAGTATTGTAGTTAAGAGAAGATTTCAAGTTTTAATCTTCGAGTAGGTACTGAAATGCAATCTGCTATGAACTTGATACTAAAATAACAAATTAATCTGTTTCAAAGAACGGTTTGTTTTTACTTTTATATATATATATATATATATATATATATATATATATATATATATATATATATATATATATATATATATATATATATATATATATATATATATATATATATATATATATATATATATATATATAATGTATATACCAACACACTAAATATGATACTACGTCCATTCGAAATCAAGTCATGTCCTGCATTAATGTATTTATTCCCATTTATTTAAATATTGCACTTAGTGACTCACTTTGTAGGTAGTGTAATCAGTATAATGTGTTAAAGAAACGTTTACTAGAGTAAGAATCGAACCCACCACTATTATCAATAATTGTACTATACTTACAGCTTACTTGTGGAACAGCGTCTGACTGTAAACGCGATCGATTGTGTATTCGATCCCCACTCGGGGGAAGTGATTATATTTAAATTATTTTCACTTCCTCGCTCTGGTAAAGGCAAATTGCGCCGCTGAGTTCCATCACTTAACACGCAATGTCTCAAATTCGGTGGAAAGCGAAGTTCAGAGTGTCTTGACACTAGGTACTTTCTGTCTACCTTGCAATGCGGGATTAAAAGCGTGAAGCTAATATACTTAACAATTAATATAAGATTAAAATGGTAATCAGTTTACAATGGCTGATTGTAAACGTAATTGGTTGTGGTTCGATTCCCGCACAAAGGAATTATTATATTTAATTTATTCTTATTTCTTTACTCTGTGAAGACAAAGTTCGGCGTTAAGTCCAGATTTCTGGTTGAAAGCAGTCATCGAAGTGTCTTGACACTAAGCTGTCTCTGATATCTAGCAGGATGTGCCGCATAACAATGAGGGATAAAGCGTAAATCTGTGATATTGTAAACAACTATATAGATAGAAAAACAGGATAGGATACTAAGATAAGAGTATCATCCTAATGCAACTAAAAAGGATACTACTACTTAACGGTAAACCTATGATGACGTCAACGCTTTAATGGAACTGATCGAAAAACGTAGGAAAATTGGTACTACACCCATTTTCGAATTTATGCTTAAAAAATAAACCATATTTTGAATGTACCAGAATAGTATAGCATGAGACAAGACAAAAATATTACTTTGTATTTCTATACGATTAACGATTTATAACTGAAAAACAAGTTGTTTGTATTTCTAACTACCTATATACATATAAGTTGCAATTTGGAGAATATTTAAGTAGTCTCTTGAAAACCACTGTATTAGAGGTGCGGGTTTGAATCCTGCTTCTTTTAAAATTAATATACTATCTAAAAATATACTGTTTTATTAAATATGTGAGTATCATTTTATAAGTATTAAAATATTTTTGCAATTTCATACTATTTTTATTTATATTGAAATTGGATCCATATTTATTTAACATTTAAGATATTAAAACTCATGAAGCCTTAGATTCTGAATTTGATATGTCTAACACAAGTTCTATATTGATCCTCTCTTATAACAGTACTTGTATTCAGCTCAAGGACGTGTAGAGGTCAAGGGATTTAGCCAATTAGATTATTAGCACTTGAGTAATTGATTGAGTGGTTTTTTGTAATATTTTGTTACATTATGTGTTTTTAGACTGATGTATATGTTTTCCAATGATTTTGGTATAATTCTGTATTTCTAATTTAGATCGATAGTGAATTCGACCGTCTCACTCGGGGATATAATTATATTCAAATTAATTTAATTTCTTTTTCTTATGTGGGATAGGCAAAGAAAACGAGCGTGTGGGTCATCTGATGGTAAGTGATCACCGCCGCCCATGGTACCGCTTAACACCAAGGGAGCCACAGGTGCGTTTTCGGCTTTTAAAGTAGGAATAAACGCGCATTTTCTTGATCTGGTAACACAAAAGGCGGCGTTGAGTTCCATCACTCAACACGTATTGTTTCCGATTCGGGTGAATGCGGAGTACAGAGTGTCTTGACACTAGGTACTTTCTGTCTACCCTGCTATGTGGGATAAAAAGCGTGAAGCCAAAAAAAATAAAAGGTTTCCACTCTACTCATTTGTTTCTTATTTTGACTCTTATGTTAAATGGTAACAAATTTCTAACAAATTATTTTTTTAAGCTTCACTATCATCTCTGCATTGTACGGTAGATAGGAATAACATAGAGTCGAGACACTCTATAGTTTGGTTTCCACCAAAAGTCTTGGTATTGCGGGTTGAATGGCGAAAGTCGTTTTTAAGAAATTAGCTCAAATAAGAAAAAAAAACAACCAGAATTTGTCCAGAAGAAACTTTTATACATAATCATTTTATTAAAAAACTTTTTCGATTAACCTCTGGCCGGTTTCAACGCTTAAATATTTTATCACTTTTACACGCAGTCGTTATGTATTGAATGTTTCTGTCTCATTATTATAATGATACTTAGATGTGCAGTGGTTAGTTTTATTATGTTTTATGATGGAAGCAAATTCAATTTCTTCTCAAAGTTGTTTAAATATTTATATTTCAACTTTCGATATTTTAGTATGCATTATAGACAAGAAGCGGCCTTGGGTTGTACTGTTTATCATAAAATTAAACTGTAAATTAGCGATTTTATATGAGATTATTTTATATTAATAGAATTTTTTTTTAATTATATTTTCTATAAAATATTGTTCTTTTTAAGTAATTAAATAGTAATTATATTTCAAATAACCATCTGTTTAGTGCGAAACAAAATATTCAACAAGTTTTAAGTAAATATTTATAATTACATAAAAGTTTAACTTTTTCATAGTTATATTATGTTAGTAATATGAGAGATCCTTAAATAGAGGTCATCGCGGTTCAGTCAGTCATATATATATATATATATATATATATATATATATATATATATATATATATATATATATATATATATAAAGTACCAGTACCAGAATGTAGTAGTAAAGTAAGTAGTGTCAACACACTCCGTGTTTCATTTCCAACGAATTCGAGACATTGTGTGTTGAGTGGTGGAACTCAACGCCGCTCTTTGTCTTTTACCAGAGTGAGGAAGTGAAAATAATTTGAATATAACTCACTCCCCCGAGTGGGAATTGAACCCACAACCGTCATCCGTGTTTACAGTCAGACGCTGTCACACTGCGCCACGACCGGCCTGAACGTATATATACGTGTGTCTGTATGACCATACGATGTTGGTACTTGCCCTAGCCCTTATTATATACGTTATATTACATTATAATACACTCAGTTTTAAATATAAGATATTACGAAATTATATTAAAACTCAACAAGGGTCTCGAATTTGAGTTTAAAAATAATTACTACTTCTGGAGATCTTACACAAATAGATAAAATCAGATTTGAATTTTCAAAAGTGTAGTGTGTTTATTCTTTAAACCATTTGATTTAATACATTGGAAGGATTGTGGGAAAATATATTATCCGCCATTTTGTTGCGGTGGCCATTTTGAATTTATCATAGTACTAATTATGTACGTCAAATTTATACAACTCAATTAAAATATTTAAAAAAAAATATTCTAATTAAAACAAAAGCCTTTCATGTCACAAAAACCTATACAACTTTATATACGGGAATGAACATAGCATGTATCTATATCTCTATATAGGCAAATAAAAAAGTACGTTCGGACGGTTCACAGCGATTTTATTGCGTTCCATGCAAACAGCTCGCGTATATCAACTTTGTAGTTACGCATCACTAGATACTTGGGTTATATAACCCAACGTGTAGCTGTTGGGAACCAAGTTGGGATTATCAAAGAATGTTTTAAGTAAGCTTTTAGGATTTATTTACTTATATATTATAATAAATAATAATATAATATCAAGGCGCAATGGGAAAGCGTCTGATTGTAAATGCGATCGGTTGTGGGTTCGATCCCCATTCGGGGGAGTGATTATGTTTAAATTAAGATCGCTCTGGTAAGACAAATAGCGGCGTTGAGTTCCACCACTTAACGCACAATGTATTGAATTCGATGGAAAGCGAAGTAAGGAGTGTCTAGACTGAGGTACTTTTAGTCTACCCTGCTAAGCGGGATAAAAAGTGTCAAATATGTATGTATATATATATATATATATATATATATATATATATATATATATATATATATATAAAGATGTAGAGCCAGAAACTTCGGGGGGAACAAGTATCATAGGCATACCTTGAAGTAGAACTTTGCCATGTATTATCAAATCTAAATAAGGTATTTCTTACCTATATAATTTTCTTATATCTTTTTTTTCATCTGATCCTAGTTTGATTCGTAGTTCTCCATACCTTAAGATTGCCTTAATAAGATCTTTACTTTAGCTATAAGGCCGCCTCTTGGACATATAATTTATATTTCTTTTTCCTTTATTTTTTGAAATTTTTTGTTATATTTTACTCTTTTTATTGTTATTCTTCAAAATACAATATAGTGTACAATAAATATATATATATATATATATATATATATATATATATATATATATATATATATATATATATATTTTAATTGCAACTTAGATACAACATTTTTAAAAATAATTCATATTGAATAGATTTTCATGTCAGTTTCCAAACAAATTTCATTTATTTGTAATCCAATTTTTGCCCTGTAAAACGTCAGAACAGAAACGTCACAAGCCAGAACGACTGTATTGAAAAAGTTTCGTGTTTCAGACGTAACTAAATAATAGTATATGAAAACTCTATATTGCTGTTAAAAACACAATTTTCATAATATCTCTATGGTTTATTGTATTTTATTTAAATACATTGAATATATTACATTAAATAATTTAGACATTTTTTTGTTTGCCCTACCGGCCTTAACAGCGTGACCGGGTTTTTGTGGGAGGCCGAGCTAGAAGAGCTCACTCTTGGTATGGACACTTCGAGAGGAAACATAGAACACAGTATCACTAGGGCACCTCCTATAAGGCACGACCTTCGGCCTGTGTACCCCGTTTGTAGTGGATGACTTTGCTCTTTGGAAGTAGCTATTGGAAAGTTTGCGTCAGTGATCTTTGATGGAGTCTAACTTAATGTCTCTCTGGAGATCTGCATCACGCATGTACCACGGCGCACTCGTGACTATGTGTAAGAATTTATTCTGAAGGACTTGAAAACGTTTGAAACACTGGCATATGTGATCTAAAGGCGGATCTTGTTCCTTCTATGTATATATATCATTTTACTTTTGGCGCAGATTACCGTGTAGAGTCTACTGAGGATGAAAGCCGCTTTGCAGTAAACATAATTTATATGGGATTTGAAGGTCAGTGTACTGTCTAAAACTACTTCTTGATACTTGGCGGATTTAGCCGTTCGAATTGATTTGCCTTGCAGTTTATCGACATGACCTCGTACCTACTACGAGGATAGAGCACTGAGACTCTTTTCTAGCGGTTGACCTCTATGATTTTAAGAGAAAACTGTAATGCATTTTAAAAGCATTGTATAACAAGTTAGGCACTGCTCGAAGCTCCTCTCTAAGTAATGCGTGCAGGAGCATTACTTAGAGAGAGTACAAACTTCAGCCTGTGTACACCGTTAAAGTGGTTGACTTGCCTGTCCACATCAGGACTATTGACATCGGGTGGTTACGAAACGGGACCTCGTCTCCACCGGCGGGGATATGAATGGACGGAATGCTAAGGTATTTTTCTTGAAACTATTAAATATGTAATTTTTATTTAAATCCAAAGTTATATTTGGAAAGAAACTAAAATCCAAAAATAACCATTATCAATAGATATTATGTTACAAACAGTTTCAAAAATAAGTTCAATATTAAAAGTAGTTCGAAGTTTTACGATCAATTTATATCAGAGGTTTATTTACCTTGATAATATCGTGAAGCTTAAAAATATATAATTCTTCCTCTCTATATTGTAAATTAAAATATTGCGTTAAACGCGTGGCGCAGCGGAAAAGTATAAATGCGATTGTATTCGATTCACACCGGCTTCCACCGAGTTCGAGACATTGTATATTGAGTGGCGGAACTCAACGCTGCGCTTTGTTTAATTTTATCACTCCTCTCTGATAAGTAAGTAAATCATTGATTTGAACTCACGGTGAAAGTGGTGATCAGAGTGACATAACACTATGATATTATTATTACCTTTTAGAGCGTAGAGATAAAACTTACGTATTTATCCCACATAACAGGGTAGATAAGAAGTACCTAGTGTCTAGACACTCCATACTCTGCTTGCCGCCAAATTGGAGAAGACCAGTAGTGGCGCAGTGGAACAGAATGTGACTGTAAACGAGATCGGTTGTAGTTCGATTCCCTCTCGGAGAAATGATTTTATTTTTTATTTAAATTTCCTTGCTCTTGTAAGACAAAGCGTGGTATTGAGTTCCAACTCTACACGAAATGTCCTGAATATGTTGGAAACTAAAGTACAGAATCATATGTTTTACTCATATATATATATATATATATATATATATATATATATATATATATATATATATATATATATATATATATATATATATATATATATATATATATATATATATATATATAACAAAAATCTCAAATATGTTTTATTAATAATAATTAAGCAAAACATATTTATATTTATTAGCTAAAAGTCAAGAATTTTGTCGAAAGCTTGTTTATAATACTTAAAAGGTTCCAAAGAAAGGAGCGGTATATAATAACGAAGCACTCCTTCCCTTCACCGATCAATCTTCATTCCGTCTACGCGTTAAGTGGCAGATTAGCCTTTTTTATTTTTGGCTATGGCTTTGACTATGGCATGTTTGATATACTACTGGTTTAATTTATTTGAGGCTGGTCGTGGCGCAATTGGAAAGGGGCTAACTGTAAACACGGTCGGTTGTGGGTTCGATTCTGACTCGGCGGAGTGATTATATTGAAATTACTTTCATTTTCTCGCTCTGGTAAGATAAAGTGTGGCGTTGATTTTCGCCACTCAACACTAATTTAGCGGAAAGCGGCGTGCGTAGTGTCTTGCCACTAGGTACTTCCTGTCTATCGTGATATGCTGGATAAAAGCTTGAAGCTAAAAAAAACAATCAATTAAATTTTTAATAATAAACTATTTATAATTTAATTCCCGCTAGTTGTATCGATTTTATTTAAATCATTCTCAATTCGCTGCTATGGTAACGAAAAGTGCCGTGTTGAGTTGAGAAGAGAATAAGAATAAATAATAATAAGAGAATAAGAGAAAAAGTAGAGAAAGACTATCCCGCTCTACAACTATATTTTATTTTTGGAACTCGGGATGTATTTGAGAAAATCCGAAGTTGCAGCCCGTGGTCACGAGTAGAGTTAGGTGGAATTCATTTTCAATGTTACCTCACTCTACTTGTGACTATGGACTCTCTTTTTTCTAAAAACAAACAGAGAATCGATTGTTTTATTTATTATCTATATTTTCAATCAATAGATAACAATCATTAGGCAGCAAACTTTAAAAAAATATAAAGCCGTAACTATTCCATAGATAAATTAAATATATTTAAATTATAAAATGGAGCTTTTAAGTTGACTGTAAAGCAAATATGCTCAAGAGAGCAGAAAACATTACCAAGTATAATATTCAGACCAATCGAAAATCAAAAGAAATCAATACAAATCAAAAAAATACTTGACCCGAAATCCCTTTAACAAAAAATATGTTGATATGACAGCTGTTACATCTTGTAAAGGATGCTTGTTTATTTCGTTAAAGAAATTTATATAGCAAGGAAAAGATTTGACTATTTCTTATTTGAAGAGAATAAATATAAACTTATTTATATTATTTTATAGTTTTTATCTCATTTCAGTATAAGAAAAAAATGCAGCGTCACGCTTTATCCCGCATAGCAGGGTAATCAGAGACAACCTAGTGTCAAACCAAGCCATTGATTGCTTGCTTATAAAATAAAATAACAGAATTAACTAAACATTATTTTGTACATACACAGGCATATAAAATAATGGATTATTTATAGAAAAAAAAACAATATATGGTAGTATGAACGTGGGGAAAAAATCGCCCAATCAAAACAAATCTCATTTTTCTACGCAAATGATCGTTTGTGGTCCAAAATGGATCGTAAAACGGTTTTATGGGTGGACAGGTTGGGCGCCACTCACTGCATTATTCCAGATTTCGAATGAGAAATTAAATTAATCTGGAACGCTAGTAACAAATCCGAAGTGATTGAAAATTGGTCGATATCATGATAATGTTTGTGTTATTTTTTTAGCTTCACGTTTTTTATCTTACATAGCAGGGTAAGAAAGTAAGTGCTTAGTGTAAAGACACTACGTACTTCGATTTCCACCGAATTCGAAACATCGTGTGTTAAATGGTGGAAGTCAACGACGCGCTTTGTCTAACTAGAGCGAGGAAGTGAAAATAATTTTAAATATAATCACTCCTCCGAGTGGGAATGAAACCCACAACCGGTCGCGTTTATAGTCAGACGCTGTCACACTTCACCAAGACTGGTGTTAAACCTGGTGTAGGTGTTCACCAAGACTTTATATTTTTGTGGTACAAACCATTGTCATCATAATCACCAGGCCTTTTCCGTCCAGTGATAAGCGCATGTCTCTCTAATGGCGTGCCACTGAGCTCGATCTCCAAAGAACAGTTAGAGTAGATTATGTTTAAAGGAAATTATACAATTATGTCTTTTCTATCGATTGGCTTGCCACATCCTATAGTTGAAGTTTTCAACTTGACACAGACTAGAGCAAAATTTCTCTATATATCTATATAAGTATATAGGTATATTTTAATAATCCTTAACATATTTGTATTTCAATATTACCTGTCAATATATTTTTAGGTTCAGGCTTTTAGCAGAGTAGACCGGAAGTACCTAGTGTATAGACACTTTGTTCTCTGCTTCCCGTCAAATTCGAGATATTGCGTGTTGCCTGGAAGAACCCAACGACGCGGTTTGTCTTACCGTAGCGGAGACATGAAAATTAATATAATTGGGAGTAAATCCTGAGTGAGGCTCGAATCTATAATCGATCGCAGTAGCAGTAGATTTCATATAGGTGGCTAGAATATTCTTTATTCACTTTCCAAACATTGCGTATTAATTAACTAAACTAACCGCACCGCATTTTGTTTTAATTGAGCATAAATTAATCCATCCTGTCTCTTTTGTTGCTTTATCTCGCAGATTTCCGTCTGAAACATGGCATGTTAAGTGACAAAATCTAATTTTTCACTTTAGCTTGCCATCGTAAAAAATGAAAATGATTTAAATATAATCATTCTCTCGAGTGGGAATTGAACCCATAACCAGTCGCGCTTAGTCACTTTCTTCTACCGTACCACGATGGTCTTTTAAAATTTCCTAAAAATAATTTATATTTATAAATAATAAACTGAAACTACGATTTTGGCTTCATAATCCAATTCTAAATTTATATTCCCTGAATAGAAATACCCATAATTTTTACTTGCACCGCGCAATCCACATTATTTTCCATTGAAAAGATTTCCATACACAAACAGCGAAGATCCGGCTCTTACTTTAAAGTTAAATTAAAAACTTTAATGTTTTTGCTGGACTCGGGCTATTTAAACCGAGTTCCGTATTGGAAACACGTCAAGCGTTCCGCGACGCTGTTTTTCTTGTTGTTTTCTTACCCACTTCGGAACTTTTGGTATACAAACTTTGGTTAGATTTTGTTGGCGAATCCCCGTTCTTGCTTTTGGTGGTGATAGGATTTGGATACTTCAGATTTTTGGTAACAGGGAAAGCTATTTAATGTTGTTTTGTACTTAGTAAGTAAGAGTCCAACTGAAAACGCGATCGGGTGAGGTTTACGATTCATAGTCGGGCAAATGATGATATATATATATATATATATATATATATATATATATATATATATATATATATATACATAAACTTGCATCTATCATAATAATATATAAAATATATTTTATTTGTTGTACTTTATTTCATTTTTTACCTACTGTACCTACTGTCAAGACCCACCGTACTCCGATTTCCGCAGAATTCGAGGTACTATGTGTTTAGTTTCGAAACTCAACGCCGTGCTTTGTCTATCAGAGCGGGGGAATGAAAATAATTAAAAAAATATATACTCCCCGAGTGAGAATCGAACCTACAACCGATCGCGTTTACAGTGAGACGCTATCCCGCTGCACCACGACCGACCTCAAAGTACCACTGGGCTCCATATTTTTATTTTATATATACACTGCATTGACCAAAAAGCATCTTTAAAATCTGTTCATCGTATATAAAAGGCCTTAAATTACATTCCATAAAAGAAAATTGCAGAACAGTTATGAAATAAAAACACTTTACCTTTTAAGTTGAATTAAATTGATGTTCCAAAATTTTTATAATAAAACAAAATAAGTTCTTTTTATGAGTGTTGTAAAAAAATGTTGTATTTTTTTTTAAATGTGTTTTTTTGATATTTTTATAATTTATATTTCTGTTTGGCTTCACACTTTTATTCCACATAGCAGGGCAAACAGGAAATACCTAGTATAAAGACACTCCATGCTTCGTTTTCCACCGAATTCGAAACATTGCTTGTTGAGTGGTGGAACTCAACTCCGCACTTTGCCTTTTAACAAAACGAGGAAGTGAATATAATCGCTCCCCCGAGTGGGGATCGAACCCACGACCGATTGCGTTTACAGTCAAACGCTGTCTCACTACACCACGACCAGCATCGATAATCTATATGATCTATTAAAATAACTTTCCAAAAGTAATAATTTACGGCGGCCATTTCGGATTTAGTACAGTACTGGTATCATATAATTGCATTCTAAATAAATGATAATAGATTTAAATTCACAAAAACAAAGAAACAAAAATATGTTCAAAAAAGTTTATAAAAATTTATTTCCGCATATCAAGATAGTCAGAGAGAAACTAGTGTCGAGACACTCTGTTTTTCGATTCAATTGAATACGTATTATGTGGTGGATTTCAATATGCTTTATATTGCCAGAACGAGGAAATGTAAATAATAAAGAAATAGTTTATTTGCTAAAACACATTATATACACAGTACACTCTAGACATAAAAAAAACAATAACAATATATTTGGTTTCTTAGTTTCTAGAGGTGAGAATTAATTATTATTCGTGGCGCAGTATGACATCGTCTGACTGTAAACGCGATCAGTTGTGGGTTCGATCCCCACTCGGGGGAGTGATTATGTTTAAATTACTTTCACTTCCTCGCTCTGGTAAAGACAAAGAGCGGCGTTGAGTTCCACCACTCAACACGTAATGTCTCGAATTCGGTGGAAAGCGAAGTACGGAGTGTGTTGACACTAGGTACTTTCTGTCTACTCTGCCATGCGGGATAAAAGCGTGAAGCAAAATATATATATATATATATATATATATATATATATATATACATATATATATATATATATATATATATATATATATATATATATATATATAATTTAAATATGACCATTCTGTCGAATTATAATCGAACCCAGAACTAATCAAACTCTTATTTAACGTGTTATAAAATATACATATTTATTTATTATACTACATTTGCATTCCTTTCAACAGTCAACAGTATTTTCCAAACCTATTCATCGTATATAAATAACCTTAAATTACGTTCCTATAAAAACAAAATTGCAAAGCCGCTACACGGCAAAAACATTTTACCTCTTAAACTGAATTTAATCGGAGCTCAAAACAAAACTTACAAAAAGTTCTGCCACGGAATAATAATAAACAATATTCTTCAAGTTTTCACATTAAAATCTCTTTATTATTCACGAAACGCCGAGTTTGACCGTTTATGCCATTAAGAATGCAGGCCTCGTGGTGTACGCGTGTTTCAATTATATATATATGTATGTATGTATGTATGTATGTATGTTGAAATATAAACGTTGAATATATATTGGGATGGTGCTGAAAAAGGGCAAAGTGCATTTTGTTATTTTGAATTTTTGTATGATACATCGTGCATTTATAAATATAATATTTGTGGGTTCGATTCTGATATAGTTGAATGATTTTATGCTCGGTTAAGACATAGTACGGTGTTTGGTTTCGTCAATCAATTTTTTTAGCTTCAAGCTTTTATCCCGCACAGCAGGGTGTCTTGCCTAGTGTCAACACACTCCGTACTTCACTTTCCACTGATTTGAGACATTGCGTGTTGAGTGGTGGAACTCGACCAGCAGAAGGGTTACCTGATGGTAAGGGTTCACCTTTACCCATGGAGTTCTACAAATTTATAGAAACACCTCATCAGATATATGGTGGATTATTTTTGTAGAGTTCTGATAGTGATCGCGAGCCAGTCGGAGGATTGACCTCATATAACCAAATTACTGGAATACCCGCCTCTTACGGGACGCTACCCTGCTGTGGAGTGAAATCGTATTCTACCCCGTCCCCTAACAGGTAGGCAGCCTTGAAGTTAAATTATTTTAAAAGTTTAATTGTAGTTAAGCGAACATGGGTCAATTGCAGAGTTAGTAATTATGACAAAAATATAAAAATTTGTTAGTATTATAATATAATTTAGTTTTTATCTATTGAGTGAATATTTTGTGTGTTAACAGATTTTATGACGTAGTAGGACAGTGTCTGACTGGAAACGCGATTGATTATAAGTTCGATTTCCACTTAAGAGAAAGATTTAATTGAAATTATCCTACTATCGTAACTCATATACTCCCCAAGTTCCGGCGCTCATCACGGAGTCTTGAATTTGGTGGAGAGCGGATTATGGAGTTTCTGGACACTTCCAGGAAGGAAGTTTACCCTGCAAAGCAGGATAAAAACGTGAAGCTAAAAAAATATTCACAGATAATAAGCAAATATAAATAACTATAAAGGAATTTGACATGCAATTTTGCATGTATACTTAGCAAATTTTCTCTATTCTAGGTCAAGTTGAAAATGATAACCAGAGGACGTGGCAAACCTATTGTATATACAAGAAATAATAGAACAATAATAAAAAATATAATAAAATTCCTCCTTCAGCTAGTCTTTAAATAGAATATATTCTGTTTCATTAGAGAGGAGATGATGAGGAGAAAGCCCTGAGATGATGATGGTGATTGTTTAAACAATAAAAATATAAAGCCAAAGTAAATTATCAAATGCAAAATAACATCGACAGATTTCTAATCACCAGATTCGTAACTAGCGTTCAGGATTAATTTAATTTCTCATTCGAAAACTGGAATAATGGAGTGAGTGGCGCCCAACCTGTCCACCCATAAAACCGTTTTACGATCCATTTTGGACCACAAACGGTCATTTGAGCGTAGCAATGAGATTTAAAAATCACCCAATGTACGTTCTGCTCAAATTATATAAGGTATTTTTTTTATAAACAATTCTGTTATGTTTATTTATTTGTTAAAATCTAAACTAAGTATCGTATTTAAGAGGAAATATGTAATTATACTCCAAGTCGTACGTCTGATTATTGGAGATAGAGACGATTGGTTGCGTGTTGGATTCCTAATTGAATAGCTGATATGATTTCAATTTCTTGATTTCAGGCGGAAAGTGGGAGAAAGAATGCCTTCGTGGTTGTTTATGATATCCCCGATATGTGGAAAAAATTGATGACGACCCTAACACCAAGATTTCAGTCACCAAGTAGTCAGTCTAACCTTTAAGGACATTGTGGTACAATGTTGGACTGCAAATGCGCTATATATATATATATATATATATATATATATATATATATATATATATATATATATATATATATATATATATATATATATATATATATATATATATATGTTTATATCTCCCATAACTGTGTCAAATGATACGTTTAACTAATTTATTATGTTTACTGTTAAAACAACGTTTAATTTAATTTAAGCAAAACAAGTTCAAAGTAGCTGAGTCGCAACGGATTTATTTATAAGAGGAAGCCATAAATACCGCGCAGATTGAATAAGGTTTTGATATAAGGAAAATATAATGAGGATTCTCCGCGTTTTTACGATACGAAAAATATTGGATTGTATACAAAGTTGTACGATGTTTTCGAGTGGACGAAATCTTGCGAGATTTTCTAAGTGCTAATAAGTCCCGAGGGCATTCTTGTGTTTATTATTTTGTATTACAAGCGCTAAGTGTGTTTCTGTTACTTTTTATATATTTTAAATATTTTTTTTTTTATTTTATTTTGAGTATTACCCATTATATAACACCGTTCGATATTTATATCCCTTCTCACAAATGCAATAGCTGAGAAATATGAAATTTGGCACAGTTATAGTTTGTATAGAGAATGAGTGTAGAATGCTAATATTTTTATTGAAAATAATACATATAAATATATTAAATTAATAAAATAAATGTAATACACACTACCATGTGTTTGACATACACCTTTATATAGTGACATACACATTGCTGAGGTAAAACCTTGTAAAGGCGTCAACAAGACATCAAGTTCATATAAAAATACTACAAGCCTCATTGTTGCGTGAAGAGCTTGTTGCTATAGCAACGCATATATATATACATATATATATATATATATATATATATATATATATATATATATATATATATATATATATATATATATATATATATGTATATATACATTTACATATATATATATATAAATATAAATATATATATATATATATATATATATATACATATACATATATATATATATATATATATATATATATATATATATATATATATATATATATATATGTATGTATGTATATATAAATGTGTTATGTTATATTGGTTATCTGCACCTCCTTTAAAATCTAATTTAGTACCAAATTTCATACTTCGACCAACCGCATAGCTTTACGTAAAAAGCGCTCAGAACCTTCACATTCTAAATACGTACATACATGTTAAAATAAAATAAAAAAATATATATCAACAATGGAAACGCTTTCCCCATGAGTTATTACCAAATGAGTTTTTCGCATTTTTATAATGAATCACGTGGAATTCCAGCGGGATTTTGAGGATCTATTCATTATTTTACTTATGGTATTAAGTTTTTTATTTATTATAATAATTTAAAAACAATATTAAATTGGATCTCATTATAATATTTGTTGAAACGATGTTAGTGATGTCGTTCATATATATTACTAATAGGACTAAAATTGTATAATTAAATTAATACATTGTAAAAAAATATAGATTAGAACAAAATAAATGCAAATGATTCGCAAGATTTCCTTACATCAGTAAATACAAACGAAAGTTATATTATAATTTCGATACTTTCAATTATTGCTGTATTAAAATATTACTACTACTACTTTGATTCGACAAAATTGCGGCGTTTAACGCTCCATACGTTAAATCAGCGGAAAGTAGTAAAAAGCGTAACTTACCACTTAGTTATCTGTCAATCAATCACTGTTTACAAGCACTTTCGAATCGCCAAGCAACATAAGTGTCAGTATTGTCAGTCCCACAGCAAGCTACCTCCGGCTTGGAAGGTGATTCCGCTGAGAAGAGCAAGGCAAGGCGAGAAACTTAACAGTTACTCTTTTTAAATATAATTTTACAATGAGTTCATTATATATTTAGCTTCCTGATTGAGTGTTCTGAAGACTGCAATGAATTCCACACAGTAACATCAGTATAATAGGCATTGATAGAATGATATACTTTTTGTCTAATAATATATTTTTTTCTTAATTTTAAATCTCTCTAGTGGCAGATCTGACAGGTAGAAAGGTATAGGAGGAAATTCATAAAAGAAGACTACTTTTAAGCAGCGGCAGCTCTCTGAAGGCAAAGTGGATTACATAGTAGAGAAACGCACCATTAAAAGAGCAGTAGTCCCTCTCACGGTACGGGTTTATCAAGGCTCGGCCCTTGGCCAGTTCAATGTGAATTAGAAACTGTCCCGGCGTATAACCAAGACCAGCCTCCATGGCTGATAATATACGCTGATGACATAACACTCATGACGAGAGCCGGCTTAGAGAGTGAGCCTCTGGAAGGGTACACTTGAGAAAGGTGATCTTAACCCAAATGTTGAAAACCGATTAAATGTCTTGCGGGATCCCAAACTCTGGCACTATCGGTTCGGGTCCTAAACCAGCTGTTAATCCGGAAAATTTCAGATGCCTAGGAACCGTTTTGCATAAGTCTGGGAGCATTGATCCATCCAATGTCCATACAAGTATAAGCGCTGCTCAAGTCAAATAGCTTGAGGTCACCGGTATAGTGTGCAACCGCAGAATACCGTCCAAGTTCAAGAGACTGATATATAAGAGCATTGTCTGATCAGCTCTTTTATGCGACAGCGAGCTTGGCTAGCATACTCGGGAGCTTTTCGTCACGGAGATGAAGATGCTGAGGTGGATGTATTAGACTGCATACGTAATTCACGGAGTTAAGCTTTTGTCTCTTCTCATTGGGCGTTGTAAATTCTATACATTTAGTTTTCTTCACGTTCAATACTAAGTTATTAGAAGTAAAAAAAGTACTTACTACATTGCACGGTTTACTTCGTCGCTATTGTCCTTCTTACAGTCTACTTTAAAAATTAAAAAATATCATCAGCCAACTCTACAATTTCGTTTACTTTTTTAACATAAAAAGGAAGATCGTTTTTATATTAATAAAAATAGGGAAGGCCTCAAAATCCATAACTGTGGTACACCCATCTGTAAATAACAACCGGATGACTTTACTATTTACAGCAACATGCTTAATTCTTTTATTCACGAATTGGTACGAATCAATGAGATTACGCGCGTTGCCGTAGATTATCACTATCATATAACTATTGAGGCCGGTCATGGCGCAATGTGACAGCGTCTGACTGTAAACGCGATCGGTTGTGGGTGCGATCCCCACTCGGGGGAGTGATTATATTTAAATTATTTTCACTTCCTCGCTCTGGTAATGACAAAGTGCGGCGTTGAGTTCCACCACTTAACACGCAATGTCTCGACTTCGGTGGAAAGCGAAGTACGGAGTGTGTTGACACTAGGTACTTTCTGTCCACTTTGCTATGTGGGATAAAAGAGTGAAGCTAAAATATATATATATATATATATATATATATATATATATATATGTTTTAGCTTCACTCTTTTATCCCATCCCATATATATATATATATATATATATATATATATATATATATATATATATATATATATATATATAATTTAAATATGACCATTCTGTCGAATTATAATCGAACCCAGAACTAATCAATAAATGATAAAGCGTGAAGCTAAAAAAATATATATAACTTTTAATTGTCTTGATGGGGTTTTAAAGTGGCATAAATATATGGAGTATATCTGAAAATCTGCTTAAGTCCACTATCTCAAGTATTGCACTTCAGCTAGCTATTCTTTATAATTGTGTTGAAGAAGACATTTTCTCTCTTACGGAAAAAAGTAGTATCATTGTTTTAAAGTGGAGAAAGTAATGATCCCAGTAACTACTGACCTATATCTGATAGGTCTATGATACTACTTTACTTTTTTCAGTAAGAGAGAAAATGTCTTCTTCAACACAATATATATTGCTATCAGTGAGCAAAATTTTTGAAAAAGTCACCCTAAATCAATTATCAGATTATTTTATTGATAACAATATTTTTTTATAATGCACAATACGGTTTTACTAGAGGCAAGTCTACAACAGATGTGGATGTTGTACTCCTTAAAAAAATACATAAATAATACTTTACAAAAGTCACAGAATGCAATTGCAATATATTGTGATTTGTCTTATACATTTGATTATATTGATACAGCAAACGTTTTTGAAAAAACGTATAAAAATTTGAACGCAGCGGGATTCGAACCCGCGCCTCTTAGATACCATCCAAAAATTTTTTCAACATTTTTTTCTAATCCTAAGTGTGGAATAACACTTTAAAAATAGTAAATATATTGATATAATTTAAGCAAATATGTATCAAAGTATATACATCAAAATTTCTTCTAATGTCACATTCATACAAGTAAAATTATTAGTACAACGACCAGTATTGCAAGTTGCACGAACTAAATTGCAACTGATGAAGATGATTTTAGAGCAGAAGTTACTCTAACCGTTATCTCAGCAAAATAATTTTCAAAAATACTTGCAACTTCTAAATCTTTACTTATTAAGTTGTTATTTATTTTTAATTCTACCGATTTATAGCATTTTTGATCTCCCAATCGTACTAAATATAACATCCCATGTTGTTTATACACATAGATTTTGCTTGAATCCAAATAGTTTTAAAAATCTAGGAAAAAATACTGCACTGCTTCAAGATAGTATGGATTACCTTTCAATTGCCTCATCATACAATGTTATAATCAATATAAACAATTATTTACATAAATATTTTTCTTGTTATCGAACAAGTCTGTATCGTGATAAGGGATCGCGTGAGCAGTTTCCGTGATGAGATTTCATTTGTACCGGGAAGGGTAATTAGGAAACACTCATTGCATTCGGATTTCCCCTCTGAATAGACTCCAGATGGATTGTAGCACGGAATATGGATATTTCTTTTTCTGTAACTAGTTTTGGTGATTTGCTTGTACGTAAAAAAATATTTCAGTTATTTAGGATATTGAAAGCAAATCGTTTATTTGTGTTATAATATATTTATCTTTGAATAAAATATATATATGTATATATATATATATATATATATATATATATATATATATATATATATATAGCTTTTTATCCCGCATAGCAGGGTAGACAGAAAGTACCTAGTGTCAAGACACTCCGTACTTCGCTTTCCACCGAATTCAAGACATTGCGTTTTGAGTGGTGGAACTCAACGCCGCACTTTGTCTTTACCAGAGACAAGAAGTGAAAATAATTGAAATATAATCACTGCCCCGAGTGGGGATCGAACCCACAACCGATCGCGCTTACAGTCAGACGCTGTCCCACTGCGCCACGACCGGCCTCAAATTTATATCTATATTTCTTAATATATTTTTTTGAATATACAAATGTATAAAACTTATTACAATAGAGACTAGGTGTATACCTATTTTTTCTTATTAGATTATTATTATACGAATATATATATCCCTCTTAAAAATATAATTGACATCAATATACTCGGCTACTTAGAACTAATATTTATATTTAAGCGAGTTTTTGAATTACGTTTATATAAATTATTATTAATATTAAGCAGGCGAGGCCGGTCATGGTGCAGTAGGACATCAACGGTAAACGCAATCGGTTGTGGGTTCAATCCCCACTCACGGGAGTGTTTATATTTAAATTATTTTCACTTCCTCGCTCTGGTAAAAGATAAAGTGCGTCGTTGAGTTCCACCACTCTACACGCAATGTCTCGAATTCGGTGAAAAGCGAACTGCTGAATGTCTTGATACTAGGTAAATTCTGACTACCCTGCTATGCGGGATAAGAGCGTGAAGCTAAAAAAAATAAACATTTAAAACTACACATAATTTTACTGTATACATACTTTAAATAATTAAGACACCCAGCTTCTTGACACTAGGTTGTCCTTGTCTAGAACACCGAAATTTTTGACATAAGGTGCTAACAGGTTTCCAGAAATTCCTTTTGGCTTAAGAAAATCTAGAAATTGCAATTGAAACAAAAATATAACGAGGGCCATGAAAATTGACATAAACGTAGCTGAATACCACAACTAGTCTTCTATAATTTGATACGTTATTTATTTTGTTGAAAGCCTTTTTATGTAACACGATTTACGTCACAGGTATGTTCTATACAAATTATGTAATTAAAATTAATGAGATACAAGTACTTTAATACACTGGATAGTATTAAGTACTAGGCCATGGTCAAGAGCGTCATTTATTTTTTGGGCAACGCCGAGTTTTATTATGAGACCACTTCAAGTTAAAATTAAGTAGTTGAGATTTCTAGTTGTGGAAAATTCTTGTTTATACAACATTTTTTTTTGTATTTCAGTACCATTTTTTTTTTTTGTTAATAATTAATTATATAATTAATTTTTTTTTTTATTTTTTACTATGGACTTTGTTAAAATCTGTTAGAATATAGCTCTATGCTAACGCATAGAGCTATATTCTAACAAATTTCTTACACGTAAAATGTATAGAAACATCTAGTAAGGGAATTATTAAGTTAGTACTTGTTTTCAGTTTTATTTTATGGCAACTCGCAATATACAAACTAAAGGTGAGCTCACACAGAGGAGGCGAGCGTTAATGAGATTTTGAAAGGGCCTCTTGTTCCTACACTTGCGTTACAAGTCAGTGTCACTGTACCAAGTTCCTCTCTTTGCACTATGACGGGATGGGCATCTGCAAATCCTTAAGGAAGGTGGAGGAAGGAGTATTCTCGATTAGTTATATATATATATATATATATATATATATATATATATATATATATATATATATATATATATATATATATATATATATATATATATATATATATATATATATAACTTATTCATTCAGTTATGAACTTTAAATAACTAGCATCCTCCATAGTAAGGTAAAGGGAAAGTACCTAGTGTCAAGACACTCCGTACTTCGCTTTCCACTGAGTGAGTTCCACTGACTGAGAGACCAGAGCGACGAAGTAAAAATAATTTAAAGATAATCACTTCCCCGAGTGGATATCGAACCTACGAACAATCAAACGTTGCGCCACACCCACCGACCGAATTATATTTTTTCCTATTTATATTGCAATTAGATTAAGTATTTTGTTCAAAATTAAGCGTTGAGATCAAATACTTATAGTATGTTCATTATTTGCTACCCTCGCTCTGTTAAGATAAAGTGTAGCGTTGAGTTCCGCCACTCAGTACATAATGTCTTCACTCTGACTACCCTTTTGTAAGGGAAAAAGTGTATGATGATTTATCCAATATTAAAATATTAATATATCTTTATCAATAAATTATATTTCTGCACGCGTACACATTAATTTTCCACACGACAAGATTGATTGGAAGGAGAATATTTTTCGGCGTTGAGCTCGCCTTTAAAGCATATTTGTTTTTTTTTTAATTTTGCACAGTTACACGGCTTGAAGTAGGACGGAAAATGGTGAACAGAGTGTCTTGACACTCACATTAGGTTATCTATATCTACTTTTTGGAAAAGCGCAAAACTATTTCTTTAAGCTCTTTTATTTATTTTTTATTTCAAAATAGAAATAAAAATCAATTTAAATTATATCAAAGCCGGTTGTAGCGTAGAGGTACAGCGTTTTTTTACAAAACAAAACAAGGTAAAACGCGGCGTTGAGTTCCGCCATTCAATATATAATATCTCGAATTTCAAAATGTCTAGACTTACTACTTTCTGTCTATCCTGTTTTGCGGGAAAAAATCGTGAAGTTAAAATTATAAAGAAATTTAGATCTAATTATTTTATAATACTATTAAATTGTGTTTTGTATTAAAAATAAAATAAATGCAGGTTCACGTTTTATCCCGCATACCAGGGTAGTTAGACAACCTAGTATCAAGACTCTGTTGACTAGATTCCGCCCAAAACTTAATATAAATAAATTAATTAAAAGAACCTTTTTATAAACAAGTTTTTTATAGTATATTTAAAGTCTACAGGTTAAGCTCTTTCATTGAATTGAGTGGATTTTAGTAAAATATACAACCGCTATACCTTTATCTTGTTGCGGTCGCCATTTTAGAATAATAATATTATTAAATATATGTAAGTTGTGGCGCAGTGGGACAGCGTCTGACTGTAAACGCGACCGGTTGTGGGTTCGATCCCCACTCGGGGAAGTGATTATATTTAAATTATTTTCACTTCCTCGCTCTGGTAAAGACAAAAGTGCGGCGTTGAGTTCCACCACTCAACACGCAATGTCTCGACTTCGATGGAAAGCGAAGTACGGAGTGTCTTGACACTAAGTACTTTATGTCTACACTGCTATGCGGGATAAAGCGAGAAGCTAAAAAAAATGTAATTTCAATCAGAACTGAAGTCGTAATCCAAAATTTCATCTCAATTGGACACTGAGCAGTGTGCCTAACTAAGTTAGCAAGATTTTACATATACTAACTAACTAACTAACTAACTAACATAGCAAGTTAAATAAAAACTTGTAAAAAATCTATGAAAAAAATTACAATTTACAAATCTTTGACTGCATTCTAAAACTTTTATTGTACACGTACAACGTTTGTATCACGAATTATGTATGTATTAACATTTTAATGGCGTAAAGTGAGAAATATCTGTTTACTTTAAATTTTTACATTTGTTACTTAAACAGTATTTTTTTTTTATAACTATATAGGTATATTTTTTGGGAGCAAGTGAATTTTTTTAAGGCCGGACGTGGCTGATTGGGATGGTGCTTAACTGTAAATGCAATGGTTTGTGGGTTCAAATTCTACTCGGGGGAATAATTATATTTAAATTATTTTCATTACGTCGCTCTGGCAAGACAAACCATTGTTTTGAGTTCCAACACGCTATGTCTCGAATTCGGCGAAAAGCGGAGTACGAAGTGTCTTGACACTAGGTATTTCCTGTCTACCCAGCAATGCGAGATAAAGCGTGAAGCTAAAAATATATAGATATTTCTACGTGACACTAAACTCAAAGGCTTTTTTATACAGGTTTGACATTATCATTGTTCATTCTTGTTTTGTTTTTGCAGCTTTGCATGTTAAGTGGCCGAACTCAACGCCGCTTATTGTCTATCGAGAGATGAATAAAAAATTATTATAAATAATCTGCTACGATCAATAGAGTCCTCTATTGATTAATGGTGATATGACAATACAAAAAAATTGCAATACTTTTATTTTTCTAAATATATATATATATATATATATATATATATATATATATATATATATATATATATATATATATATATATATATTCCTTATTGCAGAGTGTTTAATAACGATACTATTAATATTACTATTTGATGAATAAACTTTTAACTTTTGAAAGGAGTGATAGTTCACAAAGAATATCTACTATTATAAAGGATCCGAGAAACCTGTTCGACGCTGTGCAATTTCAAATACAGACGAGCGCTTACAAGTTTTCTAAGGAGTGGATTTCATAGCCCATATTCTTGATGCGGCTTTATCAGATATTAATATTATTATAATTATGTTTTTATTTAGACAGGCTATTTAGAAATATACGTTTGTACAATTTATTTTTGATGTACATTAATAATGAAAGATATATAAATTTGGGGCCGCTCGTGGCACAGTGTGACAGCGTCTGATCGTAAACGCGATCGGTTGTTGGATCGATCCCCACTTGGGGGGTGATTATATTTAAATTATTTTTACTTCCTCGCTCTGGTAAAGACAAGGAGCGGCGTTGAGTTCCACCAATCAACACGCAATGTCTCGAATTCAGTGGATAGCGAAGTACGGAGTGTGTTGACACTAGGTACTTTCTGTCAACAAAAAATATACAATATCTTCTAACTACAACAGTGTTCGAGAGAAATCCTAAATAAGAAAAAAGCTATAAGAATTTCTTTGTTTCACATATATTTTTAGTTTCAATTTTATATATTTTTGTCTATTTTCATGTGATATACAATAAGCCATAAATCAATGGGTAAGTTTGAGTTATTAGATATGCCTTCATCCGTACAAGTAATTCTAGTGAATATTTGAAATAAATGACCCTATACGAATCCAAATACGTCACTTCCACCACTAAACACGCTATATTCATAAAATAGGCGAAAGATGGAAGCCAAAAATCAAGAATTATATGAAGTTAATAAAATAACAAGCGTAATATAATATATATTATGGGATTTCATTTGAACATAATTCCCCAGTAATTTGACAAAGCTGTCAAATATTTTAAGTTGTGAACAGTATCGAGCAAGATATAAACTGATTTAAGCTACATACATTTAAGAGTTACGTGTAAAAGATAAAGTTTTACGCTCGAAGTCATACCAACATCAGCGCTCACGTGAAAAATTGATGATCTTATATAGAAGTTTATCCCGCGGGATTGAATAGCAACAATTGTAACCTTTACCGCTGGTGGTTTTCCATCAAGTAGGGAATCCCGCGGGACACGCCGCGGGTATGAAAGGAGAGTGAATTTACGTACTTCGAAACAGTTTAAATATAGTTATGTATGGGATATTGTTGTTTATTTTTTATGGTGAGCATGTATTTTATATATTTCTTTAACTTGAATTTTTTCTTATAATTATTACTGTTATAATTCGAGGCTGGTCGTCTCGCAGTGGAACTGGCAACGTCTGACTATAAACGTGATAGGCTGTGAGTTCGATTCTCACTTAGGGAACTGATTATATTTTTATTATTTTCATTATCTCGCTCTGGTAAGAAAAAGCGTGGCGTTGAGTCCCGCCACTTAACACGCTATATCTTGAATTTGGCGAAAAGCGAACTGCTTCTTACTTCCTGTCTGCTCTGGTATTTGAAATGGAAGTGTGAAAATAAAAAAACAATCTTCGTGGGGATGGAGAATACTCATTCAAGTGTATTTCTTCTCTAATAACACGTTAATAACTCTATTATTTAATAACTCTAATGCATTTTTCCTCGTATAAAAGTACAAAGATGTTTTTTTAATTATACTAGATTCTATGTTTATAAATATATTTTTAAGTTAAGAGTTTAAATTTGAAAAAAAATATAAATAATTGAGGCCGGTCGTTGCGCAGTGGGCTAGCGTCTGACTGTATTCGCGATTCCTTCCCCACTCGGGGGAGTGATTATATTTAAATAAAAGTAAAGACAAAATGCGGCGTTGAGTTCCACCACCCAACACGCAATGCCTCGAGTTCGGTGGAAAGCGACGTACGAAGTGTCTTGATATTAAATACTTTCTGTCTACCCTGCTATTCGGGATAAAAAGCGTGAAGCTTAATACATACTAAAATCATAATTCTGCGGCTTCATATTTTTACCCGAATGTCAGGGTAGATAGAGAAAACTTAGTGTCAATATTCTCTGTTCATTTTCTACTTTCACTTGAAAATTCAACACCGCGCATGCTCTTACCAGAGTGAACATATTAATTTAAGATAGCTCCGGTACAAATCAAATCAAATTATTATAAACAGTTAACTATCCACATACGATTATAATTACCAAAAAATCTATGTACCTAATCAACAATCCTATACATAACTATATTTAAACCGTTTCAAAGTACAGTAAATTCACTCTACTTTCATACACGCGGCGTATCCCGTGGGATTCCCTACTTCGTAAACCACCAGCGGCTATAATTGTTAACATCTTAAGATATCCTTTTAACAAAACTCTTAACGGGCATAATGCGTGAGGTCATTATTAATACAAATCACCAAAGCTAAGCCTTTAAATCAAAATTTCAAATTTTCCTCGGGTCCTACAACAGGGGGCCGCCATGAAATCGCATTCATCAAAACTTGAGAATTAGCTCCCTTTCCTAATTAAACCTGTCCTGCTCGGTTATTAACTTCGACCTCCCCGGGGCTTTCGGATCTTAAATAAATATTGAGTTTAAATATAACTTTTATTATTATTAATGTACTTTATTGGCGTCCAATATCCTTTTGTCCGACAAGTTGATGGGGATTTTCTACGTGTAATTGTTGGGGTGATGGCTTTTTGTAGCGGAAATTCTTAACTTTTCAAGGATTTTATTTTTTGCTAACAAAAAGCTAATTTTCTTGTTTTTTTTTGGTGTGATAACGTAGTATTTTTATTTTATGTCTCATAAAGATATTACTGTACTCAAGTATATCTTAGTTCATAAATGTACTTCCATCTGTTCCAGGCAATTTAAAAATTTACTTTAATTACTGATTTTATTTCACCGCTCTGGTATGAGAAAATACACCATCGATCCAAAGTCTATCACATGATACATATTCGAAATTTGACCAAAAACCGGAAATAACTCTAACTTCTGTTTGGCTACCTAGGTCTATCTATATATAGCCATACGAACAAAAGCTTCACGCTTCACGTCTTATTCCTTGTCAGAATAGGAGAAGGAGAAAGAGAACAAAAGCTTAAGTCTGAATGAAATCTATCTAAAAAAAATATATAACAGAATTACTATTACCACTTTAAGCAAAAACTATAATAGAATAGCCTGTTTAAAGTGTATTCAACAATTGCACTATCTTGGATGTTTTTAGCGGTCAGTAGTCACGTACATAGATATTTTAATATGCGGTTATGTTCAAACACTCAATTTACGTTTCAAATAAACAAAATATAATTTGTATTTAAATTATCATTTTTTATCATATTTCGTGAACATAATTAATATTAATATAATTTTTTTTTATTGCAAATATATATAAAAAAATTGTTAACAATTTTGCTTATCATAACAGCAAAAGGTGACCTTATCGCTAAAAGTGATACATTACGTGCTAAAGTAATTAAATCTCTACTTTGTACAAATATATGTAAAGACAAAGTGCGGCGTTGAGTTCCACCACTCAACACGCAACGTCTCGAATTCAGTGGAAAGTAAAGTACGAAGTGTCTTGAGACTTACTTTCTGTCTACTTCTTTATATTAGAATTTTTTTTAGTGTTAAGATACTCCGTACTTCACTTCGCTTTCCACCGAAATCGAGCCATTACGTGTTGGAGCTCAATGCCGCACTTTATAGATTTTTAGATACTTCTCTCTAGTCAAATAAAATAGATTGATTATCAAGAAAAAATAGTGATGTTATTAAATTATATACCAAAAAAAAAAATTAAACAATTAAACACTTAACAGAAATGGAGAACATTTAATAAAAATATAAATAATTGAATGTTCTAAACAACAAAATCAACATTAATCACACTCATAAATGTGAAACGCAAACTAAAAAGCTCGAAAATCTAATAGAAATCTCATCAGGACTTAAGTTTCAACTCAAAGCTCCGTACAATCAAGTTACTGTATACAGCGGCCTTTTTAGTTATTCCACATACGATCTTCAAGTACAAAGTGCTTTCAACGATGTGAATTGTTTTCAATACTTTTGATAAGAAATTGACTTTTAAAGGTAATTTAGAAATGGCCTCGTTGAGCTTTATAGATAGCGTCAATTTAGGTTATGTTATAAGTTTTATTACATTTGTGTGAGCATAGAGCAATTCTGTTAAACTAGTTCTTTGAGTTTCTTGATATAATTTTAGATATATATAATATGTATGTATATGTTGAAGTTAAAATCAGTTTTAAGGTTGAATGTGTTGTATCTAGCTAGTTAGTTTCCAATTTTGGTAGAGCTAAAATGAGCAAGCGCTCGAAATTGAATATCAGTTAAAATTAGTTCTTAACAGAAAAAAAACGAGATTTTCCAAAGAAAGTCAGTTTATCCATCCATCACTAGTCATTTTAGATACAAAAAAAAGGAAAAATGTAAGGTTAGGTTAGATATATAAAAGACATTAAGGTTTGGTTCGGTTTGGTCTAATCGCTTAGTCTCCTGGACCGAGAAGGTGGGCGCAGTTTCCGCGAGTTGCTGCTCCAAGCAGGCCTTATAGAGTGACCCAGTGTACAGACGACGTACGGAGCCATCCGAAGTACCCAATTGGGCAAGTATCCGTTACAGATTTTCACACAAAAAGAGGAAAAAGGTTAAATATCTAAAAATCAAATATATGTGCGGTAAATAAATGGTTTCAACTATGTATAACAAAGTTTTAACAAAGAAATTTATTGCAGACTAGTTCTAATTAGAGAAAACGAATTTTAAATGTAACATACATTGAGACTGTAAACATAATGATTCAGATAATCACCTATTCGTGTGAATGATTGTGCTTGAAATTATTCTCATTTCATAGCTTTAGTTAAACAAAATATGGCGTTTAGTTACGCCACTTAACGTGAAGTATCGAATTTAGGTGGAAAGAGGATCACGAAATTTCTTGACACTCAGCTCGCACTGTCTATCATTTAAAATAGTAATATCCTTTAAAAATTTAAACGAAACTAATTTAAGCGGATTAATCGAGTATATTTTGGTATTTAAAAATATATTTTTGAAAACCAGACATTGCAATCCCTCTACAAGTAGTACGTGTTCACAAGTACACTCAAGTAGCATTTATCTGTCACTTGATACAAAAATTAATCATCGTATCGTATATCGTATCGTCAGCCAATTGCAGTCCACTGCTGGACATAGGCCTCCCCAAGTTTGCGCCAAACATCCCGGTCCTCCGCAACCCTCATCCATACAAAAATTAATCATATTAATCAATTAATCGGAGGGCATGTATGAAGAAGACATGGACGAGGTGAAAGAGGTATGCAGGGACCGTAGCATTTGGCGCTCCGTGCTCTCTGACTACCCCGCAAGGGATAAAGCATGAAGCTAAAAAAAATCTACTGTCATATGTTTCTCAATTACTTCGTGTACTGCCTTGGATTCTTGCAGAATGAGCTGATGTATTTTGCTCTCGGATGTGATGGATTTGAAACCTCAATGTTTCTTTTTACACCATTGTTCAAAATCAAAAATCTTAACATCCAAAATTGTATATTACATGAATATACATATTGATAATTATTATCTCAATGTTTTAATCCTTTGTAACACCTCCATATGCTCCATATCCTCCTTATGCTCCATTTAATACTATTTACAAATCAGAAATAAGCCGATATTATTTTAATATTAATGCAAACATTGTAAAAGTAACATTTGATTAAATTATTGATTTTCCTTAATTAACTTTTGATCCCAGCACATTTCAAACGTCGCATTCATATTACGTAGACGGTAGAATTAAGTCAAAACGTACAAATTTTATTTTAAAGTAGATTGGAAACGTCCGGTTGAAAGGCAGCGTAATTGCATTGTCATACAAGCTTGGTTCTGTGATCGCTTTAAATTTTTCTATTTGATTTTCGTGTGGGCGATTGGAAGAGGTTATTCAAAGACTAAGATATATAAGTAGTTAGATATCATGTATTTAGAATTGCACAAAATATTTGTGTACGTGGATATATTAACAATATAAGTAAGTACAAAGTATAAAGATTAAATATTTGTTTATATGTATGTATTTTTATGTATTATATTTTGGATTTCTTGTGCAAATAGATATGTGTATATTGATAATTTTATTTAGTGTAGTGTTTCTAAGCAAAAGGGTTTTTGTGTATATTTTTGTTTAAATTGTGTTCAATAAAGTGTATATAAATAAACTAAATTATGTATTTTTACTAGCTTTAAGTGTACTCGTGTAGTATGGTAGATAATCTATACTCGTATAATAGGGTAAATAACAGTGGCATATGTACAGCGGGACAAGTCCTAAAATTCTCGTATCTTGGTAGTGATGTGTCCGAAACAGGAGGAGCAGAACATGATATCAGATCACGCATGGCCGAATCCCGAGCAAACTTTGCGCAATTACTACCTGTGTGGCATTCACGTAAATTGACCAGAAGGGTCAAACGTAAAATTTATGCGGCCATATGGGTGTAAAACCTAGAAGGTAACTAAGGCCATTTCGCACTAGCATCAGGTTTTCATCAACGATGACTTCCTCGAATTCTTGGTATTCAGCGGCTCAAAATATAACCAAATAATAACTTCAAGAAGTTTTCCAAGAAACACCAAACAACATGCAATTGGATTGGCCATACGCTTCGTCGGGGCTCTGACCATATACCAAAGCAGGCGTTGGTTTGGAATCCTCAAGGAAATATCCAAAAGAAGAAAAATTTCTAATTAATCATAAATTTAATATTTTACTATCTTTAATTTACATTTATCTTTTTTATCTTTTCATTTTTGAAAAAAGATATAATTTTTTTAACATGTTTTCTAATCTTGTTTGATAATAACACTTTAAAACTTGTAAATTATTAAAACAAAATAGCAATCTCTTTGAGTAGCGGAAATTTGTAAAAATCTTTCTACAGAGATATTTCTATAATAACATAAATGAGTTGTAACAAACGTATAAGAATTTTGAAGCAGCCAGTAGTAGAACGCAAGCTTAGAGGTCAAAGCGCTAAAACGGTTTCCAAGAGGCGTGGTTTCGAACCTAGCTGCGTTCAAATTTTTAATACGTTTTTTCAAATTATATTTCTTATATATAGAAATTATTTTTTTTAAATTAAATTGTGGCGTTGTGTTCCATCAATCAACACTCAATATCTCGAATTCGGTGGAAAGCGAAGAAGAGAGTGCCTTATCACTAGGTACTCTCTCTCTATCCTGCTATGCGGGATAAAAGCGTGAAGCTAAAAACAAAATTTTAAACTATAAAAAGATACTTACAACTTCTATATAAAACTAAACTAAGGTTTAGGTTATCATAAAATCTGCAGTTCACAATCAAACTAATAAGCGCTAAAAGACGAGAACGCTATAAATCTACCTCGACGACTCGGATCCGTTTTAATATTTTATGCGAGATTCAAGACAGGGTAAGATTTTCTTAAAATGCTTTATACTGATGTTTCCATTGTCATTTTTTTTATTAAAATATGAATTTCTACTCAACATGGAAATTATTATTTATATTAAATTTAGCTTGCTTAGTATTTCTAATGACATGTTTATAATGTTTTTGTCATCTCTAGTCATCTAGTCAAACATAAATTTCATATATATTAAAGCATCATAATGGAGATTACGATTATCTATTTTTTATACTATTTTAAACGGATTAATCGCATATATTTTGGTTTAAAATTATTTTCACTTCTTTGCTCTGGTAAAATACAAAGTGCGGCGTTGAGTTCCGCTACTCAACACGAAATGTTTCGAATTCGGTGGAAAGTGAAGTACGGAGTGTCTTGATACTAGATACTTTCTGTCTTTACCCTGCTATGCGGGATAAAAGCGTGAAGCTAAAAAAACACACCGCTGACTACTGTTAAGGGTTCGAAACGTCAGGTTTCCAAAAATATATTTTCCAATACTAAAACATAATTATTTGCGATTAATCCGCTTAAAATAGTTTCATTTAACATGTGTAAAAATCGTGAAAATTAAAGATCTTATTGAGTAATTTATTTTTTTACTTATTTTCAGGCATTTCCACTTATACATATATAATACAAATGGTAGCGTAAACATGAAAGGGGAGAGTTAGAGATTTCTTTTGATGACAATGGGGAAGGAGATTGGCAGTAAATAATTGCAATAAATCTGCTAACGTAACCCTTAGGCAAAATACAAAGTCAATTAAGATCATTTACGTACGGTACACTTGTAAGAATCAAAACAAAGCAAACAAAATCATGAAAAATCAAAACGGAGATTAGAGTTTCATGATATTATTTTCAAAGAATGCAAGGTGTCTTTAAAAAAATAACTTATTTGGTATAATAACTAAACAAAAATAAAATAACTAAATTAAAATAAAATAACTTAATTAAAATAAAATAAGTAAATAAAAATAAAATAACTAAATAAAAATAAAATAAGTAAATAAAAATAAAATAACTAAATAAAAATAAAATAACTAAATAAAAATAAAATAATTAAATAAAAATAAAATAACTAAATAAAAATAAAATAACTTAATTAAAATAAAATAAGTAAATAAAAATAAAATAACTAAATAAAAATAAAATAACTTAATTAAAATAAAATAAGTAAATAAAAATAAAATAACTAAATAAAAATAAAATAAGTAAATAAAAATAAAATAACTAAATAAAAATAAAATAACTTAATTAAAATAAAATAAATAAATAAAAATAAAATAACTAAATAAAAATAAAATAACTAAATAAAAATAAAATAACCAAATAAAAATAAAATAACCAAATAAAAATAAAATAACCAAATAAAAATAAAATAACTAAATAAAAATACCATTTATTTTTTTGCAGTGCAATGGAAACACTTTCGTCAGTCGGTACTCGGTGACCGCTATTAATCTACATTGAGATGCATTTTAGTGTCTATAGAAAACATTGCTTTATAACGGCTCTTTATAAATAAATAATAATTACAGCTTTTAGATATCATTTTTGCTTTTATTTATTTATAAGGTACAGTAGTTTATTTAATTATATATTTTATGAAACATATATACATTATCAATTTGATAACCGTTAGTATTAGTTTCTTATACAAATTTAGTTTGAAAATATTTTTTAGGTGAAAAATGAGCATAGGCAAGAGAACCGAGTGTTGAGAAACTCATTTTCCGTTTTCCACCTTAATTGTAGCATTATTCTATAGAATATTGAGTGTAATAGACTAAATGTATTGGCGCAAAAATGGCACTGAAAATAATTATAATATAAATACAAAGGTTGATTCAACCACCGCTATTATTGACAATTTAAATAAATTGCAATTACTTAAGTTATATTTTTAAATGAAACAATTTTAAATATAAATAAACTTCGGGTTCCAAATAATTAAAAACAATGAAAAAAATTATATTTATTTTATGAAATATATTTACTTTTATCGTATTTTATACTAAAATTAGAAAACTTTTAAAAATATATAAATATATATGTATTATAAAATGTATAAAGAACAAAGAACGCATGGTTTAGCCGGTAGGCCACTGTGAGGATTTTCAAGGGGCGCGGGTACATATATTTATATACATATACTGAATTGATAATTCTATCTTCTAGTGCCCAAAAATAGCAGATCTAAAGCCAGTTTTTTGTAACTTCAAAATTTTTTTTTAATCTACATATCTTTTCGTTGTGTGGAGACGGAGGTAGAATATAATAACATTATACTATCTGCTGCTGGGTAGGGTCCAGTATCAGGCGGATATCCTGATCACTTTGTAGTAGGGGGATAATCCTCTGTATGGGTCACGACTTCTATCATGATGATCTGCCAAATTTCTGATGATGTGTTCTGGTTCGATGTCATATATGCCAGCTTATCCTATTCACATCCATCCTTTCCCTCAGTGTATAGTGGTTCCCTCAGTTCTGGCTGCCAAGGCCTCTATCTCCTTTTACTTCCATCCCAAAGTTGGCAAAGCATACCAAACTCTAGTGTAGTGGATATCTATAGGTGAAAGTGACCACTTGCTTTAAAGTCGCCCTTCTACTCGTTTGTCTCTTCTTTATATAAATTAAAAAAATATTTGAACTAGCCACGTGCTCTAGTTTCATTTTGAAATATTATGTTATTTTTAACGCTTATTATTTTTTATCATTCCATGATACAAACAAATACTAATTTCTTACTTTTATGTCAGTAATGTTTATGTTTCTTTAAAATAAATAGCTTAAGAGTGAAAAAAAATTCAAATATATTAATTTTTTTATACAGACAGAATAAAACCGAAAAATAAAACCCAAATGCTCTAATTCACTTCTAAATATATTTAATATATATTTAAGTAAAATTCAACCCAACGACCTTCAGTTTAGTAATAATTTTTAACTACTGTACTGCCAAGACTACAGAATTGTAGTTATTTAGGAACGCAATGCTATAAAAGAGAAACGCTAAGGAAACATTCCATCCACCCCTACTAGTGTCAGGCAAGGTCATTTTTCACTTGGAATCAGTATTGCATTTCAACGTGCCGTAAACATTCCTGACGTCCCACTTGGACATATTTCTAGAAACAATAGCTCAGTAGTATAATATATTATAGTATTATTTTTTTCTTATTATTTTTATACTTAACGCTTTTTATCCCTCATTACAGGGTAGACAGAAAGTATCTAATGTCAAGACACTCCGTACTTCGCTTTCCACCGAATTCGAGATATTTCATGTTCAGAATTAACGCCGCACTTTGCCTTACCAGAGCCAGCAAGTGAAAATATTTTAAATATAACTCCCCCGAGTGGGAATCGAACCCACAACTGATCGCGTTTACAGTCAAACGCTGTCACACTCTGCTACGACTGGCCTTTTATTTTTTTAATAAAGGATTATGACGATATCTGTTTTCTTAAAATTATCTTTCTTAGAACAATATAATTATTTAATTTTAAAATCGTTGGCATTATGACTCTGTAGTGGTAAAGCGTATAACTGTAAATGCGATAGATTATGGATTCGATTCCCACTCATAGGAATCGTTGTATTTGAAACTTACGTCCAGTTTTTCATTCTTGTAGGACAAAGCGCGTTGTGGCGTTTATCACTCAACACGCAATATCTCGATTTTAGACAAAAAAATGAATATAATCAACGGATTTTAACGCTGCGCTATCTAAATCCATAGAGAAAAATATTTCAAATGAAAATATTCCTTCGAATGTAAAAAAATATAAAGTATAATGTACAACAAATACATAATCAAGCCGTCGAATCAGAAAATATAGTTCGTCAATCCAAACTTTTATCGTCACGTCCCCACTGAAACAAAGTTTTACCACTATATTTACAACTTCCGCCTAACAAAGCTGTTACGTTTCTTATTGTATCATTTCCATCATGTTTCTCGTCGGATGGATCGAAAATTCACGTCTTCATATCTTCAGATAATATTGTATAATAAAATAACATTTTAATGTTCCCAATATAGAGAGAATCTCGTTTGATACTTATAATAGACACGCCAAATATCCAATTTCCATATAGTTCGAAATATAATTCGCGGAGTAACGAAATTTAACGCCGCGCTTTGTCTTGCCAGAGCAGGGAAATTAGATTTATTTAAATTTAATAATTTCCCTAAGTAAGAAAGCAACTTACACTAATCGCTTTCAGTCTTAAACACTGGACTTCATTGAAAAAGACAATTTGTATACAAAGACTATATGATTTATTTTTCATATAACCTTTGTTGCAAGTTAGCAAATTTCAAAGTAAATATTCAATTTATTTTATAATATTATTATTAAACTTTCCCATCTTTGTACAACGTATATATATTATTTAGTTTACTATTTTGAAGTATTATTCCACACCTAAGATTACATTTAAAAAAACGTATAAAAATTTTGAACGCAGCGGGATTGGAACCCGCGACTCTTGTAAACGGTCCAAACGTTCTGACCACTAAGCCATGCGTTCTGTTATCGTCAAAATTCGTATTTTCTCACAAAATCAAAAACAAATCATATCTAGTACACTAAATAAATAAGATCAATCATAACTTACAAATAAAATAACAGAATAAACAATAAGTCACTACACCGAGCGGAAGTAAGTCGCACAAAAAAAAATTCCAACAAAAACCATTCATCAGGGGTTGAAAATTTTACTGTCATGCCCCTCACCGTGTGTCATCAACTTTGTTACTATATTTACTGTTTCCTTCCACCTCGTAACGGAAAACTCTTTTTATTGTTTATTGCTTAACTTTTATAGGAAAGTCCTGAGGTATAAAAAGTTATAATACAGAGAATTATCTCTTGGATATGTTTTTTTGTTTTTTATTTGATAAGTAAAAAAATGTTTTTTTTTTTTAGATTTACGTTTTTTTGCAGATACGCACGTCACGTCACCAGTCGTTATCTTCCAAATTTCACACAATCATAAGAGAGGCGCTGGATAGACACCGGTGGAGGCAGGTCTTCCACTCCAGAGATATCCTAAAAGCTGACCACGATTCTCAGTATATATATATATATATATATATATATATATATATATATATATTTCAGCTACCCTTTCACCTTGCACCGAAGGCGTATTGAGTGGTAGAAGAAAACGCCATGCTTTGTCTTACCAGAGGAACAAATTTAAATATAAGCATTCCCCCGCTGCCCCGCTTCATAGAATATTTAATTATTATTTATATCTAATTAATTATTATATTTACAACAAAAATTTTACCCTGGAATAGAATTAACGTTAGAAATATTTCGATTTATGATTTACTCTAACCCAGTACACTAATATTTCATAAGAATTAGCCCATAGGAAGAATCTTGTCAAAAATGTATAAGTTATTAAGACACACAAGCCAAGTTCCACCGTTTCACATAATTTATGGAATTTGTAAGAGCTTTATTCGCATACTCAATGTTCTATACGACGTTATGTCAGACGCCAGTGTGATTTTCTTAGCTTCATGCTTTATCCCTTATAGCCGGGTAGTCTTTACTCTCCGCTTTACGCCCGAATTCGAAGCGTTGTGTGCCAAATGTCAGAACTCAAGTTTCTCAAGTCAGGCTTTATATATAATGATTATCCTGAATGAGAATCGAACCCACAACCGATCGTGTGAAGTCATACAATGACCTCACCACCACGCTAGCAACCAATTTCATATTGTTAAAATCTCAGTATACTGATATGAACCATTCCTAATAATGGTAATATTTGAGAATATAGTTTTTTTTAACTACTATTACATAATATTTTAAGAAAAGACCTGTTGTGGCATAGTGTGACAGCGTCTGACTGTAAGTGGAATCGGTTGTGGGTTCGATTCCCACTCAGGGGAGTGATTATACTTAAATTATTTTCATTCTTCACTTTGATAAGACAAATTGCAGCGTAGATTTTCGCTATTCAACACGCCATGTCTGGAATTCGGTGGAATGCGAAGAACGAAGTATCTTCATACTAGATACTTTTTTGTCTACCGTAAATAGGATAAAAGCGTAAAGATACAAAAAAAATCAGAAATCTTTAAGAATTTTAAAGCAGCGGAATTCCAACCTGCGCTTCTTGGAAACTGTCTGCTCTTTGACTGCTAAGCCGTTCTACAACCGTTGACCGTTCTACATCCGGCTGTGTCGAATAATTCTAGATTTTTTAGAAAAACTATTTTCAATGGATTAATCGCCTATATTTTGATATTCGAAAATATAGATAGACAGGAGAGTCTGTGATCTCGTTGTCACAATACACTACTGTAAAGTGTTCGAAACGTCAGGTGTCCAAAAATGTATTTTCCAATACCAAAATATACGCGATTAATTCGTTTAAAATAGTTTCTAAAATCAAAGATCTTATTTTCTACACTTGTTACAACTTACGTTGGTAGTATCTCTTTAGATATGCTAAATTATTTATACACTAAATGTGTATAAATAATTTACACATTTACACATTTTTCAACATAAAATGTTATATATATATATATATATATATACATATATATATATATATATATATATATATATATATACATATATATATATATATATATATATATATATATATACCACATTTTAACGTCAACATAAGTATTCTCGGATAATAATAATACTTTTTCCAGTAATATGTTCGAAATATTGTTTTTTAAATCTCTAGTGGCAATTGTTCGTGAAATTTCATTATATTATATGCTATAAAAGTTCTACTTATTTTTTAATAACAAAACCTACTACTATAACTGTTAATTATCAACAATGACACAATTCAAAATCAACTTTATATTTAAAAAAAAACAATATTTAAATAAAAAAAAAAACAAATTATATACGAAAATGCTTTCTAATTTCACAAACTTAAAATAACATTCTAATATTTAATTTTACTGGGAATGTAATCAGCAAAAACGGTAAAAGAATTGTGTTTACTAACCAACTTAAAACATCTAGCCTTTATACAAAGCGGTAAATCACTCGCTTCCAAACGATAAAACTGTAACATAAATTATACATTCGAAGCGAATTCATATGATATTATCTATTAGAGTTATTAATTCATATAACTTTGCAAATAAACATAAATACGTGTATTGGAGTTAAAGAAAGTTCTAAATGTATTAAGTTCTTCCGGTGAATGAGTTTTAGTTGATATAATATGTATATTGTGTGTAGATTTTGAATTTAGATTTGAAATTCATTTTTTTCGAACTTCAATTCGATTGAAATATTAAAAGGCAACTTCACATTTTCATATGTAGTAAAAAAGTAATAAAACACTCCGATCTCCGTAAAAAATCAAGACATTGCGTATTGAGGTGTACTCAACGCCGTGCTTTATGTTACCAGAGCGGAGAAATTAATATAAATTTAAAATATTATTAATCCAAATGAAACTATTTAAGCGGATTAATCGCGAATATTTTGGTATTCGAAAATAAATTTTTGGTAACTTGACCTGAGGTTAACAATTTGTAACTACCGACTACAGTAAAGTGTTCAAAACGTCAGATTTCCAAAATAGTATTTTCGAATACTCAAATTATACGTGATTAATCTGTTTAAAATGTCTAAAAACCGCGAAAATCAAAAATCTTCTTATATGAATATTTACTCGAATAGTATTGAACCCACAACTAATCGCGTTCGTATCGTATCGTCAGCCAATTGCAGTCCACTGCTGGACATAGGCCTCCCCAAGTTTGCGCCAAACATCCCGGTCCTCCGCAACCCTCATCCAGCCTGCTCCGGCAACCTTGCGTATGTCGTCAGTCCAGCGGGCCAGAGGGCGTCCTACACTACGTTTGCCAAGACGCGGTCCCCACTCCAGGACTCGTCTGCTCCAACGGCCATCAGTCCTGCGACAGACATGACCGGCCCATTGCCACTTCAGCTTACTGATTTTGCGAGCTACGTCGGTTACTTTAGTTCTCTCACGGATAACCTCATTCCTGATTTTATCCTTGAGAGAGTTCACATCGCGTTCACAGTCAGATATCCCACTGTACCACGATGGGCTAACTTATATTATATAATAATTATTATAATTTTTAATATAAGTAGACTTAAACGTTCCCAAAACCGAACAAAGTTTAATCGACATCTTAATTAATCCGGCTTTCTTATGTGACGTGTTCAGTGATAAAACTTTAGAGTGAAGTGATACACAGTAGAAATGGTATATGCGATATATAAATTGGCTTTTTTTTACTGACTGGACTGACAGTACTGACACTTTTATGATAGTTGTTTTAAAAGTACTTGTAACTCATAGACTATTTGAATATAGAATATTTTGCGTTTGGAGTATAAGGCAATCTAGACGTAATGGGCCGATGTCTGAGTGTAAACGTGATTGGTTGTGGGTTCGATTTCCAAGCCAACTAATGTCAAGTGATATTAAAAACAATTTACTATATTTTCAACTAGGTTTGTCAAAATACGTAGTGAAGTACTGCCACCGTAACAAAGAATGTAATTTGATTTTATTTATGATATTAAAAACTTTATTACGCATATATAAACTATACCTATAGTATTTATGTAGATAAGTTTGGCACGCGATGTGTTTTAGTGCTGCGTTGAATTCCGCCACTCAATACAAAATGTCACGAATGGTGACGGAAAATGTAAACGGTATGCCCCTTCACTTCGTTCTGCGATACGAGAAAAGGGCGACCCGGCGATGCGAGAAAAGGGCGTGAACTTATAACTACTTAACAACTAACCTGATTTTCTTTTAAATGTTTAAACGTCTTTTGAAAGAGGTTATCAGTTTGAAATGTATGTAAATTTGTTAGAATTGAATAATATATGAGTATGATAATTCATTAAGGCTTTCAAGCGCGAGCACTTTCGTATATTCGCAATTTCGTAAGTGTATATTCTGTATGACTGTCCATGAATTCTTTTGATTTTAAGTTAGGTACACTACTACTAGGGTAGACAGAAAGTATCTAGTGTCAAGACACTCCGTACTTCGCTTTCCACCGAATTTGAGACATTGCCTGTTGAGTGGTGGAACTCAACACCGCACTTTGTCTTACTAGAGCGGAGAAGTGAAAAAAATTGAAATATAATCACTCCCCCGAGTGGAGATCGAACCCACAACCGATCGCGTTTACAGACAGACGCTGTCACACTGCACCACGACCGGCCTCAAAAATATTATTAGGTAGCTGAAGTCAGTTTATTTTTTTATAAAATATTTATTTAGTCAAAAATTATATTTTTTATAACACAAAATCTTTTACTCAGTATAAAAAAACACAGAGTGATACATCACTAAGCTTTCTCTAAATAAAGTAAAAAAAAAATACATAAAACATACCATTTCTATATTCCTACCGTACTTACATTCTATTCTAAAACTTTCGAACTACTGAACTAAAATGGGTTTCCGATACATCGTTATTACCGTGTTATTCATTGCATTGGCGTAGTTTCATTCATGTACCTAATAATGGGCTATATTTGAAGATTTATATAGCATTCGGCAGTGGGTCAAGACGATTCAATGTATACTTATAACGCTTTGAAATGTGTAACGCTTCATGTTTGTATGGGAGAACCGCTGTTTTCTACAGATTTTTATGCATTATCCGGCTTTTTTTTTACCTTCACGCTTCTATCCCGCATAGCAGGGTAGACAGAAAGTATCTAGTGTCAAGACACTCCGTATTTCGCTTTCTACCGAATTCCAGACATTGCGTGTTAAATAGCGGAACTCAACTCCGCACTTTGTCTTATCAGAGCGAAGAAGTGAAAATAATTTAAATATAATCACTCCTCCGAGTGGGAATCAAACCCACAACCAGTCGCGTTTACGGTCAGACGCTGTCACGCCTGCATTCAGTTTCTTAGGAGTAGTAATGAGAAAATTGTGTTGAAAAAAAGAAAACTCTTTCAGAACTTTTAGATTTCTTAAGGATTTTAAACTACATTTTAGTAAGAAAAATTATATTTCTTAAATTGATCCCCATTTATGGAAAAGATTGTATTTAATTGTTTTTAATTCCTGGCATTAGTAACACAAAATACGGCGTTGAGTTAAGCCCCCAAGTCTTGATTTCAGGAGAAAATTGATGAACGGAGTGTCTTGACACTAGATTTCCTTCTCCTGTACGAGAAAGGACGTAAAGTTTAAACAATTTTTTTTAACTTCACGCTTTTATCCCACATAGTAGGGTAGACAGAAAGTACCTAGTGTCAAGACACTCCGTACTTCGCTTTCCACCGAATTTGAGATATTGCGTGTTGAGTGGTGGAAATAATTTAAATATAATCAATCCCCCGAGTGGGGATCGAACCCACGACTGATCACGTTACAGTCAAACGCTGCCCACTGCGCCATGACCGGCCTCAAACATTTTATTATTATTACTTACATTACATTATATATAACAATTTTTTGTTGTTTCAATAAAATTAGTATTGAAACAAAAATAATTGAAAATATATATATATATATATATATATATATATATATATAATAAAAAAAACTCTACATGTAATAAAATTAGTATAATAATATAATTAAACATAACAAGCTATATGAATTAATTATAGAAAAGTTTGAAAAAAAAACGCCCATTTTAACTAGAGCATAACATATATTTTATACAGGAATGATGTATTACATCTAAAATCGATATTGTGATTACTCGTTAATGGATATTTATTGACGTACCGACGCTTTTCCCCGAGGAGCTGAGTGATGAATGAATGGGAAATGTGAAGGTACAAAATTTTGTACTTTAATTCTTCAATGAAAAATATAAGAATGTCAATTCATAGATTACAAATCGGGAGGTATCTTTAAGTAATTAGTAAATGTTATGAGTTTATATTAATTATATATAAATAAATAATTATAATACGGCCATATCGGTGCAGTGGAACAGTGTGTAATACAATAGTAAACGTGATTAGTTGTGGGTTCGATTCTCAGTCACAAAAATAAATTTCAATCTTTTCTTCATTCTGGTAAATACGCAATGTTTTGGTGTCAAGCGGAAAGTAGTAGACATTAGGTTGTCTCACTACCCTGTTTTGCAGTATTTAGCGTTAAGTTACTTTTTTTTAATAAACATTAGCATATTTTTTTATATTCTTATATGAACAATTCAGATTTTATTCAGATCAGGTGACATTTTCTGCAACCAAATTAGAATAATTTTAATATAAAGAAACTATTTAAAACGGATTAATCCTATATATTTTGGTATTCGAAAATTCATTTTTCCAATATAGACTTTTTGAACACTTTACAGTCGTCCGTGTTCATAGATAGACCTTACCTGCGATTAATTAGTTTAAAATAGCTACATTGTTTTTTCTTCAGCTTTACCATCTTTATTCCACGTAGCAGGGTAGACAGAAAGTACTTGGTGTCAAGACACTTCGTATTTTGCGTACTGCCAAATTCCAGACATTGCGTATTGAGTGGCGGAATTCAACGCCACACTTTGTCTAACTAGAGCGAGGAGAACAACCGATCGAAAGAAAGAGGAGCACAACCGATCGTGTTTATTGTCAGACGCTGCGCCACGACCAACGCATATATTATAGTTATTCTTAATAATAAAATAATTTACATTTCAAGGCTCAGATGGTTTGGGCACGTTTAGAGAATGAATGATGAAGGAACGGTAAGAAAGATTTCTGAAGCCAAGGTGATTGGTACGACAGGTTAGGAGAGACTTCGGTTGACCTTCGAAAACACAGTATCGAAGATACTGGAGGAAGGTCACGTAAAAAGCAAGAGGACCCCCGAAAGGCATGTATGAAGAGACTAATGACTGTGGACGAGGTGAAATAGGTAAATGTAGGGCATCGTAGCGTTTGGCGCTCCGTACTCTCTGACTAACCCGCAAGGGATAAAGTGTGAAGCTAAAAAAAAATAAAAATAAAAAATTAAGGCCATTATGACACGTAACACAATAACGCAGCATCTGAATGTAAACAAAATGATTCTGGGTTCGATCGCTTGGATCGGATAAGAGATTATATTAAACTGTTTTTATTTTTCCTGTTTGTTAAGATAATGTACGGCGTTAAGTTCCGCCACTTTAAACTAAATTATCCTGCTGAAGTCTTGGAATGAAAAAACGTAAGACTAAGAACACAGACTAGTTAGACTATTAGTCAAACAACGGTGAATGGAATATATGAACGGTACGGTTTTACTTTATAAAAAAAAATGTTTAAAGGTAAAAAATATATATCATACAACGATTTGGCTAATGTATATTAAGTAGGAACATAACGTAGCGTATTAGTTCCACGTCATTTCTTGTACATGAATCAGGCAAAAGCGTTCAGGTGGGGAATTTCAGACATTAGCTGGGCTCTAGATAAATTCACTTACCTACGTATCTTGATCGTAAAAAAGGTAATAAACTTTTATATCTTCTATTATATTTTAGAGGTATAAATTTTTTTTTGGATAATTAGATTTTTTTTATTTATTTTAAATGAAATGACTTCATAAATGATTTAAAATATGATCTTTTTTAGCAATGTGTGTGTAACGAAATGCATAAGTGAATATCAAATACGTGATAGTGTGTGTAACATTTATTTTAGTAATTTAATTAATTTAAAGTATATATAATGCATTATTATTAATAAAAAGTATGTTAGAGGCTGGTCGTGGCGCAGTGGGACAGCGTCGGACTGTAAACGCGATCGGTTGTGGGTTCTATCCCAACTCGGGGGAATGATTATTTTTAAAATATTATCACTTCCTTGCTTTGGTAATTTCACTTCCTCGCTTTGGTAAAGACAAAGTGCGGCGTTGAGTTCCACTACTCAACACGCAATTTTTCGAATTCAGTGGAAAGCGAAGTACGAAGTATCTTGACACCACGTACTTTCTGTCTACCCTGCTATGCGGGATAAAAGCGTTAAGCTAATTTACATTAACAAATACCCCATTATAATAATAGTTTTTCACGTATATCTTTCATGTACCAATATCAATAGACAACTGATAACGTATATAACTATTTTTTGGAGGTCATCGTTTCGTAATGGGACACCATCCGATTGTAAACAAGACCGATTTCCACTCGACGGAATGATCATATTAAAAATTTATTATCATTTCTCCGCTCTTATAAAATAAATGTCTCGTTTTCAGACGAAAAGCAGTCAATAGAAGTGTCTTGACACTAGTTGACACTAGAATTGTCTTGACACTAGTTGACACTAGAAGTGTCTTGACATTAGATTATCTCTGACTCTCGGCTATGCGATATAATATGTTTTAGATATTATAATATAAAAAAAGATTTCTCTGAGCATTCTGCTACATGGATGAAAAGCGTGAAGCTCTAAATCTAAGAAAGTTTAGCTTAAAAGCTTAAACTACAATGTTCTAATGTTTTGAAATTCGTTTCGGTTAATACATCATTCCACAGTTACACTTACATAATTGAAATTCTACGTGGACTCGTTCCAATATATCATTGTCAAACACTAAATTACATATAAACTGTTGTATAAAGTGATAAACGAAATTAAATTGCACAATTGTAGTCCAAAATTCAAATTAATGGTCGATGGTGTTGACGTTACTGCTAGTTTGTGACAAAAATTGACAAAAAAATGAAATAAATTGAAAAAATAATTGTTTTTTTTTAACTCTACTCTATTAGCCTAGTGTCAAGACACTCAGTTATCTGTAACTCCGACACATTGAATTGCGGAACTCAACGCCGCGTCTAGTCGCATCACATGTCACTGGCATTTTCATTGTAGTAGTTATCTAATAACGTTTATTACAAAATGTATGTATGTTCACACACTTTTTATACGGTAACCACGAAGCGTGACCGTTACGCTCGTTTTCACTACGAACGTACCAATCAGTATCAAGATTCCCAATCGCGCTATTAATATTTTCTATATCTTGACATATAAAAGATATATTTACGTATATAATAATGGGGAGTCCGTTGTTACTGAGAAGACCGGCGTTGGCGAGGGCCGGACTCAAGTCTCGCTTGCAAAACCTGTAATTAATTAATAATTTAGTTGGTAGAGTGGTTTCTCTGTAGTTCAGTGTTCGGAAGGTTTCAGATGAATATCTGTTTATAAAAACCCTCTTCTTCGTCAAGTAGCAAGATTGACTTCCTTTTTATATCTCTGACGTATTAAACGGAAAGGTGAGATAGGGTACTCATTTTTTTTTAAAACGCCATACTTAAAAGGGTTGGACGGTTTAATACTAAGATTTTGGTATTTATCTGTTTGTCCGTCTGTCACCAGGCTGCATCTCATGAACCGTTATAGTCAAATATTAAATAGTTAATTTTTTGTCAGAAATTGTCAAATTATATATATATTAAGGCCCATACAACAAATATTTCCTCGTTTTTGCTCGATATTAATAACAGCAGACAGACGTTTGAAATAATCATATCAATCATATTATATCAGGGATATATTCTCCATTGTATTTAATTATATATATCCTGACATATTGTACGAGATTTATTTAACAAATTATAAAAATATGAAAATAGGCTATTATTGAATTTTCTGTCATTATAATACATGCTAAAGTCAAAGTGAACCTGTCATTGTCAAAATTAAAAAAAAATGTAAAGTGCAGCTGGTTTATCCCGCATAGAAGGTTAGTTAAGAATAACCTATTGTCAAGACACTCCGTTAACTGCTGCCATCAAAATATAAACTATAAAAACGTACAATTATCTTAAACATCTACTAAAAGATATTCGTTAAATAATGTCTAATTTCTTAATATTCGTTAATTATTTATTTCATATTCATATTTATTAATTAATATTCGTTAAATAATGTCTACCATCCACTAATAAAACTTTGAACACTCAAATCCAGAGAGAAAAATACCTATAGGGCCTTCTGCAAGAATGTAGTCCAGTACAAGAGACAAGAAATAAATGGCGGTAGATTGATATAATTAATTTTTGTATCAACTGACAGACGAATGCTACCTGTGACTATGACTTGCTGTGAAGTATTTAAAACGTGAAGCTTTCAAAAATGTATTTTTGAAAACCCAAAATATACGCGAAAAATTGAAAGTGTGTAAAAAAAGTTGACGTTTTTTTACAAATTTTAAAGAAGTTAAGTTGAATAACTTACCTATTTCAAAAATCCCACTCCGTTAACTGCTTCTCACCAAAATATAAATACTTAAAACGTACAATTATCTTCAACATTTCAAAAGAAAAATTAGTTAGATAATTTCTACCATCCACTAAAAAAATTTTGAAGACTCAAGCCCATCACTCTAGAAAGCAAAATACCATCAGCGCCTTCTGCAAGAATTTAGACCAGTACGAGAGACAAGAAATAAATGGCGGTAGATTGATATAAATAATTTTTGTATTAACTGAGAGGCGAACGCCACCTCAGTCTAGCTGTTGCCACGAGTTACTATAAAGTATTAAAAAGGTTAATCGTTAAAAAATACATTTTCTTACAAATGTTAAAGAAGTTAAGTTCTTGAATATATTTATTTTTTCATCAATACAATTTACACTAAAATTGTTTTTATTATAATATTAAAACCAAACAATATCGTCGACATATCAATATAAAAAATATATCGTTTTCCATATAACAAACGCAAAGCAGTAAATCTGACGTTCTCGTAAAGCGTATTTACGATGCGTTTACGTGTACAGAACCCCAATATACGTAAAATATCAGCGAGGTAATTAAGACGGTACTCGGATTACTTTTATAGGCGGTTTATCACAAAAGGATTAGAGTAATGCATCATTAAGATTTGCTTCAGGATAATTCACTTAATGTTCATTTTAATACGTTGAAAGCTTTTGGTTTTGTCTGTCTATTTCATTGTTTTAATAGAAATAATTGGATTTGTTATATTCTGTAAAGGTCTGAGCTTTTTGCTTGAAAGTTCTAGGTATATAAGTTTATTTTGGGAAGGTTATGATATTTCTACGTTAATATAAAAATATATAGATATGAAAATGTTAGGGCCTTGGTGTTTTGGACGACTACCAGTATCGCGATCATCTGGAAAGCCAGGCCAAGTTGGCCTCGAAAAAACTTGGTGTCATCGGCAGAGCGAGACGGTACTTCACGCCCAAACACCGTTTAGCCCTTAATAGGGCCCAGGTTCGGCCTCATATGGAGTACTTTTCTCATCTCTGGGCTGGTGCACCCGAGTATCAGCTTAAACGATTTCCCACCTTAAAGGCGGCAACGCTTCTGTAGCTCCTCTGGGTCTGTTACACGGGGCCTAAGCAGTGGTAACCACTTACCATCACGTGACCCGCATGCTTGTTTGCCTTTCCTGTCCTATAAAAAAAATGTTTCTTGTGTTTACATATAAACGGACAATTAATGTTCTTATAGCGTATACGTGTTTTACATTTTTTTAAATAGTATAAATAACATATATCTAGTTGTAACTGTAGGAATAAATTTTAAAATTCATATAAAGAAGAAACTCCTTTCAGAAATATTGCTAGATTGATCTTATGAAAATCGAACCAATCGCGTTTCAGAGAGAAAGACTCAAAGTTGTACATATGGCTTGTAACAACGTTTTGGCTTTATGATCTTACCTCTTTACTAATCAAGCTAAATCTCTAACCTGGCTTAGTTTGAAAATATTCTACCAATGCCGCCTTATAAAGGCATAATAGAAATTAACTATTGTACTCTTTTAACTAATTACATGAAAACTTAAATAAGTCTAGACATTCATCGGTCTAAATCGTTTAATTGTTTAATTAGAAATAGGGTTAAAAGTAGGCCACTAGTTTACGAGCTATTATAGTGAAACAAACAGACAGTCAAAGTACAATTGACGATATAAGACATCTGCCAATGTTTTATGTTTCAAAATTTAGAAACACTCCTATAAAGTGTGTGAAGTCATAAAAATGTTGTTTTTCTTTACATTTCAAACCATTTCCATGTGTAATAGAAAACTATTTCAATATTTCTAAAGCAAATACTTTACAATTCTTTCTGCATTGCATGTAGATGCAACCTGCAATGGAGACAATGTGCGTAACATAACCCCGCGCTTTGAATAATACCGTATAAATATTGTAGGAAGTAAGAGTATATCCGACATCTAGCTTTATCTAAATAATTAAGCTTTTTTATCTTACTTATGAAAAATATAAAGTAAAAGAGGCTTTTCACAGTTGTTTGCATATTCCTTTGCGTTGAGTTACGGTATTACATTTTTTTATACGTTGAATATAAACATCAGATAAATTTGTCACTAGGTTTTGTTTCTTGCTATTTCAAAAATATTTGCTTACATAAATATCTATATTAGTACGGTTAAATGTATTTTTTTCCTTTTATAAATTCCAGTTTGTACATATATTAACTCCAACTAAACTATTCTAAAAGTTTTCATAAAAAATCTACCGCTCTTTTTCCGCTAGATCCCCGCGGGATTTCGACGTTCAAAAACCGCACTATATGGGAAACTTGCTTTATTGTATGTCAAAATATTCACAAAAACCTTTAGAATTGCGGAAAGAGAGAACATTTGTATAAAACTACCCTTGCTGACCTAGTTTGTAGATATCAAAGTCAGCATGGTAAAGCTTAGTTAAGAAGTCACTGACTGTATACACTGTTGTAGTGGGTTCGATCGCTTACGCTAGCATTAAAAAAATACAATATTTTTCAATATTCTATTTAATATATACTGTGGTGTTTAGCTCTACAAGAGTTTATTGTTGCGCAGAGGAACGGGACGTCTGATTGTAAACGCGATTGGTTGTGGGTTCGATTTCCATTCGCGGATTTTACTTTTTTTCGCTCTCATAAGACAAAGAGTAGCGTTAAGTTAGCTACTCAACACGGAGTACGGATACGGAGTATCTTGACTCTAGGCTGTATCTGACTACGCTGACAAGCGAGGTAAAATTTAACGTTGCAATAATATAACTGAAGTAAGTCTTTTGTTCACTCACCCATTCACTCAGTCACTAACTCACTCACTGGCAATCTCATTTGCTCACACACCAAAGTATAAACAAAACACTTGTATATATATATCCAAATCTTCGATATAACACCGGCGTCTGTTCGTGTAATTAAATTTTTATTACGCCTGAAGCCTGGTCCATTATGTTTGCTTTTTTATGATTATCTATTTAATCGTCAAACTGTGGCTATAACCGTTTTATATCGGATCGTTACAGCGAAATTGCTATTTGAGGAGAGTTCTCTGCGATGCGAAATTTGTATTGTGATTTTGAAATCGTTTGTAAATTTTATTTTTATTTCAATGAATTATTTGTTTTTTTTTTTAAATATTTTATATAATCTATGTATGTATATATAAAAGTTGGTTAATAATTGACTGACGGACGCAAAGCGAAATTACTAGAAATAGAAAGTTGGGATTTTGGCGCGTATTGCTTTGAATTCATAAGCGAGCAATATGAGAGGATTATCTAAAATTTCTAAGAGAACAGGAAATACGTGTTAAAAATAAACTTGCGGGCTACTAGTTAAGAAAGAGGTAGTGACCTATTTCTCGACTATATACTTTATGCATTCCCTTACTTTATCTTTATCTTTAATCGGACTTACTTACATTGCGTCAAACTAAACACTTGTCAACTGTCCCACAAAGACATCACTTATTAGGGTCACGCTTTTATCTTGCATAGCAGGGTAGACAGGAAGTACCTCATGTAAAGATACTCCGTATTACGCTTTTGGCCTAAATTGTAACATTGCGTATTGAGTGGCGGAACTCAACGCCGCGTTTTTTCTGACTAGAGCGACGAAACGGGAATAAATTGAATTTAATCATTCTGCCGAGTGGGAATCGAACCCACCATCGATCGCGTTCACAGTCAGATGCACATCAAAAAGCACAAAAATACATATGGATATACATATTACATATTCATAACATATTTTCATCGATAAAAGCAAAATATAAGAGCTCACACGAAACTGAATTTGTTCGAAAAAATGTTAAAACCACCCCATCGACCCTTCTAAGGTCGCAATATGTTCTATCGAAAGTCACTTAGGACGATTCGTGACTTACGACTGTGTATACTTTAAGATACGTTTGTTCCACTTACCAAAATGACCTAGTGGCTACTTTGCCCCGTTTTTTTTCCTTCCGAGCGCTTCCTTCGACCAAGTTACGCTGAAATCTATACTTTGTGTCGATATAATAATACTGTTACTGTTTTACTTTATTTATTGAGAGATTCTTAAGAAAAAATAATATTTGAATGGTATTTCCATTTTTTTTTGTTTTTTTTTAAGAATTGAAAAAAAAAACAATATTTATATGAACACAGTGTTTGTTGCAAATTATGTGGATTTGTATACAGTTATAAGACTTCAAGTGGGATATTTATTTTTTTGTTGGTGTAGTGGTCAGTAATGCACAAATTTACCTTAATAGGTTTAAGTCCAGATTCAATTTTTATTTTCCAACTCATACTCGTATAATTTCTTTTTAAATTTATAAAAATGTACCTGTAATTAATCAAGTAATCCAATTTTAATTTAAATTAGCTTCACGCTTTTATCTCGCATAGCAGGGCAGACAGAAAATACCTAGCGTCAAAACACTCCCTACTTCGTTTTCCACAGAATTCGAGACATTACATGTTAAGTGGCGGAATTCAACGCTGCATTTTATTTTACCAGCGTGAGGAAGTAAAGCGTTCCCCCGAGTGGGAATCGAATCCACGAGGTATTGGCGGTTGGAATTTAACAAAAAAGCTTCTTTAAAAAAAATTATAAATATTTATATAATACAAGTTATAAAATTTTAGACCATGATCATAGTATTAAGTAAAATCATTTTAATAATATCAAACATTTATAGAAATGTATTAAAATTTATAACTTTTATGTAATCCACTGAGCCATAGAAAGGTAGTAGTGACAATATCCCAAGAGACAAGAAATGGGTCGTTAACTGTGAAAATCATCGATACTTCAATCTACAGCATTGAATGTAATATTCTGATTTTAAAATATAATTATTTTTATTATTTTAAATAAAAATCTGGAAATTGTACCTAAAAATATAATATAACAGGCTTTAACCACACTAGGCTAGAGTATGAGTTTAAATATCAGCTTTTATATTTAAATCAAAAAAAAACAATATTTTTTCTTCCAGCTACAAGTTTATACCAGCATAGTCATAAAGAACCTTGTGTAAACACTTTGTAATCTCTACTTTATGGTAGATAGTGAGAAACTTTTTGTTAATTAACAGAATTTAATTCTGTACTTTGTCTTGCGTAGAAATGACAATAATTTAAAAATTCCATCCCATGTTGTTGGGATTATTGGGTTGGGATTACCTTCAACCGTCCGTATTGACAGTCAGGTGTTTTACCACGCCATCACGAAATCATTGAAGCAGAGTGGGTTATGCTATTTCGTAGCCGAAAATATCTTAAAATTAAATATCATGCGTGGATGAGACAAACCATATGTGGACCTTGATGTCCATATGTGGACGAGCAAAATCACATGTGGATGTGATATCATATGTGGATGAAAAAAATCATATGTGGACCATGATGTCATATGTGGATGAGTGAAATCACATGTAGACCATGATGTTATGTGTGAATGAATGAAATCATATGTGAATGATGATGTCATATGTGAACGGGTAAAAACACATGTGGACCATGATGTCATATGTGGACTATTAAAATCACATTAGGACCATGGTGTCATTTGTGGATGACTGAAATCACATATGAACCACGATATCATATGTGGACAAGTAAACATACAAGTGGGCCGTGACCGCTTATGTGGACGGGTGAAATCACATGAAATTTAGGGATAGAAAAAGATGTTCGTCAACAGTCAATAGGTTTTTTTCGCAAGTTCATATGAAGTGCCATACGCTTTATGCGCTTCAGTAGCAACTAGGAACTATTACAACAATATATTTAAAGTATCTGTATATCTTAGAAACGAAATTTATTTGATTGGATGTGGATAATTTTATCTAATTTACTGGAACCAGAAAATAAAAGTCAAAATTTGGTATATAGAGAAATTTTACAAAAACAATAACTTTTTTAAATAAGATATCTATAAATTAAAATTTTCCATTTATAGAGATAGGTATAGACGAAGTCCAGGGCGTGTGTGTGTGTATATATTTATATATATATATATATATATATATATATATATATATATATATATATATATGTATATATATGTATATATATACATATATGTATATATATATATATATATATATATATATATATATATAATTGTATATATGTAATTGAGTTACTATTTGCTTCGAATATCAGACCTTTTCATTGGTTGAAGAAAATGTGCCACTCAGCCATTGCACTGCAAAGACTTAGTTAATATAGTTGTAAGTGGAATAGTTGATAAATTCATTACAAACTTGACATTGAAGATACCTTTGGGTATTTGATCTGCAACTTTGAAATCTCTGAGTTTGACATAATTTAATATCTAACGGACCATTAATCAAATTGCAGCACAACCTACAGTAGCTTGCAAATATAACTTGTGAGATATTGGCGAGATATTGAAACTGTTGAAACTATGGATATTGACAATGGTTTACGGGTTACCTCGTTAGAGGCTATCATAGTTCAGTGGGACAGGGTATGACTGTAAACGCAATGGGTTTGAGTGCAATTCTCTTTTGAAAGAATGATTATATTTTAATTAATTTAATTTCCCCATACTGGCCAGACAAAACGCAGCCCTATTATGTTAATCTTCGTCTATTCTTTTGAAAACTGTACTGACTCACTTTTATATTCAGGATTGGATTTGTGTATAAAATTTGAATACTAATTGCATATTTCATGCGTAAAGTGCTTGTTGTCTTAGCAACCTGAATGTTACTTAATAGAAAAGTCTATGTTAAATATGTATGTGTAGAATTCATAATATAACGTATTGTGACAAAAAATGCTTTGCACACATTCTCCTTATAGATAATAATGGAGGTCTTCATGGCGCTGTGGGACATGTTCTGACTGTAAACGCTATCGGTTATAAATTCGATTCCCACTTGTATTCTAAATTAAAAGGAACTTAATTCTCCGCTCTGGTAAGACAAAGCACGAGGTCTTGATTTCAGGCCGAAAACAATCAATGAAATGTCATGATACTAAGTTGTCTCGAGCTACCCTTAATATATAATGATGATAATTCCTGAAGAGGTTTCAAGTCTTCATAAGTTAATAGGCTAATAAGTACTTCAATGGTACAATATAATGAAAATATAAAAAAAATATCTTAATTTTTTTAACTTCACTTGTTAATTCCGTATAACAAGGTAGACAGGAAGTACCTAGTGGCAAGATCTTTCATACTAACTATTAATTTATAATCACTCCCCTCGAGTTAGGATCGAACCCGAAACTAATCGCGTTTACAGTCTAACACTGTCCCATTGCGTCACGACAAGCCTTTTAAATATATATATATATATATATATAGTTTTATCATAAAATTAGTTTACATCAGATTAGAATGTAATGACATTAACAATCCCGGTAACTCGTTCAGGCGTAGTTTCGATGGCACGCGATTTTTCCGCTCCGGCCTGAACTCGCTGGATAGGCATCGGTGCTTATGCGGAATTGAAATGTATGGATAAGACACACAAATATTTCTTTTGCAGTGGAATAAAAATAGTTTTACATATACTATGCTACAATCATTAAGTTACTTTTTTATTTATATCAATAAATATGGTTAATAAATAGAATAAAAAAAAAACAAAAGTATAGTTTATTTATTTAGTAAAAAAATTATATAAAGAAGAAATACAGTAAATGTTTTTTTTTATAACTTATTTAAACAAATATTAGGTTAGATCCTCACTTGGGGGAGTGGTAATATTTAAATTATTCTCCCTTCCTCGCTCTGGTAAGACAAAGTTGCAGCGTTGAGTTCCACCACTCAACACGCAATATCTCGAATTCGGTGATAAGCGAAGTACGGAGTGCCTTGACTTTAGGTTCTTTCTGTCTACCCTGCTATGCGGAAAAAAACCTGGGAGCTAAAATAACATACATTTAAAAAAAGAATATAACTTCTATACAAATCCTGTCCATATAAAACTAGCGTTCAGCGACCATACCCCAAGAGACAAGAAGTGGATCGTTAGAGTTGGAAATCATCGATATTATTCCCGGCACCTCTGTATGGCAGTTCCGTTTTAAGCGTTACTTCTATTGAAGCGATTAGAGGTGACAATTAAGTAAATATGTAACTATGTTATATAAAAATTATTATGATTACGTATAGGAAGTACGGAGTGTCGTGACATTAGATTAAAGCGTGAGGTATATATATATATATATATATATATATATATATATATATATATATATATATATATATATGTATATATATATATATATATATATATATATATATATATATATATATATTCTCAAACGTTACGTAACTGAACTACAATTCTATTTATCCCACATAGCAGGATAGTCAGAGACACCCTAGTGTCTAAACACTCCCTTGACTGTTTTCCATCCGAAATCGAGACATTGCTTGATGAGTGGCGAACTCAAAACTCGTCTTACCACAGCAAAAAGAAAAATTATGATAAACTTTAATTATCCTTGAGTGGGAATCGAACACACAATCTCTGTGGGAACAGTCAGACGCTCTGCTACTGCACCAGGATGGCTTATTGTTCATTAAAAATGAAATAAAAACTAAATCAAAAATCAAAATAAAGCAAAGTGAGGTTGGTCGTGGCGCAATGTGACAGCGTCTGACTGTAAACGCTACCGGTTGTGAGTTCGATCCCCACTCGAGGGAGTGAATATATTTAAATTATTTTCACTTTCTCGCTCTGGTAAAGACAAAAAGTGGCGTTGAATTCCTCCACTCAACACGCAATGTCTCGAATTCGGTGGAAAGCGAAGTACGGAGTGTGTTGACACTAGGTACTTTCTGTCTATGCGGGATAAAAGCGTGAAGCTAAAAAAAAACAAAGTATTCACACTCCTTTTATTGATATCGCTGAATATAAAAAGAGTTTCGAAGTGTGAACATTCAAGACTTTTTCTCTATCAAATAAAACTATTGTTTTCAAATCCGATAAACCTCTCCTTTAGAATCTGAATTTAAAATGCATTATGCTATAGTAGCTTTTTTAAAATTAAGTGTCATATAATTTAAATGAAACTATTTTAATCGGATTAATCGCGTATATTATGGTATTTGAAAATACTATTTTAATTAATCCGATTAAAATAGTTTCATTTAAAATGTTTAAAAATCGCGAAAATCAAAGATCTTATTAAGTGTTATGTAAATTCATTTTTTTTCTTAATACCTAAAATAATGGTGATGGGTCGTGGCGCAGTGATCCAGTGGTTGTGGGTTCAATTTCCACTTATTAGAACGATTTTATTTAACTTCATTTCATATCTCCGTGGTAAGATAAAGCACGGCGTTGAGTTTCGCGTTTTCTTGTCAGTCAAGACTTTAACCGAAGGCAGAGTACGGTGTGTCTTTACGTGCACTTCCTGTCTATTCTGATAGGCGTTATAAAAGCATGAAACTAAAAAAGTATTGAAATTTAGAGTATATTAGAAATATTTTTATAACAAAAACAATTCAAATGATATATTAAATTGCCGGTTATCATTTTCTATTAACTTAGTCCTATTAATAGTATGATATCGGAATTTAACTCCGAGATTTGTCAAAGCTACAAAGAAACGAGTGGAAATCGAACACACAACCCTCATGTATACAGTTGAATACATTATAAAAAATGAGTTATTTTCTTTTTAATTACTAAGACATCCATATAAAATCTAAAGTATCTTAGTTACAATAAGTTAGTGCCAAGACACTCCGTTCGTTGCCTGCCGACACGTAGTATGCTAAGTGACGGTACTGTCTTACCAAAATATACTTAATAAAATAAAAAATTTAAAAAAAGAAACATTTTAAATTCGGCCCTCTTGAAAAATCACTCCCGTATAATATTCTTATCTCAAGCTTTTTCATAGTAGATTTAAGTTTTAAAAAACAGTTTGTACGTAAACAAGCTATCGAATAACCACTATAAAGCGACCATTAAAAAACAGCGATTAACCGACTCATTTAAAATGATACAAGGCTCTCGACGCGCTTGCCAAATACCTCTGTTTCCTTCCACGGGCAAGATTATTCTGGTCAAAATTTACGAATATATTTTATATTTTACCGTATTATATTATGCACTTCTCATATTGATAAAAACGTTTTAAATATAAATGATTTTTGTATGATCAAATTAATGAACATTGCTAATTAATTGGTGTTAAAATCCAAAAAGCTTTTCGATTTTTATACCGAAGCAGGGCAGTGTAGTGGCAAATCACTCCGTTTTCCTGTTTCCATCTGAATTCTAGACATTCTAAGATTATTTTTACGGTATACAAGTAATTCCGGTTTATTTGGACAAAACGCGGCGTTATGTTTCGCTGATGTCTCTTAAATGTGTAATATATTTGTACATAACGGGGTATATCAAGTGCAGTAATAGATTTAGGAAATTATATCATCTTAGAAACAAGTTAATTGATATAAAAACTAATGCGTTTAATTTATTTGCGTTACTATTATTTCTTAGAATAACCTAAACAGCACAGTTAAAGGTAGTCTCCTAATTTAGGGAGAATATAGTGTCAAAACCCTCTATTTTGCACTTCCCGACCGAAACCTAAGCATTTTGTCTTTAAAAACGGAACTAAACGCCGTGTTTTCTTACCAACATTAACAACAAGACAAGCAAAGTATTAAAATACAGTCACTCATATAAAATCTTTGTAAATTTCATTCAAAAACAAATAACGCAGAATAAGTGTGTACCAAATAAAACCGAATGTATAAATTACGTAGTTAATTGAGGATAAAATTATGCTGCAGTTTTGAAGACCTGCTGCATTTTTATACTGTACCTCTTATTGGGGTTTTATTTCTATTATATAGTGGCAGAAATTCGTTTGGTTTATTTCCGTTGGCTTTGGCCAGTATTTAAATGAATTTACTTTATATCGGGGTAAGGTATTCCTAACCTCGATATTATTTGCTCTATTGAGCAAAGTTGTTTATTTTTTATATCACTTTTTATGGACTAATCTAATGTCCAGAAATTTTGTTCCTCGCTATCCATCCAAAATTGATATTTTACGTTTTCAGTGGCGGAGATAAACGTCGCCTAATACAGTATAAGAATGAGTTAATGAAAATAATTTAAACAATAATAGTCAGGGATATCTCACTCCGAAGCAAATCCACTGTTCAATTTTAATTTTTAACTACTTATGTAATAAATAAATGTAATTATTTTTGAAAAAAAAGCAAAGTCCTTTTCAAATGTTTTCGTATATTTTTCTCATAGTTAAATTTTTTTTAATAATTCACAATTAAAACATTTAAAAAAAAATTAACTAACGCTTAAAACTAGCTTATTTAAGCTTAAATCCGCTTGATTTAAGCACTTTATAAAAAAATCGCTTATTAGCCTACTTTCCACCAAAAGCAGCCTGGACACACACTAACACAACTCACAAATATAATATATTATAATATTTTTACGGTACCAAAACGGTTGCCTTCAGAAAGTAATTTTCGATAAAACAATTTGTCGTGCGGCCGTTCCACACATCTGTGACGTGAGTGATTTCCCGCTAACCTACGAGCGGGAGCCGTAGGAGTGAGAGTATTTCTGTTTTCTTTTATTAAGGTTAAGAGGCGAAGTTTTTAACTTATTGTTCGGATACCGTGACTTTTGTATGGAGTTTAGGATTCTGTATGGTGTTTGTGGAACGTTTAATATGATTTAAAAAATGTTTTTTTTTCAACTTCCTGTATAGCAGGGTAGTCAGAGGCAAGCTAGTGCCAAGACACGCCATTGATTTTAAGCTAACTTTATATATGTACGGTTCCCTTAAAATAAATAAATAGATAAATAAATGAAAAAAATAAATTTTAAAATTAATTTTACTACTAGAGTAAGTGTGTGGACGGTATCCAATCGGGGCGGGTTAGAATACCGCTGCGTTAAAAAAAATTATACGTTTTTTTCAAAAATATTTTCTAATCCTAGTGTGGAACAACACTTAAAAAAATTATATTTTTAGACTAATATGTTTATATAGTTTAGTATATGATTCTAAGTAAAAATTGTGACCATACCGAAAATAAGCGACAGTAAACAAATACGATATTTTTTGAGAAATCTGGTGTGATTGTCTGTGAATACAAAAACGAAATTCGGTGTTTTCTTTCGTAATTGTATGTATTATAATTTAATTTCATGTTCTTTCTTTGGTAATAAAAAACGCGACGTTAAGTTCCGCTATCTATAGAAGCCCATCTTTACCTGTTACCACGGACTACGGTAAAGCGTCCGAAGAGTCATATTTTTTTAAAAAACATATTATCGAATATCAAAATATACGCCAGAGGTCGGTCGTGGCGCAGTGCGACAGCGTCTGACTGTAACGCGATCAGTTGTGGGTTCGATCCCCACTCGGGGGAGTGATTATATTTAAAATTATTTTCACTTTCTCGCTCCGGTAAAACAAAGTGCGACGTTGAGTTTGACCACTCAACACGCAATTTCTCGAATTCGGTGGAAAGTGGAGTACGGAGTGTCTTGTCGGAGGGATAAAAACGTGAAGTTAAAAAAAAGAAATAATAAGATCGTACCAACTTAACTCAAAGGTGTGGAAATCAAACATAAACCGACTTAGTCATAAATATAATATTTCAAATCAAATAAATTCTTAGTGTCATTATTTTTAAGAAAATTATCAATCATTATAATTAATATTAGAAGTTATACCATTTAGAATATGCATATGATTACCATTTGATGTTAAAACTTTAGGGGAAAATAAGAGACCGGACGTGGCGTGATAGGACAGCGTCAACCTGTCAACGCGATCGGTTGTGAGTTCGACTCCATTGTTGGGAGAATGATTATATGTAAATATAATGTAATGTACATTTCAATTTTTTCGGTCTGACATAACAAAGTGCGGCGTTGAGCTCCGTCACTCATCAGGCGGAGTACGAAGTGTCTTGACACTACTTCCTATCTATCCGGCTATGCGGGATAAAAGCGTAAAGCTAAAAAGAAAATTTAACAAAAATTTACTGAATTGAACATTACACATCCGATATGAGAAACTTAAATTGACTTCTAACTTGGAATTGAAAGAAATAGAAGAAATTGTACAAAAAAGATTTTGCGTTAATCGGCAAAGTTGGAACCAGGAGTTGTCAACGGCTTAAACGTCGAGTGATTTCTAAAGACTTAAAGAGTTTTTTCTTGTTTCCATTGATGGTAGATACCTTTTACGTGATAGCTAAAGTATTATTTTATTTCAAATTATTAATATTTAAGTAGTTTATTATATGTTAATTTTTTAAATTAAACTATTTTAAACGGATTAATCACGTATTTTTTGGTATTCACTTTACAGTAAGTAGTCCATTGTTACAGGTAGATTATTTTCATAAAATAAATAAAATAAATTAAAATGTGTTTTTTTTGGAATACCAAAATATATATGAATACTTATTTAAATTTAAAAATTTTACATAAGTTAAGTTTGAATACCGTCCAAGTACCTTGGATGGTATCCAAGAGGCGCGGGTTCGAATCCCGCTGCGTTAAAATTTTTATACGTTTTTTTCAAAAATGTTTTCTAATCCTAAATGTGGAGTAACACTTTAAAAATAGTAAATATTAATTTTAACGAAGTTATTAAAGATCACACTATCAAATGTATCATATGAACCCTTTTGATTATTAAGTAAAATACATATAACCTTACTAAAATGTATATATTTTTAATTAAATATGTTAATTAAATGCATATTGGTATAATTAGTATTTTTATATTTTTAAAGTCTCCACACTTAGGATTACAAAACATTTTTGAAAACCCGCGCCTCTTGGAAACTGTTCAACGTGAGCGGTTTAATATTTATTACATTGATTTATTGTGCCCCTGTTACATTATTATAAAATATATTGACGTTTTCTATCTTTTTCCATACGAATTGTAACTATTTTTTCCCATTCTTTCTTTCACCTAATTTTCGTAATAGAATATTATTTTACAATGTGTACTAGTGTCAAGACACTCCGTACTGCTCTTTCCATCGAATTCAAGACATTGCGTGTTGAGTGGTGGAACTTAACGCCGCACTTTGTCTTACCAGAGCCAGGAAGAGAAAATAATTTTAATCCCTCGAGTGGAAATCGAATTAAAAACCTGTCGCGTTTCCAGTCAGGTGCTTTCACACTGCGCCACGGCATGTCATATCTGCATATTATCACTGTACATAATTTGTTCTTATATCGATATAATGATTTTATACTAAATAATAAATATCCTACGTCCGTATTCTGTTTGGATACAAACTTTTATTTAGCCTATGTAGGCCTACTAGGTTTTTTGATGTCATTTTTGCGCTATATTTTTATCTTTTTTACCATTTTAAACCCTTTTGCAATCGGTCAAACGCGTGAGTGGCTGGCGGTGTTTCGTTTGAACGCTGAGTGCAATTTTACCTGACAGAAAATTTGCACAGTAATTAATAAAATTTCTTGCCCTATCTATGGCATTTCCCACATGATGCTAAGATAAATTAGTTTATCTTTTATATTATATAGTTTATTATATATATATATATATATATATATATATATATATATATATATATGTGTATATATATATATATATATATATATATATATATATATATATATATATATATATTAATTCATTAAATGTATAAAATAAAAGTGCTATTCGACATTTACGATTAGAAAGCATTTTTGAAAAAACGTATAAAAATTTTGAAAATTCAAACCAGCGCTTCGCTGGAAACGGCTCAAATGCTAACAATATAAATAAGTTGTAAAAAAAGTATAAGTATATCGATGCAGCTGGTAGTAGCGCATGGCTTAAAGGTCGGAGCGCTTGGACAGTTTCCAAGACGCGCGGGTTCGAAACTCACTACGTTCAAAATTGTTATACGTTTTTTCAAAAATGTTTTCTAAACAAAGTACACTTTAAAATATGCAATTGTGTAAAAGGTAAAGATCTACAAAAATTATAACTAAAAATATATTCTTTTTGGACTATTAGGAATAGCAGGGTTGTCTGAGACTACCTAATACATTGAGTAATGTAAATCGAGACATTAAGTGTTGAGTGGCGGACTCAACGCCGCGCTATATCTTACCCGAGTAGAGAAATGACAATATATTATAAATACAAATATTTCCTCGAATGAGAATAGAACCCACAACCAACCGTGCTTAAAGTCAGACGCCATCCCACTGCACTACGATAGCCTATGTATAAAACAGTACACAGTAGTACAGTATTAATTTAATAAAAGTTATATACTAATTGACGTCTGTGTGTATGCCAGCAATTTCTATCTGAGACACATCCAACTAATAGCATGTTAATCGTATTTGATTTATACCTTTTAATTAATGAATGTTGTCGCGGTAATTAGTGGCCGGCTCCAAACGTTTAAGCTTCACGACTAATTGGCAGAAGTGTTCAGTTTTACTATAGATACACTCGATAGTCGTTAGCGAATGCGTAAAGATATTATGTTAAATTTTACTTTGATGTAGATAAATAGATCATCGTAGCACAATGAGACGACATCTGATTGTAATAACGATTGATTATGGGTTCAATTATAATTCGGTGTTTAATTTTGTTTAAACACCACTTTGGTAAGATAAATACGCGGCGTTAAGTTGCGTTACACAATGTTAAAAGAATGTAACATCTCGAATTCGCGCGGTAAGCAGCAAACAAAAGCTAGACACTAAATCCTCTCTAACTACTATGCGGTGACATTCATTAATTTCTCTAAAACACTAGTAAAGTAGAAAAGCGTAGTGATAAATCACTACGCTTTGCTTACTTTAATATAATATATTAAATACAAAAACTTTTACAATTAATACAAGAACTGCTAGATTAAATAAAGTGTTAGCAGTTAGTCGTAGTTCAGTGCAGTGAGCTGAATAGTTACGGCAGTTATTCAATGGAGGCACAGAATAAGCTGTTCTATAATTTATACTGTACTATTTAAACTTCTAAGTATATTTCAAATTTAATTTTAATTAATTAAAGTTTTGCTCTGTTATTTATTATACTAATTTTATAAATATCTCTATATCAAGTGAAAAGCAATCAACGGAGTGTCTGGACACTAGGTTGCTTCTAACTAATCTGATATGCGGGATAAAGTAGTCAGTTTATCTTTTTTTTTAGCTTCACGCTTTTATCTCGTATAGCGGGGTAGATAAAAAGTACCTAGTGTTAAGACACTCTGTACTCCGCTTTCCAGCGAATTCGGGACACTTTGTGTTGAGTGGTGGAACTTAACGTCGCACTTTGTCAGTTTATTATATAGATTTGATCTTCGGACATTAAGCATTAGTATGAGAGCGTCGTGGCTTTTACACACAGTTTTATGAATTTAGAAGTAAAGCAACGGGTAGGACCCGACTGGATTATTATCACCCCAGGCATTTAAGATCGCCAGTAGGTAATAGTTTTATCCTATTGCGTTTTGTATTAGGTAATACCAGGCCCCGACGCCCAAACCCGTTAAACGTGGTAGTTACAGAGCATCCGCAACTCGTCGTGTTTTGCTCTACGTAATTGGGATAGGATGCGTTGCCTTTTACTCATCTTATCCCTAGGGGCTAGTTTGCTTTTCTTCTGATGACCCGTTCCTTGCCGTGCCGCTGCTGTTGCTGACGTGGTTCTACAGGCTACAGGTTCTAGCTCGGCAGTGCCAGTTGGTGGCAAATCACAGCCCTGGTTTGGTACGTCTTGCAAACAAGCTGTCATTAGCAAGCTTGAAGCGTACCAGACTTGGGCAGAGGCACTGGTCACTAAGGTTCCAAAGGTGAAAATCTAAAAGAGGAAGTACATATAACCGTACTTCAAGCTCCTACTGCGGGATAAAAGATTGACGCTAAAAAAAAAATTTGTTCCAAAATCGTATCATGAATTTAATTCAATTAAATGAAAATTGATAAGATCTTTCATATTGAACTAGAAAAGTCTTTGAAACGTCAGGTTTTCATGAATGATTTCATTTAAAATAAGAATGAACTAAGTGAACGAATGAATGAAAAATTGTTTTAATGAATGAATTTACAATTCAAATATCTAACAGAGATTGCAATTGATATCTAGAAATTATAATTATTTACTAAATTCTGCATAAAATATTTATTAATATGACGTGTTGTATGTTAAATTATTTGCGTTTCAAATGTATATGGCCGCTGGCGTAGTTACATCGACGTTGTAGACATATATTAATAATGTTGATTTTAGTTAAATTAAAATTGATACTCATATCTTTGTTTGTACTAGACTTAGTTTTAACGGATTTGTGTAAACATTTGATTTACATTAATAGTTTATGGGAATATTTGAGGGCTGCGGATCAGCTGCGGGTACGATCCCCACTCGGGGGAGTGAATACAATGAAGGGAATGATATATAAATTATTTCGATCGATCTGGTAAGACAAAGTGCGGCGTTTAGTTTCACCATTCAACACGCAATGTCCCGAATTCGGTGAAAAGCGAAGTACGGAGTGTCATAACACTAGGTACTTTATGTCTACCCTGCTATGTGGGATAAAAGCGTGAAGCTAAAAAAATATATATATTTTATCATATACTAGAGCACTTTATCGTCGCATAAAATAAATGTAGCCATAGCAACGTGTGTCAAACGCACAGTGGCGTGAGTCGTAATTATTTTAATATATTATTATTAATATAAAGTTTAAGTAAAAAAAGGTCGAAAGATTACCTCTTAATATTCCGAAAGATCATCGTAGCATCGTAAAGGAGATGGTAATCGGTGTAATCCTCACTCGAAGAATAATCGTATTTAAATTATTTATAATTCCTCAACTAAGACAAAGCGCGGCGTTGTGTTCCGTTATTCAACACGTAATGTTATGTAATGGAATGCAAACTGTTGAAACGAATTTACTGACACTGAGCTGAAAATTGAAAAAAAATTGAAGATAATTCAACAAGCCACCTGCGAGAACGATAAAATAAAACAATTAAGCCCTCCCATTACTGGGTTAATCAACTTCGACGAACAAACGCCATTGTTTACCTTTTTATATTTTTTACCAACCAATAAATTATAGCACCTGTGGCATTGTAAATCATGCTTTGGGAAATATTGTTAGATACAGGTACTATGGCAGCTAAAAATTTTGCATTGGCCGCAGCGGTTTTCGTTTTACGGTGTGTTATGGGACAAGATTATTATGAAGGTGAGATATTGATATTTTTAATGACACTAGAGAGACTCTTATTGACACGTAAAATATGTGTTGCTATAGCGACGTGTATGTCACTTTTGCCAAATGCATGGTTGTGTGTGTAGTGCTTGTTATAATTAATTTAATGTTTTTGTTAAATGTGTTTTTGAAAATATTGTGTTTCTGAACTTTTACTTCATATAAACTGTAATTGTATTAAATTTCAAAATGTTATGTTATAATATTTAAGATAAGAATTGCGTTTCAGTCGTGGGTTCAAATCACAAATATATATATATATATATATATATATATATATATATATATATATATATATATATATATATATATATAGATACTTATCTAAAGTATCTAAAGTAACACTTGAGCATAATAAATTTGGTATATCGATACGTAAAGTCAGGCGTATCGTATAGTTATGAAACATACATTGATAACATTGACATATATTATTATAATAATTTTTGTTTTACTTTCAGAACACCACAAAAATGAAATACGTAGCCCAGTAGGCCATTTAACGGAAATCCCCAAACGGTTTGAAGTAAACGGAGACAATGCTATGAGCGCCTTCAGTAAATATCTAGCTGATATCCAAAGTTTGGCCAATTCGAAAAATTTAACTATTCTCTATAGAGTAAAAGTGGACAGCTCTAAGAGAATTAAACGCAGAAATCATAAGGACAAGTCAGTCAAGTCAGGCAAGGGTAGATCGAAAAAATTCCTCGTACCTTTGAAGAAGAAGAACATGAAGCTGTCAAGTTTTGAAATAGTTCTAAGGAAACGCGCCAATGATTTGGGTGTTCAACGTATCAACGAAGACATATCTACTACGGAAAGACAGAAAATCATTTTCACCACTCGACAAGCACAAATTGGCAAATACAAGCCGATCGTGGGCGGTGTAAAGACGAATTACTTAAAAATTGTACGTCCAGTAAGAAATAAAATTATAACTCTGGAAACGTAGTGTATTAAAATTCTAGATTTGTAAATATATTTGTTTAATATAATATACTTTTTGTATCAATATATCGATGTGGTTTTACTTATTAATTGTATGAGAAATTCAATTTGGTTGATAAAAGGTAAAAATCAGTTCTGGTATTTTATTTTGTAAGCTTGAAATATGTAATCGACGTTAATATTTTACGTATTAATTATAATATTATTAAGAACTTTATAAAGGCGAACGTGATACAGTTTGACCTATTTAGGTAACCCTAAGAGTTACTATTATGAACTCCACTAAGAGAATATTTTCGATATATCTTATTGCAGCTTTATGCTTCACTCCGCTTATCATTTTTCACCATACTACAAGGCGTGTTAAGTGAAACACCTCAGCGTCACTCTTAACCTTACCAGAACGAGGAAATAAAAATAATTTATATAAAATATCCACGAGTGGGAATTGAACCCAAAATAAATTTACAGTCACATGATATTCTCCAGCGCCAGGATCCTAATTCTTCTCAATAAACGATAAATGGAAGAAGTAGTGACACACTGAGTACAGAAAAGAAAATATGAGAACAGGAAATAATTTTAAATATAAGATTTAATATAACAAGCTACCCTTTTACTCTTTTAAGGGCCTTAAAGGGTAGGTGTTGCCATAACCCTAGGTGTAATATTATGAGCTATACAACCCTTATACCACCCTTATATTGCTCTTAGCTTGGAGTGCGATGCTCTTTATTCTGTATGACATATCCTAGGAATATTATAAGAGTGAAAGTTTATTACTATAGGTGTATGTACATATGTTGGTTACTTCTTCATGAAATAAACTGCTCAACTAATTTGGATGAAACTTTCCATTGACGTATATATAGTAATTTGGTCATAATATAAAGAGAAGTATCTTGTATTAAGATAATATTTACTAAACACTAAGTGGGTGAGGCCTCGGGAAGAAAGTAGTTAACAATTAACTCCTCAGAAGCCATGGTGACGTAATGAGGTAGTGCCTGATGTATAAACAAACATTTTGAGTTCGTATCTGACTTGGAAAAACATTAAGGAATTTTCATCTCTCTGCTTTGATAAGATAAATCGCAGCGTTGAGTTCCGCCATTCAACAAGTGGTGTTTGCTATTTGATCGTAAAGTTAGAACTAAGTTTTTTTTTGCTTCCCCTGCTATGTGGGAGAAATAATAAAGTTTTTTTTAAAGGAAGTTAATAAAAGCATTGATTACTTTTGTTCTGGTAACAATTGCTTCCAATATTTTGTATTTGAATCAAGTTATTTATAAACCTACCTTTGTGTTCGATAACCTTTCAAAAATTTCGGTTCACCGATTTAGATGTGGAAAAGGTAATCTATAAATAAAATAACTTTTATATTATATATACCGCTTTGTTACTTTGTATCTCATCTTATATTATGTTTTCGAGCTTGATCCCGCATAACAAGGTTGTCAGAGATAAAAAATTTAACTCAACGCCGCGCTTTGTCTCACAAGAATGGAGAAATTAAAATTAATTTTAAATATAGTCATTCTCTCGAATAGGAGTCGAACCCACAACAGTCAGCTTACAGTCATACATTAACCCACTGCGCCCCGATGACCTTTACTCGTATTGTTTTCTATTATCTCAAAATATGTAAAAAAATTTATTGATATGAGTCAATACAGACGCTAAGTCCGTACCTTTTATTGTATTAAGGAGCTCATGTTTTCTCTATTTCTATTGTACTAATCTAGCTATTCAGTTCTTAACAAAGCCTAGGCTAAGAGGTCTTATTGATACGAAATACAAAAATAAAATATATTACATACATAGATGTTATCATTATTAAAATATTGGTACTTCATTGTACACGATTCTATCATATTATATTTTAAAACAAAGTTAACAGAAACAACGTAAGTGGCAAGACACTAAGGTAGCTTCCGCGCGCCACTTTGAGGAGACCTTTGAAGGTGCCCGCCATACTTCATTTCACGACGTGTTTTGCAGATCGCAGGATTCATGGTAATTGGAGCAGTCCCATGACCTTGGCGTGTGGCCGTCGAGGTAGACCATCGTGATGTTATATATAATTAGAATGGTTTACAGCTGATAATCGAGAGTGCTATAAAATCTGTTCCAGTCCTCATCTGGCGGGTATCAGAAATGGATTTTCTCTCGCTAAAAGAAGGTTAAGACACTCCATTCTCAAATCAAGTTAATACAAGTTTACCTCACCAGGATGGAAGAATGAAATTAATTTAAATATTTCTCATGTCTTAATCAAATCTAATAATAAAATAATCGCAGAACTACCATTTAATCCTATATCCCATAATTAAAAAAGTTATAAGTAACTCTTTTTTAATTTAAATAAAAACATGAACGCCTTTGAAATGTATCAAAACTGAAACCGCTAACAAATTTTAGTTTGAAACGAAATTCCAATCTTTACTAGAGCCAGAAAAAAAGCACATTTAAAGTACAGTCAACAATAAAAGTTTCATTGCACCGCAAAAACTACGTATATGACAGATACAGACGGCAAAAAATGATTTTTTAATTCGCTTTTTGCAGCGAGATATCAATAATACACTATTTTTAATATTTCTTATAATGAAATGAAATGAGAAACACCTTTGGAAAATGTTGAGTGACTTAAGATTCGAACCTGTGCCTCTTAGTAACCACCCGAGTTGCCTGACCTGACTGACATACTTTGTATTCTACTCGTATATTTTATGTTGTATTCTACTGTATTTGTATTCGCTTGAACGGTTTGCAAGAAGCGGGTTCGAGTCGCGCTGCGGTGAAATTTTTACACATTTTCCAATTTTATAGAAATGAAAATAGCAAATTAGGTTATTATTTTGAAAAAAGAGAAAATGTTTCAAATAATAAAAGTTACAATAAATACATACATATATATATACCCTATTCTGAGTGAACATATCCATCTGTAAAAGAGACTGGTTGTGGCTTGATGTCCACTTGAGAGAGAAATATCTTCTGATAATGCAAAGTGTCGGTGTTGAGTTCTGGTGCTCTAAATGCAGTCGCAACAGATGATCCTGATGACTGTTTCTATGTAACTTCACTTCGTAACAACGTGAGCCTATTTGTTTAATTTTTTTTTAAATTTTAATCTAAGAACTAAAAAATTTTGTTTATAGGTTATATGGTGAGCCTTACCTCCCTGCTGCTGGGTAACGTCCCATAAGAGGTGGGTATCCCAGTAATGGTAGAAGGTTTATTTGTAATACCGATCCGTCGCATATTTGATGATGTATGATGTAATCCCTTGCCTCATCGACTTTCACTTCAATCCCAAGGCAACCCAGCAACTCACCTATGTATAATTCTAATTTTGTAAATTTCAACTTACCACCAGATTGCCCTTCTGCTCATTTGCTTCCTTTTTCCATAAAAAAAAATAAGAAAAACATATTCATAAGAAATTAAAGATAAGTCGATGGAAACGATAATATTTTTTTTCGCTTCACCCCCTGGTCCTAGTCAGAGAGAACGGAGACCCGAACGCTACCGTACAAAATATAACGTGTTATAACGACACTTCACTACTACATGCATACTAAATAGATGTCATACATACATACATACATACATACATACTAACATCTTTATGTATATCTTTGGCTTGTTACGCGTAACCATGCAGATTTAATCATACACCGCATCGTTTGTATTATAATTACAAATGAATGGGAATGAATGCTAAGTGGCCGAATCTATGTGTTTGTGGTGAGACGTCTCAAGTATCCACTTATGTATGTACTAACTATAATGACTACTAAACTCAGCTCGGTGGTAACGGGTTTGATTTTTTTGTTTTTTTTTAACCTCACGCTTTATCCCCAGCGGGGTAGTCAGAAGTAATAGAGAGCTAAACGCTATGGTCCCTTCATACTTCTTTCGTCTCGTCACCAGTCATTATTCTTTACATACCAGCCCTTCGGAATGTCATACTTCTTTTTGCTTCTCTTTTCTCATTGACATAATACAATATAGATATTTCAATAGTCAAGTTAGATAAAGTGTGGGATAGAATTACTCCGCATACAATGCAGTCTGTTTTAACGGAAATAAAATAAAATGATTATAAATTTTAATTAAATAAAATTATTTTTATAATAGTACACTAGAAATGTTTCGGTTAAATTAATATAATAATTATTACACACACAACCATATGTTTGACATACACTTTTGCAAAAAGTTACATATGCGTTGCCAAGGCAACGCTTAATTTACGTGTCATAGGATCTGTATGATTTGGTCTAGTGTTAAAACTTGTTAACATAGTGGGTAATTCAATTAAGTAAAAAATTAAAAAAATTGACACTAAACTAGCATAGCACGCTTTCTCGAATCCAACAAAATAAATACAAAGTTGCGGAACTCAACACCGAGCTTTGTCTTTTTTGTATTAAAGCTGTGAAAAAAGATTTTTTATTTAAAATAATGAATGATTTTGTTATCCAACCTCTTTCATATATGAATTACTTAGTATACAAGATGAAAAGCTTTTAGAGGGACGAATTTCGGCACGAAAAATGTTTTGAAAGGCGTGCGTTTATTAAAATCCTTCTACAGAGTGATGCTTCAGACTATACAAGTACGATGTTTGTAGTAAAACCTTGGAAAGCACAACGGGAAATGTTAAAAATGTTTATATAATTACTAAAGTACTTGTTACTTTGAATTTCATATTTTTGTTAGTATAATGATTTCATTAAATGAACGATTTTTACTTGTATCTCATATTTGTGTATATTTCAATGTACTTTTAATGCCACCTTAACAGCTACCCGCTTTTCCCGTATAATGAGACATTGCGTGTAAGATAGCGGAACTCAACACCGCGATTTGTTTAGTAAAAGAAACGTACAAAAGCAATATAGATGTAAAAATATACCCAGTATTGAAATATTTTTATTGCTGAAATAGAGACTTGGTTTAAATGACGTAACTTTAAATGACAATTAAGCTGAGAAAAACCAAGAAGAACTCGCTGGTTTAGAGGAATAATATAATATTTCTTCAAATCGGTTTGAGGCCGGTCGTGGCGCAGTGTGACATCGTCTGACTGTAAACGCGATCGGTTGTGGATTCGACCCCTACTCGGGGGTGTGATTATATTTAAATTATTTTCATTTCCTCGCTCTGGTAAAGACAAAGAGCGGTGTTGAGTTCCACCACTCAACACGCAATGTCTCGAATTCGGTGGAAACCGAAGTAGGGGGTGTGTTGAAAGGTTGAAACTAGGTATTTTCTGTCTACCCTGCTATGCGGGATAAAAGCGTGAAGCTATATTTGGAATTTTTTTTTGTCTTTACCAGAGCGAGAAAATGAAAATAATTAAAATATAGTCACATATAAGAACCCACGTCCCTCTGCGTCAAGATCGGCCTCCGCCCAAATATAAGTGTATTATTCGTATTAAAAAATTATATTTCAAAAATATTATTCGTTATAAGAAATATTACAAAACGATTTCTTAAACGATTCTAACTCTAATTGTCCTTAACATCACTTCTGCCAATTATGGAATAAACAAAGTCAATTTTTTTTTATAGGCTGTTCTAGGCAAATGAGCGTGCGGGTCACGTGATGGTAAGTGATCACCGCCGCCCACGGCCCCGCGTAGCACCAGGAGAGCTGCACCAGGGGAGTTGTCTCTTGCGCATTTAATTAGGTAATTTTAAAGGAATTATGTGTTTATAATAACATTATTACCATTCATTTTCATTCTCATAGAAAGCAACTTGACGCTTGTTTTGGTACGTCATAGCAACGTAGTCAGAGAGAACGTAGTACCAACACACTTTTGTTTCCACTTTACATCCTATTACACTCAGGCAATTATTCTATTTTTCTCTAGACAAATGAATTTGTATTACAATACTCAACAAGTTATTTCTCAAATTATATAAAAATATATGTAAAGCAAAATCTATGTACCCCTTTTTACGAAAATAGTACAAACTCACAAGTATGAAATTTGGCGCAATTATATTTTATATAGAGAAGAAGTGTATATATTAAATTAATTGAATAAATGATAACACACACTACCATATGGTTGACGTACACGTTTATATAAAGTGACATACACGTTGCCATGGCAACGCGTCAACGAAACATCCAGTATATATTAATATATTGAATATTAGATACAAATTGGATTTCTGTATCAATGTCATCACCGAATATTTTACACAATACAAACCAAAATATCATACGTACAGTAAACAGTGTGTTTATTTTATTCATTATTCCAATAATAAATTAAAATGAAGTCCATCGTAAATATCACGCCCAATCGTCTGTGAAGGTATCGATTGACGTTTGTATGCTTTACGGCGGCAATCTCGTTTGTATGTATAATAACTCATTTTTAAATGGGTTTTTAAGTGAAAATCTTTAAAATTGGCCATAAACATTGAAACATTACAAAACGTATGCGTTTACGCGTTCATAAAAATTTAACGGCAATATAAAAAAAATATTTTGCACTATTTCGAGGTATTAGTATCAGTCGGTAATATAATTTATAATTTTTAACTAAAATTCAGCCTAAACCTACTAAGGTCTGAAGTACTAACTTCAGGTATCTGCCAGTAAATATTTCGTTAAAATGGGTCTAGCCATCCCAGAATGTAGTCGCAAAAAACAGATAAGCTTTTATTTATATAGATATAGATAGTTAGAAAGTGAGTAAGCTTCAAACATGCTACCAAGATTCAAACACCAAAATTTGACCCCTTCACGTTAAGCCAAATACAACCAAAATTACGATTCAAGAGGCCTACATAATGCCAGATTGAAATGTAAGTGGGGAAAATCCTTTATTGTAATCAGATCGGCTCGGTTGTAAATATTGTAGTCGCAGCTTAGCGGGTGATGCATCGCGATAGCCTTACTACTGGGATAGAGATGTTCTTACAATTTATCGATGATATCAAAAATATTAAAATTTTTATTTAAAAAAAACACGTATAAAATTTGAACGCAGCGGTATTATTATTATTATGGTATTATATTCGAACCCGTGCCTCTTGGAAACCGTCCAAACGCTCTGTTCTACTACCTGCTGCGTCAAAATTCTTATACGTTTGATATAACTTATTTATATTGATAGCATCTCTGTAGAGAGATTTTTATAAATTTCTGCTAGTCAAAGATTATTAATAAATAATCGTTTGACAAGAGGGATTGCTATTTTATATTAATATTTTATTATTTTTAAAGTGTTATTCAACACTAAGGATTAGAAAAAAATTTTGTAAAACCGTATAAAGCTAATCGTATAGCGCGTTTCAAACGTTAAGCGTATAGCGCTTGGACGGTTTCCAAGAGATGCGAGATTGAATCCCGCTGCGTTCAAAATTTTTATAATAGCAAAATATTAATACAACCAATATAAATACAAACTTTAAAAATAGTAAAATATGAAATATTGTCTTTTTTTAGCTTCACTCTTCCGGGCCTCAATTAATATATTTAAATCCATAAAATCTATAATATAAAATAATCCAAAATAGACAGACATACGTTCAGCCGGGCTACACTTAGTTTTCCATTTCGTCTGTATAAGGAAAACAAAAATATTTCCTTAGGTAATATAATTATTTATTATTAACATGTCATAAACTAACTGAATTCGAATAAAATTTAATATTTAATTATTTATTATTTATAATTATATTATAACTATATAAATATAATTATTATTTTTTTAGCTTCACAGTTTTATTCAATATATCAGGGTAGATAGGAAGTATTAGGTACTTGTCAACTCCGTACTCTGCTTTTCACCAAATCCAATATATTGCGTGTTGAATGGCGGAACTCAACCTCGCGTTTTATTTTACATATCCACGATATGAAATAATTTGAATATAATCAAGCCAGAGTGGATATCAAACTCAAAACCGATCGTGTTTACAACCAGACACTGTCCCACTGCGCCACGACCGGCCACATAAATAAATATTATTATTTATTAAAACTTGCTTATTTTAAACTCCTAAATTTTAGTATTAAATTTAATTTGAACGTCGGTACACTGAACATCACTACAGGTACAGTCTCAAGCTGCAAGTCGTGAAAATGATACTATCTCGCTACGTCAAGGACGTCCTGAGCTAACGTGAGCTTCTTAAAAGCCCGCGTTACTTTCCCCGGCTCATGTGAATCTTTTGTAGAAAATTAGTCTATTAGAGCTTAAAATTGTTCGTAACCTACTTGTATTGTCTACACTTTAGTTTTACACTATTTCAACTTATATTTAAATTGTTTTCTACAAAGTAACGCACTTTCTGCTCCTTTAATTAGTAGAAAAAAAACCTTTGGGTCCAGGAAAAGTTATTTTCCACCCGTTTTTGGAGCGATTACGTGTCCAGTGGAACCGACACTACCTCTATATTAACTTATATAAATAATATGAAGGCATTACTTATCAAGGCATTTGTGACGCAGTAAAACACTGTGTGACTGCAAACGCGATTAGTTCGGGATTCAATTCCCCTTAGCTCTGGCAAGACAAGCGTGTGTAGTTGAGTTCGCCACTCAATATGTCTCGATTTCTAGTTGAAAAGCAGTCAACAATAACTTAACTTTACGTTGTCTTTGTCTGGTATGCGGGATAGAGCGTGAAATTGCTTTTTTTTATAATTAATATCTCTTTACACTACAGACAATAAGTGTCTTTCTTGTGTCTCAACATTTTTTTTATTTACTTTGCGTGAATGTACTTGTACTGAAGTATATCTAAATAATGCCTAAGTCAATTTGTTCCTTAATAATATGATAATTAATTGTTATGTTATTCTATAAATATTTTAATCAAAATCTATTGCTAAAAGACACTGTTAGACTTGCAGTAGATTTACAGTATTCTTTTTCTTATCTTTACACTTTTATTCTATAGAGAGACACTCTCTCCGATTTCCATCAAATTATAAACATTGGGTTTTCAGTGGCGAAACTTAACGCCGTGCTTTGTCTTACTATATCAAGAAAATGAAAATATCTTAAATATTATATTCCTCTAATACAATACTTGAACATAGCTCGAAGTACGAAAATCGCACAATTTACTTGAGTTTTGTTCAAATTATATACAATTCGTAATATGAATTGATAGTTTTACTGATCATGTATCCGGTAGAGGCGCAGTGATAAAGCGTCTGTCTGTAGATGTGATTGATCGTGGGTTCAAATTCAATTTAAAGCAATGCTTTTTTTATCTTCACGCTTTTATCCCGCATAGCAGGGTAGACAGAAATTACCCAGTGTAAAGACACTCCGCACTCCGTGTTCTGCTGAAACTTATCGAGTGACGGGACTCAACGAATAAAGAAATGTCAATATTTTAAATACAATTATTCCTCTGAATAGGAATCAAACCCACAACCGATCGCATTTACAGGAAATAATCCAAGAATGATTATACTAAAAATTATTTTATTTTATCAGCTCTGTTAAAACAATATACTATATGGTGTTAAGACTGCTACTCGATACACATTTATTTGAATTTGACACACAGTTATATATGAAAAAGTGTAAAGCTGTTGAGTAAGACCGAAAAACCGAAGAGATCGTAGTGATTTGTTACTACTTTCAAGATAATTTATATATTTATTGTATATTTATTGTATCTCTGTACAGAGATTTTACAAATTTCTACAACTTAAAAAGTATTAAGATAACAAGTTTAACAAAAGACATTGCTATTTTTTTTTAATATTTAATATTTTTAAAGTGTTGTTCCACACTTAGGATCAGAAAACATTTTTGAAAACACGTATAAAAATTTTGAACGCAGAGAGATTTTTACAAATTTAAATAAAATACGATCTCACTTGTTAAACGAATATTTTTTTATAATCTTTAAGTAGTAGGAATTTGTAAAAAATATTATAATAATACTTATAACATAGATATATATGAGATTATCACCCAATAAGCAAACTGTAACGATATATTAAACCTAATTTAACCCGCAATCTATAAATTAAATACGATCCAGTGAACAATTTTAACTTTGCTACCAACAATTAGTTGGGAAAATCTAGTTGGGCAATTGTCGCTTTCAAAATAAGTTTTCGTTCCGCTCTAACGACAAACCAAATCATTATTTACACTCATAATAACCTTTATCTCAATACGTTAAGGTGTATTTTATTAATTTTAAACGTAAAACAGTTATTTTATACATTTCTAATACAGCTTAAAGGATTTTAGATTCCACTTCGGTGTTAACAGGAACGAATCAAAATTTGTTAAAGTAAAGTTTTCGACAAACTATTCGATGGCCGATTTTCGGTACTTCACGATTGGTGTAATACAGGGGTAGTTTGTGACAAATTGGCCTCCTGCTATTGATTATATCAATTATATTGTTCAAATCGTTTGCCTTATGGAATATTTTGATTAAATAATTTATACCCTGTGAGGGGACGGGATATAGAGTGCACTGCCCCTCCTCGGTGGTAGGAGGATAATCCTCCGACTGGCTCGCCACTACTATCACGACAAAAAAAATATCTTAAATATCTGCTGATGTTCCGGTTCAATGTCATGTAAGCCAGCTTTCCCTATACCCACTTATCCTTTCCCTCATCGTCTTTCACTTACATCCTAAGGCCAGTAACGCATCTACAACTCTAATGCTGTAGATGTCCATGGGCGAAAGTGACCACATACCGTTGAGTTGGCCTTTCTGATCATTTGCCTCCTTTTTTCTATAAAAAAAATATTACTTTTAAAGAATGTTTTTATTTTTAAAATATTCTAGACTTGGTGGGAGTAAACACATATTGAAAATTGAGCACATTAGAATTCAAACCCGCGGCGTGTAAATCATCCAAGCACTTTAACTTGCTTTAACGCTGCATTATTTTTTTTACGATTTTAAATTATACATTTTTTTAACATTTTTTGTTAAATATATTTATATATAGTTATATTACCGTTTTTAATTGAGTCCATTTGGCATATTAGAACAAAATCGAGAGAGATAGCTTATATATAACGAGTGTGGGATCGACATTCTCTAAAATAATTATATCCGTTAAGAAAAAACACGGCGTTAAGTTCAGCCTAACACATAATGTCTCGAAATTAGACAGAAACCAGAGTAGGATCTCTCCCTTCTCCGGTGTCTAAATTTATCTCTGTTTACAATATATACAAGGCATCAGTGAAGCTATAAAATAATTTAATTATATTATCTACCATTTAAATAATTTAAGCATATGACACTTAATGACTGACATAACTGACAAAAATAAATAAATCTACAGTTGAAAAGAAACCATCAGCTGTCAACAAATGTATCGGAATTAACAATATTTTTTTAATTACTTCTTTTTCTTGACACTAGATTCACTCTGACTACTCGTACGAAAGAGCGTGAATTTGTATTATAAATCTACTAAGGAATTTATATAATTACATAGCAGGGTTTATAAAGACAACCTAATGTCAAGACATTACGTTGACTGGTTTGCGCCCAGAAATCGGACATTGGTGCTGAGTGGCGAAATAACGCCGCGCTTTGTTTTACCAGAGCGAAGAAAAGATTATACATTTTAAATATAATTACTCCTCCAAGTAAGAATTGACCCTACTACCAATAACGTTTAGAGTCATACACCGTCCCAGACGCTGGTGTTTCCGCCTAAACCTCTAGATCATGCCATTTAAAATTTCTCACATATGAAATTTCTTCAAAGCAAAATATTATTTCAACAAAACTCTTTCTTATAATAGCTTTATAAATAAATTTTTTGATATAAATGAAGGCAAATAAGTTTATAAATTAATTCGAGAACTTTCTGTGTAGCGGTATCAGACGCCCTTGTGCTTTAAATATAGATCGGGGTAAGGTTGCTTTGGTGAATATTCTAAGACGCAGGTCTTTCAGATTTTTTCTTCATTTTCAGTTTTAATTTAATTAGTTGAATATAAATTGTTATTTATAAATGAAACTATTATATTATTTAGTATTTATGTTACATTTTTGTTACCTGGATGTCTTTTTTCCTAGCTTAAATCAGTAAGAACGGAACGCCAATCACTACAGTTTCCACATATATCATCAATGTCAACATTTTTTTAAATAATTTAAGTTGGGATTATTTTTTTATATTTAAATTAACTAAAAATTATATAAAACGTAAACGTAGCTTTACTATCTCACATAGCAGGGTAGACACCAAGTATCAAGTAGTGTCAAGACACTCCGTACGTTTTTACTCAAAATACAATATAGAACTATTATATTAACGATCCGCCAAATATCTGATAATGTGTTCTGGTTCGATGTCGTGTAAGCTAGCTTTCCCTATTCCCACCCATTTTTTTCCTCATCTCGTTTCACTTTCATCTTAAGCTCAGCAATGCATTTTCAACTGTAATATTGTGGATGTCCATGGGCGAAGGTGACCACTTACCATCAGATGGCTATTCAGCTCGTTTGCCTCCTTTTTAATGAAAAAAATAAAGAAGTTACTAGATCTACATAGAATTATCACAATTTATTTAAAATTAATATGAAAAATAAGAAATTCTCCCAATAAAAACTAAAACAATTCAAATATTGCAGATATTTTAATATAGTTAAGTATTCTTCAACCCCTAGTTCTAAACTTGGAGTATAGCAACTAAATAACAAGTTTTCATTGTAATGGCCTAACTTTCAAGAGTAAAGTTTATTTAAAAACAGACTAAAATGAAAGATTAAAATATAAGGGTTATAAGATCTTTATTTTCAGATACAGTGGCTATATGCAGATAGATCTAGGGGTTCAATTTTTGTACGCAAATCGTGCGAACTGTTTCTTAACATTATATAGGGTAGTTCAATATTTTTTTCAGTTTTTTTTCGACTCATTAAATGTTTTAAAGAAGACTTTACCTTGAGCTTATCATAAATTACTCAATGAAAAGTAGAGTAAATAAGCAAATAAAAATAAATAGAAAATCAATGGACATCAAGGGGAAGTGAGACACCATCTGACTGTAAACACGATTGTGTATGAATTCGGAATTATTATGACGCTCCGGGCGAGCCAGTAGAGTCATGCTCACGTTGTATGGAGAACACACAAAGGAGATTGATAAGAGAATAATAAATAATTATACTATTATAACTAAAACAAATTAAATATAAACCTATATTTTTTAAAACGTATAAAAATTTGAACACAGCAGGATTCTAACCCGAGCCTCTTGGAAATCGTCTAAGTGTTCTGATCGCTAAGCCATGTGTTCTACTGCCATCTACGTCGAAACGCATGTACGTTTTGTTATAAAAAAAATGTTTTCTAATCCTAAGGATGGAATAACACTTTAAGAATAGTAAAATATAAAGATATTATATACAAGGAGCTATTTTCATTTTCTCGCTCATATAAGACAAACCGCGGAGTTTAGTATCGCGAATTAATACATAATGTCTCGAATTCAGATGGAAAGCAAAAAACAGAGTGTCTAGACACTGGAATCCACAATTTACTAAGTTCTCTGAAATTATTTTAGAAAGAAAATAATTTATACTTTTTAAATCTTGACATTTTAGTATAAAGGATTCGAAAATCTAAATATTGAATAGAATATGCCATTTAGATGATGCGAAATTTCATATGGATCTAGGTTAATTTGACATAATCAATTCTGTAATTTTGACCATGCCTGGATTAATTAAATATATAATATATTTAATAAACAGCCGTGGTCAAAATGATTTTATTCAACAATTTATGTAGTAAGCGTTGTTGTACAGTGGGCAAGCGTCTGAGTAAGTAAGTACGATTGAATGTAGGTTCGATTCCGACTCGCGTAAAATAAATATATTTCGAAATTATCACTTCGGTTCGCTTAAAACGGCATTGGGTTGGCCGCCCCACATGCAATTTCCAGATTTCAGGAAAGGCGGTCGAAGGAGTGTCTTGACACTCTTTGACTTACCCGTTAGGCGGGATAAGGTGTGAAGCTGCTTTTATTTACTTTATACTACTTTGATAGTAAAAATAATTCGATTAAATGAAATCAAACGCAATGCCTTAAAGCCTGAGAACAAAGTGGGCACTTGATGACTTGATAGGTGATCTTTGACCCTGCTATATAGAAAAAAAGCGTGAAACTGTAAAAAATATTATTCTTACCAGATATATATTGTTTGGGTACTTGTAAGGTTTAATCAAAAACGCCTAGTACTTACACTAGTACTAACACTAGAATATTTACATAATAAATGTGAATACATAAGAAAATTGAACATATATCTCATAAACAAGACAATCAAGTCTCGGACGATTTCTTAAACGCAGTTTCTATCTTAAATGAAACTATCCTAAATGGATTATTCGTGTACATTTGTGTATTCAAAAATATATTATGGTAAGTTTTCAAAACGAAGGCTTTTCATAACCGTACCTTCAAATTCATTTAATATATATATATATATATATATATATATATATATATATATATATATATATATATATATATATAAAAGTACATCGCTTGTTATTGTAACTGAAACGTTTTCTTTGTTCACACACCCTACTACCGTAATCGATTCGACGTCTCATAAAACTTAGGAAAATAATATCGTTGTCTTATCTTTGTATATACATGAGATTTAGTATATCATAAAAGGAAATTATGAAGTATATAGAGTAGGAAACCTTTGCTATATTTTTTATGTTGAATTGTGTGAACAATAAAAATAGAAGCCGCCGTGGCGCAGTGGATCGTCGTTTGACTATAAACGGTATTGGTCGTGCGTTCAATTCCCACTTGGATGTATTAAATTTAAAATTTATTTACATTTCTGTGGTTCTGTTAGACAAGACGCGGCGTTTGGCTCCCCACTCAACACGTAAAGTCTTGATTTCGGAAGGAAAACAGTCAACGGAGTGTCAAGACACTAGGTTGAATCTGATCAGCTTGCTTTGCGGAATAAAGTGTTAAACTATATATACAGAAAATTTTATGTGCTTTATAACAGTTTAAATATAATTCGAAATATTGTAGATATTTATTGTGTCAGAATTCTATTCTTTAATTAGTGATTACTTTAACTACATTTGAATTTTAATATGAATTAATTTTAATACTAATAGAATAATATTTTAAAATTATTTTAATATATTTTTAATATATCGATAGAGGAATAATCGAAACACAAAAAAAGATTCCAAGAGTTAGTTAGAAACTAGACAGAGAAAAAAATTTAGACTTTCTTAATTTTTTTCTCTGTCTAGTTTCAAACTAACTTTATAAATAAAAAAGTTAACATTAACACAATTTAAAAAATATATAATTTAAAAAAAATACAATAAAAAAAAAACTACCATAACTACAGAACGTCAGTTAGAATATACAAGAGGCATGTTATTAATCGATAATGTTACACTTGCTTCGAGTGGAGAAGAGAATGACGTATTTCAAAAACAATTCTTCCTAACTTACGTCATAATTCCTTATACATTTCAAAAGTCATCTTTTTTTAGCTTCACGCTTGTATCCCACATCGCAGGGTAGACAAGAAAAACCTAGAAACTTCCGCCGAATTCGAGACATTGAGTAGCGGAACTCAACGCCGCGGTTGGTCTTACCTCAGTTAGATTATACAAAGGTAAGTATGTTATTAATATTTCGAGTTGTGAAGAACAAAATAACGTATGCCAAAAAAAATCTAACACACCAACAAAAAAATACCATACATTCCAAAATTCATATTAAATAATAATATTATACCAATAATAATTGTTGAGGCCGGTCGTAGTGACAGCCTCTTTCTGTAAACGTGATCTATTGTGAGTGTCTACTCGGTGGAATGATTACAATTAAATTATTTCCATTTCCAAGCTCTGGTAAGACAAGACGCGGCGTTGAGTACCGTTAATTAACACGCATAGTATCGAATTCAGTGGAAAGCGGAGAACGGAGTCTTTTGACACTACGTATTTCCTGTTTACCCTATTATGCGAGAGAAATGCGTGAAACTAAAATAAAAATTGAGCTGTTATATTAAAACATTTAGAAGCATTATATACATTTATTTATATGAGTATTTTTGTTATATAATCGCTGAGTAAAATTCATTTTCCCATATGAAAATAGGGGAAATTCACGAACTTCAATCCACCATGCCATCTCATGCACAATCAACAGTCATTCAAGCAAGGCGTTAGGGAAACAGAGTTACAAATTCAGCCCAAGTTTGTTCCCAAGTTACATTTGACACGTCTTAACTCAATAACCTTTATTACGTATGTAATATTCATAGTGGATTGTAGTGTTTGTTTCTATTTGTATTAGATTTTAATATGAAAGACGATGCTAATGTTTCGGAATTTGTTGGTGGTACCAGGTTCGAAAATATGGTGAAATTTGGGTATTTCTAAGAAGTGATTTGGAAAAATATAAAATTATATTTGAAAAGATAAACACAAGGGATTTAGTGAGAAAGTATGAACATAACAGGAACAACTTAGTGTCGAGACACTCCGTACGCTATCCTTTTCAATTTTAGACATTGCGGGCTATGTGGCGTAACTTAACGTCGTGTTTTGTCTTGACAGGGTAGAGATAATGAAAATAAATTAATATGTTATACAAGATTCCTCAGTTCCGAAATATATAAAAAAAGAAATAATTTAATTAAAAATAGCTTATATCCATTATTAACCTTGTTATTTCTATTCACAATATTCATGAGCTCATTATATGGGCTCTTCAGAAAGAGCCTTGAACTAAATTTCATAATATCTAAATTTTATACAGCGGTAAAAGAATCTTACGCAATTTGTCATAGAAAAAAAAATCAAAGAACATCCACACAATAAATCCCTCTGAGAAAATTATGTATTCGATACACATTATTAAAATTCGACGATTCGTTCAAAATTTGCTCGCTTACGCTCAGTACATAAAATTTGCATTTTCTATATTAACATTGGGGTAACTTTTGAAGAGATTATATGGAGGCTCTAAGGTACTTATGCGCTATGAAATTTGAAATCGCAGTGTTTGGTAGGTATTTTATTTAAGGCTGAGATTTTATGGGCGGTGACGTCATATTTCAGGCCTTCGCCAATAAAGTTGTTGATAATCTAACTTTTTCACCGCAAAATTCTTTATCTACGTGAATTGAGTCGGGTTATACTTTAGCCCTCTGTGGCTTTTATCGAGGTCAAAATATCTGTATACCTTTTTATAGTCCCTGCTTTTTGTTAAATTATTGTGCAATTTTATTATATATATACCTTTTATTAAATTATTGTGCAATTTTATTACATTGAAGCTTTATTACTTTATAAGTCTTATTATTTGACAATTTCAAATTGTTTTATATGAAACTAATTTAAACGGATTAATCGTGTTTATTTTGGTATTCGAAAATACAATTCTGGTAACCTGATGTTTCTAACACTTTACAGTAGTCCGTGATCACAGGTAGACATATTCTTTTAAGTTTGGAAAGAGGCAGTCTATTTTCATTTAAAATGGGCGAAAAAACATAAGACTACAAAAAACACAACACATATATTTTTTAATGAAATGAAATTATTATAGATAAAATATAAAAATTATTAAAGAACTGAAAACTGGTAAAGACAAAGAGCGGCGTTGAGTTTCACCACCCAACACGCAATGTCTCGAATTCGATGGAAAGCGTAGTACGGAGTGTCTTTACACTAGGTACTTCCTGCCTACCCTGCCATGTGGGATAAAAGCGTGAAGCTAAAAAAAAAGAACTAAACTACCTAGAGAAAAAAGAAATTTACTAAAAAGAAATTTAATGTATCTAAAATAATGTATTTTGAAGTATGAATTTGAGGCTGGTAATATTTTAAATGACACTATTTTAAGCAGACTGATCTCATATATTTTCTTTATTTCTATCTGTCTTCGACAATTTTAGATCAAGGTATAGTGTAAAGATGTCCAATCGTCGGGTTCCTAAAATTTTATTTTTTTTAGCTTCACACTTTTATCCCGCATAGCAGAGTAGACAGGAAGTACCTAGTGTCAAGACAATCCGTACTCCGTTCGGCCTGTTGAGTGATGAAACTCAAAAGCGCATTTTGCCTTACCAAAACTAGTAAGAGAAAATAATTTAAACCCAATCACTCCCCCTAATGGGAATCGAACCCACAACCGATCGCGTTTTCAGTTACACGCTATCCCATTGCGCCACGACCGGCCTCAACGTAATAATTATCAATGGAATATTATTTAATTCAATAAATGTCCATAATAAACTAAAACTACGTCACCAGTTAGCATAATTACGATTTCTTCCCAACATGAGTACATAGAATATTTAACATCCCCTCTAAACAACACCTAGAACTAACTACTCACACAAATCAAATATGTCCAAAACGGTAATTCCCCGTGAATCATCACAGGGTGTTCAAAAAGCTAACCTTCTACCATATAATTCATGTCTCACCACACTCTAATCTTTATGACCTGAGACTAGGATTAGCTTAGAATTTATTGTACCTGGACGCCTCTATCCAGTTTTGTTCTGTTTAATCCTTACAGTTAGATTAAAGTGTCGCTCAGAGAAACAAAACATTTGTAGGTTTTAGTCAAATGTTTGGGAATTAGAAATTGGTTTTAAGATATTTTATTTATTAAGGCTGGTTGTGGTGCAGTGGGACAGCGTCTGACTGTAAACGCGATCGGTAGTGGGTTCGATCCCCACTCCGGGGAGTGATTATATGCAAGTTATTCTCTCCTCGCTCTGTTAAAAGACGTAGTGCGACGTTGAGTTAGGCAGCCACTTGACACGCAATGTCTCGATGGAAAGCGAAGTACAGAGTGTCTCGACACTAGATACTTTCTATCTATCCTGCTATGCGGGATAAAACCGTGAAGCTAAAAAAAATTAGTTCATAAGAGAAGGTCCTAAATTCCTTGTCCGGTTAATTCAATAAAAAAATTGATTATTAATTAAATTATATATTGAAGAACATATAAATACATATTATATTTATTAGGTTTATAAATATTTAAAACAAGGGTCTTGACACTAGGTCCTCTTAGACTGTCTTGCTATGCGGGAAAAGGCGTGAAGCTGCATTTTTTAATTTATTTTTTACTAGAGATACAGTTTTGTTCCTATTTCTGATATATTTTTAAAATTTTATAACCTACAAACAAAAAAAGGCAAGTAACTTAACTAAATATTTATAATTAAAAAGTTTTTATTTTAATAATATCTATTTTAAATAGAGAAAATAATTAACGGTGTACACTTTCTTATTCATAATGCATATGTATAAAATTTGATGTACAACGAAAATACAAACGGAGGCAGAACCAGTTCCGCCAACATAATCTCATCTGCATAAATAGCATACTACAATAATATATTAAATTTAAGATAATATTAGCTTTACATAATCACTTGCTTGTAATGTTTAATTTTGCTAGTTGAAATATGACTAAGAAAGATAGAAATTCAGAAATCATATTCATGCATATTTTCTTATACCTATTATAATACATATGTATACGGAGACCATTGTGGCGCAGTGGTGTGGCCTGACTGTAAACGTGATTGGTTGTGAGTTCAATTTCTACTTATGTAGATATTTTTTTTAAAGCTTCAGCATTATCTCTCGCTGGGTATTTAGAGAGCATGGAGTGCCATACGCTACGGTCTCTGCATACTTTTTTATCCTCATTCAGTTATTGACCTTTACATACATGCCCTTTAGCAGGTCCTTAGGTGATCGTGGCCTTCCTTCATCTATAATGAAGGTTGACTGAGGTGTTCGCTTCATATATCTTTCTGGGATCCTTAAGCCAAGCCAGTTTCCAAGCTGGTCTAATTTGAGCAAACCGAACAGAGGGAAACTATACAAACTTCAGTTTACATAGCTTTGAATTTCGATTGTTTTTGCTATTTCTCTGTGCTAGATAAAGCGTGATGCTTTTGATATTCAATAACTATGCGTTTATTAAATACCAGTTGATGTTATTATGACGAAATTCTTCCTATTTACTTATTACCAAAGAAATCTTGATTATTCTTAAGAAAACTTTTACAGATTTCTACTTAAGTTGATATAGACAGTAGATAAGTCTCCTAAACAAGTACAGTAATAAAAATATAACATAAAATATTTAAATAAAAGAAATACAAAGATCATACGATTTTCTACTTATACGAAGGTAAAATACAAAAAAAAAACTTAATTACATCCAATAGCAAAATAGTATTAAACGTACAAACAATCATATCAATAATTCTGCTTCGCCTTAGGCCTAGTTATTATTGTTGTACCTCGATGTCACCACCCATATGTAGTTAGGCGGGCAAAATTGCTCTAATCCAAATACCGTTTTCGACTAATTCCCCACAACTGTAGCCTTACACCATCGCAATAAAGTCCACAATACCATACTATTTGTATGAAATCGAAACGGATTTCTAGGGATAGCAAGTTAATTAACCTACTGCGATGCCGCCATGTAATATAGTTTGAGATATCCCTTAAGGATTAATACGTTGATGTCCATCCTTTATTAGTACCGAGGTTTTCGGGAACGGCCGGCGCAAAACCTTCCAATGGTTATAGTAATTTGAAAAGAAATACTGATTTTATTATTGATTTTGTTAGAAAATATTATCAAGTAATTGCAATTATATATTAAAGAGACTTATTAGAGACAAGTGATACAAAAGGTAAATGAAGACTTAGTTGACCTTCAAAAACACAGTGTCAAACATTTTTTTTTAATTAATCATTACGTTTCCTTATTTTGGAAATAAAAGCTGCTTCACACTTTCTCCTGCGAATCAAACTCCAGATCAAACGTTGTCCTACTGCGCCATCATGGCAATTTTTTTTTTAGTTTCACGCTTTTATCCCACATAGCAGAAAGTACCTAGTGTCAAGAAACTCCGTTCTTCGCTTTCCACCGAATTCGGGACATTGCGTGTTGGGTGGTGGAACTCAACGCCGCTCTTTGTCTTTGCCAGAGCGAGGAAGGAAATTTAAATATAATCACTGACCCCGAGTGGGGATCGAACCCACAACTGATCGCGTTTACAGTAAGACGCTGTTACACTGCGCCACGACCTGCCGCAGGTTTTAGTCTTGAATATTTAACTTCATGCTTTCTCCCGCTTAAAAGTATAACCAGAGTGAGCCTAGTGTTAAAATACATCTTTCCGAATGAATTCAAGATATTGCATGTTAAGTGGCGGAACCTAACGCCGCGTTTTATTTTATCTTCTTACAAAAGAAGAATTAACAAATTTAATTATCAGTTCACCAAATGCTTAAAACGTTGATGTGAAAATACACAAACAAGCACGTATAAGGCTAAACATATATTGTTAGCTTATAACAAAACCTCGCAAAAACTCCGCAAATAAAAAAGTACGAAATAAAACACCTTTTTGACAAAAATAAACTACAAATGTAAAGCTTCACAACAAACGCTTGGTATAAAACGTCCGAACCAAAGTGTCTGCAGGAAACAAATAATATGTGGAAGAATAACTCGTGGACGCAACTAAACTATCAACATCTGCTCAACCTTCCTTACAAGAATATAATTGCTCTAGATAGGAAACTCATACTTGTATAGCGAGAGTTACTGGATCTGGCATAGCTATGAACAGTATGCCACTATTATTAAAGTGTTATTCCACACGATTCTTTTGCCAATTTTTTATATTATTTCTTAGAAATCATCTTTGGATAGCAGAAATTAGTAAAAATCTCTCCACAAAGGTGTTAACAACAAAAATAAATTGTAACAAACGTTTAAGATTTTTGAATTAGTGGTCAGAGCGCTTAAACGATTTTCGAGAGGCGGTGGTACGAATCCTGCTTTTTATACAATTTCAAAACGTGTTTTTTTATTTCATGAATCAATATATATATTATGTTATTTTTATGAATATTCTGAAATTGAACGCTAAATTTAATCAAAATTTGCTAAGTAGTTTTTCCGTGACATCATGTATGTGACATATAAGTTTTTTCAAAAATGTTTTCTAATCCTAAGTGTGGAATAACACTTTAAAAATAATAAAATATTAATATAAAATAGTAATCTCTCTTGTTAAACGATTATTTCTTAATAATCTTTAAGTAGTAGAAATTTGTACAAATTTCTCTACAGAGATGCTAACAATATAAATAAGTTGTAATAAAAGGTATAATAATTTCGACGTAGCTGGTAGTAGAACGCATGGCTTAGCGATCAGAGCGCTTGGACGGTATCCAAGAGGCGCGGGTTCGAATCCCGCTGCGTTCAAATTTTTATACGTTTTTTCAAAAATGTTAACAAAAAAGAACTTGAAAAGAAAACAGGTGATTTATCTATTTATAATTTACTTTAGTTTAAACGCTAACAATTGAAAATATCATATTAACAAATTATTGTTAATTAACAAATTATTGTTAAGTAAATTATAAATAGATAAATCACCTGTTTTCTTAATAGAAACCACTAAATTTTTCATTGTTATACTTTACATGGAGAAAAGTAGAGAATTAATTACAAATGTATTAAATTATATATTACTCACAATATATTTATGTATAAAGTAACAAACCCGTTGCCAAGTACACAATACGTATTTGTGTATAAAGTACACAATACATATTTGTGTATAAAGTGACAAACCCGTTGCCAAGGCAATGCGTACTTTACTAGCCAATCTACCCTTAATATATAAATATAACTAGAAATATAAACCCAAAACAGAAATATCATCTACAAATATCTTCTATTTTCCAACATCGTTGTAAGGATATATTGAAAAGCTATAAATTAGCAGCCTTATCTCGCTGACCATTCGCGGCACATGCTCGCGGATTACTAAGAAAATTTCACGAACGGCAAATAAGCGATTTTGTTGCTCTTTCCGTATATAACTACGCTTTCACTTGTACAGAAATATGCTAAAAGTTTTGGTTTAGGTTAAGAAAATTAGGTAGTTCTAAACGTTGTGGGTTCGATCCTCACTCGGGGGAGTGATTGTATTTAAAATATTTTCACTTCTTCATTCTGGTAAATGACAAAGTGCGGCGTCGAGTAACACCACTCAACACGCAATGTCTCGAATTCGGTGGAAGGCGAAGTACGGAGTGTCTTGACACTAGGTACTTTCTCGTATAGCAGGGTTGGCTAAAAGCGTGAAGCTAAAAAATAATTATCAATTCAGTTTCACAGTTTATCCGTAACTGAGATAGACAGTCGTTATTGTTTTGAGTTTCGGAACTCAACGCCGCGTTTATAAATATTCTAACACAAGAAAAAATCTCTAGAAATCATAGTGAAATTAAATCTCTATTTGTATTATAATAATATTTCTTTAGTTTAGTTAGTTATACGTTACTACAGTTACGTAAGATGCGTTTCCAATTAGGAAATAACTAGACCCAGCGGTCCTTTGATTAGAGCTGCTTTCTTTTACATACGTTGTAATAAGAAAAATTGATACACATAAGACGAATGTAAAATGAGGCTATATTTATTTACGCTATCCCGTATTGCAAGGTAGTCAGAGAGAATTTAGAGTCAAGATACTCCGTTGAGTTTCCCAAAAATCAAGACATCGTGTGGTGAGTGGGGACATGTGGCAATATCGCATTTTGTAAACCTTGACAAAAATAACAATAACATTTTATACAATTTTTGTCTGTTAGTCTGTCTGTTTGTTTCGGCTAAACTCTAGAATTGTTTAACCGATTTTGATGGGACTTTCAATAGCAGATTGCTTAAATAAGGAGTAACTTAGACTATTTTTTGAAAATTACAATTTGAATGAGAATTAGAAAAATGAGAATTATAATTTGATTTAAATGAGGCCGGTCGTGACGCAGTGGGACAGCGTCTGACTGTAACGCGATCGGTTGTGGGGTCGATCCCCACTCGGCGAAGTGGTTATATTTAAATTATTTTCACTTCTTCGCTCTGGTAAGACAAAGTGCGGCGTTGAGTTCCACCACTCAACACGCAATGTCTCGAATTCGGTGGAAAGCGAAGTACGGAGTGTCTTGACACTAGGTAATTTCTGCCTACCCTGCTACGCGGGATAAAAGCGTGAAGCTAAAAAAAATTTGAAATCCAGATTTATTAAATTGCACGTTGACAAAGTCGAAGGTAGAGCTAGTACGTAATAATTACGATAGCCGCGAATTCTTATTATTATTTGATATATTTTTTTATAATATTTCAATCAAATTACTAATTGGATTGTGTTATTAATTATCCATCAATTTGTATTTAATTTTTATGACTAACAACTAAAAAATAATTGTTTCATTATTTTATATAGAATATAATGAATAGAATTTCTTTATTGACAATAAAATATATTTATCGAGTGCTTTGAGATAGTGTTGAGATCTTAACATATTTCAATATGTAAGTATATGAGAATCAAACGTATAATTTTCACATATTAATATTTAAAATATAATATAGATGCATTTGCTCGTAGGGATATTGACAGCCGAATTGACATTGTATGTTGAAACATATGACGTCTAACTCAACACCGCGCATCGTCTCACTGGGCTGAGAAATTAAAACAATCTTTATACTGAATTTTGATAGTAACATTCTATAAATATAGTATATAGAGCTAAGCGTGAATGGGTCAGATTTCCACTCAATGGAAAAATTATAATTCAATAACTAACTTAAGTCTGGTAAGACAAAGTGCGGCGTTAAGTTCCGCTTCTCAATACGCAATGTCTCGGATTCGCCGGAAAGTGGAGTACAGAGTGTCTTGACATGCGGGATGAAACGTGTAAAGATAAAAATATATATATACACATATTATATAATTCCCCAAGTGGGTTTTGAACCCAATCGAATCAATCAAAACAATCTAATGTTTTAATATTTGGTAATTTTATTTTTAACCAAATTAAATAAAATATATTACTTCTTAAGAATTACACTCTCATGAAAACCATTTGCTTGGCTTAATTTGGTGCAGGTTCGATTTTCGATAAATACTTTATATTATTTTAAATGAAACTATTTAACCGGATTAATCGCGTATATTTTGGTCACAGCTGACCACGGACTACTGTAAAAGTGTTCGAAACGTCAGGTGTCCAAAAATGTATTTTCAAATACCAAAATATACGCGATTAATCCGGTTAAATAGTTTCATTTAAAATGTATAAAAATCGCGAAAATCAAAGATCTTATTACTTTATATTAATAAACATCAGTCTTAGTTCATAGAATTCTAAAATGGCATTTTACCATCTCACCATTAATTGAAACTACTGTAGCAATTAACTAAGTTGGGCTCAGTATAGCCGTATACTTGGACAATTGGCGCTATTCGACCGGCAAATTTAGTTAGTGAGTGGGAGATGATTTAATTTTGTCAATCTAATTTAGACTATACAATGTATATCTTATACATAATAATTCTTAGTGTATATATTTTTTTCTATTTCCTTATTTATATATATCTAGCGATTGTAAATAGTAAATAAAATATAAAATATTAATAAACAAATTAATTAGTACATCTTCTTAAAAACTTATTTTTCGTTAGAAATTCATATCACATTTTAAAGTGTTTTAAAGTGTATTCTCTCACTTTAAAAAAAATTTTTTTGGAAAATAAAGTATGCACGTTTACTATAAGAATAAATTGTAATAAGTATATTACAAATTCAACGTAGAGGATATGAGACGGAGGATTTGAATCCCACTACGATCAATTTTTTCTATTTTTTATCAATTATATTTTTAAACAGCACCACTCGAAGGGTATGTATGAAGAGATTAATGACTATCAACTGTGGAATTATGCAGAGGACGTAGCATTTAACACTCCGTTCTCTATGACTAACACCCCAGATACAACGCGTGTAGCTAAACTAAGAAAATAATTTTAAAAAATCATGGAAAACACCAATTTTTTTTTTGTTTTTTTTTTATCTTCACGCTTTTATCCCGCATAGCAGGGTAGACAGAAAGTACCTAGTGTCAACGCACTCCATACTTCGCTTTCCACCGAATTCGCGACATTGCGTGTTGGGTGGTGGAACTCAACGCCGCTCTTTGTCTTTACCAGAGCGAAGAAGTGAAAATAATTTAAATATAATCACTCCCCCGAGTGGGGATCAAACCCACAACTGATCGCGTTTACAGTCAGACGCTGTCACACTGCGCCACGACCGGCCTCATTATTATTTTTAATACAATTGAACAAATCGCAGAAGGTCGTACTGAACTAGTAAAAAATTATAATTTCAACAAAAAAAAAACATATCATTTTGATATGTTCACGTATATTTTTTATTCAGACCTAAATCAACACGGTCCCTTTGAAATATGATTTTGTTAGCGTCAGCTTAGTTTAACCCTAACTTGATAAATTTGATTTTTCGGATTCAGTCACACGGATTTGAATCGATATGTCAAGATGAATAGATTTCACAACAAATGTGTTTCTAATAATGCTATTCAATTTATTATTGCTTTATTATTTACTACCGAGGCCGGTCGTGGCACAGTGTGACAGCGTCTGACTGTAAACGCGACCTGTTGTGGGTTCGATCCCCACTCGGGGGAGTGATTATATTTAAATTATTTTCACTTCCTCGCTCAGGTAAAGACAAAGTGCGGCGTTGAGTTCCACCATTCAACACGCAATGTCTCAACTTCAGTGGAAAGCGAAGTACGGAGTATCTTGACACTAGGTACTTTCTGTCTACCGTGCTATGCTATGGGATAAAAGCGTGAAGCGAAAAAAAGAAATTTACTACCTTTTTTTAGAGACACACCTTCTGTTCCAGTGTCAATACACTGCGTACTTCGCTTTCCGTAGCGGAACTGAACGCCGCAGTTCCAGAGCGAGGAAGTGAAAATAATTTAAATTTAATCACTTCTCTCAGTGAGAATCGAATCCACAATCGGTCGCGTTTACTTATTGCTTGTATATGTTATTTGTTACTTTGCTTTCTGCCAAATTTTAGGCATATTTGAACACTCGTTCAGTGTTTTCATACTCGGGAATTTTAACTATTTTTAAATTTTAATCATAAACGATTCGAGGCACTGACCTCATGGCGCAGGTGGACAGCGTCCGCCTGTAAGCCCGACCGGTTGTGGGTTCGATCCCACACGGGGGCGTGATTACATTTGAAATTATTTTCACTTCCTCGCTCAGGTAAGACAAAGTGCGGCGTTGAGTTCCACCACTCAACACGCATTATCTCGAATTTGGTTCAAGGCGATGTACGGAGCATCTCAACACTAGGCTCTTCCTGTCTATCCTGCTATGCGGCCATAAAGCGTGAGGCTAAAAAACCTATTTAAATTACTTAATAAATATTAATATAACCTTTTAAAAATTTATTAAATCAATTACAAAGAAAATTGTGGGTTTGATCCCCACTCAGGGGAGTGATTATATTTACATTATTTTCACTCCCTCGCTCTGGTAAAAGACAAAGTGCGGCGTTGAGTTCCACCACTTAACACGTTATGCCTTGACTACGAGGAAAAGCGAAGTACGGAGTGTCTTGACACTAGGTACTTTCTGTCTACAACGAAAATACATACTACAAAAAGTATCAAATATATATATATATATACAATAATCTTCAATAAAATCCAGCATAAAACTTATTTAGTAAGTGTAAATGCTATGAAAATCTTTAAGCTTCCAATACATATTGATCCAGGCGTAATGTAAAGACTGGTTCCTATTCGGGACGTGCTCGAACAGTCGTGTCATCGATAGCCATCATAATGCCGTTATTAATCTCATACATTTTGATGACTTCATCCCAAACAATTTATACAGTGCTAAAGTTTCGAAAGAAGACCGCTTTGGTTTCATCGGTATATCTATATATTATACCGTGAAGCACATCTTTGTATCCCATTATATGAAAATAAATCCAATTGAGGAGTATGAAATTTGGCACAGTTATAGTTTTTATAGGGGAGTTTGTTACTAACACACTTCTCTATATAAACTATAGAGGAGTGTGTTATATGCATAATTTATAAGTATAATATATATGTATTTAAATCAATATATTAAATTATAAAACTCAATCTATTTATATATTTACTTATAAAGTCGAGTATTCTATGAATTTGACTATTATATCAATCTTCTATGGTTTTGAGGAAATGTTTTGGTATATAAAGTGATTTGACTACATTTAAAAACATATAAAAGGGTAGAATATTGTGCAGAATAGATTCATTGTTGGTTGGAATTAGAGACTGGAGTCCATTTGAACGTTAAGGTGTTAAGGCGTTATTTTAAAATATTATTTAAACGTGTTATATTAGTGGTCAATGCCTGTGTTGTTAAAATATAATATTGGTACTTGTTTTATGTTGTTGAGGTACCCTATTGTAAAATTATATTTGAAAAGAGCAACTGTTGAGTTTATCACCAGCTCTTCTCAGCAGGAACTGCTTTCCGAGCTGGTGGTAGCTTCTAGTATATTCCACAATATTGAAATATTAATTATTTGAATAATTTATTTAAATAAAGATCATTTAATAACAATTTATCAAATATAATATAAAAATATTAATATATAGAACATTTCTTAATAATATTTAATTCAGTTTCTAACAAGTGCATTCTGCACTCTCCGTTCTATGATCCTGCGTTAATATTTTTAAATAAAAAAATGCATAAAAATATATTAAACTAATAAAATCAATGTGTAAACACACTACTATATATTTGACGTACGCGTTGCTAAGGCGACGCGTTGTTCACGTATACTATGATATTTGAGGCCATCATGGCGCAGTGGGACAAAGTCTGATTGTAAACATAATTAGATCTGGATTCGATTCTCACTCAGGAGAGTAAATACAATAAAACAATACTTTCGCTGCTCTAGTAAGACAAAGAGACATGTTTAATTCACCAGTCAACACGCAAGTTTTCGACTTCAGGTGGAAAATAGTCCACGAAATACCTTAGTAGGAGGATATCTTTGACTGCCTTTTTGTGTCCATTGTTGGTTAAAGATATTTCTTTTAAATATATTTTATATTATATAATAAGTAAGTTTACATAAAAATTTTATTTTTATCTAAGCCATTTATACATACAATGCCTTTTTAGAAACGTAAAAACCATACTTTGTTCAACCAAAATATATGAATATATAAAGCTTGAATATTTTACGCAACAATTTCCAAGTTATACTTCAAAAAATCGAACCCAGCTCCACCATAAACAGATAGTCACAAAGAATTTGTGCCACAATAGCGTCCAATTTAATATACAGAAATTAAATATTTGCTTCGTATCGACGAGGTGTCGAAAATGCAAATTGTGTTTACACGCGGAACGTCGTCGTACGACAGTCAACATTCGACAGCGACTCAGGGAAACGATTATGTAGAGGAATGCTGATAGAATAAATTTTGTCTAAATAATAATTGACAAAGAATCAAGCCGGGAATTGGTGAACGAAATTTTGTTTGCGGCTATTTTTCTTAGAAAATCTATACTTAAATAAGTGACAATACTGTTTTTGTTACTTTTAAAGCCTTTAATTTCAATATAATCCCAATGTCTAACTCGGTAAAGGTCTTATCTCTTAAGTTCAGTAAGCCAATAGTGCGTTACGGCAATTTAGCTAACTAAATAGATTCTGTTCAATTTATTTATTATACGTACAATATTTATTGTTCGAAAACTAACATGTAATTAGTAAGACTAGTTTGTTGTGATAATTTAAAGTTGTCGACTTTTGGTCATCTTTAATCGCGCTCTATGAAGAAAAAGGAGAAATAGGAGATCTAATAGTGAAAGACCTCGTACTTCAACCAGTGCATACTGACCGTAGGAACTTAACGATACATTTTAATTATTATTACGGACATATGGTGTTTTTTTGTTTAAATACTATTTTTTTCCATCATTATCAACCTAAAGGTGGCAACTGCTTGACATAGCCCTCTCCCGTAACACACTAGTTGGTACAGCACGGTCCTGCATCCAGTAGTCATGGGAACACCTAATTCCATAATACGTCCTCGGATATGTTTTTTTATTACCTATCAACTCCTTAAGTGTCTAATAAGCCTAGTTTAGCCTAATTAGGCTAAACTAGGCTTATTAGACACTTAAGGAGTATCTCTATGTTTTCTTTATGTGAATCCCACTGCACTTGACAGACTATAAAGGTTACAATGTGCAATCTGACACAACCTGGCAAAACCCTGATGGGTTCAATATTAAAATTAAATTCCCGCATTCATGATTAAAAACATGCAAAACCCTATCGAGTCCACCGTTTCTACTTAATCTGCAAGAATCAATTCAGACCTGTGAAAACCAAACAATTTCGGATTATTATGAATAATAACCCAAATTTGTCATTTTTATGGCTTAACTAAATCGGGAGCCGGAAAAAACCCTATCTAAAAGGACGCTGTTGGTTTAGGTCGGTATCATAAATTTATTATGTAAACATATGAAAATGATATGCTTTGCGTGGACTTGGTCAGCGAAAAGTTTGCATCAAGTTCGGTAGTTCCATGGCTTGTACGATTTTTTTCATTCATACATTCGTTCGTCATGTATGTATGTATGTATGTACCATGATTTGCGATTCAGATATTTACATATTCTGATAGAAGTTTTAATATTTATAAGTTGATTTAGATGTTTGAAGTTAAGATAATAATTTATAAAGATGCACATGCAAGGAATTTTGCTATAATAAGACGTTTTATTACTGATTAATTATTGATTTTAGAATGTCATTAATATGACCTATCCGGTAAGCGATGATTGCCCATTTTAAATTAGGGGGATAATATTAAACACAACAGCTTCATGCTTTCAAGGTAGTCAGTGAGCGTAATGACCTCCGTTCCTTAAGTCAATCGAACTTGAGACTCTGGATAATGAAGGTTATATGGTGGCAATTTTTACTACTTACATAAAAAAGGGGATATAACTTTTTCTAATATAATAAGATAAAGCAACTTTCACCATATAGCACACCCTGAATCTTGACTATGCGAAAAATTAAGAACAGTTTATCATTTTGATTATCTCTAACCAATCTGCAAAGGCTGACATTAAAAGGCTGATTAAAAATATAGAAATACTATTTGTATTTTTTAAATAAAGCTATTTTAAACGGATTAATCGCGTATATTTTGGTATTAGAAAATACATTTTTATAAACCTGACGGTCTGAACACTTTACAATAGTCCGTGGTCACAGGTAGACTGAGGTGGCATTCGTCTGTCAGTTGATACAAAAATTAATTATATCAATCTACCGCCATCTGTTTGTTAATTGCCTCGCGTAGTGCTCTGGATTCTTGCAGAATGAGCGGACTGTATCATTGTCTCTGATATGTTTACTATTAGTATTCTTAAAAAACTTTAATGACACTTCAGCCGGAGGAAAGTAACCTAAGAGGTAAGTAACCATCTTATAAATAACAATAATTTAAAAATTTTAAATTAATCAACATTTTTATTGGCATACTATACATATCGTAAATATACTGAAATTCCCAAAAACATTAAATGATTTTACAATGTACGACAACAGTATTTGAAACCCCAAATTTTATACATCTAGAGAACCGTATGCCAATTTTATTCTACTCTTAAAGATTTTTACAGTTCCCTGGTTTTATATAACTATAACACCTTAACTATTCGGGAGTTATTTGATCTCATCTAAAACCTTCTCAGAAAAAATATAGATGCCAATTGCGTTTGGGGTGTTGTTATAATGTTTCGCGTAAGCTCATCACGTAAAGCTTTGGATATTTAATGCTTCACCCAAATCAAAGGACGCTTGGTCCTATGTCTTGAATACTTCATAAGTTTATCAACATTCCAATGATATAGATCATTTCCACTGCAACAAATTATTTTATATAAATATAAATATTGTATATTTAATATTTTATCATATTTGACTACCATTCTTAAGTAGCTTCGTTCTTAAGGGTTTATAGTGAGAAAATAGTGTCAAGACACTTTATTCTCTATTTTCAGCCTGAATGCGTAATTGTGTATTGAGTAGCGGAATTCAACGCCGTATATTATCTTACTACATAGGTGAAATGATAATCATTGCCCAAGTAAGATTCGAACCATAATAAGCGTTTATAGAGCTTTTCTACTGCATTTTGTTGGGTAGAAATTAATAATTGGCTTTCAATGCCTTCTGTGCATTCCGCGTTGTTTAGATATATGAATATAAAAGAAATTATTTTATTACTTTAATTATACCGCTTACAAAATGTTTATCATGTGTTTGACATAAACTTTTATATTAAAAAAGTGTATTTCAAACACATAGCGGTATGTGTAATATTTGTATTATTAATTTAATGTGTTTTTAATGTAATTTTACAATATAGGCTTTTTGTACTCCTTATACATAAAAAAATAGATATCATAACTTCAACAACCATTACACATACCAAGTGAGCAATGTACATAATGAACATAGCATGTTTGGCACGGAGTGAACTTTTCCAAATCTTCATACATTACGCTTAAAAGCTTTCTTAAGCCAAACACTACGTTGAATATAGACAGGAATTGATTCCAACAATCAGTTTCCTCTAACACGGTACTAATGCCACTATTACAAAGACAAATACGCAGCTATCTTCCTTTATTCGTGTGTTTCTACATCGCGAATTAACGGTAACGAGTATAGTTCGAAGTGACTGATCGGTTCAACAGCTGCTGAGGAAAGTTGCTGAGAAAGTTTTTTAGGGTATTTTTTTTGCTATGAGAATCGATTTTTTATAATGATAAATGAAAATTTATTCATGAATGTTGTTTTAAAGTTTTATGTATTATTTTGGTTTTAGATAAAATGAGGTATGTGCTTGAATGCATAAGAACAGCGTGTGACCGTAAACACGATGATTTTAGGTTCTGTTCTTCAGGGAATTGAGTACATCTAAATTATATCAAAACTTTTTTTGTATGATTAAGAGCGGGGTTAAGTTTCGCAACACAAAATACTATCATTTGCTTTAGAGTGGAAAACGGAGAACAGAGTATCTTGACATTTACTTAAAATTTTTTATATATTATGACACACTTACGATAACATGGTTTTTAAATTTCATGTGAACGAAGTTGATGTCAAGTCGAAAATAAATATTTATTTAAATACTTCAAATAAAACTAAAATAGTTGCCGCAACAAAATGGCGGATTATAAATCTTTCAAAACCACCTAATATGGGTATCAAATATTGTTTTAAAATACTTGTTTTTTAAAAATATTATTTAATTTTTAAATAATGGATAACTCTATATAGTTCACCCATTCCACTCCTATCTAAAACTGAACATAAGTATAACTTAGATGTAACTAGCAAAAACTTATAAAACAAGCCAAACAGTACGAAGGCAATACGATCGCATAGTTTGTAGCACATTTATTGGCTCGCTTCCTACGAGTAAGTTTCTATTCACCGCTTTGTTAGGATGCAAGGAAGTTGTGGGCGTGTGGCATATATCACAACGCCATCAGAATTCGGAGTTTATGCAACGTAACGAAAAATCTTTACATCGTGAGAGTATATATATATATATATATATATATATATATATATATATATATATATATATATATATATATATATATATATAGTAGGACCGTTTTATAGTCCCTGGGAAATGCTTTTTACGCAGACCATCCATGCACATGGCAACCTAGCCTTACGGACGGATAATACTGTGGAACTCATCAGATCTACCTAATACTACTCATAAAAACCCAGCGGAAACCATCTACACCTAAATGAGGCGCCGCCGGATCGCTTGCGCATGCCAGTACGAGGTCCCGGTGTCCGGCCCACTTGTTATGGGCCACCTTCGCCCTCCAAGGTGCTCCGGAGTTTCTTCTATAGCACCCGCAGCCCCAATAGTTTGCAGGAGGATCACCATGATCCTCCCGTAGTACTTCCTCTAGGATAGGGGGAGTTTACATTGCGCATACTGTCTTCTTCTACTCCTTGGCCTGTGGCTTCGGAGCGGATCTGCATTTGCGCTATACTCACGCACCCACTTCGCAGCTTCCTTCACGATATCTGACTTGCAGAAGGAGGCCATGGCAGACTAGTTCGTCTCACCAGCATAGCCATTGATCTCTCACTACCTCACTGGGTAGTGGCCAAAGTGTGATGCGCCGGATTGATCTCAACATTTCGATATAAAGCCCTCGGCATGGAGAATCCGGCCCACAGGTCCCGGCCCATCGTCGATTTACAGGACTACTCTGTCAGGTGCACTGCTCTTCAGCTGAATGGAGAGAAAAGTCCCTTCTCTCATTCACTACTAAAGTACTTTTAAAGTAAAGCCGTAGTATTTGTGGATCTATCCTGCCGACACGCCCAGTCAGATAATTTTTTTCAAAGCCAGCCTTATCTGTATCTCCATCACAACTCTTCTGTCCTTTATAAACACGTACTGGTCCAGTGCCACGGGATTTTGGGGGCTACCCCTCGTTGACGTATGGCACTTGGCACTAAGCTCCACCTCAGCTTCCGAACCAGAATCGTTTGGAGCTTCTAGTCTTCCACTTGCGCGGTATACGCCACATATCTCCCGAGTCTGAGGCAGACTCCTATAATCTCGTCATTTTGTTTTTTATATTTATTGATTTCCATATTGTTACCACGAGTATGGGGGAAAAGAAGATCCATCCAAACAGTGCCCCCTGTCGTTGGATAAGGCTAACGTAACTCGGCATGACTGTCGGCCGGTACCCTGACGGGGATGGCAGCAGAGACTAATTTTCCCATCAGCCACGCACCCCTCACGCTACGGCGCCACTTGGGTTGAGGTAAGTTTTATAGAGGTTTTCTTCCTCGCAGCCTAGCCGGTGAAGGCAAGACCCTCAGTTCCACTCGAGATCACGAGAGATGACCGCAATCTCCTGTAGAGTTCTGATATCATCAGCGCTGGCATAGAATCCAGAAGATCCCTAGGCCAACGTGGCGGTGGTGTGAGTACACGTCACGCACGCGTTCGATTCTCACACTGTGTCCTCTGCTATAAAGAGGAAAACGAGGACGATAGCCGTCGAGTCGGGTCATTCACTACCGAGAAATCACCCAGAGAAAATTCCCTGAATAATAATTAGAATAACACCGGCCCGCAATACTACCGTCCCCCCGAATAAAACTAGCTTTGGAAAGGGACTGACAGCAAGCGAGCACAAGAGGTTTACAAATTTGTTTCGTAATTGTTTTAATTCCATATCCCCTAATAAGAGAAACTAATGGAATGGATGAAAACTTACGTCTTTCTGGCTTTGTCCCGCATAGCAGACAAATAACTGTGCCAAATTTCATACTCCTCAGATCGCATTATTTTCGTAAAAAGTTCATATGTTAAAATATATTTATATATTAATATATATCTATATAGTAAATATCTATTTACTCTGAAAAATTTGCACGTAAAATAAAGAGCAACAAAGGACAACGTGTAACGTAGTTTATATTTTGTATCACAATATATTATGATATAATAAGATTGAGGCCATTGTGGCGTAGTGATATAGCATAAACGCGACTGGTTGTGAGTTCGATTCACACTAGAGGAAATATTTATTTTTAAAATATATTTTTACTTCTCCTCTCTGCTAAGACTAAGCGCAGCGTTGAGTTCTGCAATTTATTGCAATGTCTTGTTGTGTCCTTAAGAACAAAATAGCAGATTATATTTGCTTACGCAATCCACCTAATATGGGTATCAATTAAGAGAGCTTCATAAAAAGCTTATTATTCTAATTAATATTTTACTTAAATATATTTAATATACAGATTTGACTAGAATTCAGGGAAACGATTGCAGTTATAATTTTCACTTCTGGCTCTTCATATCTGATGAGACGAAGTACGACGTTGAGTTCCACTATTCAACATGGAAAACAATGTATTTTGGCACTCATTTCTCCCTGACTATATAAGAAAAGCGTGAAACCCTTCAGAATAGAAACATATAAACAATAAAGATAACACCAAGAAACGCTTTCATAACTTGCTCAGCATCAAACTTCACAAAAGTTTCAGAGCTAACAAGAAGTTAAAATTTTTTCCCTTGATTTATTATATAAATTTTTGCATTAGAAACTTGAAAGTGCCGGTATCAGAGTAGTACTAGCAATATTTTACCTCAAGCACCCGTTCAGAGGAAGTGTCCGTTTAAAATTTACCGTTCAAATGTGATATATATTAAGATAAGGTTAAGTATTTGAGTATTTTCGATTTTAAATAAGTCTTATTAGCGCTGTTTTTACTATGAAGTGAGCCTTTTGTTATTTAAACATATTTTGCTAAGCAATATAGTGTCTTTCAAGACCTCGTTGACAAAATTTTTTGTCTCAGAATCAAGCAGCAGTTGTCTTTAAAATAACTATATAATGCTTATATTATTTTATATTTATTTATTTATATATGTATGTGTGCTTAATGATATGTATGTCTATATATATGAATATATATTTTAAATGTGTATTGTTTGTATTTTTATTAAATTATTTATTACACTGGTTGTCGCCCTCATTGTAACATCATCCACTTCCACAGGTTGACTGGAAGAAATCTCTTCTAGAGATAAGTCCACCGTTGCTGACTTTATTACTGTAATGTTTTCTTTTTACGTATTCTGTTAAGTGCAAGACAGAATAGTATTATAATACGAGAGGCCGGTCGTGGCGCAGTGTGACAGCGTCTGACTGTAAACGCGACCGGTTGTGGGTTCGATCCCCACTCGGGGCAGTGATTATGTTTAAATTACTTAATAACTGTTTAAATCACTTCCTCGCTCTGGTAAAGACAAAGTGCGTTGAGTTCCACCACTCAACAAGTGATGTCTCGACTTCGGTGGAAAGCGAAGTACGGAGTGTCTTGATGCTTGATAATAATAAAATCTTTGATTTTAGCGATTTTTATACATTTTTAATGAGACTATTTTCACGGACTACCTACTACAGGTAGACTACCTGTCACCTCGGACTACTGTAAAGTGTTCGAAACGTCGGGTGTCCAAAATGTATTTTCGAATACCAAAATATACGTGATTAATCCGGTTTAAATAGTTTCATTTAAAATACTCTCTGTCTACCCTGATACTTTCTGTCTACCCTCCTATGCGGGATAAAAGCGTGAAGTTAAAAAAAATATAATACGGCACACGAAGTCGGAGATTTTGACCTTTGAAAACACCTTTGAAATATCTATGATACTATGAGGAAGGTCATGTGAAAAGCATGAGGACCCTCCGTATGTATGAAGAGGATAATGAATGTGAACAAGGCGAAGGAGGATGTAGGTAGCGCTGGGCACTCCATTCACCGCGAATTTTTTTGATAGTTTTGTAGTAGAAGTTCTAGTTACAAGGATATCTAGTTTTGCTGTACGAAAAAATTTTATATATATATATATATATATATATATATATATATATATATATATATATATATATATATATATGGCGTCCGACTGCAGACTGTAAACTCGGGGAGTTATAATTAAATTATCTTAATTTCCTCGCTGCATATCAAAGGGTACATATTGAAAGCTTGATGTCCGCTAATACCAATTTTTTAAAGTTATGATAGACATAAGAAATTTCCAAATGCTTATTAATATATGAATACATAAAGGAAGAAATTTTGATTCTCTTACAAAAAGTACATATGAATATGAAATTTAGACGTAACTAAAATTAATATCGAGAAAATAACAAAAAGATATTATTTTTTTATATTAAAATAAAATAAAATACTGAAAAGTTAAAATTCAGTTTTATATGAAGTGCTATACATATCAAGTACGCGTAGTCTCCATGACAACTTGTCTTCAGGGTATCATAGATTGGAATAGCATATTAATATATCTCCAAGTATATCAGTACTTTACCACTGTCTTTCCCTTAAGTCGAAACTTTATATAGTATATTTCCTATAAGCCGTTAACTTCACTTGTGTGTTCTACGAACATAAGCCTGATGCTATTTACGACCAACCAAGTTTAGGTTAAATCACGTTCAACCTTAGGCGCTTTATACTGAAATTATGATTTTATAATATTTTAAAGTGTCTTTTGCACACTTGAGATAATATTACAACAGGTAACTACCTTAGGAAAAGATAAAAGGAACAAACTCTATAGTTATTTTCGGCTAAATTTTCAAACAAATCGAACGACATCAACAGGAATTTCTTACGTTATAATGTATGTATAACGTTACAATACGTTTCAACCTTACCTATTAAGTATGTATTACAATACAAGCAAAACATAATACATACAAACAGGAAATTTTGGAAAAAACTAGATTAAACTGCTCTGAAAAGCTTTTTGAAAATTTTAGACTTCAAGAATTTTAACGTAATTATTTTTAGCATAAAATAAAATCTTTTATGATTTGACCCATTGCCAAGGAAATTTGTTAAACATTCAAAGTGTTTTTGAAGTATTTTCAAATGTTTTTATCAATATTAACAATATATACAATACATTCTACACTTGCTCCTTTTATGGGAATTAATTGAATGGCGGAACTAATTACCGCATTGTATGTTAATAAAGATCAAAATTTAAATACAATCATTTCTCCGAATGCAGACTAAATCTATTTATCGCCATCATAGAGTCTATTCCCAAATGTCACGCGTATATATATATATATATATATATATATATATATATATATATATATATATATATATATATATATATATATATATATATATATATATATATCATAATTTTTTAGTTAAATTCAACAAAAACCAAAAGAAATCACAACTCAGAGATCATATTTTCTTAAAGATTATTATCGAAATATACTTCACTAAGTATTTTTTTACAACATACCCTCCACCCATATATCATGGTAAGTTATATGCATAAGCCGTTAACTTCCCAAGTCAGAGATGCCATACATTACGACGTGCCCGCCGGTTGTTTACGGTTCAGAGGCAATATCACAGCTACGCTTAAATCACCCTACAATGAACGCAGACGTATCTTGGTTTAAAACCGTTCACAATTTCTTTATCTAATCTGAATGGTGTTTCGGAGGTTATGGAGCGAATTTTGACAGTATATTTTCATTAAATATATTTAGAATTTTCTCAATGTATGGCTTTAAATTATTTAGTTTTGTGGCAGGATTTTAACATCTCTGGATCTTTATTTTATTTCTTATAACGTCAGAGAATGTACCGAATTCGGTCCAGCAGTTTCAGAGATTAGTTAGAAAAAAAGAAAGACGGACAGACAAAAATTGTATAAAAAATTTTTTAGCAAATGTATCATGTATGTATTGTTATACATACATATGTATGTATTTGGTAAGAAAGGGATATTTTATATTTTAAACAAACTAAAATTTCATGTATTGTTATAGATAATAAAAATTATAGACGATATACGATATATCTACGAGAAAATGGTTTTTATTTAAAAAAAAAAATAGTTCCACAAAATATAAAAACTCGATTATCAACAACCACACAAAATATAAAATCTCGATCTACAAGCAGTTATAATCCGAAAATCGAACGACTTTTCAAAGTATTATTAAAATGAATGTTATAAAATAATCTTATTTTATTTAAAAGCAACAGATAGAAGTTACTATGAAAGCGCTAACTGAATTGTATGATGAACTAAAAGCCCAATTGTTTACCACTACGGCAAGATTCAGTTTTGTAAAGTGCTTGGTAAAGTGTCCTTTGCGCCTTGTTGTATGGGAGGCCCCTTTGAAAACTTTCTTTAACCCCTTTAAAAATACACATACATACTTCTGTATATATTTACACGCTTATATAAGGGTTATTAATTATATTTATTTCTTCACTTTAAAAAGACAAGTCGCGGCACCACTAAACATGCAATGTCTCAATTTCAGACAGAAGTTAGCGGTTTGTCTACCATAGTCATATATGATGCGGACATAAACACATATTTTTAGTATTTTAAAGTGTCATACCACACTTAGGATTAAAAAAAACATAAAAAACAATGTACAAAAACGTATGGCTCAACGGTCATAGCGCTTGAACGGTTTCCCAGAGGCGCGGGTTCAAATCCCAGTGCATTCAAACTTTTTTATACGTTTCTTGATCTTATTAAATGTTTAAGTTTTATTTATATATAAATAAAACGTGTTACAATTATGAACAAATTATTTGAATCTATGCTTTCCCAATCACTTATCAAGTAGCTAAGCTGTACTAAGCTAGTTTACGTTATAATATGAAAATAGTAAACGTTGTTTTTTAATTTACCATATTCTTATTAATTCTATCCAGTCTTCATATCACTAGCGGTTGGAATAGTTCAACATTCTATTTAAATATATCAATTGCAAAGGCCGGTCGTGGCGCAGTGTGACAATGTCTGACTGGAAACGCGATCGGTTGTGGGTTCCATTTCCACTCGGGGGAGTGATTATATTTAAATTATTTCCACTTCCTCGCTCTGGTAAAGACAAAGAACGGCGTTGAGTTTCACCTCTCAACATGCAATGTTTCAAATTCGGTGGAAAGCGAAGTACGGAGTGTGTTGACACTACGTACTTTCTGTCTACACTGCTATGTGGGATAAAAGCGTGAAGCTAAAAAGAACTGCAAATTGCATTTTAAAATTAAATATTGTTAGCTTTCCCAATCAAACTAATCTAGTTTACTACTGGCGTTAAAACTTCAATCCATGTTAATACCGTCTTAATGCTACTGAGAAGAAAAGCTGACTTAGTTATTTTCTTATAAAATTGTGAAATGCTTCAACTGAGACTTCTTAACTAACAATATCGAGCTTTCAAGAGTTAAACCACTAAAAGAATAATTTAATTTCGTTTCTCGTTTTACTTGTAAAGGCAAAGCGGTGTGTTGTGTACCCAGCTTATTTATAGTGGAACCCAAGGCTACACTTTGTCTTACCAGAGTGAGAAAGTGTAAATAATTTCAATATAATCACTCTCCCGAGGGGGATCGAACCCACAACGGATCGCGTTTACAGTCAGACGCTGTCCCACTGCGCCACGACCGCCTCTAGCATTTAATACGTTCAATTCTATTGAAACACGATGTTTCTTGATACTAACATTTTGACTATCTGCTATGCGGCAAAGGCTGTGACGCTAAAATTAAAATATTTTCGCTTTTCCAATTCGTCAGATGAAACGTAGCATAAACCTACGCCAATAAGCAGAAGCATAATTTCCTAGTAGTTAAACCTCTAATAATAGAAATATATTATATATATATATATATATATATATATATATATATATATATATATATATATATATATATATATATATATATATATATATATATATATATATATATATATATTTCTTTTCTCGTTTATTAGGTCCCTTTCTCCAGTTCATTTTATATTCATCGAGACGAACCAAGAATGTGGATGCTTAGCTTTAACCGAGCTATTAGAATTCACCGTCCATTCAACAAATAGTAGTGCTTGCGAAGTGTTTCCGCCATATAAATGTACTTTGCTAGGTTATGAATTCGATTTCCGATTGGGTAATACATATTTTTGATGTTTCTTTTTTATGAATTTTTAAAAACAGAATAAGTTTATCGTGACGTGTTGGAACATTGTATGACTGTAATCGCAAATGTTTGTGTGGTCGAGTCCTTCTTGTAAAAATTCTAGTAAGATAAAGCAAGGCGTAGAGTTACGCCACTTAACACGTAATACGAAATAACTTTAAAATCTATATGAAGTAGCATGTTTATGTTCAATGATATAGAATATAATAAGATCTTCAAAAATCGCAATTATTACACAGTTTACTATTTTTAAAGTGTTATTCCACACTTCCATACCATCCAAGCACTCTGATCGCTACTAACATATAAGTATATCAACACTGCCGGTAGTAAAACGCTTCGACTCCGCTGCATTCAAAAAAAAATTTATACGTCTTTTTTTTTCAAAATAAAATTTTCGTAAAATAACACTTTAAAAAAAGTAAAAAAATAAAATTGGATGGCAATCTCTCTTGTTAAACGATTATTTCTTAATAATCTTTAAATAGTAGAAATTTGTAAAAATCTCTCTATAGAGTTGCTAACCACTTATAAGTTGCAACAACCGTATAAGAATTTTGACGGTAATAGAACCGGTAATAGAACACATGGTTTAGCGGTCAGAGCGCTTGGACAGTTTCCAAGGGGCGCAGGTTCCAATCCCATTACGTTCAAAAAAAATATACGTTTTTTCAAAAATTTTTATACATTTTAAATGAAACTATTTTAAACGGTTTAATCGTGTATATTTTCGAATACAAAAATGATGACATTAGTCTACTCACGCAACTTGGTCTGCGTTACAAAAGGAAAAATATATTAATAACATATATTAATAATATATATAAATAATATATATTAAAAATATATCCTTTCTGCTACGTTTATCATTGATGCTACACTCATATTTGCCATAACGTCGCTTTTTAATCTACGATATTTCTCTAAAAATTCAAATTTATCCTGTAGTTCCAAACATTAAACAAACAAACAAATCATATTTTCTATTTCTTTTATATTAGTATAGACATAAGAACAACAAACGTAAAAGTAAATATTGAAAAGAAAATAAAATACTTAAATACTTCTTCTTCATGTTACGCTAAAAGGCTTTCGTTCGTAAATATTAAAAATTGAAATATTTAATTAGTAAGAAACGACAAGCACTATTTTTAACTTTTCCTTATGAATTATGCATTCGATCGAATTATATTAAATGCTATTTAGTAGATAATTTCACAAGCATTTCATTTAAAAATAATATTAGCTACTATTATTAGGACTAGTTGTCTGTATTCCGGTATACAGCGCCAATCCCTTCAATAATATTAAATAATTAACCTTTCATAAATCTGTGTATGCACCAATACGTGCGTGCTTGTGTGTGTATGTATGAGTGCGCGCGCGCATGTGTGTGTGTGTGTGTGTTCTAACCTTAATCAAATATAAGCGTCTGTACTATACATAAACAGAGCTTCTGTTTTCTCGTAAGTTTTCCTAGTTCGTGCAAATATTTATAAACTTTTAACTTATATGATGATTTATTTAGTGGATATACATTTAAAATTTTATATACCTTACTATAAATAAAAGGACCCCTTAAGTATAAGAAATGTTTTATAAAGGAGGTTCTTAAGTTGTTAGCTATTACACAGACCATGTGACTACGGCGCTTGGAAAGAACTTTTGGATCGAATGCTTATAGAGAATGCTGTTTGAGGATAACATTAAGTAAATACAATTGCCTAGTGGTTAAAAAATCATGTATTTTATAAAGCTCAAAAATAGAGAGCAAACGTGGTCTAAATATTGAGTAGAGACTTTAAGAATAGAGCGTTGAGCAATCTCAAGAATATTTATGGTGGACTTTGCAGCTCCTCCCCAAATTATTATACAACAATTTACAAAAAATTGACAAAGGGCGTAGTAAATCAGTTTTGTAAGCGTAGAATCGACAACATGTATTAGGTATTTAAAAACAAACATCCGCATATCGTCACTTAAGGTCTATATATGATCAGTAAAGCGTAGATTTTCAACCAATGTTATTCCCAAGTATTTAATGCTCTGCTTCCGTTCGAGCGAAGGACACGTACATGCTTAGGTCACATGTGTATGCAACAATTGCTATCAATATATATTTCACATTCCTATGAGAAATGTTAATTACTAACCAATATGCAAAACGCTAATAATATTAAATAACTTAAAATTTAAATTTCAAGAAATAAATTCACGTTTTGTTCGTATAGCAGGGTGAGTAAGAAGTCTTTAAGTCCGCCGTTCTCCGCCTTGGGCTCGAAAAATATTGCGTGTTTGGAACTGCATTGCAAAAATCAACGCCGCGCTTTGTGTAACCAAAGTGGAGAAACGGTACTCGATTTCAACAAATAAGTATTACGGCCAGACGCTTTGACTTCAAAACAAATTTAAAAAAGATTGATATATATCTAATCTTGTCCTAAAATTAAACGTTGTGTTAAGAAACACATTGAATACAGTAGTATTAGAGCCCACGCCTCTTGAAAACCGTTTTATCACTTTGACCACTGAGCCATGTGGTCTTAATAGATAACACAATGTTTCTTAATTCATATTTCATACTTGCTCATATAAAACTCTATTTTAACTTTACAAATTGACTGGAATAAGTCTAAAATGGTTATTTAACAGTCACGTATTCTATCAGTGTATCGGTAAAACACTTCCATCGAAAAGCATCGCAAAGCGCGGACTATGGAATTTTGCGTGCGTAAAATAATATGAAATTTCGAATTTTGATACTGTCGTTAACACGTGTAGTGTCATGTAAAATCACTTAACGACTTTTCTGTATTTATATTGATATTACCTTTTTTTACAACAAATTTGTATATATATATATATTTAATATTATACAGAATTAAAAATAATTAAATTTTATTGCTGATGGAGTTGTCTATGAATATGATTTGTGTTGGGTTCAATTTCCATTCGGGAGAACGATTTTATTAAAAAAAAGAAATAATCATAAAGTGTCAAAACACTCCGATAAAAATACGTAAAGCTAGAGAATGAGATAGTTTTGATTTCAAATTCAATTCAGTGACATGTTTAATTTTAAAATTTATAACATGTATATGAGTAGTAGAAGTCGCTTATGGCGCAGTGTGATAGCGTCTGCCTTCCTTGCTAAAACGCGGTTAGACAAAGTGCGGCGTTGAGTTCCACCACTTAACATGCAATGTCTGGAATTCAGTGGAAAGCGAAGTACGAGGTGTCTTCTTCAGGCACTGGTTACTTTCATCTACCTTGCTATGCGGGATAAAATCGTGAGGCTAAAAAAAATGTTTATGAGTTTTTCAGTTCTGTTTAAAACAAACTATTATAGTTAAGCCGACCGCAATGGTCTTCGCTGATATCCACAAGACGACATTTATCTTAGTTGTTCGTAATAGCTTGTTTGTGTAAGTAAATATTTCCTTGTATATTCTCTGGAGAGGGAGCCAGTTGAGTACTTCTTTAAATAACACTCAGTTAGCTTCCTTTTTATTTAGAAAAATTATAAAAATACAAAAGGCCATCGTAGCGCAGCGGGAATGCATGTATGTAAGTGCGAATGGTTTTGAGTCCGATTTCCACTGGAGAATATTTATATTTAATTATTTTCATATATCCACTCTGGTAATAATATGCCTCGAGTTCTGTTGGAACACAGTTAATAGAGTGTCTTGATACCACATTCGCTCTTACTATTTAGTGGGATAAAGTGAAAGGCTGCATTTTATTTTTATTATATCTTTTTATTATCTCTCTCTCTCTCTCTCTCTATATATATATATATATATATATATATATATGTATATATATATATATATATATATATATATATATAAAAATAACATACAAAAGTAAGCCAACGTAAAATCAGACTACAAAATACACTAAATCAATAGACAAGCGTTTCTTTGATGGAAATTGATTCAATTTACTTATATACATGTACGTTATAAGGAAACTTTTACTTGGTCAGCGATAACTTTGGGCTTTGGGATTGGGTCAGTATGCTGAATAGATTCTCGAAGCTCATTTTTATGTAACCCTCACGTATGTCCATACTGATGTACTTCTGTGAGTCAGCATTAGAATACGTGTTTAGGCCCTAAATTTCTTTTTATAAAGTATATTGCTTACTTATGGAGTTTATGGATGAGAATGATATATTGAGTTGAACTATTTATTGATGGAAGTGGTAGGTGCTATCTCTATGTAGCGTTTAATAGCTTTTTAATGTTAGTATTTTAAATATATTTTCAAGACTTTACGTGTTTCCTTAGGCTTCGTGTTTGCTTAGGCTTCTTTTATTGTTTTTCTCTAATTATCCTAGTCCGAATCTAGTTTTAATATATATCACTCTAAATTTTCCGCTCGCTATGAAGAAAATACGTGATGAATGGCAGAACATAACGTTGAGCTTCGTCTTATCAGAGCAGGGAATTGAAGGAATTGAACATATATATATATATATATATATATATATATATATATATATATATATATATGTATATATATATATATATATATATATATATATATATAAAAATAACATACAAAAGTAAGCCAACGTAAAATCAGACTACAAAATACACTAAATCAATAGACAAGCGTTTCTTTGATGGAAATTGATTCAATTTACTTATATACATGTACGTTATAAGGAAACTTTTACTTGGTCAGCGATAACTTTGGGCTTTGGGATTGGGTCAGTATGCTGAATAGATTCTCGAAGCTCATTTTTATGTAACCCTCACGTATGTCCATACTGATGTACTTCTGTGAGTCAGCATTAGAATACGTGTTTAGGCCCTAAATTTCTTTTTATAAAGTATATTGCTTACTTATGGAGTTTATGGATGAGAATGATATATTGAGTTGAACTATTTATTGATGGAAGTGGTAGGTGCTATCTCTATGTAGCGTTTAATAGCTTTTTAATGTTAGTATTTTAAATATATTTTCAAGACTTTACGTGTTTACTTAGGCTTCGTGTTTGCTTAGGCTTCTTTTATTGTTTTTCTCTAATTATCCTAGTCCGAATCTAGTTTTAATATATATCACTCTAAATTTTCCGCTCGCTATGAAGAAAATACGTGATGAATGGCAGAACATAACGTTGAGCTTCGTCTTATCAGAGCAGGGAATTGAAAGTTATTTGAATATAATCGTCTCCCATTTGAGGATCGAACCCACAATCTATCGTCTCTACAGCCAGATGATCACTGTTCCACAGTGACCTCTTCTTTTTCTTTTTTTTTATTATTTACTATATGTATGCAAAGAATTTTTTTAAAAAGAACCTAGTAAGAAATCAATCTATTTTTAATGAAAAGTCTATATTAAGATTATAATAAATTACCTAAAAAATTTCAAATCCCCAATCATCGCCTACTCTTGACCACTGCGCTATAAGGGCGTCAAAATTCATTTTCCAATTAATACGTATCTCCGTGTATTTCATTGGAAATATTCCTTTCATTTCAACATCGATATAGAATTTGATATTCAGCCAACGTCAATTAGTCAGAAGCAGTTTACATCATAAAAATGGATTATTATTTTTGGGAAAAAAATATTTTCTAAAATAGTCTTATAAAAAAAGTATATATATATATATATATATATATATATATATATATATATATATATATATATATATATTACTTCATATTTGAATATATAAAAAATAAATTAAATTAAAGACTTACTATTTATTCCAGTTGACGTAATTGAACGCTGTGCTACCAGACCATGAAAATACCCATGAGCGAATTTGCCATAAAATTTCCATGTCTTCCTTCCATACTTTCAACGTAAACTTCTATATGTTCTGATTCGAAATTTCAGGAAACTCTTTCTTAACGGTCCATGACATTAGAATCTACAGCAAATCTAATTAAATCAATTTCCTGTATTTATTCTATACCTAAAGAAATTTCTGGAAACGTTTTTTTCATTAAAATTTAATATCTAGCTTTTAGCTCTTTATGTCCAATAGATACTGCTATGCGTTATCTATAAACATACAGACGAACAGAACAGTTTTATATATAGTGAGGTGAAATATATATATACCAGTTTAATGTTATATTTTTTATAGAAATTAGCTTTTCATAGTATAATAATTATGAAAAAAAGAATACCCTAATATATGAGTGAATTTATCAAAATTCAAATAGAATACTTAACTGTGAAGTCCAAAGTTTCAAAATATACATATTTTGATTACACTTAGATATGAGAAGACTTTTTGTTAATGCTATTTCCAGTTTTAAAAGCTCACTTGGTAAGCCAAAGCTTAGCTCAGGTAAGCTATCTACTAATAATAGTAATAATTTTGAATAATAAAGCCCTTTATGTCACACCTAAATAAGTATATAATAATATATTCACTATTTTTATAGTACTATTCCACACTTAGGATTAGAAAACATTTTTTTGAAAACACATATTAAATTTTTTTCAAAAAAATATTATTATATTTTATTGAAAAAAAAGCGCTTGTACGGCTTGCAAGGGGCGTAGATTCGAATCATGCTGAGTTTAAATTTTGTATGTTTAAATTTTGTATGTTTTTGGGAAAATATACAAAACATATTATTATATGTTAGTGTTATAAAAAACTTAATTATAATAAGGTGTTATAATAATTTTGGTTTCTTTTTTTAATTATCTTATTAAGTTCTCGATTGTGAACCCCAATTTCAGTTTAGAAACATTATTTATTAATATAGAAAAAAAAACTTTATGAATACAAAAATAATGTAAATATGCTCGTATTTTAAAACTTAATATCGCTTAAATTAAACAAAATCTTAGATATATAGAAAATATATTATACGTCGACGAAGAGCGCTTGTACGGCTTGCAAGGGGCGTAGATTCGAATCATGCTGCGTTTAAATTTTGTATGTTTTTGGGAAAATATATATTAGTAATGAGGCCGTTCGTGAGACAGCGTCTGAGTCTGACTATAAACGCGATCGGTTGTGGATTCGATTCCCACTTGGAGAAATGATGATATTTCAATTATTTTTATTTAATAGCTATCTTAAGCCAAAGCACTGCATTGATTTTCGCTATACAACACGCAACGTCTTGAATTCATCTTGACACTAGATACTTCCTGTCTACTCTGCTACGCGGGATAAAAGCGTGAAGCCAAAAATAAAAATAATTTTATTAACATAAACGATGCTATTATTGTATTCTATATATATGTAGAAAATATATTCATAAGTTAAAATATATATATTAATGGTTGTTAATTTTTTTTAGCTTCTCGCTCTTGTCCTTCATAGCAGGGTACACAAATTCAAGTCAAGACACTTCCGAATTCCCTTTCCGCTGAATTCAAGACATTGCGTATTAAATAGTGGAGACCGAGGCCAGTCGTGGCGCAGTGAGGCAGTGTCTGACTGTAAATGCGATCGGTTGTGGGTTCGATCACCACTCGGGGGAGTTATATTTAAATTATTTTCACTTCCTCGCTGTGGTAAGGCAAAGTGCTGCGTTGAGTTCCATCCCTCAACACGCAGTGTCTTGAATTCGGTGGAAAGTGAAGTACACTCCTTGTGTATTAACATTAGGTACTTTCTGTCTACCCTGCTATGCGGGATAAAAGTGCGTGAAGTTTAAAAAAAAACTCTACGTCACACTTTGTTTTGGTGTTAATATTTCCTATAAATAAAAGGAAACACACATCAAAAAGCGTCAATAAAAAATAAACATTTTAACTATTTAATTATAAAAGCTCAAAAGCTTCATACTTGTTACGACTTTCTTTGATTCGAACATCTATCCAAAAATACGTGATAAGCTTACATGAGTTGTGAACATTTTTATTCATATCACGATTGATGCTGTTTTGTTCTCGTCTACTCCTGACTTATATTAAATATGATTTGTTTAACTCTAAGTTACTATCATGCTATATTATTTATTATAAAGTTTTATTTAACTTGCCAAGTTGTAGCTCCGACCTCCATCTCCTGCCGTTTCTGACATGGCGTGTTGAGTGGTGGTACCCAATGCCGCGTTTGTCTCCAATTTTCATACCAGCAGGGTCACACTGGTGCGCGTCGCCTCGTGGGGATGCCCTAGCATAGTGCGCCCTGATGCTCGTGGCGGATGGAGGTATGAGAGATTGGGGAAGTCATGTAAAATTCATGAGGACCCCCTGAAGGGCATCTATGACGAGGCTAATATGACTGTGGACGAAGCGAAAGAGGTATGCAGGGACCGTATCGTTTGGCGCTCCGTACTCTCTGACTGGGGTAGTCAAGGGATAAAGGGTGAAGCTAACAAAAATATTAACTTGCCGTGTTAGTACGTTAGTTAGTTAGTGTATGTATAATCATGCAAACTTAAATTGACCTATTCCCAGTGTCCGATTGAATTGAAATTAGGATTACGACTTTAGATCTGATGATAATAAAATTATATATAATCAATTTTGTTATTATATCTTTTGTGCAATTTATCTAATAAAGGTAACAAATGGGAGGGCTTGAATTAACCAATACGATGCAATAAAGCTAGCTTTTAAAAATGTTTTATTCTTTAATATTTTATATGTGAACGCGATCGGTTGTGGGTTCGATCCCGGGGAAGTGGTTATATTTAAATTATTTTCACTTCCTCGCTCTGGTAAGACAAAGTGCGGTGTTGAATTCCACCACTTAACACGCAATGTCTCAAATTCGGTGGAAAGCGAAGTACGGAGTGTCTTGACACTAGGTACTTTCTGTCTACCCTGGTGTGCGGGATAAAAGTGTGAAGCTAAAAAAATATATATTTATAAAATTGATTGAAAATATATTAATTTTTGTATTGAATTAAATATATTAGATAATTAAGTAATTAAGGCCATTATGTCACATAAATACATAGTCTGACTGTAAAACGTGATAGGTTGTGGGTTCGATACCTATTTACACAGATCATACATACATATCTTATTTTCAATGCACTGCTCTGGTATAACAAAGCGCAGCGTTAAGTTCGCCATTTAACACATAATGTCTCGATAACGGGACACTAGATTATCTCTGTCTGCTCTGCTATACGGAATAAAGCGTGATTACTAATATTCCTTCAATAACAAAGTCTTACAAAGACATAAACTTAATGTAAAAATATTACTTCAAAACTCTATATACAACATAATAAGGACAAGTTGAGTCAACAAATAGATTAAGTTCATGGATCTCATCTCAGTAAGATGTAGGTACTTGCGTGTGCTGGAATCTTAGAAGCCTTAGTACAATTTAAGGGTGGTACAGACAATATTATTAATTAAATAATAAATAAAACATAATATTTACTATTTTTAAAGTGCTATTACATTCACACTTGGGATTAGAAAACATTTTTGAAACAACGTATAAAAATTTTGAACGCAGTGGGATTCTGATAATTTTTATATGTTTTTTTTTAAATATTTTATAATCCTAAGTGTTAAATAACACTTTAAAAATAGTAAATATTAAAATAAAATAGCAATCTCTCTTGTAGTAGAAATTAGTAAAAATCTCTCTACAGAGATACTAACAACATAAATAAGTTGTGACAAACGTATAAGAATTTTGACGCAGCCGGTAGTAGAACGCATGGCTTAGCGGTCAGAGCGCTTAGACCGTATCCGAGAGTTGCAGGTTCAAATCCCGCTGCGTCCAAGAATTTTTTATACGTTTTTACAAAAATGTTTTTTAAATAAAACAGAAACTTGTATATTTGGTATTTTTTTTAATATCTACTAGTATATTCATAACTCCGTTCAGGAGTATGGTGGAGTCGATTATAACCTTATTGTAAACTATGATAAAATAAAGTCAAGAATATACGAATATACCCACAAAATTCGAATTTTCGAGTATTATTAAATTCTAATGATACATTCAATGTCTTGTCAAGTCACAGTTACGCACAGTACCGTGATTCTTTCATACATTATCTATTGAACGTATCCCTGTCAATCTCAACAATGATACAGTGTTCTCAGGGATTTAAGTAATTTAAACAATACCAAATATTTATATATTGGAATATTATACGCAAATTTACCATGAGTATATCATTCTTAGAGAATGTATAAAAAATTTAACGCAACGGGATTAGTCGGACGGTTAGTTAGTTTGTTCGTTAGTGTATGTAAAATCTTGCAAGCTTAATATTACCCACTTACTAATCTCCGATTGAGCTGAAATTTGAAAGAAATCTTTATTTTAGAGGATATTATAATCAATATTGTTATTTATTCAAAATGGCCGCCGCAACACAATGTCGAATTACATTCATTGCACAATCCATCCAATATGGGTACAAAATTAAACGACTTGAAGTGTATATTATAGTAAAAACTAATGAAAAATAAGTTAAAGATGGAATCATAAGCTAATTTCTCAAAAATATATTTTATTATTTACTTATTATAAGATGGCTAAAAATTTTTTTTCTTTAGTATTAAAGTCATTCTTCAATTAGTCCTTAGGGAATTAGAATTACAAGAATTTTCACAACCAAAATCTTAGGTAGATAATACATATAGTAAGTTTTTGATATAGTAAATTTCTGATTCTAACATTCAAATTTTATGAATTTATTTTTCAACTGTGTACACAAAGCCGTATAATGTATGACGCATCAGAAACGACGTATCTCGGTGCAGGTTTAATTATTTCAAGCTTGCACTGTTTGCGGAACAATCTGTTAATGGAATGTATGTATGTTAGTACGTAGTCATTGGAAATCGAAATACTTGGTCTATTGAACGGGAGTTTCTTGTAGTTTTTCTTGCTTTATATTATTTTTAAGAATTTTAAACTAGAAAAAAATGAAATTTGACGAATTCATTTACTTATATTTGGCTTATGAGATATTAGCACGTATTTCGAAGGAAGTTGTAGTAGATTCTTTTCAATCTCAATTAAGTAGAGAGATTATACCCCTCTTAATATAGATGAGATAACCTATATAGATATATAACTGAAGGGAAATTGATATTATAAATAGATATTATATATAGTTAGATAACTAAAGGATATTAATATAATCCCGAAATGGCGCAATGGGACAACGTCTGACTGTAAACGCATATGGTTGTAGTCGTGGTCGAATTTGGTGGAAAGTGAAGTACGGAGTGTCTTGACACTAAGTATTTTTTGTCTACCCTGCTATGTGGTACAAAAGTGTGAAGGTAACAAAAAGTAACACTTAAAATCAGACGCTCTCCCACTGCGCCAAGATATCCTCAATACTTCAATTTTCGTTAAAACAACATCCAAATATATCTTCATAATATTACAGTCTATAACAGTCGAAATAAAATAATACCGCGTAAACATTTCCAGCCCTTTAATACGGGATCGTTTCTATTACGCACCGTCCCTCGGGATAGTGGTGTACCATTATTTTTGCTTGTATCAGACCTCGCTAATAAACGATATTTATACACTATCGAAGGATTATTTTGGTGCCGAAGTGTGGTTTATTTTGATTATAAAATAATTAAGTTATTTTCGCCCTCGCTCCTTGCTACATAAATGAAAATTGACAATTTGGGGCCAGTTTCCCCGAAATGATTACGCTTTTGTTTGTTGATTTTTCTATTAAATTATATTATATTTTTATGTCGAAAATAAGAAGCTGCTCTGTATAATTTTTCTTTGTAGTTACACCATCTATGTATATAGAAATAATTAAAATTCCTAATTTGAGTGTCTGTTTGTAATATTAAAATATTTTTATTGAAATGCATATTTTTATATACTTTATATAATAATAATAATATCAAAGCATTTTTTTTACAATTTTTGTCTATCTTTCTGTTTGTGCAGGCTAATCCCTACAGCTTGACCGATTTAGATGGGACTTATATTGCAGATATCAAATTTAATAAGTAATACCATTCCACTGTCAGATTTTTGATGTAATAAGCCTAACTTGGACTACTTGTATTTTAGGACTACAAAATAAATAACCAAAGATGACAAATCTCATGCGGGTGAAATGCGGCACACCTAGACTGGAAATATAAAATTATACTTTAACAAGTTTATAATTTTATTTGATTTTGACTTCACTCGCATCATAGTACAAGATCATAGCTTTAATTTACAAATTATAATATTTCGAAGCCTATCGTGGCGCAGTGAAACAGCGTCTGACTGTAAACGCGACCGATTGTAGAGTTAGATCCCCACTCGGGGGAGTAAAATAAAATTATTTTTACTTCCTCGCTTTGGCAAGACAAACTGCGGCGTTGAGTTTCGCCACTGAACAAGTAATGTCTCAAATTCTGTGGAAAACGAAGTACGGAGTGTCTTGACACTAGGTACTTTCTGTCTGTGAACATAAAAAAATATTTTTGTTTTTTTTTTTTTGTAAGCCACAATTTAGTAGTTTTTATCACCACTCTGAGATAACGCGCGGCGTTGAGTTCCGCTTCCCAACATACACCGTCTCGATATCAGGTGAAAAACACAACCCAAAGCAAAAAATAGAACTTGCGACTACCGCCACAATTGTTTACAATGGAAAATGTAGATAATACATATAAGTATATTTCCCATAAATAATTTCACCCACATTACTTAATACTTCAACTCATGTAAGAGAAAGTTTTGGTAAGAGAAAACCACAGGAAACTCGGTATTTGTATCAAACATGCACGACGTGAAAAAGTTTTCTACGTTATATGTTGGATTACGTAAGGCCTATATTAGATTTATCTCTGTTTTATTATACTTTGCCCAACTCAAGTATACTTGAATGATTCAAATGTTTAATTTCCATATTAGATAATTGTGTAAGAGGAAATAGCTGTATAGAGATTGAATTTTTTTTAGCCTCACACTTTTATCCCGCATATCAGGGTAGACAGAGAGTACCTAGTGTCAAAACACTTCGTACTTCGCTTTCCACCGAATTCGAAACATTGCGTGTTGGGTGATATAACTAAACACTTTATCTTACCAGAGCGAGGGTGTGGAAAAAAGTTTTTAAATATAATCTCTCCCCCAAGTGGGGATCGAACCCACAACCGATCTCGTTTACAATCAGTCGCTGTCCCACTGCTCCACGATCAAACGGTTTATCTTAAACGATTAAATTTAGCCACACAGTTAAATAACACTATATTAATTGCAATATAAATCCTGCAGTAATAAGATGGGAACCGCACTGACTGTGCACTCGTCTTGATTTATCGCTTTTAGAAAATAGCCTGGCGTTATATAAATTTTTATACACTACAAGCTCCAGTTTCAGATTTCTGTTGTTAAAAATAATATAGCTCCCCGCTTTATTTTCCATAGCAGAGTAAACAAAGAGAAATGAGTGTCAAGACACTCCGTCAACTGGATTTTACCCTATACCGAGTATTATTCCACCGAATGGAATTCGAACCCACAAAAACAAAAGAATACAGCTTATTTTAAAGTGTCCTGGAATATGAACTTGGTTAAATAATTAGCCGGCCGTGACTTGAGGCCAGCCTTGGAGCCATGGAACAAGGTCCGACTGTAAGAGCGATCGGATGTGGGTTCTATTCCCATTCGGAGAAATTATTATAGTTTAGTTATATTTGTTTCCTCGCTTTGATAACGCAAAACGCAGCGTTAAGTTCCGCCACTCAAAATGCAAAGTCTCGAATTCGGCGGAAAGGGGAGTACGGAGTGTCTCTGCTATGTGGGAAAAGAGCGTGAAACTCTGATATAATCCAATCAAAAACACAATTATCAGGATTTTGTGCTCAACGAAGGTCTAAAAAAAAGCAGAACACGTGACGTAGTTATACATACCCATATGTAAACAAATGAAACGGTCAATATCATATTTGTAAGTTTTATTCAATTTTAAAAGGTAGGGGGAGACCTCAGTAATTGTTCAGGTAGAAAGATATGTATGGCAGGATATATATGGATATATATGGATTCAGGTAGAAAGATATGGATGGCATAAGTAATAATAAGTGGGTGATTATCCTGGGGTCGTTGGCTCTCCTTTCTCTCTGACTAAAACCAATATACCATCAAAATATGAAATGTAAGTAATAAAATAGAGAATAGGATACAAAATATTTTCGACTTAGTGACTGACAGACTACGTGAAGGACATAATACAATTATTTGGCATAGAAAGCTTATATACAAAACGTAGGTGTTATACCTTAAATATTTACTATTTTTAAACGGTAACGGTCTTGGACGGTATCCAAAAGGGAAGAAAAGCGGGTTCGAATCCCGCTGCATTCAAATTTTTATACGTTTTTTTCAAAAATTACCTTTAATTTTATTTTAATATAAAAGTCGCTTTAGACCTCATCCTGTATAGCAAATATATAGAGCTAAGTGTCAAGACCCTCCGTCGCCTGTCGCTTTACTTGCCGTTTTACTCCCGAATTCAATACATTTCATATTTAATTGCAGAGCGCAACGTATCAATAAAGCGAAGAAATTATAATAATTTGAATTTCATTATTACCTTGAGTGAGAATAGACCCCATAGCCAATCGTGTTAACGGTTAGACGTTCTCCCATTGCACCATAGTAGCCTTAATAGTGAAACTACAGCAATATTAAAATGAAAAAATAATCTTTTTAAACCTTTTAAATCCCATAATAGGCTTACGCTGTAAAGTTTCAAAGGAGGGGTCACGACCCCGCTTTTAATAAGTGAGAGAATTTCCAAACACCTTTACGTATCGACGTCGAGTGGGTAGTTATTGAATCGGATAAAGAGAGTTAAAGTTTTTAATATTAAAAAGATTAGAAGCTATAACTTTTATAACCTTTCCCATTTTAAAAATACATAAGATTGTATATATATATATATGGAATTATTCGTGGCGCAGTGCGACAGTGTCTGACTGTAAATGCGATCAATTGTGGGTTTGATCTCCACTCGGGGGAGTGATTATATTTAAATTATTTTCACTTCCTCGATCTGGTAAAGACAAAGAGCGGCGTTGAGTTCCACCACCCAACACGCAATGTCTCGAATTCGGTGGAAAGCGGAGTACGGAGTGTCTTGGCACTGGGTACTTTCTGCCTACCCTGCAATGCGGGATAAAAGCGTGAAGCTAAAAAAAATTATATATTTTGCTATGTTCATTATAGAGCATTTGTTAAGCAAGCTGTTGTAAAGCAATGAGATGATATCACGATTGTAAACGCGGTGGGTGGCAAATTCGATTCCCATTAGGGGTAATAATAATGTTTAATTTTTAGAATTTAAACAATGACATTGTGAGACAATAATTGGCGCTGAGCTCCGCCACTTAATACAGAAAGTGGAGAACCAAGATATACGGGATTAATTTGTGTAAAATAGTTTCTTTTAAAATGTGTAAAAATCGCGAAAATCAAAGATCTTATTATAGAATAAACTGTTAAGCAAGATAAAGCTAAAAAAACACCAGTGAAACAATGAAAAACAGAGTATGGGATATTATTAAAAAAATAACTAAAGATCGTTTTAATCTACATTACATACAATTTATCAAACAAGGAGGCCGGTTGTGGCGCAGTGGGATAGCGTCTGACTGTAAACGCGATCGGTTGTGGGTTCGATCCCCACTCGGGGGAGTAATTATATTTAAATTACTTTCACTTTTTCGCTCTGGTAAAGCCAAAGTGCTACGTTGAGTTCCACTACTCAACACGTAATGTTTCGAATTCGATGGAAAGCGAAGTACGGAGTGTCTTGACACTAGGTACTTTCTGTCTACCCTACTATGCGGGATAAAAGCGTGAAGCTTTTAAAAAAACATTAAACAAAAAGTGTATATATTTATGAAATCTTTATAAAAATTAGAATTCTTGGTATAAATTAATACTACGTCTTTCTTGGATAGAAGACCAAGTACCAACGTACCAAGCTACGCGATCAGCTAAGCCATACCGTATTTTTAAGACGGTTGTAAATTTTTATAGTTAATATATCTATGTATAGAGAGCAGTTGAAAATATTTTATTTTATTACAAAAACAGACAATTATTTAAAATAAATGCATTATGGAAATTCTCATTTTGACATTAGCCTGGTTCAGTGGGAAAGCTTCTAGCTGTAAGCGTAAGTTGTGGGTTCAATTCCGTTCGATGAATCGTTCGATTCAATTAATGAGTGATAAGACAAAGTGCTGCGTCGAGTTTATTCACTTAACCCATCATATTTTGATTTTAAGCGGTGAATATATAAAGATTTCTTAACCCTGGGCTCTCTCTGTCTATACTGATTTTCGTTAAAAGAGTGCGAAACTAAGTTCTTAGATTTTCGCGATTTTGACATATTTTAAGAGAAACTGTTTTAAACGGATTAGTAAACAGGCAGAGTCCTGCTGTGATCATGGAATACTAATAATATAAAATCCTCGAAATTATGTTTTTAGAAAATTTCTTTCCGAATACCAAAATATACGCAATTAATCCATTCAAGTTTTGTTTAAAACAATCAGTACTATAGTATGCTGAAATACAACATAAGAAGAATGTATAAAATTTAAATTGTGATAAACATAATATAATAAGTTATAAATATAAATGCAACTCTTATACGTTTCTTCACCAAGGATTTTCATAGCTCGTATAATTTAAAGCAGCTTTTAGCTAAAGTTAGTTAAGAAACTAGTCGACTGTTCGCAAAGAGCGCGATGCAGTTTTAAAAAGGGACAATATTTTACTGAAGAAAGTAAAGAAAACACATTGTTACTTCAGTTGAGGCTTCAGTAAATAGCTGGAAGCAAAAGGCCTAATAAGAGCCGTACTAAGAAATTTCTAAGTTAAAAGAGGGCGGATTCATTTTCTCTCCGGCCATATAAATAATTATGTACAAAACTTTAATCTACGATGGCTTTGTCTTCCCTTGAGCATTTTTTTTATGCGGTAATAAAAAAAACTCCTTGTTATGAGACGTAAAAAACGTCTATAAAACGTGCAATAGTTTTGCTATCATAGCTTTCCTTCTAGTTTACGTTAAGCTAGATTTGGCTTGATTTTAGTATTGTATAAGTATATTTTTTAGTTCATCGTAGTATCGTCAAGCCACTAGTGGCTGATCCAGAGCCAACTACCATAAGGAGAGTTCGGGGCTTAAGGCGGCCAATCCAGAAGAACGGTGGTGAGTTCTAGGACACGTCGGTGTCCTCAAGACGTTTTCTTTCACCGTTAGAGTAGTTCTTTACATTGCATATGCATTTTTCGCTTGGCAAAATACATATGGGGGCGTAACTGAAGGCGGATCACTTAAGTATCCAACCTGAGCTAGCATTGTTATCAAAAAATATCAACAATTGTTTCAATTGGTTTAAATATACTATTGTTTAGTATTCAACTTTAAGTTTTTCTTACCACGAAATAGCATAACTCACGGTGCAATAAACAAGTTGTTGTAACCATTAAAACTATCCAGGCTACTTGAAGGCCAAAGAAAAATAATCTTTTGTAATGAATTTTCGTACAAACTATCAACCCCAACAACTACCCATCAGGAGTCGAAGTCAACATCTCATTTTAAAAAACCTACCACGCAAAATTATACATTTCCAGCATTTGTAGTAAGCAGGTATACTACACAAACAGCAGCAGCAGGTATAAAATCTACCCCCAAAAACAACCCTGTTGTCCCTAACCTATGTATTAAAAATAACTAACATGCAAAAATTTACACTTAAAATTTACACATTATTCACTTGTAGTGAAGAAGTTTCATACAAACTTACATCACTCAAATAAAACCTCTTAGAGGTCAAATTTTACTATGTCCTATTTTAATGATCACATCTTAAAATGAACTACCACCCATAATATTAAACTCTTATTATTTGTAATAAAGATATTTCATATAAAATTTCAACCCCAAATACAACCCCTTAAAGGCATAATTTTGCAATTTCGCGTTTTAGTGATTATTTACCCCGAAAAAATATTACAAGCAGAATTTTATACTTCTAGCACTAGTAATAAAGAAGGTTCATACAAAGATTCAACCCCGAAAACAAGCCTATGAGAATATCTTCGTAAAATTCCGTCTTAGTAAGCATCTATGTTCTGAAGCAAGCTCCATACATAATTTAATATTTCGATCATCTATACTTTCCAAGATTTTATGATACATGACTGAATGACCTTTCGCTTTTAAATATATAGATGTGAGTGGTACGAGACGTCTTGGGAGACCTCGGTTGCCCTTTGAAAATATTGGAAGCAAGCCACATAGGAAGCGTGAGGGCCCCCTGAAGAGCATGAAGAGCATGCAAGAGAATAATGATTGTGAATGAGGCGTTAGAGATACTGTAGCGTATAGCGTACTTTATTTCTTACTGCCCCGGCAAGAATACAGAGTGAAGCTAAAAAAAATGAGGGGTCATCTTCTACTGCTCTCCATATATCTGTTATTGCTTGCACTGTACACTGACCGTAGTGAAAAAACACCTATGGAACAAAAGTAGCCACAGAGTATATTCGTATGCATGCATAATTTCTTAAATAAAAATATTTTATTTCAATGTGCATGGATATTTTGTACGTACATTTTATTTTCACTTGATTATAAAACTTATTTTGCATTCATACTTTACTTTTCACAGCTCTTTGTTAACGAATGTGCATAAAAAGATGGAATTCTTATGAATAAATATTTATAATTTAGGTGATTCTTTTTTTAATTTTTATTTTTTTTAGTTTCACGTTTTTTATGCCGCAGCGTGGACAGAAAGTACCTAATGTCAAGACACTCCGTACTTCGCTTTCGACGGACTTCGAGACATTGGGTATTGAGTGGTGGAACTCAACGCCGCACTTTATCTTGCCAGAGCGAGAAAGTGAAAATAACTTAAATATAATCACCCTCGAGTGAGGATGGATTCCACAACCGATCGCGTTACAGTCAGACGTTGTCCTACTGCGCCAAGAACGGCCCCTCTTTTATCTATTTTTTTCATCTTTCAAATAGTTAAAATTTAAGCGTATGTTTTCAATGTGGTAGGTTTCAATGTGAAGGTGTACGTGTATAACAGATGTCCTCACAATAAAAAAAAAGTGCTAGAACCTTTAGCTTTAAATAATTAAGATTTATAACTGTATGTTTTAATTCGTAAATGATTATTTATAATATTAGTAAAATGATTATTTTACGATACCTGATATCGTGTTGAGCCCCACTTTATGAACATACTCTCCCTATACATTTAGTAAACAAAAATATATTATAGTTTAAAACGCAACACGCAAACTTGTTTATTTATTATTAACACGTATTGTATCATGGATGGCGCAACCTTTGCTTATTTTAAGGATTTATATATACATGTTTTTTTCTTACTAAGTGAGATTGATAAGAATTTGAGAATACTCGAAGTAATTTGACAGTTCCGGTTTTTTATTGTTCCTACGGGAATTACATTGAATATCAAGGAAATTATTGAATAAGATGTTTCAGGCTCTAGGTTTAATCTTTTACTATACAAAATCATTCTCATCTAGAATGTATCACTACTACATCACTACCACTATCACTGTGTTATAACTAGATAAAGTAGCAAATATTTTTATTTTTTATATATAATTGATACGAAACCTGCATTAAAAATTAGAATCAAAATTCTCTATTAACTTTCAGAGTATTAACTACAATCACCGTACAAGAATTCGTTCCTTCCTGTTTAGTAGTTTTTGCGTGATTGATGCACAAACAAACACATACAGTACAACCTAGTAGTTTTTTAGCTTCTATTACTGATTATTTATTGACATACCTAATATTTCTTTTCTTAAATATTTATATTTTATTATATAATATAAATTATAAAATAATAATCCAGAGATCATAAATTCCTCCTGGAAGAAGTAGAGAAATTTTGTTTCAATATAAGTTAGGTACTTCAATCATGATAATACGTTTTTTAGTATTTTACTATTGTTAAAGACTTATTCTACACTTTGGATTAAATTAAATGTTCATAAACGTCTTTTAGTTTTCGGGAAATTCGTGGACATGCATACATATACTTACGTATTTAAGTTTATGTATGGAAGCCAAATAAGGTATATATGAATCTAATATCAAAATATCAATTCTAACAATGTTACATGCCTATATATCAAACTGATAGTTGTATTTTTGAAGTTGGTTGAAAACTACCATATGTTCAGTTAGTTAAAATTTCACACATATTTAGGGTTGCAAGCTTAATGTTCACCTTGATAGCTTTTTCTAAATCGAAGTTCAGAAATATCTTTGATTTTCATGGTTTTTATACATTATTACATACTATTTTTACATAGTAATCTGTAGACAATAGCGTCTACTGACTACGGACTGTAATATATTCGAAACGTAGGGTTTTCAAATATGTATTTTTTGATTACCAAAAATATACGCAATTAATCCGTTTAAAATATTTTCCTTTAAAATATAAAGTTTAGGGTAAAATTAAACGTTTAGGGTATATTACCAAAAAGACTAGACGGCATTGCATGGTGTTTAAGAGGTGTGAGTTAGAACCGCCGCGTCTAAATTTTAAAACGTTTGCTAAAAATGTTTATCTCAATTTAAAACTTAAGTTCGAGCTAAGTAAACCAGATTATCAAGAAATATTGTAACAAAATCAAAAATAAAGCACAGTATGTGTGTTTGTAGCCTTTTTAGTTTTTTTATTTATTACAGAGTATGAAATAAGTTACGCACAAATGGCATATTGCAACATTATACTAGATAAAGCGGGAAAAATTTATTCTCATCACTTTATTTTGTAAACAGTTCAGCTTTACGGCTTATTCCGCGTAGCAGGGTAGTCTCAATTATTATTTTATAGTATTTTCATAAAAAGTAATAGATTTCCCTTAATAGCCTTAAGCAAGCATATTTAAAATTCGCATACTTTTCGTAATTCGCTCTAACTCTTACCACTTTATAATGACATTAATTTATTAACATTTATATTTAATCATAAAGAAATAAATGAAATTCAATAATAATTTGAAAATTGATTTCCATGACAAAAACTACTAACCATACAGTCACTAAAGCTTAAGTACGGATAAGGTATTGTATAGCTGCTCCTTCCATTCTAAGATTCTAAGACGACTAATAGAGCCTTCATCTGCCTTTGTTCTTAATACAATGGGGATAATGTTGCTGAATGGGAGAAATCGATGAGCATGAGCTATGTCCAGTAGTTTGAAGTTTATATATATATATTTTTACTATGATTTTAAAATATGTAAATAGACAGGAAGTATCTAGTGTCAAGACATTTCATCTTTAAGCCGAATTCAAGACATTGGTGGAACTTAACGCCGTGCTCTATCTTACCAGAGCGAGCGATTATTTAACTGAGTGGGCCATAAACGATCGTGTTTACAGACCGGCCTCGGTATTTCTTTATTATTTAAATATATTTTATTTTTATCTGCAATTTAGAACGTATTGCAATATTATGTTCTTAGATTTACCAAGTTATATTATTAATTTATAAGGTGGTCACGTTGTCTTGTGTCATAGACCTTTTTCAATTTTTTTTTGTCCCATGGGGAAAACAAGTTACAGGTACAGGCAACACAAGATATGCGGGTAATGCGTGACTCAATAATCCCTACAGTAGCCGACCAATCTGCACTATTTGAAGCCACATGTATACTGTCACATTCCACCGCACCTCGAGGCAATCGCTTAAGACACTCATCGTCCTAATACTATGAACTTTCATTTCGACGCGAGAATCAGAAAAAATGGCATCTTCTCACAGGGATCCTTAGCAGTAGAACGATAGTTTCCCCATGACCGTCGTCCATAGATCCTTCTTATGGGGGTTGAAAATTAGCACTATCGCGCCGTCTACGCCTTGATCTTCTGAAGTGAGTTCTATTAGAGAATGCCTTAATATCCCTTATTCTTTCGGCAGCCTCCTTTTGCGATATCAACAAAAATCAAACATTTCATTCCATGCCTCTTCGTTCTAAACCATGACATCGTGAAGTAGCCTTCGGTCTATGCTTAGAGAAGTCATTCTTCAGTCCAGAATGTGTTCTTCTTTTTCTAATTCCGTCCCGGGGATACTATTCCATGACATCTCTTTATATTGTCTTTTTTGATCGTCATCGTATGTCCTTTCCACGCCCATTTTAATTAGAGTACTTTGCATATAATATATTAGATATTAAAATATTACAAAATTAGTTTTGCAAATAATTAAAATTTAATTCATTTAGTTGTACCGAATGAATGAGAGTTCATTTTCTAAACGATCATAAAATGAAAGTTCACTAATCAAGTTTTAGTAACATAAATCTCTCTGAAATTATTATCAAATGAACGAATATAATTCGCTCCTGTCACTATTGGATTATCAGACTGCAAAAGGGTTTTACCTCGTACATTTATAATGTTAGCGTAATTTATTTATAAATAGATAACATTGGATGTTAAATGAAAATATTAGTAAAGAACACTTTAGAATATATATATATATATATATATATATATATATATATATATATATATATATATATATATATATATATATATATATATATATTCGAGAAAGTACTAAAACGATTTAGTCAACAAACACGAAATTACTTGAATAAGTAAATGAAACTCACAAATAAAATCCTATTCTAGACTCGGTTGGCGTTTTCTACAATAAATAGAGGTATTACGCGGACAAATGCTCAACGATTTAGGCGCACTATATAGCTTTTATTAAAATGCAAACGATAGAATTTTCTATATGTACATATAAATGTTTCTATAAGGCTCCAAAGTTTAACTTAAATTATATATTTTTTAGCTACACGATTTTTATCTCGTTTAGCATGGGCAGGAAGTCCTTAGAGTCTAGGAGTCAAGGCACTTCCTACTCCGCTTTCTGCTGTTTTCGGGACATTACGTGTAAAGTGGTGTAACTCAACGCCGCGCTTTGTCTTACCAAAGCGTGGAAATGAAAATAAATTATAATATTTTCCAGTGAAATCTAAGAATTTGTAACTTTAAAGTTAAGTTTTGTAGTGGTTTAAGTCGGGAATGTAATATTTATACATTTATGTTAGTAACTAAGCAGACAAGGAAAATATGTTCTAATTTTTCTTTTCAGATGCACAGCAAGGTAGTCAGAGGCAACATAGTCTAAAGACATTCCGTTGTCTGCTTTCCGCCTGATCTCCATACTTTTTGTTACCAGATTGGAGAAAATGATTATAATTTTTTTACTTTATTTATATTCCTGAGTGGGAATCGAACAAACTACCAATCACATTTACAGTCACCCCTACTGCGCCACGATAGCCATTTATTTGTTTTTTTCTAAAACAATTCACCCAGTCGGGATCAAACCTAAAACCAAGCTTGGACAGATAGGGTTTTTCTTACTGCGCCAAAGTAGCCTCGTAGCTTACAATCTGCTTGAGTGATTGTTAATATTCTATATTTTATATTACCCATCTGGTTAGACAAGAAATTACAATTACTTCAAAATAAAAAACGTAAAACGTGAAATATTTAAAAAAAAATCTTAGGCTAAAAACACCATAGATAATTTATTTTTAAGATTTTTTATGATCAACACTTGAATGTCACTATTTAATTATTTTTTTTTAGCTTCACCTTATACAGAAAGCTTAGTGTTAAGACACTCCGTTCTTCGCATTCCGCCAAATTCAAGTCATTGTGTTGTATGGCGGAAGTGAACGCTGCAGTTTGTCTTATCATCAGAGAAGTTGAAATAATTTAAACGTAACAACCCCCCCCCCCCCCTCCCCGCGAGTAGGAATTGAATCCACAATCGATCTCGCGATTACAGTCACACTGCGCCACGACCGGCCCGATCGGGACAAAGTTAAGCTGATAAAATAATAAAGATAGTAAATGGCACTATGAATGTTTTATTTGTATTTTACAAGAAGAATAATAATATAATGTCCAACATAATTCCATTGAAGTATTTTTGAAAAAACGTATAAAAATTTGTACGCAAAGGAATTCGAACCCGCGCCTCTTGGATACCGTCCAAGAGGCACGGGTTCGAATCCCGCTGCGTTCAAATTTTTATACGTTTTTTCAAAAATGTTTTCTAATCCTAAGTGTGGAATAACACTTTAAAAATAGTAAATACATTGAAGTAACTATACTGTGATCAATATGTCGTATTTTTTTATTTGTCTTTACATATCCAATGCTTAACTTATTAGAAAGAACTTGGCTGTCCTACAAATAAAAGTACAATGACCAAATGTAATATAATTTTTATAACACAATACATTATATTAAATAATCCTTAAATGAAATTATATTAAACGGATTAATCGCGTATATTTTGGTATTCGAAAATATACGATAATTGTAGCCTACAATCATAGACAGACTTGTCAGTCTACCTGTGACTACGGACTACTGTAAAGTGTTCGAAACGTCAGGTTTCCAAAAATATATTTTTGAATACCAAAATATACGCGATTAATCCATTAAAAATATGTAGTTCCGTTTAAAATGTGTAACAATCGGGAAAATCAAAGATTTCATTAAATAATGTTTATTTCTAATCAACGCGATATATTTCATTGTTTAATAGTGATTTCGGAACAATACAGAATTTCGATGGATGCGACAATCAACGCCCATTCAGGTGGATCCATTGTGTTTTAGAAAACAACGGTTAGATTTTCGAAGTCAATTTGTACGCGTAATTGATTTACCGGATTTTCGAGGGTTATGGGTTAGACTGATAAACAAGGTTAGGTTAGGTGTTTTGATTTAACATTATATATAGGAGTGTATTGAAGTTATTCCAGCGTCGTTACCTATTTTAGAGGTAAGGAAGTAATTTTATCCGTCGTGGCCTAATGGGACAGTGTAGCGTCTGTATAAATTGGTAGTAAGTTCGATTCATATGGGGAAATGATCATATTTAAAATTTATTATCATTCAACCGATCTACTAAGACAAGGCACGGCGTTGTCTCAACGGAGTATCTTAACACTAGGTTGTCTCTGCCTAGTTGTGCAAGATAGAGCATGAAGCTGAGATAAAGCATGATATTGAGACACTCATAGCATCACTCAAGGCTTCGATTCACGGAAATTTTCAAGCTTATATCTCCAATTGATTGAGCTAACATTTTGTATACACGTTTAGTTTGGACGACGAACCTGTTATACATAATATAAATTATAGTATATCTAAAATAGCCGTCACAACAAAATGGCGGATAATATATTTTTGTGCAAGCCACTCAAAATAGTTATTACATAAAAGGGCTTAATTAACACTCAACACAAAAGATTTCTATTATTTAAAAATCATATAAACATACTATATAATCATATATAATTCGCCATCATGGCTCGGTGGTACAGCGTCTGATTGTAAACGAGATTGATTGTGGGTTCGATTTCCATTATTGCTTCTCTCTGGTTAGAAAAACCGCGGCGTTGAGTTCTCCACACAACATGCAATATCTCAATTTCAAGTTGAAACCATTCAACGTAGTGTTAAGACACTATGTTGTGTCTGACTTGCGGGATATAAGGAATTATTATTACACAATAGTGGTTGCTTAAAGTACTGTAAGATAGTTGGTATATATATTAAGGAAATGCAAAAAATTTGAATATATTATATTAATGAAAAGAATTTTTATATATATAAACAAATGTCAGAAAAAAATTATAATATTATAAAAAGTTTATTATTAATATTTAACTGAGGTCTTCCTTGACCTCTCGCACCTCTCACTCTTGCTTGATATATTTTTCTTGCCATTCTTTCATCACTCATTCTCTCTACCTGCCTAAACCACCTGAATCTTCAATCTTACTATGACATTTGCACTGTCACTTGCCATTCAGTGCATCTCTTCTATCACGTAAGCCGACTTGGCGTTTATCTTTCTTTCATACCTCTTTTGAAATACCCCACGTTTCTTTGCTGTATAACAACGTCGGTAATAACATAATACGTTCAGCCATGCGGACGTCTTGCTGTCTCATTAATGCATCCAGAGCACCATTATGCCTTTCGCCGTATGTTTATTTTATACAGATATCTTCAACAAAGTAGTAAACAATGCAGTTTATCCGAAAGAGTTTATTTGGTAAGATATATAATCCTACGTCTGGGACGAGATTTATTTAAAAGGCATCCTTTAATTGGCTAAAAACGGAATAAAGTTAGTAATAAATATTCTAAGTAGGGGCTTGGGGATCGTATCCTTTGGGATTATTGCGAAACAACGGCGCCCAAATTGGACGATCCCCTACTAATGGTTGAGCGAATTGAAAATCGTCTCAAATTTTGAATTATCTATATAATTTTGATAAATAATTAGTAATGTATAATGATTTTACTTTAACAAGTAACAATATATTTTTGTTTAGTTTAACTAAATTGTTGTAGTAAATAGAGTTAACAATAGTTCTGGACTAAATTATGGTTTTTTTGTTTTCGACTGTGTAATAGGCTGTTGACCCTACTGGCCTTGACAGCTCACCGGGTTTTGGGGGAGGCTGAGCTGGAATATCTCTGACATTAGCGTAGAGACCTCGAGAGGAAGCTATCAACTTAGAACACATTGTCACAAGGGCGCCTTCTGTGAGGCTCAAATCTCCGTTTGTGTATACTGTTTGGAGCACTAGCCTGTCCGGATAAGGCCTTTTGGCATGGGACGGTTAAAGCATATGTCAATGTCAATAATAGGACTTAGAAACTGTTTATCGACTCAAAATTATAAAACGAAGAGAAAATTAAATAAGCTTATTAGAAAATCTAATTCTACTTATAATTACAAAATATATTTTTATCTCCGATCATAAGCAATTGATAATGTATAATGTAAATGAATATTTAAGTCATTTGACCAACTGTAACAGATGATCCTTGATAATATATTATAAAATGAAATTTTTCGCTGCATTTGTCTGTCTTTCTGTTCGTGGTAAACTCAAGAATTAGTGTGCCAATGTCTCATAGGGTTGTTCGTAAATATTTTTGTAAAAAAACATAAAAAAATTGAACGCAGCGGGATTCGAATCCGCGCCTCTTGGATTTGCGCCTCTTGGTTTTTTTTCAAAAATGTTTTCTAATCCTAAGAGTGGAATATAAATATAAATAGTAAATATTACTAGTCAATAATAAACTATTAACCGATTTCTCGTACGATATTCAGTAGATATATTATTCATTAGGTAAATTTAGTAGTATAATTGCTTAAAGTACCGTAGCGTTTGGCGCTCCGTACTCTCTGACTACCCCGCCAGGGATGAAGCGTGAAGCTAAAAATAAATAAATAAATAAAAATAAAAAAATGGCTTAAAGTCTTATGATATTTGTTCGTTGTGTTGAATAAGTTAAGCTGATTGAGATTTTTTTATTACAGGCAGAACATTTATAGTTTTCTAACTTATTATGTCATCATATTAATTAATTTTATTGTTAATTTTCGTAATCAGTATGTAAATGTTTTAATGTAGACAGAAAGTTCCTAGTGACAAGACACTCCTCTCACTCCTCGATTTTGAGACATTGCTTGTAGAGTGGCCGAACTCAACGCTGCATTTTGTCTTAACAGAACGATGAAGTGACAATAATTTGAATATAATCAATCCCCTAAGTGAGGATCGAACCCACAACCGAACGCGTTTACAGTCAGACGCTGTCTCACTACGCTACGACCAGCCTCAAATCCCCCGTTTCTTCTCTGTTTCTTAAATAATTATATCACGTACAGCTTTTATAGTTTTCACTAAATATCATAAGACGATATCTATACTAACTGCTAACAAGTATTATTCTTAATATGAATTTCCATAACATACAAATGTGAATTATGTGAACATATGATTTTTCTGATACAAAATTGATGCCGAAACATTATCAAGGTGGCCATTGGTGACTATGTAGATTATTTCATGTAAGCAATTTTTGTTTGGGCTTTAGAGTCTGCTGGAATGATGGATTGAAAATTGTTAGTGATGCGATTGGAGACCGAAGTGAGCTTACGCTACTGTCACAAATATTTTTTTTTAAATGTCAAATATTTAATTGTAAATTTTTGACATTTCAAAAAAAAATGAGAAATTTTCGCTTAGTTTCTTGCGCCGGTTTTTCTCAGGTCTTAAGCGTTAACTTTAAAGAACTGGTGGTCAATGACGTTCAAAAAATGAAACACGTAACTTCTTATTTTGAATAATATTATTTGACTTTGACAGAGCCTAGCAGCATATAAAATGATTCTAATGATTAGTTAGCTATATAGCGTAACTTATAACCATCAAATGTGTAGATTCTGTTCTTTGATATATATATATATATATATATATATATACATAAATCGAAGCTGTTAATATCATCATTATATCAAGTCCATTGATTCAAGTCAAAACAAGATCCATGTAACGTCAATTAGCGCAATGTCACATTTAATGCAAATTAATCGTGCAGTGCATCACAGCAATAGCAAATTAGCTGAGATGGCTTTCGGCCACGAGTGAATTAATTGTACATAAAATTAATATATTATCCATATAATAATAATGTATGCAAAGTAAAAAACAGATAAGGCTTAGAAATATTTCATCATTGTCCTGATTATCCTAGCAAATTAAAAAAAAACCATCAGTCCCTGTTATGATAATAATACAATAATTTTCAGACTAAGTGAAGTTAATATAAATATATTTAGGTTTGGTACTTATTAAGTTGCTTAGGGAGTTGAGTTCTACCACTACGACATACAATGTCCCGAATTCGATGGAAAGCGAAGTACGGAGCGTCGTGACACTAGGTACTTTCTGTCTACCCTGCTATGCGGGATAAAAGCGTGAAGCTAAAAACAATGCTTCCTTTTGTTGCTTATATTTAAAACAAAGTATTACGATCTGTTTCCAAATTAGACTGAGAACAAGAATCCTTTTCAGTATTCTTGTTCTCAGTCTAATTAAGAAATCTAAACAACAAAATTATTCGCAATAAATATTGTAAAAGATATTTCTTAAGTAATTAAATAGTGTGCCTTCAATAATTTCAATAAGCTTTATTTTTTATGTTTTTTTTGCTTCACGCTTTAATTCCTATCTTACTTCTATCGTCTTTTATGCTATGCAGGATATTGATTTATAGATGTTATTATGAGATTTCTAATAGACCAAAATCTACACGTTTGATGGTTTTAAGTTACGTTATAGCTAACTAATCATTAGAATTATTTTGTATGCTGCTAGGCACTGTCAAAGTCAGATAATTTTATTCAAAATAAGAAGTTACGTGTTTCATTTTTTGAACGTCATTGACCTGAGAAAAACCGGCGCAAGAAACAAAGCGAAAATTTCTCATTTTTTTTAAATGTCAAAAATATACAATAAAAATATTTGACATTTAAAAAAATATATTTGTGACAGTAGCGTAAGCTTACTTCGGTCTCCAATCGCATCACTAACAATTTTCAACCCATCATACCAGCAGACTCTAAAGCCCAAACAAAAATTGCTTACATGAAAAAATCTATATAGTCACCAATGGCCACCTTGATAATGTTTCGGTATCAATTTTGTACCAGACAAATCATATGTTCACATAATTCACAGTTGTATATTATGGAAATTCATATTAAGAATAATACTTGTTAGCAGTTAGTATAAATATAATCTTATGATATTTAGTGAATACTGTAAAAGCTGTATGAAATGTAATTCAAACGTCGAGATGTAATTATTTAAGAAACAGGGTAGAAACGAGGTTTTTGAGGCTGAATTGCGCTAATTGACGTTACATGGATCTTGTTTCGACTTAAATCAATGGACTTGATATAATGATAATATTAACAGCTTCGATTTATGTTTAAAGTAAAATACATTGTTTCCCAATAAAGATGTTAGGATTTTGATAGCTCACAGCCGCCATTTTGGTTATTTAACCTTTGACATTTGTGTTGTTTTGTGTTAAGTAATGTTTGCCATTTAATCATAAACAAGTTCACGTTACCTCAACGTTTGAAAATTGTCCAAATTTTCTATCAAAATTCGAGAACTATTGTCTCTACTCAAAGAGCATTTCGTACTAAATATGGGCGTCATGGTGCGCCGTCTGAGCTCGCTATACTTCGCACAATTCAAAAATTGGAAAGTGAATATTCTTTACACGATAGTAGACCACCAACACGACAACGGACAGGCCGTAGTGAAGAAATTTGCCACCGCTTTATTGCCACCGTATCAGCCAGTGTCGAAGAAAATCAAAATGTTTCCGTTCCACGACGTGCACAAGAATTGGGCTTATCCAGAATGACAACCTGGCGAATTTTACGTATGGATTTTAGCCTACATCTATACAAGATTGTGTTGGCATAAGAACTCAAGCCAGCAGACCATCAATTACGTCGTGAATTTGCTGATTGGGTGCTTGAAATGATGGAAACGGACACCGAATTTCATAGGAAAATCATCTTTTCAGATGAGGCTCACTTTTTGCTCAATGGTTATGTGAACAAAAAGAATTGTCGTTACTGGAGTGAGTCAAATTTAAGAGTGGTTCATGAAACACCATTACATCCTGAAAAATTGACTGTTTGGTGCGGATTATGGTAGGGTGGAATCATTGGCCCGTACTTTTTCAAAAACGACGAAAGCCGTACTGTTACTGTCAATGGCGACCGTTATAGTAACATGTTGAACGTTTTTTTTTTCCTGAAGTGTATGAAATCGATGTGGACGACATTTATTTTCAACAAGATGGTGCAACATGTCACACTGCGACCGTCACAATGGATTTATTGCGTGATAAGTTTGGTGAGTCGGTTATTTCTCGCAACCGTCCTCACAATTGGCCACCAAGATCATGCTATTTAACACCCTTGAACAATTTTTTGTGGGGGTATGTTAATCTCAAGTGTATGCCAATAAACCAGCTACGATTCAAGATCTTGAACGCAATATTCGAGCGATCGTATTGACCAGTGCAAAAAAAGTTGTGATGGTCATTGGAACAATATTTTGTTTAAATCATAAATAGCATAAAATTTCCTATCAAACAAAGTCATTGAGTACGAAATTTGAACATATATTACATGTTTTATTTCAATTTTAAAATATATTGTTCTTATTGGGAAACCCCACACACACACACATATATATATATATATATATATATATATATATATATAATTGTATGGAGAAAAATATAAATAGCATAAATTTGACAGTAACACTTAGAATTCTTAAGGTAGTGTCAAATAATATTCCTTGATCCCTTTTTTTAAGTGAATTTTAATTATTAGTCTTTCTTATTAGTATCTGGAACTAATTGGAGCAAGTACTAAAAATCATGCTACGGTTTATCTTAATAATTAATATAAATACAATCAATCTTCCGAGTGGATCGATATTGAAGTACATAATAAAATTACTGAAATAATCCACTATTTCAGCTAACAACGTAAATAACTTGTAACTAAACGTATAAAAATTTCGACACAGCCGGTCGTAGAACGCATGGTTTAGCGCTTAAGCAATCTGGCGCTTGAATTGTTTCTAAGAGGCGTGGATTCGAATCCCGCTGCGTTTAAATTATTATGTTTTTTAAAAGCGTAAATATTCAATATAAAGAATAATTCAATGTAAAGAAAACTTAGGCTTTTTTCATCCTCTACCCTCTTCATAGGTGATCTCCATAGGATCTTCATGATTTTATAAAACCTTCCTCCAATCTTTATTATACAGTGTGTTCTCAAAGGTAACTAAATGCCTTTCTCACCTTATCTTTATTTTATTTTGAATTTAATACCTAAAATTCGTAGTATAAATAAGATAAGAACTAGAATAAGAACGATAGCTGGGTGAAATAATTGCTGGCAATAATTCTTCCGATCTATATTTTACACTAAAGCCATGAGAAAGTTTATTTTTTCTTCGTTTTATTCGTATGACACAAATTGCTGAACAAAAACCCCCTCAAATTCTTCTAGATGATTCATGTATTTCCATAATTCAGTTATTGACCAGATCGTTAGTCCACCTCATGTCCTCTAGTTCTAACTGATTCCATTACATTTCGCTTTTCAGCACTTAATTTATTTAAATATAATGTAAATGGAGAATATGTTGGAAATATTACATGGAAAATAACAAAGAATATAATAAGGTTATTTTTACCCACTGTGTGTAAAAACTGAAGAAAACTGCCTGAACATACATAGTAATGAGGTTCAAATATTAAAACAACTAGTAAACTATTAAAGCTGTAAATAAAATATATTCATACATTATTCATATTGAAATGTAATGAAAACGCCTTATAACTACATACCTACATGCATATCGCTTCAAACGCGCAACGCTTACAAAACCCACCTTATAAGTTATAACCAATAACCAATATTTCTCAATTCGTACTTTATGATACGCGAGAGGGAATATTTTACAAGTTTGGCATAAAAATTGTGTTAACTGAGAGCATATTTTGATAAAACTTTTTATATTATTGTTGGTACAAACGATACTAGACAACTAAAATAGTGTCTGAAATATAAGACACGATAGTTATAGATTCAATTCCAGTCAAGGGATTCCATTCTAAGTGCGGATAGAGCCAGTGTCAAAATACTCAAAATCCCTCTTCCGGCTTGTGAGTTGCGTAAGTCAACGCCAAATTTTGTCTTACCAGAGCAAATAAATGGTAATAATCATTATTGTAAGCGAATATCGAACCCACTAACCAGACACACCAACCAGATACTGTACCTCTTCGTTACCATGACCTCTTTTATTGGACATTTTCACTATTTTTATTTCAGTTTATTTCTTAATAACACAGTGATATTAATTAAAATAGTTGCTGTCTAAACATGTTGTTTAATGTTAAAGCAAATAATTTTTATTGAATTTTAAAATTTTATTATTTTTTTTATATTATTTCAATATATATTGAAATGTATACAATAATTGTATACCAATACAATTTATTTGCAGACTTATTCTGCTTAATTGAATATTAAAAAAAATGAACATCAAGATCCAAATTCAATTACTTTCATATTATTTCATCATATTCCATAGAGTTAACATAGCTTAATGTAACATAACCTATACTATGCTTTCTGTTCTCTTAAAATTATTGCTGATTAATAGCTGCCTACACTTTACACAACCAAATTAGAGAAACACGTCTATTTTAATAATTTTAAATAAATTCGATATAAAAAAATAATTAAATCAAAACCTAATATAATATATAAATTTCCTCCCCAATTTAGAAAGCTGGACTGATATAGCCGTATATAAGTTTCCCATAAACCTTATTATGCAAAAAAGTAACTATTAGAAATAATTTAAGCTGAAAGCTAGAATTGCCCAATTTTAATAAAGTTTTCCGTTGTGGCCATTAAGTGCTTATCTTCCTATTGATTTTAGGCCAGCAGCCAAGATCTTCAGCTAAGATTATTTTAAATGAAACCAACTACGGTACAGAATGTGCTTAATTTTAAATAGCGAGTCGTTTGGGTCGTTTCGATGTTACCGTTGCCAACTTTATGGGGGTGAGTAATTTGGACTGCTCTATGAAAATTGGTCACGTACGTTAGAAAGCAATAATGGTATTTAAGTGGAAATTTTTCTTTTTTTTTCAGATTTAAGTATTTCTTGCCTGTTTTTCCCCCACTTGAGTCTGGAGTTAAGGGACTTGATTCTCCGCTTTCCGCTCTTAGTCTTATTTAGTTGAAATCAAAATTATATTAATATATTACATCTTATAATAAACAATCATTTCCTGGAAAGGAATTGAACCCAGAATGAAACGTGTTTAGTCTCACGCTGTCACGGCGAATGGCAAAATATATTTTGTCTTTTTTCCTTTCATTTCAACCTTCATTTAACCTTCTAACTAAATGCGACAAATACATATATCTACTCCCTAGAAAGGAGACTTCTGGTATGTTATCCTTATACGAACTCATATGTAACGTACAAAAGAAAGATTTTAATTTTAAATGAAACTATTTTAACCGGATTAATTGCGTATATTTTTGTATTTGAAAATACATTTTGGACATCTGACGTTTCGAACACTTTATAGTAATCCATGGTCACAGGTCGAAACGTCAGGTGTCCAAAAAGTATTTTCGAATACCAAAATATACGCGATTAATCCGGTTAAAATAGTTTCATTTAAAATATATAAAAATCGCGAAAATCAAAGATCTTATTAAGATTTTAATTGTTTAAATATAGTGAATTTTAATAAAAAAAAAAACAGACAAACCAAATATGTCATTATTTGGCAATGCATCAGAAGTAATTTAAAATAACGCTTAACTTAACATTTTTAGTGAATTTCACAGTGATGTATGACTTGGTATAAGATAAGTTCCAAATTAAATAGAACCAGTGGTAAAAGATTGAAAAAATTACTTGAGGCCGGTTGAGACGCAGTGAGACATGATCTGGCTGTAAATGCGAATGGTTGTGGGTTCGATTTCCACTCGGGAGATTGCTTATTATATATTTGTATTATATATTTGTATATTTTAATTGTTTTCACTTCCTCGATGGAATATTTCGAATTTGGTGGACAGCGAAGTACAGAGTGTCTGGACACTAGGTACGTCCAGTCAACCCTGTTAAGCGGGATAAAAGCGTGAAGTTAAAATAAAATACTTCACACAACTCTTCATTCTTTCGCCAAATACATTGTACAAAGTAATCTGTTTGTTACGAAATTTTGTAAAAATTAATTTATTAGTTATATAGATAATAAATGACATTTGACGTGATATTTATTATTCCATACTAGTTTTTTTTTGCTTCCAAACTTTCCTTATAACAGATAAAGTCTTTACCATTGCAGTTGTTTCCAGAAATATTGTGTCTTAGATAGTAGAACATAGAAAATTTTGTATTTAAAAATATAAAACAATCAAAAAAAACTATCCGATTACAGATTTATCCCACAACTATAAAGTGAAGTAAATATTCAATATTATTATCTGGAGTAAATTAGAAGGGTTACGTAACATCAAAAATCCTCAGAAATGGATATTACGCAAACATTTTCCATAAAACTTGGAACTTCATGGAATGCTCCCATAGCGGCCGCTACTAGAACGCGTTATTTGCAGTTGGAACAACGCAGCTTAGAGCTTACTGTTTATTCCCATATTACCAATGTATATTGGAATAGTGTTTGTACTGAAAATCTATACTAATATAATTTAATTTTTTTACATTATTTTATATTTACAAATATACATTACAGTATTTCGATATGTTTTAACTATTCTTCCCTAAGTCTCTGATCTTTTTCTATTTTAATTCAAATCGAATTACCAATCATTTTATATATAATCACTCCGCATTTACTTTTGGTGACGTACATTGATATTGTTTTGAGGTTTCTAAGTGAATATGATATACGTATACGTATATTTTATATTTAAAAAGAAAATGAATTTTAATAGCTACATATATACCGGTGTTGAGTAGCGGAACTCAACGCTGTTTTTTATCTCACCAGAACAAGGAATCGAAAATAATTTAATTATAATCATTCTCCTGAGTGGGAATGGAACCCACAACCGGTGGTGTTTACAATCAGAATCTGTCCCACTATCGCCACGATTGTCCTTGATAATTTAATTTATAATTTATTAATTAGAATTCAGATACTAGCTTACTAAAATTTCTTCACAAACAAAAAAAAATCATATATCATCATGAATTAAAATGTTAATAAATTTCATAAAATTTCACAAACAAAATGGTAAATTATCAAAATATTTAAAATTAACAAAACCCGCTCAATTTTACGTTAAACAAACATTTTATTAGTGATTAAGTGGTGAAACTAGAAATATTAAAGCAACTTTTTCACTTATCTCCCCAAAACCTTTACGGGCGCAAACATTGCCAATTTAGAGGGTAGGTCAACAAAAAATAACGCGGTAATAATGTGTAACGTAACCTAAACAAACATGTTTAATGGCGGTGTTTGTGCCCGCTCCGTGTCAAACATGGCGGACCGCGGATTATCCGGGAGGAAAGCACCGAAAATATTAAAACCGCGTTATGTTATTTATTACAACGCCAGCCTTTAAGTTTATTTTATGAGTTTTTAAAATTGTTTTAACAAAACAACAATATAGATGGTGTATGTGAGAAAAAATTCTCGAGCAAGTGGTTTCGATCTTTATAAGAAAATCATTTTATAAACTGAAACTCAAAAATGTTTTAAGAGTTTATAATTTTTAGGCTTTAGCTTTAAGATGTTGATATTTGAAAATAGAAAGTTTTATTTGACTTACCGTATTGAGTAACCTAAATTTGACTTACTTTATAGTGTCTAATTAAGCGAATATTTGGAATATTCTTTTAGTTCTTTGATTTCTTCATATCTTATATTTACTGTACGAATTGTGTTCAGTACTTTTAGCCTATTTTAAATATTATTACAATTATTATAATTGAATGTGGCAATGTGGAAACCGACCCGAATAGTTGGGTTATCTAGGCATATTTATTAAAAGAAAGACAATATAGACGCAAAAGAGTTTATTATATTGTATTGTAGAATAATTGGTGTAACTAATATTAAATTAGATAAACATGTAATAAAAAAACGTATAAAAAATGAAACGTACGGCAGTTGGCTTCTAACCCGCGCCCCTTAGAAACTGTCTATGCTCTCTGACCACTAAGCTATGTGTTCTAGATCCAGCTGCGTCGAAGTTTTTATACGGTTGCTACAACTGATTTATGTTGTTAGCATTTCTGTAGAGATATTTTTACAAATTTCTGCTACTTAAAGAAACTTATTTTAAAAAATAATCACTTGGCTATAGAAAATGCTTTCCATTTTAATGTATTATTATTTTTATAGTGTTAATCCACACTAAGTATAAGAAAATATTTTTAATTTTTTTTCTAAGTGTTTTCTAAGTGTGGAATAACACTTTAAAAATTACTTCGTAAACGTTTGTGTAATATTTTTAACATTACATTAAACATCTACCATATACCACATACAAAATATTTCTAACATCAAAATGCAAATATTACTTAAGTACCTCTCAATTCAAATAAAATAATATCTATAAAAAGAAACAAATTCAATCAATTTAAAAGCAAAATTCATCTCAGGTAATATGATTTGCGTAGAGCAATCTAGGTGCTCTGTTAACGTCATGTACTATCAAACGGTGGCATTTGGAAAAACGCCAGCCCTTCGTTCGTATATAGAAGTATTTATTTCAAAGGTATAGAGTCTATTTTGGCATTTATATTTGAATTTTAGGGTTGTTGAGCCCGTGGAAAACTTCAAAGGGGTTATTCCTGCGTCCAGTAGGAGAAAACAAAGTGACTGTCTGGATACGTGTGATAGACATTTTCTATTTCAGGTACAAAGTAATTGAACAGTTCAAATTTGAACTCTTGATACTTTCCTGTTTTCAATTGATTTTTAGAGAATTCAAATCTAGACACACAGTAGCGTGTCAAGCCAATTCCAGCTAACTTAACTTGGTTAGTTGACGAATCAAAGTTTAAGCCGAAAAGGCACTGATTGGATCTAAAAATAGCTTTCATATATTATTCTAATTTAAAAAAAAAATGTATATTATAAATTGTTACAAAATATTCATAGACATGTCTTCATGACATGGCTCTCAATTCACAGTACAGTTTATCATAGCAACTCCTTTTTTACTAGGCAAAGTGAGAATAACGATTAGCACATCACTTCGCTTCATACTTTTTGCTCATTACCAAGCATGTATACTGGTAAATATGTATATATATATATATATATATACTAAATATGTATATATGTATATATTTAGACTTGTATCGCAAGATATTCTATAATCTTTTAAAATGTATAATTTTAAATTTCTAAAAAATGTATTTAACGAATGATTGAACGCATGGCTTAGTCGTCAAAGCGCTTGGACAGTTTCCCGCATTCGCAGGTTCAAAACCCGCTGTTTCAAATATTTACACATATCCTAAGTGAGTGAATAACTGCTTAAAAATATTAAAAACGCAATTATTTTCCGAGTTTGACTGAAGTTGTTTTTAATGAGCATATTGTTGTATTATTCATTAGTGATATTAAGGCTGCGCTTTTACATTATTATAAATATTTTGTTCTTAATTTTATTCATAGTATAATATATTATTCATAGTATAATATAAAAGGTAATGTACATTTTTCGACATTTAATAGAATATTTACTATTTTTAAAGTGTTATTCCACACTTAGGATTTAAATATATTTTTGAAAAAACATAAAATTTGAATGCAGCGGGATTCGAACCCGGGCCTCATGGATACCGTCTAAGGACGGTTTTTTTGTACGTACAATTTTTATACATTTTTCAAATATGTATCTAATAGATTATTTTAAAATATTTAAATATTAGTTTTTAAATATTGTTAGTTTAATCAAAATACATAAACAACTTGCTACGGTAGAATTGGGGTGAAAGGTGAAAACCGATCTTCACCGTAAATTCTCATTATCTTCTCTGCTATACGATAAAAAGCTTGGAGGCTCTAAGGCGACATACATCTAAAAATCGTATTAAACCTCTATCCTACATTATCCTCTATCCTACATTATCCTCTATCTTACATTTAGACACTCAGTACAAACTAGTTCCCTAATGAAGTTACAATACGTTAATTGAATATAACTTCAGAGGCGACTCGTAAAACTTAGTGACTCCAACGTTACGAACATTTTCTACTTATTGTAACTTATATTAGGTCAAGTGTAGTGTCTTTTATGGCGTCATTTGAGATTATTATATGTAAGTATAAATAACTAACTTTGTTTCTACTTGTTAAATTTAGTTTGAGTGTTTAAAGTTGTTTATTTAAATGGTTTATATAAGACGTTCGTGGTAAAGCTTATTGTTTGACTGTAAATGAGATCGGCTGTGGGTTCGATTCCAATTTGAAGGAATAATTCTCATTTGTAAGTGCTCGTTAAATAAAAGGCCGCTCAATATGTCTTGATTTCGTATAGAAAATGTTGAATGGAGTGTTTTGACTATCCTAAAATAGAAAAAGTTTATTATAGCTTTCAGATGGATTTAAGATTTTAATTTTAATTTTAATAATTAGAATGTTTTTTATTTTCATTTTAGTACTAAAACAAAAAAAAATAAATTTATTTCATAAAATTTCAAAACAAATTGAAATTTAGAAGAAGAGAATAATTTTACATTAATATTTGAAAAGCACAAGTATGTTATAAAAATATGTGTTATCTACATTAATAAGTTATTCCCTAAGAGTAAACAAGTTAATATGCGATTTTCAATTTTTTTTTTAATTTTTCAGCTTTACACATTCCATACTCTATCTAGATAAACCACAAAGTATTGATTGGATTTGAAACCCAAAAACGTCATAAATAGTTAAAAACGATCGACTTTCCCGTTATGATTTTTTTAATTTCCCGTTTTTATCGCGCATAGCAGAATAGACGGGAAGTATGCAGTGTCAAGACACTTTGTATTCCACTTCCCGCCGAATTAGTCAGAGCTGGGAAATGGATGTACCTAATTAAAGTATAATTGTAGGTCGATTTGCTCTCTGTTTCCAACCATTTTACTTATCAAAAAATGCCAATAACATTTTTTTTAAGTTTCACGCTTTTTAATCCCGCATAGCAGGGTATACAGGAAGTACCTAGTGTCAAAACACTCAATACTTCACTTTCCACCTAATTCGAGACATTGCGTATTGAGTGGTGGAACCCAATGCCCCACTTTGTCTTACCAGAGCGACGAAGTGAAAATAATTTAAAAAAAATAATTAATCCACCGAGTGGGAATAGAACCCCAACTCACGATATTCTCTTTAAATTATATCAACTACTAAGCAATATAATAACTAAACACAAAATTCGATCTATCATATGAATTATCTCATACAATTACACCATGCATTATGAACAAGAAATGAAAGAAATATATATACTGTTATTATTTTTATATTAATATTACGTACGTATAAGGGAAAAAAACATTTTCTGGTTTATTTGATTAAACGATTTTGACATTATATTCCACTCTGTGAACAGAAACGGTGAAATATCGTTATTTAAGAGATCAAATATGAGAGTAACTTCGTCAATGATATTACATTTAGCTACTTTAGTCATGAGAGGGAACTCGATTTAGCAATTACTTGGAGCGGTCAGCGGCCCTCAATGAAGTTAGGCGTTGAGATGTAACTGTTAGTGAATTTTTGTTACTAAAAATTGAGGCCGGTCGTGGCGCAGTGTGACAACGTCTAACTGTAAATGCGACCGGTTGTGGGTTGGATCCCCACTCGGGGGAGTGATTATATTCAAATTATTTTCACTTCCTCGCTCTGGTAAAGACAAAGTGTGGCGTTGAGTTCCACCGCTCAACACATAATGTCTCGACTTCGGTGGAAAGTGAAGTACGGAGTGTCTTGACACTAGGTACTTTATGTCTACCCTGCTATGCGGGATAAAAGAGTGAGGCAAAAAAATAAACTGTATTTTGGTCACTGGTACTGGTAGATTGGTAGTTAGATTGTTTGTTTAGGTTTCACGTATGATATTTTGCTATAAAAACAAACTAAATGTTCTATATCATTTACCTATACCACGTTTTATCCCTAAAGAAAAAGTCAAAGAGAAGAAAAGAGAATAATGAGAATAAGAGAGGACTTCCTTCAGCAACACTCTCGTAGCTAAACTAACTCTTCCCCTTGTAATAAAGTCATTATTTAAGTAAAAAGTAGGTCGTTTTGTTCTCCATCTCCACCTTACTATTCCAAAAATGCGAATAACACTTTCTGTTTTAAATTTCACGTTTTTTAATCCCGCATAGCAAGGTAGACAAAAAGTATCTAGTATCAAATCACTCCATACATCACTTTCCACCGAATTCAAGACATTGCGTGTTGAGTGGTGGAACCCAACACCGTACCTTGTCTTACCAGAGCGAGGAAGTGAAAATAATTTAAATATAATCTCACTTCCGAGTGGGAATCGAACCCATAACCAGTTATGATTACAGTCATATAACAAATATAAATATTTACTGACAATATACTATACATACGAAAAATATAAGCCAAAAATATATTTATACTAAGGTGTTCACCTTTTTTTTAATGATGTCAGAGTTCAGAAAAACTCTAATCATAGGCTGGCACGTCGTAATGGATTGGGTAATAATGGCCTTTAATATATAACGTGATGATGCGGGAATAGCGATTATCATATATCAAACCATGGGTTACGTTCATTTAAAATTCGGCTGAGCAAAGATACTGGCAACATTATATGTGTGTACATATATATACATAATATTTATCAAACTGAAAGGTTTTGTAAATTATATATTTTTTTTAGTTTAAAGCTTTTATCACGCATAGCGGAGAGTACCTAATGTCAAGACACTCCGTACTCTGCTTTCCGCCAAATTGGAGACATTGTGTTGAGAGGCGGATATTAACGCCGTGCTTAGTCTTACAAGAAATAACTGATAATAATTTAAATATCAATAATTACTCCGATTGAAAATCGAATCGTCAACCGATCGTTTACATTCAGATACATAAATTGTAAAATTTGTTATTCTAAATAAGTTTTAAACTTTATTTGCTTTTGTATTTGTAAATCATTATCAATTTTATATAATGATTCTATTTTATTGTACTCACTATATACAGCATCTCTTTATCTATAAAAAACATCGCGTGTCTATCTCCACTCAGAGATCTAATTATATTATAGATACAGATTATAGATATATGTCTATGTATGTGTATGTATGTATATGTATATAGTGTTATTCCACACTTAGGATTAGAAAACATTTTAGAAAAAACGTATAAAAATCTGAACGCAACGGGATTCGGACCCGCTGCATTCAAATTTTTTAAACGTTTTTTCTAAAATGTATATATGTATTTATGTATACATATGTGTTTATATGTGCTTTAATATATATATATATATATATATATATATATATATATATATATATATATATATATATATATATATATAGAGATATCTATTTACTCTGTACGCCCCTCCACTTTTCATTCATTTCCTCTACCCAAAGTTTACTTGGAAGAGATCTCTTATTTAGCAATAAGCTCACCTATTGTACTATTTAAAATATAAAGATAAATTATATATTTATTTTTTTAATATAAATAAAAAGTATTTTATTTTAATTTTATTTATTATAATTTTTATAATTCACCATACAGTGAGACAAAATGCTGCGTTGAGTTCTGCCACTAAGTTCTTTACTACTCGAACCTAAAAAAATAAAATATATATAGAAGTTAAGACACTAAATTACATCATCTTATCTGATAGTAATCACTTAGGAAACACTAAAGACTTTTATTTCAATTTTATGATCAGTAAAACTTGTCGAACGGCGTCTTCATCAGTTATTACTATGTTTTACTCAAATTAATCCCCATATAGTACATACTTACAAATTTTAAAATTGATGCATATATCAAGTTAAAATTCAGAAAATTTATTTTTCAGCCTAAAAAGAACCTAATTTTAGGACACTAAGTTCTACTCTTTCGGTCTGAATTCCAGACATTTCTTATTAACTGGCGGAACTCAACGCCGCTTACCACAGCGAGACTCGATACTAAAAGAAATACCAACTGTCTAACTTATTATACTTCTTAAACAAGTACCAAATTACGAATGATTAAATTTGAACTGACACCCTCTTAATATATATAAAAGGCCTATTAATTAAATATCAGCTAGCTCCAATATTATGAAATTTATTCCCAACTGAAACAAAGATGCGTTTTTTCTGTACTCTTAAATCAATATCGTTCTTTGACCTAATTTCTCATCCCTTTGTAGATACCCTTCTATTGTACCTATTGATTGTATTAGCGATGTTTATCCGACAAATTGTATATATTTCTTGTTTTGTTTCGAAAATGTAACTTCACGTTAGAGAAAAAATCTGTACAATTATAATGGTGAAATGTCAGTTCTGTCAGTGTATTATTTAATTAAAAAGTAAATATAAAAGATCTTCGTGTGAATGAAATTAGTAGTAAAATTGTTTTTTCTAATATTTGACTACGTTCACTGTATTTTGTTTTTAGCTTCACTCTTTTATCCCGCATAGCAAGGTGGACAGAAAGTACCCAGTGTCAACACACTCCGTAAGCGAAGGCTTTCCACTGAATTCGAGACATTGCGTGTTGAGTGGTGGAACTCAACGCCGCTCTTTGTCTTTACAAGAGCAAGAAAGTGAAAATAATATAAATATAATTACTCCCCCGAGTGGGGATCAAACCCACAACCGATTTCGTTTACAGTCAGACGCTGTCACACTGTTTTATCCATGTATTATAATAATATGAAAAGCAAAAATTTTAGGCCATTTTTTAAAAAAAGTAACGTAGTAGAAGTATGTACATTAACACAGGTATAAAATATTTAAAAAAACGTATAAATTTTTTTAAAACGCAGCGGGATTCAAATATTTCATTCTTGCAAAACCGTTCAAACACACCCTAACCCTAAGCCAAGCGTTCTACAGCAGGTTGTAAACGCTTAGCCTTAGCGGTTAGATTTTTTTATAAATGCGATTGTAAACGCGATTGATGGCGGGTTCAATTCCCAGGTTGGAGGATAAATTATTCTCAAAATTAAAATTCAAAGGTTTTTCACGTGCAATGTCTCGTTTTCAGCGAAAATCAGTCAACGGAGTATATTGACACCAAGTTGTCTTTGACTTCCATACTATGACAGATCATTCAATCATCATTATTTAAAACGCATCAAAATTCTGAAACCTTTGTACATTCAAATACTTAGTTATTCATAACAAAAAACAGAATTAAAGGAAATGAGTAGTCCTAAAATAAAGCTATCACTTAGTCAAAATGTCACTTTGAATATTTTCATATTGAAATGTCAGAGGATCAAAGCCTCCTGGTAAGTAATTATGTGGATGCTGACGTACCGTTACTCACACCTCACGACCATAGCGTACGATTTAATATCGTGAGGTTGTTTAATTTTTTTTTGTTAGTTCTTCCTTCAATGGCGGAAATAAGTATTTTTTAATATTTTCAAATTTTTATAGTTAAGTTAAGTTTTTTCAAAAATATTGTCTAATCCTGAGTGTGGAATAACACTTTAAAAATAGTAAATATTAAAATAAAATAGCAATCTCTCTTGTTAAATTATTTCTTAATAGTCCTTAAGTAGCAGAAATTTGTAGAAATTTCTCTATTTCGTCGCAGCTGGTATTAGAACCCATGGCATAGCGGTCAGAGCGCTTGGACTGTATTCAGGAGGCGCAAGTTGGAATCGCTGCGCTCAAATTTTATACGTTTTTTTCAAAAATGTATATCATCTACCGCCATCTGTTTCTTAATTGCCTGGTCGTATTGCTCTGGATTCTTACAGAATGAATTGACTGCATCTTTCCCTCTTTTTAGCGTTTAGCGCTCCGTTCTATCTGACTACCTTGCTAGGAATAAAGTGTGAAGCTTTAAAAAAGATATAAAAAATATTTATAGAAAAAGACGCAAAAGAGCAGAACTGATGGTAAATATTCACTTTCGCCCATAGTCATCCACAATATTAGAGTTGTGAATGTGTTGCCGGGCTTGGAATTGAAGTGAAAGGAGATATTGTAGTGGCCTCGGTAGCCAGAACTGTCGGAACCACTACACTATGAGGGAGAGGATGAGTGGGAACAGGGAAAGCTGGCTTACATGACACCAGATATTTGGCGGATCGTTTTTGTCATGATAGTGATTGCGAGCCAGTCGAAGGATTAACCTCCTACTATATATTTATGTATATATATATATATATATATATATATATATATATATATATATATATATATATATATATTTATATATATATATATATATATATATATATATATATATATATATTTAATGTACATATACCCTTTTATAATAATAATTCTTTAATAGTGAAAGGGAAAAATATGCTAAACAAAATTAAAAAAAAATATCCAAGCGTAATCGCAGTAAAAATATTTCATATATAAAAATATCTCGTTTTAATATAATAATCTCGTTTTTTCTATTTTCATGGGAATTTCCGGAAATCCTCCTTTTCATTTTCCAGGACTTATGTACATACTATATTTTACGCCCAATCATTTCTTACACGAATATCGAAAAAAAATTTCAGATAATAACCAGTCACTGAGAAATGTAGCAATCTTACAATAAACAAATATGTTATTTTTAATGTTTTGTAATTGTGTATATTTGTTGCCAGCAACAGACTAGTTGAAGTCGAGCCGCCATTGAGACATGCAGTCTCTTAAATTATTTAAACTAAAGTTAATTATAAATATTGTGTAGAGGAAATGTCATCTTAATCTATACTCTTAATCAATACGTCAATATGTTTTATGGTAAAGTATTAAATACAACTCTAATGCGATAAAGCGTGGCGTTCAAATCCGCCAATACAAACTGTCTCGAATTCGGCGGAATGCAGATTACGTAGTGTCTTCACACTAGGTACTTCCAGTACGGGAAACAGTGTCAAGCAATAAAGCAATACGATACGTTTGGTATTAGTGTATTAAGTGAAAAGGTCACAAGAATTTTACATGTGAACAAGGCCTCTAGTTTTAATCAACAACAAAAATATAAACAAGAAGCTTGTAATATTCAAATACAGAAATCTCCTTACGCACTTCTGTATTCAGATTGAATGATAATTTTTTTCCATATTTCACGTCTTAAGATATTTTGTAGCTACTTTGATGTCTGGAATTGATTTCCTCTCATAAATAACTAAACGTATCAAATTTATACTGATGTATATTATAACAACATTAAAAAATAATAATCGCTTGTAAGAAATAGAAATATGCCAAGCTGTTGATATGTATATCTATGTTTTTAAGGTTCACGCGTTATTTTTAGCGGGGTAGTCCAAGATCACGAAGCGCCAAGCGCTACGTTCGTTCCTTCGTACATTTCTTTATTATATTATCCTCTTCAAATATGCTCTCCCGGGATCCTCATATTTTTAACTTGACCTTCCTCGGATTTCACTAATACTCTGTTTTTCAAGGTCGAGCGAGGTCTCCCCTGACCTTTATTTCTTGATATATAGTATTTACCCAATTTAAAATAAGAATTAAAAAAAACTTGCAACTAGAAAACAAAGATAATATAGGTTAGTGAAAATCAGTGATAGAATATGATTTTCTGATAATATTAATCTACTGGGTGGTTTTGATTGTTTTTCGTCGTTTAGTTATTAGGCCTATTTTTAGGACTGGCATGTATGTAAGTGTCATACTTAATGTAGAAGCGTAATTGACTAGCTAAACTATAACGAATAAGGAAATGCCATAAGTAAAGGTTGCTTAGCGAGGTTGATGATGATTTGAAAATCCGAAAAATCTAATGAATTCTTAGACAATTAGCTGAAAGGAATTGACTATATACTATTTATATGTGGAAAGTTTAGTGTAAATATATTATGCATTGTTCCCTCATTTAAACTTAGAAAGCTCATAATGTATAGAAGCTAAGAAATAGTATATTGTTTATAGCTTTAGTTATTACCAAAAGTATTAAAGCTTTAACTTTTATTATTTTTAGATTTTAAATGAAACTATTTTAATCGGATTAATCGCATACATTTCGGTATTCGAAATTCGAATTCGAGAATGTCTACCTGTGACCACGAACTACTGTAAAGTGTTCGGAAACGTCAGGTGTCCAAAATGTATTTTCGAATACCAAAATATACGCGATTAATCCGGTTAAAATAGTTTCATTTAAAATGTATAAAAATAGCAAAAATAAAAGATCTTATTATTTTTAGATTTTTTTTTGTTTATACTGCCTGTTCGGACTCTTAAGCCTACGTTAATAATAATATATTAATTATACGTTCTTATAAAACTGCGACAATTTTTTATATGCTTGTTAAAGATTTTAATATATTTTTTGTGTCAAATTGTAAATCTAGGTTGTGGGTTCGATTTCCACTCAGGAGAGTGTTTATATTTACATTACTTTCACTTCCTCGCTTTGGTAAGATAAATGGCGATGACCTCTCAACACGCAATATTTCGAATTCGGTAAAAAGCGAAGTACAGAGTGTTTTGACACTAGGTGCTTTTCGTCTACCCTGCTATGCGGGATAAAAAACGTGAGGCTAAAACAAAATCACAATTCTGTAATTCAACAATACCAAGGCAACACTTACGTTGATACCTTTAAACCAAATAAATATCCTATCATACTTCTTCCAAATACCTAACAAATTTTCTAATCTATCTATTATTTAGAGTTCTATATTCTATTTTTATAAAATCAAAATAAATTTCGCCACTATAAAAGAAATGTCAAACACAAAAATAAAAAAGATATTATTAATATTATATTAAAAATTCATACCCCTAAAAATTGTACCAGGAAAAGATATGCTAAACAACGTGCCTAACTTGTTAAAGATATTTACAACACCAGCGTTGGAGCATACAGAAGACACTTAAATAATTCAAAAGCCTAACACACGGGCAGTACGTGACTATTGGATATTCAAAATGTATCGGTTACTGTATAGGGATACAGAACTCTCAGTGTTCTTAGATCATATAAACTGAAGGTTTATGAGTGATCCCGCGTCCCAATACTAAGAGACATAGTACAGGGGGCGGTTGTCGAAATTCACATGATTTTTATAATATTTTTACTGGGTTATTCCCACGCTTAGAACAATAAATATAGTATATAAAAATTTAGTATAGTTGGCGTAGCTCAATTAGAAAATATATTGTGAATGATCAAAGAGCAAAAAATTTTATTTCAGAATCGTTCAAATTACGTTTTTCTATTGTATAAATAATATTAATTCTTTGATATTATTTATAGATATATTTCATGGTAGATTAATGAACGTGACAATTGTGATTCCATTCTCATTCAGGGGTATATGTTTCTAAATGGATGAATATTGAATTCATGTTTTATAGATAAATAGAAAGTGTAATAATATATTGTTATACTAAAGTTCCTTTGTCAGATCCAAATTAAAAACAAAATCTTTTGAATTGCCGGCCGGAAGTGGGACAGTGGAACAGCTTCTGACTGTAAAATTGATTGAATGGGATACAATTCCCATTAGGGGTTTAAATTATATATAAATTATTTTTATTATATTTAAATTATTTTCATTGCCTCATTCTAGTAAGATAAAGCGCACCGTTGAGTTCCACCCCTTAACAAACAATGTCTCGAATTTGATAGAAAGCAGAATGCAGAGTGTCTTGACAGTAAGTACTTCCTGTCTATGCTGTTATATGAGACAAGAGCATGGAGATAAAAAAAGATAAAATAGCTTAAGAAATAATTATCTTATAGAAGAAGATACTTTAAGTTATGTTTATCCCCAAATAAAAAAAATACATACGTCCACCCGAATGAAGCCGAGACGGACCGGTACTTGTTCCAAGGATAATGAAAATATTAATAATAATAGCAATTTAATAATACTTAATCTATTATAGGATATTGTAAATTACGTTTTAATCAAATTTAATTAAATTTAATTATTTTTTTAATTTAATAAATTTAATACTCAATTAATTTATATTAATTTAATTTCATAAAAGCGTGAAGCAAAAAATATATATTTATCCTAAATTAATAGAAAAAAGACAATCGTCCATCCGTATGAAGTCGTGACGGGTCATTATTTATTATATAAAAAAAATATTAGATAGTACATATTTACTATTTTTAAAGTGTTATTCCTCACTTAGGATTAGAAAAAATTTTTGAATATTAAAATAAAATCTTTAAAAATAGTAAATATTAAAATAAAATAGCAATCTCTCTTGTTTAACGATTATTTCTTAGTAATCTTAAAGTAGTAGAAATTTGTAAAAATCTCTCTACAGAGATGCTGACAACATAAATAAGTTGTAACAAAACGTATAAGAATTTCGACGCAGCTAGTAGTAGAACGCATGGCTTAGCGGTCAGAGCGCTTGGACGGTATCCAAGAGGCGCGGGTTCAAATCCCGCTGCGTTCAAATTTTTATACGTTTTTTCAAAAATAAGATACTACAATCCACAATCACCCCTTAGACATGAAGTGGAGAGAACAACATTTCACGACATAGTTATTTATATCAAAGTGGAAATTTATCGACGTCTCAATTGTACTTGCTTTTTAAAATACTCGCATTTAAAGTATCATTTAGGTTAAGTATTCCTTGCGGTTCACTGTTTACTTTTAACTTAGTTTCTTTTAGATGTCATTGTGGTACAAGCTTTCCGCTTGTAATAGTAAAAGCGATTGGTAGCAGGTTCGATTCCCCCATATCAGTGATTAGATTACTAGTAGGGCAAAGTGTTGAGTCCACCATTTAGCACGCAATGTCTCGATTTTAGGTGGAAAGCAGTTACCTACCTAAACCTAGTGTCGAAATATTCCGGATATTTTGACACTAAGTTGTCTCTGACTACAATGCTATGCAGGATAAGGCGTGAAGTTGATTTTTTTAGTTTCTTAGTCATTATAAATGTATGTTAATATGACTTGAGATATATTTCCTTCACACTTTCACATATCACGTGTTGTGTATCTTCATACAAAAATCATTATTTAAATTAAAAATGTGCTTAAATGCGGCGTTGAGTTTCACCACACAACACGCAATGTCTAGAATTCGGTGGTAAACGAAATACGGAGTGTCTTGACACAAGGTACTTCCTGTCTTCCCTGCTTTGCGAGATAAAAGCCTAAAGTTAAAAAGAAGTGCATCGTTTTGGATAGTGTTTGATTATAGACGACAATGATTGCCTGTTCACTCCTTATTTAAGAAATAATTATAATTATATTATTTACATTTCCTCACTCTAGTGACTAGAGTGTAGTACTGTAGTATACTTCGCTTTTCACTAAATTCAAGACAATGCGTGTTGAGTGGTGGAAGTCAACGCCGCACTTTGTCTTACCAAATAATTTAAATAATCACTCGCCCGAGTGGAAATCGAACTCACAACCGAGCGCGTTCATAGTCAGACACTGCCCCACTGCGCCACGACTGGCATAATTTATTTATTTATAATATAATTTATTTATAAATAAGTAACATGGGATATTCCTAAATAATAGTAACTAAGGGTTCATTATATGATCTTAATAGTTATATTTCAAAGGAAAACATTTGTATAGTAATATTATTAAAAAACACCTTTTCACCCTTTTAACTATGATTTCTTTCTATGATAACTTTCCTCTGTACAATGCATACATAAGTCGTCAGTTAGAGTCACAGAGCTTCTACTCATTGAGTTTCTAATAGTAAGCCGTGTTTGGTGATCGCTATTTTGCTAATCCTGACTTTATTATTATTTCTATCTATTTCAATATAATTATTTCACTTGTGTTTTCTAATAAGCGTCTTATGCACTAGGTTTTCTTTTACCCTGCTATACGAGAAAAGGCGTGAAGCTGCAAATATAATAAAAAGTAATAACCCATACATTGAAATGAAATACAAACAAAATAAATGTATTGTTTTTCCGTTAGATGCGGTATAATCCATACAGATTGCACGTTTTTGTTAACGGCGTACGAATCACTCCCCGTACACTCGTTCTTACCTTCAGTTCTATGTTATTTATGTTATAGGGAGTTCTATGTAGAAATTGGATAAATAGCATCAATTATACCCTGTACTATTTAGCTTGATCTTTTTAAGGCACGGGGTAGTTATATTAAAAGTTTCGAATAATGCTTGAATCTTTAGAGATTTTTGTGTTATTATTTTATTAATTTTAAAAATCATTAAATTAAGAAAATAACGTGTTTATTATTGCAAAATTAAGTCGATAAGAAAAATTTTTCATCTATCATAAAGATCAAGCAGATATATAAGATATTGTGAAATCGTGTTATTGTGAAGTCGGCTTAATTTTTCTCTTTTTTTTAACTTCACGCTTTTATCCCGCAAAGCAGGGTAGATAGAAGGTATCTAGAGTCAAGACACTCTATACGTCGTTTTGAGTGGTGGAACTCAATGCCGCATTTTGTTATACCAATTTCATTAATAATCAGTCCTAGTCCGAGTAGGGATCGAACCCACGATAGATCGCGTTTACAGTCAGATGCTGTCCCACTGTGCCACGATCGCCACCTGAACTTCTAGTCCAAATTTTATTCTAAGGCGTGGCATAATCAGCAAGACAACTCTGTAGCCTTGTCTATAGTGAGATTTATATTGTTCATACATTTCGTGAACTTGACATTTAAATGTAAAGTGACTATGGATTTGATGACCGTTAGAATATATGTATATTAATATGCAAAAAAAAAACTTTTGTTCCCATTTTGGTGAAAATCACGCTGATGGATGCATGTGAAATTTGCTATAGTTATATTTTGTATAGAAAAAAAGTGCAGGCAAGTTAAAATAATACTTGAAACATAAATTTAATAATAATACATACTTTCTTGTGGGGTGTGTTACTAAGACAACGGTTTCTTTACTCGTCAATGGGACAAAGTCTTAGCCTATCAGATGACATGTAGTGTGAAGCTTCGTTCTCCATCTTCACTAGTTCTGCAAACTAAATTCACAATTCAATATCTCATTAAAAACATATGTATATTTGACTTGGCCATATATTTATATATTTAAAAAAATATAGATGATATGCAATTCATATACATGGAAAAATTATAACCTCGAATTAAAATTGGAAATTGTAACCAATTTAAAATTAATTCTATTAAAAACGGTCTCTATTGAATTTTAATCAGAAAAAATTTAATATAATAATAATAAGGAATTTCATTTAAAATTTTCTGAACGGTTAAACTGTTCACGTAAATCACCTAAACAATCATTAAAGTGATAAATATTATACATATTATTTATTATACTACAAGCAATTATAGGCTTTACAGGCCATTTGAGGACCCCATGAGTTCGGGGAGCCGAGCCTTTGTGCTTTTGGGGTAAAGACGAAATTCTATACGCTTTAAACCTGACCTAACGACATACCTCTACAATTTTCGTTTAAAAACTGTATTCCTATCAGATGTTATGAAAGTGAAAGGTAAAGAAATAGATGCGTTCGGACTACTACATAATGAACCAGATGGTCTTCAATATTAAAAGCACATACAATGTTCCTATTTATCTAATTCATATACAAAAATATTATGAGTATATATGAGATATTTAAAACATTTTTGTAAATATGCGAACGAAAAAATAAACTTCTTCATTCTAAAACAAACTCTATCACATGACGTTAAAGTTAAAAACTACCAAAATAGTTTCCATACAAAGCCCATTAACAAATAAAAATATATTCACAATCAAAGTAAAAACTACCTAATATCTTTTTTGAAAAAACATAAAAATTTGAACGCATCGGGATTCGAACCCGCGCCTCTTGGACCACCTCGCCGTCCTAGTGCTTTGACCGCTAATCCATGGGTTTTACTACCAACTACGTCGAAATTCTTATACGTTTGTTACAACTTATTTATGTTCTAATCCTAAACGTGGAATAACACTTTAAAAATAGTAAATATCTTAAATTTATAGATATAAAGATAACACAATAGTAAATCAAATATCAAATAGTCTATACGATATAGCGCTTAAATAACTACACCTGTAACTACACTTGTTCAGGCCAATGGATATCGGGGCAATGCCTGTTTTATACGTTTTTCTTTCTGTAAAATACTTTGGGAATAAAAGGACGTCGTGACGGTTGGTATATGGTTGGTTCTCTGTATATATTTATATAGCCTTACACTTTTTTCCCACATACCTGTTATGTAAATAGGAAGCACCCAGTGTCAAGATACTCCGTACTCCGAATTTCGTTGCGTGGTGAAACTCAACGCCGCGCTTTGACTTACCAGAGCGAAAATGCAAATTAATTTAAATAGATATAAAGAAGTGTTCAGATCAAGTATCTGAAGTGAATGAGTGAGTAAGGAGGGCGAATCTAGAGAAAAACAAATTAGTCTTTCCATACTAATTAGAGATAACGCATATTGTGTGATAGAACACAACTGTCATATGATGTCATTTTTATCTGGTTTAGTTAAAGGTGAGTATGTAATTAGGATACCTAGATTTTTTTTCGGCCTGATCTGAAGCATCAATTTTTTTTATATAAATTGTGTGAGGGTAAAAATTCGTCTTCAAAATACAAGCATCGTATCCTCTGATATCGTATAAACTAAAGATGAAACTAAGTACTTTATCACTATAATGGCTCAAATTATTCTATTAAAACTAACAATATTAGTAATATTATTATGTTCTTTCAGCCGCCATTTCCCGCACAACAGGTCAATTCGTTCATTCATTCGTGTTTTAGCCTAAAATCACTGTGCGTTGTTTTAGTCGGTTTGGTTGAAAAATGTTTTCGTAGGTAATTTGCTAGGCCAATATACAATGTGACCTTATTAAACATTCATTTAAATCCAAACCGTGTTATTACCATCTATATTTATCCAGATCATAACTTTCGAGGCAATAAAAGCTTCTCTCAAAGAATAACTGTAATAAAATTTATTGCCATTGTATCGTAAAAGACAATTTTTATGTAATTTTAAGTACAAGAACTTCTTTATTTTACGACTTGAGTCGTGGCATACAATTTAAGTTCTGCCATCGATTGGCCTAGACACGATTTTTATCATATAAAAGTGTATAGTAAAGTTGCAGAATCAAAGTTTGATATTCTTGCTAGAAAACTACTAACAGAAGAATTGAGTCTTATTCAGTAATTGTAAGGCTTCTGATCTCATGCCTATGCACTGTATTAATAAAATATATATTTTTGTAGTTTGGTTACCTAAAACAGCTTAGGGTTAGCGCGTTTTAGTACAAAACGTCACGTAACGAAACGTCGTACACTGTGTGTATGTGTGCATATGTCTAGCTTACTACAAACAAACATGACTTAAACATACATGTCAAATAAATACAAAAATTCGGAGAACCACATATCAGTTATATAGTTTAAATAGACAGAAGAGTATTGGAAAAAGTTTGCAGAATTTACTATAGGCAACCCTTTCATTGTGCCCAACGTTATAAAAGATATAAAGAATTTTTTATTAAAGTAATTTATAATTAATACACATATGGGGTTTCCCAATAAGAACAATATGTTTTGAAATGTAAATAAAACATGTAATATATATTTGAATTTCGTGCTCAATGGGATTATGCTTGCTTTATTTATTAGAAAATTTCATGCTATTTATGATTTAAGCAAAATATCGTTCAAATGACCGTCACGATTTTTTTGGCACTGGTGAATACGATCGGTCCAATTTTCGATGACTCGGTCCAGCATTTCGGCTGGTATGGCCGCTGTAGTCGCTCGAATGTTGCTTTCAAGGTCTTGATTCGTAGTTGGTTTATTGGCATACACTTGAGATTTAACATACCCCCACAAAAATAGTCCAAGGGTGTTAAATCACATGATCTTGGTGGCCAATTGTGAGGACCGTTGCGAGAAATAACCGACACACCAAACTTATCACTCAATAACTCCATTGTGACGGTCGCAGTGTGGCATGTTGCACCATCTCGAAAATCGTTCAACATGTCACGATAACGGTCGCCATTGACAGTAACAGTACGACCTTCGTCGTTTTTGAAAAAGTACGGCACAATGATTCCACCGTACCATAAACCGCACCAAACAGTCAATTTTTCAGGATATAATGGTGTTTCATGAACCACTCTTGGATTTGACTCACGCTAGTAACGACAATTCTGTTTGTTCACATAACCATTGAGCCAAAAGTGAGCCTCATCTGAAAAGATGATTTTCCTATGAAATTCGGTGTCCGTTACCATCATTTCAAGCACCCAATCAGCAAATTCACGACATAATCGATGGTCTGCTGGCTTGGGTTCTTGTGCCAACACAATCTTGTATGGATGTAGGCCAAGATCCATACGTAAAATTCGCCAGGTTGTCATCCTGGATAAGCCCCATTCTTGTGCACGTCGTGGAACGGAAACATTTTGATTTTCTTCGACACTGGCTGATACGGCGGCAATATTTTCTCCACTACGGCCTGTCCGCAGTCATGGTGGTGGTCTACTATCGTGCAAAGAATATTCACTTTCCAGTTTTTGGATTATGCGAAGTACAGCGAGCTCAGACGGTGCACCATGACGACCATATTTAGCAGGAAATGCTCTTTGAGTAGAGACAATACTTCTCGAAATTTGATAGAAAATTTGGACAATTTCCAAACGTTGAGGTAACGTGAACTTATTTATGATTAAATGGCAAATATTATTAAACACAAAACAATACAAATGTCAAATGTTAAACAAATAAAATGGCAAGTATGAGCTATCAAAATCCTATTATTTCTATTGGGAAACTCTGTACATTCACCATTGACACATTAACTTTCGAGGCTTTGTATATTGAGTGACGAACTTAACCTGAGATAAATTCTTACCAGAGAGAGGCTGGAAGTATAAAAATAATTTGAATATCCCCCCAATTGTAGATCAAATAAGCCTGTCAATGCACCACGATAGCTTAGGAGAGTAATACAATATTGGCCCTAGCTTAATAGTTAATAAACTTCATGCAATATTGCTCTGTATACCAGGGTAGACAGAAAGTACCTAATGTCAAGATACTTACTATTTTGCTCTCTGCGGAAATCGAGACATTGTGAATTGAGTAACGGAACTCAACGCTGCCCTTTATTTTACATAAGCGAGGAAGTGAAAATAATTTAAATATTAAAATTTTCAGCTAACAGGAAGCTTAGATAAGGAATATGCAATACGCTATCGATATTTATATGACACAGTAAAGTGGTGGACACGAACAAAAGTTTGCGAGGTCTTGGAGCCATATCCTGCAATCACTTACATTGTCGTTGTAAGCTCGGAGCGGTCAATTGCAGCGTGTGGAAACTGCTATTGCTAAATTCGGTGTGTGGTCCAAATTTTGTGATACATTTTTATAAATATCATATATTTGAACAAGGACATCGCGCGACGTTGAGTTCCGCCACTCAGCACGCAATGTCTCGAATTTATGTAAGTGGAGTACGGAGTGTGTGTGAATTTGATTCTCAATTTGTGTGGTAAATACATTTAAATTATTATCATTTCCACGCTCTGGTAAATCAAAGCGCGGCGTTGAGTTCCATGCAACCAATTGGGAGCACGGATTTGTCTTGACACGAGGTACTTGCCTGACCTGTCTAGCCTGCTATGTGGGATAAAACCAAGAAGTTAAAAAATATATTTAAAGTCTTGAATATGTGTTAAGAATCAAAAACATTTGTTCAGCTTTTCTAGTTGTGGGCAAGGATATAGATATATTCGCCTATTTCAATGGATAGTCACGATTTGTTTTAGTATTCACGTATTAGTTTTATACTATATATATATAGTTCCAATATCAACTGAAATTATAATTTAATATTAACTTCTCTATGTCCTATCAATAAGTTACAAAAAAATTAGAAGAGACGGATCATTTTGATTTGTTTAAGTAAACTTTTGTGAAAACCTGTTGTGTTAAAATCCAATAATCCATAAAAAACGAATTATTGAAAAATATACAATTATTTTTTTTACCATTTCTTACATATTCCTCAAAGAAAATATCTGATACCTTGATAACTTTCTAAGCTGAAGCTGTAGCTTCTTGATATTTAGTTAACGACTTATATGAATTCTTTTATAACCAATAATATAATTTTTTTTTTAAATATTCTAAACAAAAGAAAAAAAGTATTAGCCAATAACATTCACCTTGCACCAACCACCCTAACACTAGGACGTTTGCATCGTAAAGCGAACGCTTTATACTTCGTAGAGTTCCGACCGTCCCATCTTCCTTTAAGTCGAATTGTATACGTATAATCGACTGCTTTACCATTAACATCGACAGCTAACTTAATGAATAATTAAATATTTATAAAGTATATTTATTTTAAGTAAACTAATATATATATTTTTATCAAAAATATTTTAATATTTTCGGCTGTTTTTTTTTTATTATATTTAAATTATTTTCACTTCCTTGCTCTAGTAAAAGACAATTTCGCGTTGAATTCAACCTCTCAACACGCAGTGTCTCAAATTTGGTGGACAGCGAAATACGGAGTGTCTTGGCACTAGGTTATTTCGATCTACCCTGCTATGCGGGGTAAAAGCATGAAGCTAAAAAAATATTGCGGTCTTAGCACAGTATACATGAATCTGTCTAACGATAACATTAAAATATCTTCCGAGGAAGCACTTGTATTCATAATATATAAATATATATGTTATTTTTAATATATCAGATAAAATGCTGGATTAAGTTTTTAACCCACTTGAGTAAGGTTAGGGATGAAATTGTATTTTATGTAAATTCAAAATATCATGAGAACAAAGCGGGGTATGTAAGTAAGTGATCAATATATTATCTATATTTACCAATGCGACAATAAATAGAATATTATAAAAAAGAAATAAATTAAAATCATCTGTAGGAAAGTAAATAACATTCTATAATACAAATACAATAATTAAAATTAGCAGTCTGTTTGTTACATTCTTTCTTACTTAGGTGAAATATTAACAGGTATACGCGTATACCTTTATTAAAATGTCAAGTATCTTGATGAGGCCGGTCGTGGCGCAGTGTGACAGCGTCTGACTATAAACGCGACCAGTTGTGAGTTCGATCAAGGGAGTGATTATATTTAAAACTATTTTCACTTCCTCACTCAAGTAAGACAAAGTGCGGCGTTGAGTTCCACCACTCAACACGCAAAGTCTCGAATTCGGTGGGAAACGAAGTACGGAGTGTCTTGACACTACGTAGTTTCTAATTCTAATCGCCTAGAATTGTCTATATATCATTAAATATTTCCATACCACCAAAGTTTCCAATTGGGTTAAACAATAAAACACTATGTTTGCATCGTAAAGCTAGACGCTTTAGAACTTGCTATGCAACCGTACCATCTCCTTTGTATCGCAGAGTGGAGCGGTGTCAGCTACGTCACAGAACGTACGTTTTGGATGACTTCAAAGAAAAGTATGTGGACCTCAAGTAAATAATTACTTTGCCAAGAACCTACATATATATAATGTAACCTGGTTTTTTTTTAAATTCTAGTGTATATATTTTCGGCCTTAATTAATATGTAGGTAGTTTTATTTTTATGACGTTTATAAATATATAAATAAAATTAGTTTATAAGTATTCATTGCGAAAATACATTAGAAGAAAACAAATATTTTAATTCGGCCTAAAGGTCTTAGAAATAATTTAAATAAAAAAATCAACAGCTTAATAATACACAGGTAGAGTCCACCTGTGACCACGGACCACTAGTGTTCGAAAGGTAGGGTTTTAAAAAATTTAATTTCAAATACCAAAATATGAGCGATTAATCCGTTTAAAATAGTTTAATTTCAAATGAGTAAAAATATGAAAATCTAACTTATTATGTCTTACGTATTTTATTTTCTTAAAAGGTTGAAAACATTAATGTTTTTGAACGTTGACACCTACATGGCGTAGTGGGACAGCGTCTCTCTCCCAATTACTGTTACTCAGAAGGATAATTCTATAAAAACTACTTTCTATTAAACCCGTCTATTAACACAAAGCGCGGCGTTGAGTTTCGCAACCTAACACATAGTGGAACCTAACCCTAGGTTCTCTTTGTTTACTCTACTACAAACAAAATATTTATAAAGACATAAGAAAGAAGAAGTAATACATTTTTGAAAAAACGTATAAAAATTTGAACTCGCGCCTCTAGACGGTCCAAGAGGCATGGGTTCGAATCCTGCTGCGTTCAAGCTTTTATATGTTTTTTTCAAAAATGTTTTCTAATCCTAATTGTGGAATAACACTTTAAAAATAGTAAGTATTAAGACAGTAATAATTGGACAAAACGTATTTACGTAGTATTTTCTTAATAAATCAGTTATTAAGAAAATACTACAAATTTATTCTCGTGGGCTATAAAATTTAACAGTAAATAAAAAATTACAGTGAAATAGCTTCCGTTATTTGAATTGTTCGGTGACCGCTGACTCATTTTGTTTGTCTTTCATTCAATCCGGATACTGAACGATTCTTATTGGACCAACGATTAAATTCAATTATGTTATAGATAGGGATAATTTTTTTTTAATATTCGTTTAATTTACTTAAATTTTCCATTTCAATGAAACTGATTTAAACGGATTAATAGCGTATATTTTGGTATTCGAAATACATTTTTGGAAACTTAATGTTTCGAACACTTTATAGTATACCGTGGTATTATATAGGTAAACGAATGCTACCTCAGTTAGCCCCTGGTCACAGTTAGACTGAGGTGGCATTCGTCTGTCGGTTGATGCAAAAATTAAATCTATCAATCTATCACCATCTATTTCTTAATTGCCTCTCATACTGCCCTGGATTCTTGCAGAATGAGCTGACTGTATCTTCAAAAAATAAATTTAATTTTTTTATATTTTATATAAGTGGACCCCAGGTGGTAGAAAGTTTCCAACCATCTTCTCTATTGAAATTAGGAGGTAGGCCATTGCACAGTTGTGTGGTACGTGGAAGTAAATTCCTACAAAACCGCACAGTAGTAGAACGCCACATATCCAGATGATAGGGATAGTATTTTGGTCCGTTCCGTACCGTGCGGTAGAAAAAACCCGGGTGGCAGGAACCAAATCAAACAGTTCTCTAGAACACTCCCCGTGATATATGCGATAGATAATACATAACAATAAAACGTCTCTACGCAACGCCAACATATCGAGCATGTCACAGGTTATTGGGTACCCAACAATCTGAAAGGCTCTCCGTTGTATGCGATCAAATGGTTTAAGCTGACACTTGAGTTCACCAGCCCAGAGATGACAAAAGTACTTCATACGAGGCCTAACCTGGGCCCTATAAAGGGCCAAACAGTGTACCGTCTCACTCTGCCGATGACAACAAGTTTTTTCGAGGCCAACTTGGATTTGCTTTCGAGATGATCGTGATGCTGGCAGTCGCTCAAAACGCTAAGGCCCAATATACTGATATAGGGCGCGGCTTTAGGGGGGTGTTCTCGAAAACTGGTAATATGACAATTGGTTTTTTTTTTTTACAATTTATCAGATCAGATATTGAGGCCAGTCGTCGCGCTGATTGTAATCGGTTCAGCGCAGTGGGTTGTGGGTTCGATCACCAGTCGGAGTAGTGATTATATTTAAATTATTTTCAGTTCCTCGCTCTGGACAAAGGCACCACACGCAACGTCTTGAATTCGGTGGAAAGTGAAGTACAGAGTGTATTGACACTAGGTACTTTCTATCTACCCTGCTATGCGGAATAAAATCGTGAAGCTAAAAAAAATATCAATATATAAATACGTGAAGCAAAATCTTTATACGCCTTTTTATAAATATAAAGCAAATTTAGGAGTATGAAATTCAGTACAGTTATAGCATATATAAAGAACGGAAGCAGAATGCTATTATTTTTTAAGAAATATTTATAAAAATATATTAAATTACTAAAATAAATGTAACACACACTACCACGTGTTTGACATTCACGTTTATATAGTGACATACACGTTGCTATGGCAACGCGTTGTCAACGCGTCAACGGGATATCTAGTAAATTGAAATACAACGGTGTAATTTTCCGCTATTTTAATTATAATTTTATACATATTTTGCAATTCCATGTTTTTCTATGTAATTTACAATTAAAACTTTGTACTTCTGGAACACTTACAACTTCACTTCTAGACTTGCCGAGTCTCAGTTAACTTCAAAGAGCTAATAAGCCTTTACTTTAATGTAATTACCTCTTTAATTAAAGTAATTTTTTAAACAGTTTTATGATATTTAAGGTGTTTTGTGCTTAAACTAAAGTTTGTATAGTAATTCTATATTAAAATTTGCAGTGCAGTATTATTTAACTGTAAAGCTTAGTTATCTGAAAATTAATAGAATTATATAAATACGTATAGAGACCTCGGGGAAGTTTATATTTAAATTATTTTCACGTCTTCGTTCTAGTAATATAAAATGCGGCGTTGAGTTCCACTCAACACGCAATGTCTCAAATTCAGTGGAAAGCGAAGTACGGTGGGTCTTGACACTAAGTACCTTCTGTCTACCCAGCTGTGTGGGATAAAACTCCCCCGAGTGGGGATCGAACCCACAACTGGTCGCGTTTACAGTCAGACGCTGTCATACTGCGCCACGACCGGCCATATATTTATTATATCTATAATAGTAACAAACATCCAACACCATAACTTATGTACATCTATATCATCCAGGGGTACGGTAGTCCATACAATCGATTCTACTGTACCTATCTACCTTACCTAAACAATTAAACATAAAAAAAAAAATTCAAGTTTACAATATATATGCGTAAAATTCGAAAAGTCGTGATTTTTTTTCAAATTCCAATAATGCTGACAGAAACACCGCAATTGTCATATTTTCTTCAAAACGTCACTGACACCTAATGCCATCTTGAATTGGTTGAAGTCTATTTACTATTTTTAAAGTGTTATTCCACACTTAGGATTAGAAAACATCTTTGAAAAAACGTATAAAAATTTTGAACGCAGGATACCGTCCAAGAGGCGCGGGTTCGAATCCTGCTGCGTTCAAAATTTTTATACGTTTTTTCAAAGTTGGTTAAAGTCAATACAAACTAGCAGTAAAGTGAAAGTTTCGGCACAATACTGCGATAATTCTTTCATAAATTATCTATTGAACGTATCCCTATCAGTGTGAGTAATGCTTTAGTGATTAATGTATATAAAGCAAAATAAAATATTTATATATTTAAACATTATAATGTAGTATTTGCAGACTACTTATAATAATATAAACCAAAAGTATCTTCATCTAGTAAAGGTGATATAATACCATGAAAAACCATGAGAACGAAGTCAGGAGCAAAAACTAGTTAATATTTAAAGAAATACATTTTAACATAATATAACATAGGATTTTCAAATATACCAAAGTCGACTATTATTCTTGGAAAACGAGAAGTTTTGCGTAAACATCCATCTAAATTGAACTATTTAAAGTTTGTTGTCTGTTAATGATGGCTGTTGAAATTGATAGAATCTTACAGTCGGTACTATAAGATTCTATACTACAAGATTCTATACTATAAGATTCTATACTACAAGATTCTATACTACAAGATTCTATACTATAAGATTCTATACTCTAAGATTCTATACTCTAAGATTCTATACTCTAAGATTCGTTTAAATTTTAGTTTGGAAATTAATTATTAATGTTTATTAGTGAAACGTAATTGCACATTATAATACCGTCTGTGTTTGTTCTCGTATTAGACTTCAATTTGTTTGTCTTGCTTTTATCCCGCATAGCAGGGTAGACAGAAAGTACCTAGTGTCAACACACTCTGTACTTCGCTTTTCACTGTATTCGAGACATTGCGTGTTGAGTGGTGGAACTCAATGCCGCTCTTTGTCTTTACCAGAGCGAGGAAGTAGAAATAATTTAAGTATAATCACTCCCTCGAGTGGGGATCGAATAAACAACCAATCGCGTTTACAGTCAGACGTTGTCACACTGCGCCACGACCAGCCTCAATGAGGTGAATGATACCTGAATATTATTTTTTTATAAACTAGTTCCCTTAACAATCTTAGATTATTTCGAGTAATAGAAGGTTTAAATTTCAAGTAAAGGTGGTTTTTGTATTGGAACGGAAGGGAACAAAACATTTTTTGGAGATATGTGAATTTTCGGTATATCAAGTTCCACTAAACGAGGTTATACTGTACTAAGATCTGAGTTAGTGATTTTTTTGTTGTTTTACCTTTGAACCCATCGTGGCGCAGTGGGGCGGCCTTTAAAAAATATTTACGTCGTTAACATTAGACAAAGCGCGGCGTTGAGTTCGCCACTCGGCGAGTAATGTCTCAATTATCTGCGGAAAGCTGTCAACGGAGTATTTACTATTTTTAAAGTGTTATTCCACACTTAGGATTAGGAAACATTTTTAAAAAAAACGTATAAAAATTTAATACCATCTTGGATACCGTCCAAGAGGCGCGGCTTCGAATCCCGCTGCGTTTAAATTTTTATATGTTTTTTTCAAAAATGCTGTCAACGGAGTGTTTTGACGCAACAGTGTGTCTAATTAATATTCTATAGACCATAAAACGTGCATCTGGTGTTATTTAACTAACAGCAACATAAGAAGGGTCGTGTTTTTGTGTTAAAGAAAACAAAATCAGTAATTTTCTATAGAAATTTTTGTACAAAACTTGGGTTGGTACAAGAAACAACACTCAACTCAACTTAGCTGAAAACAAATTTGCACGAAACGATTCTCTTATGATTGAAAGCTCGTAGAAGTAGCTCTTTGAAAATCTTTCCCTCTTATTAATGAATGCCACTCGGATGTTTTACGTCTATATATGAATGCCCATAGTCTAGAAGTGGGCGTGAATCAGACCGCTAAGGCCCGCAAAGAAATACTGCAATCCATGCTGAGATCCCATTACCTAGATGATATGAAAGAATTTTCTTTTCAATTTAGTCATATTTGATTTAGTTTCTTTTATCAAGGACAAATTGATTTCTAACAAACTACAGGGCCCTTTAACGTCTAAAAAACGTTGTCCTGGCAACGTGTATAATACTTGGGTGTATAATTTTTTTTTTTGCTTAGTATATAAAAAGATACTTGGTATTTTTATACACATTTTAAATGAAACTATTTTAAATAGATCACTCGCATATTTATTGCGTAAAGATGATTGGAAACTTTCTACCACCTGGGACCCATTTCTTAAAAAAAATAAACTGTAAAATCTACCACACCAGAGAACAAGATACAGTCAACTCATTCTGCAAGAATCCAGGACAGTATGCGAGGCAATTAAGAAACAGACGATGGTATATTGATATAATTATTTTTTGTATCAAATGACAGACTAATCACACCTCAATCTACCTGTGACCACGGACTAGGGTAAAATGTTCGAAGCGTCGAATTTTAAAAAAAATATTTTCGAATACCAAAATATAGGCGATAAATCCGCCTAAAATAATGGCATTTAAAATCACTTAATGTATTACTGTAATTTATTAAAAGAAAAAATATTATTATAGCTTTATTGCTTTCTTGCTCGTTGTTGAAATACCCAAATAATTATTAACTTAATTTATATATAAATAGGCAACAATGAGTACTGGTCCTAAATATCAGTAGCTCAGGTTTATCACACAATATTTCACACACACACACACACACACATATTTTAAAGTAAATCATTTGAATGATAATATTATTACAAAACACCTACCCTCCCTTTTTAACTATGATTTGCCTTCCTTTGTTCGATGCCTATATAAGTCGTCCAATAAAGCCACAGTGGGCTCTTTTGCTCATCGACTTTCGTATAGAAAATTGTGTTAGATGTCACCTTTTTTGCTAATCCCAATGTTATTAAGATCATTTCAGTATATTTCACTTGTGTATTTTAAAATAATTGTATAAAAAATCAGCGTCACGCTTTATCCCGTATAGCAGGGTTTTACAAGATAAATTTATATACTGTGCTTTAGGTTTGTATGCAAAATTTTATACTTCTCGAACCATATTTTTGGTTTGTAAAAACATTTAATTTTAATATATAGATAGGAGGAGGAGGATAGGATAGGATAGAAAGTAGGATTCGAATTTAGCAGTATCACTAGCGATCTGTTAATTACTACGCTACGATAGAGTTATTCGCAATATAAATAACAATTTTCTTTGAAATTGTATGCTGATATTCTATTCGCTTCAATAAATCTAATATTAACAAATTGCTTAGAAAGTCACAAATTTAATAAAGAAAATTATTTAAAAGGAAATATGACGTAAAATTTAATACATTCAATACTTCAATAAAAATTAACCTGTTATTTATTTGTTTTAAATTTTTGTTGTAACCATAGCAACGTGTAACGTATACGTTTTACAAAAGTGTGTGTCAAAAGTAAAGTAATGTGTGTGGCATTTATTTTTTTGAACTTGATTTATTTCTAATACGTTATTTACTATTTTTAAAGTGTTATTCCACACTTAGAATTAGAAAACATTTTTGAAAAAACGTACAAAATTTTTTCAAAAATGTTTTCTAATCCTAAGTGTGGAATAACACTTTAAAAATAGTAAATATTAAAATAAAATAGCAATCTCTCTTGTTAAACGATTATTTCTTAAAAATCTTTAAGTAGTAGAAATTTGTAAAAATCTCTCTACAGAGATGCTAACAACATAAATAAGTTGTAACAAAACGTATAAGAATTTCGACGCAGGTGGTAGTAGAACGCATGGCTTAGCGGTCAGAGCGCTTGGACGGTATCCAAGAGGCGCGGGTTCGAATCCCGCTGCGTTCAAATATTTATACGTTTTTTTCAAAAATGTTTTCTAATACGTTGTTAAAAAATATATTAAAATTCTAGACTTTTATATACGTGCCAAATTTCAAACTCGTTTGTCCACTTAATTTCTATAAAAAAGAAATTAAAATTTTAGTTAGTGATTCTTTTAAATTTTTGACATGAAATTATATGTCCTAAAAACTAAATTGGAGTATTTTAAAATTTTAACACTTTTTTTTCCTCCTTAGAATATGAAGTTGGTCGTGGCGCAGAGTGACAGCGACTGCCTGCAATCGCGACCGGTTGTCGGGATCGATCCCCACTCGGGGGTGTGATTATATTTAAAAAATATATTTTTACTTCCTCGCTATTTTCACTTTCCTCCAAGACTAAGTGCGGCGTTCCATAACTCAAGACGCAATGTCTCGAATTGGGTAGAAATCGAAGTACGGAATGTCTTGGCACTAGGTACTTTCTGTCTAACCTGTCTAATACGCGGCGCTAACTTCTGCCACCTAACATATAATGTATTAAATTTAAAGGGAAAACGAAAGGATGGGTTGAAGTTCCTTGACACGAGGTTCTGCCTAGTCTCCAATACAGGATAAAGGATTATTGTGAATATGATTTATTTTTTTAATATAAAATATACTATAATATTGTAAGGAATAACAAATTTATACGTAATATTCTTGGTGTGAAACTAACGTAAGCTAAAAAGACTACAGAGTTGCAGAGATCACCGTAAATAATGAATTGTCTATAAAGCAACACTGTAGCGGGGTCATACGGTCATATGGGGTGAGTCTTATAGGGTTGCCACTTATATGAATATTGTATATAAATTAAGACACGGAGTGGATACGCGTTGGTTGTGCATTTGATCTTACGGCCTGCTCTGATAGGATTGAGCGTGGCGTTAAGCTCCACCACTCATTATGCTTTCTCAAATTTGAGTTTATATATAGTGGAGAATAGAATGTCTTGATTCTAGATTCTTTTGTTTGCTATGCAAGAAATATTAATATATCCACAGCGCAGTATAGTAATATCGTATTGTATATCTAATAGTTGTAGGGTATCTTTAGTACTGGCAAAAAGTTGGAAACGTTGCATTTTGTTCTTCTTTACCCACTGCAGTTAATGTCTTATTTTATCTAATATCAATGTCATTCACAAATATAAATATATATCAAGAGGTCGAGTGGTTTTTACCACCTGATGGTGATTTAAGTTATTCTGATTTTGCTTTCATAGATGGAATTTATTTATTTATAAAATAACATTTATTTAAAGGATTTTTTTTAACATTGATAGTGGAGTGAATATTAAATTGCCTTTTGGCTGACATTGAAATTGTTTTCGTATATTTGAAAGACGACAGTTCTGATTTCAATATCTTTGGGGCTATTTTGTAGCCAAGTTGAGGAAAATGTTTATATATTTTTAGTATAGATGCCCTTCGCTTAGTTTACCAAATATGTAAACAAATATGATAGAGAAATGTAAATACGTAATTGCATTTATGAAAGATACAAGCAGAAAAAAAATTAGAGACTTTAACGTCAGTATATGTTAATTATGAATAAAATATACACATTTCAAGTTATATACAGAATATCTTAAGGATAAAACATTTGTGATCACAAAATAGGAAGGAATCCACAGCAAGTAAGAAGATGGACTTTTAAAAGCTGCCAATATTGCACATTGTTCCAACGCCCTCATCCAAGTAAACTATTGAAGGTAACCGATTATCAACTGTACTCGGTAACATGTTTATAATGTTTAAACTGTCAAGGCCCAAACAGTCCAAGTAGTGGTGATCAAGGAGCACCATGGTGTCCTAGATTCTTACCAGTTTCAAGATTAACACAATTATTTCAATTCGCGATACTGATAACGAGAAGGCCAGATCGAAATGCTAATATAATATAAAAAACAACATAACAATAATTCCTGCTCTTTTTTCCTTAAATAATTACAAAACAATAATCAGAAGACAAGTTGGCAAATTGAAATGGATTAAAGATCAAAGCTTTGTTTAACAAAGAAACACTTAGAATAGCTAAAACAAAAAGTTACATCGCATCGTATTTAATTAGAGTTACCTTAGGGATTTTATCAACGAGATATTTACACAAAAAAAAAAGGAAATGTATAAACGTTTAAGAGGATTTAGTAGCCCTTAATTAGATTTCAGCTAAAATATTGCGTGAGGTGTCTAGTTTTAATTACCAACCAAATAATAATAATTAATACAACATACATAAAGGATCAGTTATATGACTAAAAGAAATGTTGTGAAAGAGGCCGGTCTTGGCGCTGTGGGACAGCGTCTGACTGTAACGCGATCGGTTGTGGGTTCGATCCCCATACGGGGGAGTGATTATATTTAAAATTATTTTCACTTCTTCGCTCTGGTAAGACAAAGTGCGGCGTTGAGTTCCACCACTCAAACACGCAATGTCTCGAATTCGGTGCAATGCGAAGTACGGAGTGTGTTGACAATAGGTACGTTCTGCCCACCCTGCTACGCGGGATAAAAGCGTGAAGCTTAAAAAAAATTGTTGTCCTTACAAATAGCAGCTTTGAGAGATTTCTCATTCTCTTATCTTTTCTTCTCCATTTCTCTTCTTTGTTTGTAAACTTTGTTCCTATGATATATACTCATACATATCTAGACGTTTTTTAATCTACATATATGACAAATTCAATTGACGATTTTTTTTTAATTTATTATAACATAGATAAAGAATATAGAGAATAAAGGCTAAATAAATGAATGAAGGCCGGTCGTGGCGCAGTGGGGTAGTGTCTGAATGTACACGCGATCGGTTGTGGATTCGATTCCCACCCGAGGCAGTGATTATGTTTAAAATTATTTTCACTTCCTCGCTCTGGTACGACAAAGAGCGGAGTTCACAACTCAGCACACAATGTCTCGAATTCACTGGAAAGTAAAATGTTTCATCTAAATACTTGAACATACTACGTTCTAATATTGAAAATATTGATTATTTTTATATATTTTCAGATTCCTGAACAAAAGAAGGTCTTAACCCTACATTTACAATTTCTAACCTGAAAAATATGAAAAATTAGTACAAAAATATATAATCACACTAAGATTTACACGTCAACCCTATTTTAGCTTTACAAAGGGCAGCACAATTCTATAGCCAGTATACGATCTAGTTCATCGTATCTTACTTTATATTGAGACATTCATTTTCAGCTGCGGTTATCTTCAACTATGCGGAGAGTAACGGGAAGGAACAGGAGTAATTACCTGCAAAGTGTTATATTTTTTTATAATGCGAATAAAAAAAATGAATTTCAATTCAAAACGAGGAATGGCAATTCTAATTCTAATTAGACAAAGTTGGGAGTTGATTAGAAGCAGCTTCGTCTCGAGTTCTAAAGAGAGAAATTATATATAAAGAGGGAAATATATATATATATATATATATATATATATATATATATATATATATATATTTCCCGCAAGTTGTAATCTAGAACCTATAACCAGTCGTGTTAACAGTCAGACATCCCACTGCGCCACTATGTTCAATTGTATATCAAAATAGATCTATATAAAAAAACATGAAATCACTTAACGCGTATCTAAGAAAAATCCCCCGCTTTATAGTCGACGTTTAGATATTGGCGATTGGATTGGTGCGACGGGAAGGATTCCGTTAAACTACCATATTGTGTTAAGTGTCTTTTGTTATTTTAATTTATGGGATATTTTAATATTTAAATATATCTAAAAAAATATTATTATTGAGGCCGGTCGTGGCGCAGTGGGACAGCGTCTGACTGTAAACGCGATCGGTTGTGGGTTCGATCCCTATTGTGGGGAGTGATTATACATAAATTATTTTTACTACTTCGCTTAGGTAAAAGACAGGTTGCGGCGTTGAGTTCCAGTTGTTAAGTGAACACGCAATATCTCGAATTTGGTGGAAAGCGAAGTACGGAGTGTCTTGACACTAGGTACTTTCTGTCTATCCCGTTGCGCGAGATAAAAGCGTGAAGCTTGAAAAAATATTAATTATAATAAACAAAAATTATTCCGTTGACACGTAATCAAAACCTTTAGCAATATGTACGTCACTATATAAACTTAGATGCCAATCACATACCATGTTACGTATATATTAATTAAATGTATCTTTCATGCATTTTTTTGGTAGACAGGAAATACCTAACGTCAAGACACTCCGTACTTCGCTTTCTACTGAATTCGAGAGACATTTTGCACTTCTGCTCTATATTAACTATAACTGTGCCAAATTATTCTGCCGTTCGCGTAGTTTACTTAAATATAATAATATATAAATATAATAAATAAATAAAATAAATATAATAAATATAATAATATATAAATATAATAAATAAATATAATAAATATAATAAAATAATAGTTAATAATAGATATAAAAATGTGTCTTACATAACATATAACATTTGAGGCGTTCGTATGTTGTGATACAGCTTTTGACTGTGAACGTGATCGGTTGTGGGTAATCGAATTACCACTCGAGCGAATGATTAATTTATATTATCTTTATTTCCTCACTTTTATAATTCCTCCACTCAACATGCAATATCTTGAATTTAGCGGAAAGCGGAGTACAGAGTGTCTTAACACTAGATACTTCCTATATACCCTACCCTGTATGCGGGTTAAGCATGAAGTTATTATTTAATATTATAAAAATTTGTTCCATAATTTAGAAATTCTTTATTATTTTATATTTTATTATTTATATGCAAGAATTTTATTTCGCGAAGCAAATATACCAACTTCTACTTGCTATTAGCCAAGGAACAGCTCGTGTCCGCGTAGAATGGTGGCAAGAATGTCCGCATCGTTTCTTCGTTGAATCGTAATGCGGATTCCTTGGGTGAAGAATGAAAAAGATTTTATAACGAAAACTTAATATTAGTTTTTTTTTTGCCTAACACTTTTTTTAGTTAAAGTCTAGATACTTTATAATCAAGTATAGAGACAATTGAATTTTCGCGCAAAGTTTTAATAAATAATCAATAATCATCAAAATAATGAGGCCGGTCGTGGTGCGGCGAAACAGCGTCTGACTGTAAACGCGACCGGATGTGGGTTCGATCCCCACTCGGGAAAGTGATTATTTTTAAATGATTTTCACTTCCTCGCTCTGATAAAGACAAAGTGCAGCGTTTAGTTCCATCACTCAACACGCAATGTGTTGAATTTGGTGGAAAACACAGTACGGAATGTTTTGACATTAGGTGTTTTCTGTCTACCCTGCTATGCGGGATAAAAGCGTGAAGATAATAATATAATCATAATAATAATCATCCCCAAGTGGGAATTGAACTCACCATCATTCGCACACAGAGAGGCGCTGTCCCACTGCACCATGATGACCTTAAATATATATTTTTTTAAATTTCTTATATTTCTTTTCTTCCATACTAATAAAAGTTAACTAAAAGTCTAAATCTAATATTTACTATTTTTAAAGTGTTATTCCACACGTAGGATTAGAAAACATTTTTGAAAAAACGTATAAAAATTTGAACGCAGCGGGATTCGAACCCGCGCCTCTTGGCAAAACTCGTCCAAGAGAACTCGTCGTCCAAACCGCGACTCGTCCAAGTCTAAATCTAATACATTTTATGCCGAAATTAATATAAAAAACTGCATAGTTTATTATTCATTTATTTTTAGGCTTTTTTTTGAATTAATATTACAACTATTTTCTTATGTTACCTAAATAGGCTTAAAATAAAGCTATTATAGTATTTATATATGTAATTCCTAAGAAAGTTCAAAATATATAAGTGTATTCTAATTTTTTAACTAAATCAGTTTTATTTTGGTAATACAGTACAGTAAGAATTTTACAATATTTAAATATATGAAAGCGTTGGTATTTTTAAGTGATTGATATTTGTGGGTATTTAGGCTAGTTGATTGCATAAAGGAAACTTAATTGTACATCAGGTGATAGCGAAATTGGGTTGTGAAAGTCCAGACCTGTGGCTTATGACTATACTTTACAAGCCATGACATTTACAATAAAATTGAAAATTCTACTTCAATAGAACCTATTCCCTTTAAAAAAACTTAACGCTTTTATCCCACATAGCAGGGTAGACAGAAAGTATCTAGTGTCAAGACACTCCGTACTCCGCTCTCCGCTGAATTCAAGCCGTCGCATGTTGAGACTCACTTAAATATTTTATTATAACTAAATGAAAACGTTTTCAAGCCAAATGGACAGGCAATTGTTGCGCTAATGATTCCCATTTTGCGCGATTTGTTTAGAATATTGTTCTTGGGAAGCATTCGTTGCACACAGTACAATACCGTTCCACTTATAATGAAATAAAGAAACGTTTTGTCGGCGTACCCCCATTGAACACAGACCTACATACATTGAATGGCTTCCTCTGACCTCCTTCGCTTTATCTATAAAAATCGATATTCTGATAATGCGATATTTCAACCGTTATTATCAGACCATGAAGTTAGTCCTGAAATTTATTCTCAGTGAATCCTATAGAGGCTTTAGCATAATTCTGTTTTTGTGTATTAAAACTTGAGGAGATGATGTCGGAATTACCTTCTTTTAATTTTTTTTTCATATACTTTGAAGCCGGTCGTGGTGAGCATGGGTAGTGTGAGAGCGTCTATTTGTAAACACGACCGGTTGTAGGTTCAATATCCACTCGAGGGAGTGATAATATTTAAAATTGTTTCCACTTTCTCGCTCTGGTAAGACAAAGTGCGACGTTTACTCAACACACAAAGACTCAAATTCGGTGGAAAGCGAAGTACGGAGTGTCTTGAAACTAGGTACTTTCTCTCTACCTTGCTATACGGGATAAAAAGTGTGAAGCTAAAAAAACTTTTAAGACAAAGCGCAGCGTTGTGTTTGCCTACTCAGCACGAAATGTCTCGATTTTAAACGGAAAACAGTCAAAGGTCTTGACACTATGTTAGGTCTATCATTAAGTTATAACAATCTAAAAAACGTACTTTACTCACTTCTTGTTCACCAATGTTCAAAAATTCACCAATGTGTTCTGATCCGATAATAATAAAATATGTTCATAGCATTAACCTGATGACAGCATCGGACTGTAAACGCGACCTGATGTGAGTTCGATTCCCACTCTAGGGAATGAATATTTTTAATTTATTTTCGTTTTCGTTTCATGGTTAGACAAATCGTAGCGTTGAGTTCTACCCCTCAACACGTAATATCTCGAATTCTATATAAACTTGACACTAGCTTTGGGGATATAAGTGAAAATGTAAAAAAGTAATAAATCTGATATACTTAAATTTTTCAAACTACTTTGATAAAACAAGGTCTTAGTTAAATAACTCGCAAAACATTTAAAAAACAAAAACGCATAAACGCCCACGCCTTAAACAAAAACAATAGTTAGTTGTGAAATTGGCAAAATAAATCCTCTAAACTGAACTGGCAAAGGGGTGACTGGATTCAATGAGGCATTAGCCAAAGTGAGATTTATTCACGTATTGTATAAAATGCCTCCATTCACCGATGAGCGGGCGAATGTCGAATTTGAATAAGGGTTCTGTTCGAATGGCCTACGCCATGCGTGCCCCGAAACGGCTAGACGGCTTGTGTTATGATTTCTGCTGATGTTATTCTAATTTTTTTATTACAGAATATAAAAAAATACCGCTTATCGCCTACAAATATTAGAAAATAAAATAGAGAAATCTATTGTTTTCCCAGAGATGATTAAACTTTATTTTCTAATATTTGTAGGCGTTAAGCGCTAATTCTTTTTCGTATTAAAAAAGTCTCTATAGTAAATAGAAAAGAGACAGTATGAAAATATATAGAAATAATTTAAATTAATTATAAATGAAATTATTTTGTTGGGTCCGGTCGTAGTGCAGTAAGCTCGCGTTTGACTGTAACCGCGATCGGTTGTGGATTTGATTCCCACTCGGATCTGATAAGACAAGGAGCGGCGTTGAGTTCCACCACTTAATATGCAGTACCTTGAACTTGGTGGAAAGCAAAGTACGGAGGGTCTTGACACTAGGTACTTTCTGTCTACCTTGCTATGAAGCGTGAAGCTAAAAAAATGTTTTAAATAAATTAAGACATTCTTAAACAACCAGTTGATATTCAATAGAATTTAAAATACACGGTGTTTACACAATGCTTGCTTGGTTACTTAAAATTCAGGCATACAGAGAGTCGAAAATGATCTGAATTGCTTCGAGAAAAGGATGGTACGGCCGTTTCGCTTATTTGCTCGACTTGGTATGGGCACTGCCGTGCCTTCAGATACTTAGTAATATAATACATTTTGTATAAATATTACAATTTATTGAATTTTATTGAATATTTCAATTATTACAATTTTGGTATATTTAACCATATATGACAGCTTTTATAATAACCCATTTTTTATTATTAGTATGTATATTAAAATTTTCAAATAAACAATATAAAAAAAGTTTTATATAAGGGTGTGTTTTACTTAATTGTTTTGACGTACAATGACATCATGTTCAAAATTTGTTAAGAGGTAAAACTAAACGCTATTACTATTCTTAATTTTTTTTAGTCATATAGTTATATTTTTTATAAATATTTTATAATACTTTCTATCTAAAACTAGTTTTTTTCTTAGTATATAGTGGTTAATAACCATAATAAAACAATTATTATTTATATCAAAATACATAGCAGTAACAAAACGCGTCATACGTCATTCGATAACTTCAAGACGCATAATGTCATATGTCAATTTCGTCAATATTGTTTTCATAATCATTTACGATATTTATTCAATAAGTTTAAATTAAAAACAAATTTTATTCTGTGTTTCTGGAAAACAAACATATTTACGATATTATAATTTAGTTTATTAGTTTTTACATAAAGAAATTGTACCATTTCCGTACGTGTGTAACAAAGAAGTGTATATAGATATTTACTTAGATTAAAAATAGTTTAGATTGTCTCCGTAATATAGAATGGATTGCGTTACTACACTAAAAATATTAGTAATCGGAGAGAGTGGAGTTGGAAAGTCTAGGTAAGATTTGCGGATTCTTAGTTGCGTGACTCATATAGGTACTTCAATTATTGTAAATTCACATTAAATACTGTAATATTCATTTAATATAAGAATATAGCTTTGTTATGAACAAAAGGCTTATTATTATATCCTGAATTTACTTAAAAGAGGTTATAAATATAATGATCATGAGTTTCTGAATACAATACATATCATTGCAATATTGCAACATAAATTTTATTGTTCAGATTTGATAAGACCTTGACTTCATTTGAAGTTATCATGTTAATAGTCAATTAGTTTTTAAAATAAATGCATTTCAAAAAACTATGTGTATAAATAAAGTTATAGTACATTACCAATAGTTTTCCTTCTTTATGTCCGTTCAATTTCATTATTTTCACTTTGCTCTGGAAAGATAATGTGTGGTTTTAAGTTCGTCCACTCAACAGGTAATTTCTTGAATTCAGTGGAAATAATTGTATGGAGTGCCTTGACACTAGTCACTTCCAGCTATGTGGGATATAAGTGAGAAGCTAAAAAAACATATTGAAAATTAAAAATATATGTATTTTAGTAAAAAGATTAACTATAAGTACAAATTTTTTTATGTTGCTTAAACATTAAATGTCATTCAGTATTTCATTTTCAAATAAAAACAACAGAAATTGCAAATTTTACAAACAAAATATAACAAATTAGTTAATTTATCATATAATTGAATGTTCTTTAGTTTTTTTCTTTGTTTTAACAGATTATTTGTTGTTTATAGCATTTAATATTTAAAAAAAATGACAATAATCAATTTTTTTCAGTATTATCCTAGCATTCACAACAGGGGATTACAATTCATCGTTCCCAGCGACCATCGGAGTTGATTACAAATGTAAGGTTATGGAAGTAAACGGTTTGAAAGTTAAACTCGGTATATGGGACACAGCTGGCCAAGAGCGGTATAGGACGTTGACAAATAGTTTTTACAGGTAAGATTTTTTAATCTAACTAGTAGTTAGAGAGAACGGAGTTAAACATTACAATCTGCATTTTTTTAATATAAAAATGTATAAGGATATTGTAGTAATGTATCTGATCCTTGCTATATTATGAAAAATCTTGGTTTACATAGAGTATCTGTAAAATGGCTGGTGAATAGTAAGTTGTATGGGTTATTTTGACATTAAACTCTTTCTGACTATCCTGCTATGGAGGGAAGTGTGAATTTAGAAAAATAATTTCTATTTGTTTCTTTTTTCTCAATTGAAGAAATTCATGCATCAAGGAGAGATTTTAAAAAATATATATTTTTTATTTTTACTGAGAAAATTTAAATATTCTTTTTAAATTATAAAAAATTATATAATGGTTATAATATTCATACCATACAATGTAATAATAATTAATAAATTATATTAACATATATACATTGTAATAATTTGGAAATTATTAACAAGAAGTAAGGATCATTTGTCTGTGTTTTTTTTTAGCTTCACACTTTAATCCCGCATAACAGGGTAGGCAGAAAGTACCTAGTGTCAAGACACTCCGTACTTTGCTTTCCACCGAATTCGAGACATTGCGTGTTGAGTGCTGGAACTCAACGCCGCTGTTTGTCTTTACCAGAGCGAGGAAGTGAAAATAATTTAAATATAATCACTCCCCCGAGTGGGGATCGAACTCACAACCGATCGCGTTTACAGTCAGACGCACACTTAAGCAAGGTCAAGTTGTAAGGTAGTCAGAGGCAACCTAGTATCAAGACGCTGCTAGATAAAACTATTAAAAAATTTAAAAAAAAACAAGAGTAACTTCTTTATACTTTTTTTACAATTAAATAATAAACTTATTTTAATTAGTGCATTTACAAACATATTGTTTTTTTTTAAATAATTATCAATTAATATTTAGTAAGATGTGTAAAACCAATTTTTTTGCTTTCCATTAAGGCTAATTCTCACGCCTGTGTGGCGTAGTGGGATGTTGCCTGACTGTGAACATGATTGGTTGTAGGTTCAACACCAGAGTCCTCGAAGGAATGCTTCTATTTAAAGTTATATCCATTTCTTCGCTCTGGTAAGACAAAACGCTGGGTAGAGTTTGCCACTCAACATGCAATGTCACGATTTTGGTGGGAAAGCAGTCGACACAGTGTCTTGACACTAGGTTAACTCTGATTATGCAGCTATTTAGTTGCTTCTGACTGTAAACACGATTGGTTGTGAGTTCTATTCCCATTTGAGGAAATGATTGTCTTATTCTCACTTTCCCAGCCTACGTACTAGCCTACAAAACACGCGTATCCTAACACGGTTTTCTATGTAATTTAATATTTATATTCATCAACTAAAGCTTAGTTGTCAGAGCGACTGAGTCGTTTATGAGAGGAGTGGGTTCGATTTCCAATACGTACAATTTATATACCTTAAAAAAAACCCCTGCCGTTACTACATAAGCGATATCTAATTCTTATATAATTGTTTTAGAGACGCTCACGGCGCTATTTTGGTTTATGATGTGTCCGAACCGAAAACATTGCAAAAACTCAACGAGTGGGTCGAAGAGTTACAAGTGTATTCAACTAAGAAGAACATAGTCTGTTTGGTTGTTGGCAACAAAATTGACAAAGTAAGTTATGTTTTTTTTTTGTAGCTTCACGCTTTTTGTCCCGTATATCAGGTTAAACAAAAAGTACCTAATGTCACGACACTCCGTACTGCGCTTTACACTGAATTGGAGATATTGCGTGTTGAGGGGTGGAACTCAACGCCGCAATTTGTCTTACCAGAGCGAGGAAGTGGAAATAATTTTGAATATAATCACTCCCCCGAGTGGTGATCGAACTCACAACCGGTGGCGCTTACAGTCAGATACTGTTCCACCGCGCCACGACCGGCCTCTAAATGGTAAGTTGAATTTTTTTTAGCTTCACGCTTTTATCCCGCATAGCAGGGTAGACAGATAGTACCTAGTGTCAAAACACTCCGTACTTCGCTTTCCACCGAAGTCAAGACATAGCGTGATGAGTGGTCGAACTAAACGCCGCACTTTGTGTTTACCAGAGCGAGGAAGTGAAAATAATTTAAATATAATCACTCCCCGAGTGGGGATCGAACCCACAACCGGTGACGCTTACAGTCAGATACTGTTCCACCGCGCGTTCTCAATTCGATTCTACTTAAATGTATCATTATTTAAAAAAAATAAATAAAAGCCGTTATGGAGCAATGGGACAGCGTCAGACTGTAAAAGCCATGATAATAGGTAATATACACTTCAGGGAAAGCTTTATCCCGCATAGCAGGGTAGTCAGAGACAACCTAGTGTCATAACACTCCGTGGACTGCTTGCCTTCTAAACCACAGACATTGCGTGTTGAGTGCTGAACTCAACGCCGCGGTTGATTCAAAGAAATATATTATTTTAATATTTATATTGATTTGGTTGCGGTGGTAAAATAAAGCGTGGATTTCTGCCATTCGAAATGTCTCGAATTCGATCGGAAGGTGGACACTGTTGTATCTTGACATTAGCTTTTATTCTCCTAAACCGCTATACGGGAAAACTTATCTTATAATTTCTTTTTAAAACCAATTAGAGGCCGGTCGTGGCGCAGTGGTGTTTGAATGTAAACGCGATCGATTGTGGTTTTCATTCCCACTCGGTTGATTATACTTTCTTTTCCTTGCCCTGGTAAGATAAAACGCGGCGTTGAGTTACGCCATTCAACAAACAATGTCACGGATTCCGCGGAAAGCTGATAATTTTGATATAGGGTACTTCTTGTCTATCCTACTATGCGGTATAAAAGCGTCAAGTCTAAAAAGATCAAATTATATTTTATACAAATTATATTTAAAATATATTTAAATAAAACTATTTTGCATGCATATTTATTATAATAACTTATCATAGTTTTAGTAAAATCTATAGATAGAATGAATAATTATGGATATGAAATTTTATCTATCTATATGTTATCTTTTACATTTAGTGATATTTGAAACTAAAATAGATTGTTGATATCTTTTCATCCTAATAATGTAAATGTTACACATATATTTAATCTGTATGGATTTTCAAATAATTGTTTTGTTCTTATCTCAGTTTACAAATGTATGTTTGTTTGTTCATTGTTTAATTGGCTGTCAAGCCAAAAGAATTGGGATTCTACCTGTGACCCTTGATTTATTTTCGAATACCAAAATATACACGATTAATCCCTTTAAAATAGTTTCATTTAAAAAAGTGTAAAAATCACGATTATCAAAAATGTTATTATATTGAAAACAGTTTAACCTATTTCGAAGTTTTTGTTCATTACCGTGATTTATAGTGTAAGGTGTAAGCTTATAGTCGTTTTCTTGCCAATACAGTCAGTATTGGCTGGTCTGGTTTTCCTTAGTAAACGGTTTAGGTTTCTTATATATTCATAATATATTCTATATTTTAATGTCTTGTAAATAATTAATATTAAAGTAAAAATTCATACTCTATATTTTGGAAACGTATATAATTTTGAAAATAACCAAAATCCAAAATCGTGCGTCCTAGTAACCGCTTGAGCGTCGTACCCGCTAAGTTGTACGTTGGTTATTCGCTCAAGCCCCTTTTTATCATATGGTATAGCTTAAAAGACACCTTGAGCGGTATCGAAGAAGTACGGGTTCGGTTCCCGCTTAGTTGAAATTTTTATATGTTTCTAAAATATTTGTTATATATTACATCAGCCGCGTGCAGTATCAAGGGAGTCGGGACAGGCGTTCGCACAAAAACACAGAATGTTGTTTATAGAGAGCAGCGCGAAAACTCAAGAAGGTATCAATTTGGCTTTTGAAGAACTAGTGCAGAAGGTAGGTTTTAACTTCACAAACGAAAAAGTTTGTAAGGATGGTTATGTGTATTTTAGTTACGTGTTCACGCAAAAACTGCTATATATATATATATATATATATATATATATATATATATATATATATATATATATATATATATATACTAATATGCTTTTTATCAATACACCGAACTACATTATATATATGTAGGTAGATACATAAAATGAAGCCGTCGTGGCGCAGTGAAATATCGTCTGACTGACTGTAAATTCGATTGGTTGTGTTGGTTGTGGGTTAGATTCCTGCTTTATAGAATAGCTTTAGTTTAATTAACTTAAACTGGTTTATTAAGATAATCCGCCTGTCAACCAATTCGGACTGAAAGTGGACAACGGAATGTCTAGACTAGGCGGAAATTATGATAATTTTTGTATACATTTTCAAAATGACAATATATAATTAACTGACTTAATATTAATTTCTAAGTTTATTTTTGAGTACAATAAACAAATGTAACATACATATGTATTGTATAGTTTATCGGTTATCTAGATTATTGTACAATTAATTCTACTTATTTTTTTTATCTTTAAGCTTTAATCCCGCACAGCAGAGTATGCAGAAAGTACTTAGATTCAAGACACTCCCTACTTCGCTTTCGGCCGAATTCGAGACATTGCTCGTCGAGTAGTGGAGCTTAACGCCGCACTTTGTCTTACCAGAGCGAAGAAGTGAGGATAATTTAAATATAATCATTTTCTCGTTAGGGAATCAAACCTACAACCGATCGCGTTTACAGTCAGACTCTGACCCACTACACCACAACCGTTATAAAATAATTTATGACATTTTTTTGAAGATAATCGAAACGCCTGGCCTTTGGGAATCAACCGGTTCGTCTTCTAACATTCGCATATCAAACGATGAAAGAAGTGAACAAGAAGAATATTCGTGTTCTTGTACTATATAATATAAAAACGCTATGCTTCATAGGTTGGCTGTATGTGTAGTACAATTTTAATTAAAAAAATAAAAATGTCAAATATATCTGTTTTAATAAATTTATAATCTGTATTTTTTTAAATATAGAATTGTAATCGAATGAAAATCGATTTTTTTTTCTATGATTAAAAACGTCATATTTATTTTCACGCCGTTTTTTTTTACTTGTCACTACACAGATAATAAATAATATATAAGTAATTCTATAAAGCCAACCTCTATGTGCAATGTGATATTTTATAAAGTCTGCTTTTGTATATAAATAAATATATTATATTATCAAAAAAGATTTAACATGGACTACATTTTTTTATTTAGTGTACCTATGAATATAGATTATAAAGTGACATTGTTAATGAAAAACAGATTAAAATTAAACTTGCAATAACTGAAAGTACGGCAAAAAAAGATTTTATTTACATAAAAACTTCGAAAAAATATAATTCTTGGAGTTATTTGTAAGTATTAAAATTTGCTTATCATCATTTATATGATATACTATCGAGAAACATAGAAAAATATATAATATTTCGAACTGAAGAAACGATTTATCGCTATATATATACTTATTTAAAATTTATCTTTGATTTTGTTAAAGAAATAATAATTTAAAAATAATATTTCTACCCTAAGAACCGTATTTTAGTTTAATTAAATATTTCGTACGTTCTAATTTAACATATTGATTTTTGAAGCAAAATCTTTGTCCTCTTTTATACGAAAATAACGCAAACTGGGGAGGAGGAAATTTGGCACAGTTATAAATTATATAGAGGAGTACAGAATGTTGATATTTAAAAATAAAACATATTTATATGTTAAATTAACCAAATAAATTAAACGCACACTATCTTGTGTTTGACATATACGTTTATACATATACGTTTATACATATGTTTATGACATACACGTTGCCAAGGCTACGCGTTGTCATCTAGTATGAATATATACATTAAATAATTATAGTACAAACTGTCTAATCTGTTTTATACTTTTTAATTTTTAATTTTTTTTTTTAATTTTTAACTAATATAGTCCATGTCATATCTGAAATGCCTTGCACATCACATCGGGCAGCCTTTCTGTATGGAAATATCAATATTTTTTAGAGTTTATAAGCAATAAATTATAAACGATTCTTAGTCTACACGAAGTATGGGGTAATTTTTTCATGGATGTTTGTCTTTACGGTCACCTTTTTATATATATTATTATTATATGTCGAATATTTCGTTTTTTTTGTATATTTTTCATTTTCATATTTAAATGTCACTATGTAGTGGGGTAAAAATTGTATTTGTTGAAATTAATATACATAGAGTATAGGAGCTATAGGCAGACTTGCGAATTTGAGTGTTTAAAAAAATAAAAGACAAAAGACTACATACTATACCTGTCTTTGTCTCATAGCACATGACAAAAAAGGATACATATATATAGGGTCATTTGCAAGCTTTTAACTAGCCGTGTTAGTTGGTGTGTGTGAAATCTTGCAACCTCAATTTGACCCGCTTCCTATTGGTTAAGCTGATATTTGGATTACAACTTCACACCTCATGATATTATATAAAATCAATATTGTTGTCAATCTAAAATGGCCGCCGCAAGAAATTGAGTATCAAAAGATAGGGCTTAATTTGTAAAATGTAAAATGTATTGTACATTATGAAAAAAAATTGTTTTTAAAAAGGTATTTTTTCTAATTACTATTTATTGTACATGGTAACATTTTAAGTTGGCTCGCCTGCTATATGTGTAGCAACTCTATGAAAAAGAATCGTTATATTTGAATATTGTTTGGTTTTTGTGCTATCGTTGTATATTTTATCTGTAAAATTTTAATACTAATAGATTTTAAAATTCGAAATAGGACCAATAATATGTTCACAAATAAATATGCTAATTAGTACCACTTTGTTTTATTTAATTTTCTTTTCATACTTTGATTAAGTTTTTTTGTTAGTAATGCCGTCGCACTAAAAAAAATATATTTATTAAAAATCATAATTAAAATTATATGTGGAGGCTGATCGTGGCGTTGTGGGACAGCGTCTGACTGTAAACGCGATCGTTTGTGGGTTCAATTCCCATTCCAGGTAATGATTATATTTAAACTATTTTCATTTCCTCGCCCTGGTAAAAGACAAAGCGCGGCGCTGAGTTCCGCCACTCAGCACCCAATGCCTCAAATTATGCGAAGCTGACAATAAGAAACTAACTTGTTATTTATGATTAGAAATAAAAATCAATTTTCTGGTAGCGGAATTCGAACCCGCGCCTCTTGGAAATAGCCCAGGCGTTAACATTAGCTAACGCATACATTGATATCTTAGCTATGTTGAATTTGTTATATTATGTTTTTTTGTAGTTTTTATACGATTAATATATTTATTTTTTTCTGAGTGTGTAAAAAATGTCGATAAAAAAGTATAAATAAAATAACACTTTACCGCAACTTTATTTTAAACTTAACTTAAAAAAGAACTATTAACATCAATCGTCTCTCTCTACTTAGCCCGGGTTAACTGACCGACCATTTATCACAACTAGTACAAATGCCTCTCAAGAAGGCCTGCCCTCAATGGCCCTCCGGAGTCCCACTAATGAGCTCCCATCATTCACCAACTCGGGATAAGCGTTGACAAATAAAAGCAGAGTCGTGATTTACAGGCGTTTACTTTATCTGTTGTCATTTATAATCTGTGTAACATGTTAAGAGATGTTTTGGCGGGAAAATAAAGCTGTCAAGATGAGCAAGATAAACAGAATGATTGCTTATGTTTACTATTCTGCTGGAGAATTAATGTAGAGTTGTATTTATTAGTGTTTTGCCGTGATATATTTTAGTTTAGCTGTAAAGTGTTTATTATTTTGTTTTTGGTAATTTATATATATGTCAGCCATTTTTGAAAAAACGTATAAAAACTTGAACGCAGCGGGATTCGAATCAGCGCCTCTTGGAAACCGTCCAAAGTTTGAATTCCAATTGTTCCAATGGTTCGTTAATAAAGATGGCTAGTAAATCTTAAAAATAAAATTGATTTTCGAATGTTTAATTTTTAAGTATTTATTTGTATATTAAGTGCATACAAGTTTTAAATGAAACTTTTTTAAACGGATTAATCGCGTATAGTTTGGTATTCAAAAATATATTTTTAAAAGCCCGACATTTGGAACAATTTACAGTAGTCCGTGATCACAGGTAGACTCCTGCGACTCAACAAGATTCATAACGTTAAAAATAATTAAAATTAAAATGTTGAAACAACGAAAAACAAAGATCTTCTTACATACTAGACGATACTGTCATATTGTATGTGTTTTTTATGCTTATATTTTAATTCATGAAATATTTGAATTTGCCAGTCGCAACCCAATTTTTTATTATTATTGCATTTATTATTTTAGGTTTCACGCTTTTAATCTCGTATAGCAGGATAAACAGAAAGTACCTAGTGTCAACACACTCCATACATCGATTTCCACCGAATTCGAGACATTGAGTGTTGAGTATTGGAACTCAATGCTGCACTTTGTCTTGTCCAGAGAAAATAATTTAAATATAATCACTCCCCCGAGTGGGGATCAAACCCACCACTGATCGCATTTACAGACACGCTGTCCCACTGCGCCACGACCGGCCTTTTTTATATTGTTTTTTAATAGTCATAGTACATTCTGTTAAGATATAGAAGGCGTAGAGAGGCAGAACTCAATGCCATGCTTTTTCTGAAAAAAGCAGAAAAATATAGGTAATGAAATATAATCATTCCAGTAAATGAAGATCGACTTAGGATTTCCAATTAAGAAATAGTTTAGTTATATTTAACATGTACGAAGGTAAATAAAGAGTATGAGCTTATAAAAAAAATGATACTTTATGAGGCATGTAACAATTTTTTATTGTTTTAAAAGAATTGTAATACTTTAAAAATGCTGTTCTTTTTTTCACCACTTCTTCATATTTATGACTGACAAGTCTATTAGTGTTAAAATTGTGAAGTAAGCCAACATGTTACAGAATACAATATCCCGCGTTATAATACGGTTAGCAACGTTTATTTTTATAAGTGAGGAAATCTATTACGGGTAAACCCACCCGTTTATTTGAATTGGGAATCATACGTTGGACTCCGGCCCTATCGTAGCCTAGTACTTACACCCACGGAAACTCCTCGGAATTCTTCTTTGATTGCCATTAGCTTTAAGTATAGGAACATCGGCTGTCATACTGTGCCACAATGGTCTCAAATTTACAATCTTATATAAATTTTATGTTATTTGAAATAAAATTAAACAGTACCCAATAGCCGAACTGACAGACTTGCCAATCGGAGGAATGATTATATTGAAATTATTTTCATTTTGTTTGTTCTGGTAACACAAAGCGCGGTGTTGAGTTCCGCCACTCAACACGCAGTCTCGAATAGAAGGTGGATTACTCAGTGTCTTGACACTAGGTACTTCCTGTCTACCTTACTATGCGGGATAAACGGGTAAGCTGAAAAAATACCATGTCCTGCCCAACAAAACAAAATTCTCAGTTAAATAATTTCCAAATAAACTACCACTATTTTATAGTGCAATACAAGTAGATTTATGCAATCCAAGTCATATACAAATAAGCTATCTCACTTTGACTAAAGCTGTCGAAATTAATACACATGGATACTGGATTTTCAGTCAACATCCGACGAGCTTATCTTATCATAATAGCTTAAGCGCTCGTGTAATATAGAAATGCACTAGATTAAAAGCTAGACAAAATTTCCAGCTATATTTACGACCACGTGTAAATATCTACTTAATTGATATTTTGTATTTTACGTTGGTAACCTAAGTTTTTAAGTTTCCTTATAAAAGGCATTAGTTTAGTTCTTTAACGGTGACATAAAGAACGTGCAGCCACGTTGTACGAAGAACACATAGATAGATCGGTAAAAGAGAGTTAAATTACACTTTCTGTTTTTAGAAAAAGAGGCAAACGAGCAGCTGAAGGTAAGTGGTCACCTTCGTCCATAAACGTCTAAAAATTAGACTTGTAGATGCGTTGTCTGCCTTGGGATGGAAGGATGGAAGTGAATGGACATAAGGGAAAGGATGGGTGGAAATATGGAAAACTGGTTTATATGACATCGAACCGAAACTCATCATTAGATATTATTTGGTGGATCGTTTTTCGTTGTGATATTGGACACGAGCCACTCAGTGGACTAACCTAGTACCAACGAATTACTGGAATACTCACCACTTACGATATAAACATAAGAAATTTCCCTTATCGAAAGAAATATTTTATTAATAATTTGTGTTTCTTTTTGTATTCTTACAAGTATATTATATATGCACTTGAGGTTTTTGGATCTAATAGTTAATTATATCTCACTATACTACACCATGTGACATATAATAATTAAATACCTACTTTGTAATAACTAAAAATTGATTTTTTTGACAATACAGTGGTACAGTGGGAAAGCGTCGGTCAGACGCTGTATTAGAAGAAGTTGTTGGTTGTGGGTTAGTTTCCCACTTGGGGCAATGACTATATTTAAAATTTGTTTACATTTCTCTACTCTACTACTTTGTATCCTACTACCCTTACGTAGACTTTGACTACCCTGCAATACTGAATAAAGCGAGAAACTGTTATTTTAAACAAATTATGCTAACACTAACAAGAAAAACATCAGAAAAATATTACCTAGAACTTGTAAGATAGAGGAACTTTATTACAATTTAAATTAAGTTATAGAAATAAAAGCTGGGCTATAGGTAAGTAAAGTCCACGTAGAGTTTGAATCTGCATTGCAAATACTTGTCTTACCTTCAAGTTTATGTTTCTCTGGCATCTTAAGGTGTTTTATTTGTTTTACATATTTTATTAAATTTGTATGTTAAATACGCTTAGTGTCTGGAATTCGGTCGGAAAATAGGGGACAAAATTTTTGATACTAGCTTTTGGCTACCTTATTATCGTGAAATGAAAAAAACGATTTAAAAAACGATCCGCCAAATATCTGATGATGTGTTCCGGTTTGGTTTCATGTAAGCCAGCTTTCCATATTCTCACCATTCTTTTCCCTCAAGCGTTCCGCTTGCATTCCAAGGCCGGCCACGCATTTAAAATTCTAATGTAGTGAATGATAGATGATGATAGATGTGCATAGGCGAAGGTAACATCTTACTATCAGGTGGCCCTTCTGCTCGTTTGCCTTCTTTTTCTATAAAAATAGAAGAAATCTTTTTCGGGTACAGTACGGGTGCTCTTCCTCAATTGGCCCTAACTAGTATCAAAAGAACTACCCCAATCTTCCGAGGACTCTGGTGGCATCTCTGACTTCCCTGCTAAGGGATATATAGTAAAGCTGAAAAAAAAGCTATCAATTTATTAAAACAATTAGTTTTTAAGTTTGGTTTTAAATTATTGGTTATTTAAGACTAAAAAAACATAAATATATTATATATTTGTCTCTTTCTCGTCGAATAACTAAAAAATGTTAATTACTAAATTACTCTGTTTATCAAAAAAAGGTGCAATATATCGGCCTGGCATATAGCAGTGAGGTCATTCAGCAAGATATGTCTCAACTTCGAGAGGAAAGCAGTCAACGAAGTGCCTCGAACAAAGTCTAGCCATAGACGTAATAATTGTGAATTCAACCTTCATTCTGGATAATAATAGTACCAATACGTAATTAATTCTAAACTGACAGAGCGCAGTGTTGAGTACCGCCGTTCAACATTTATTATGGACCGTTTGAGTAGTTCTCTGGCGTTACGGACGAATAAAGGAAAATTACCTTCCCATACATAACTACCAGAAATGCTAGCTAGCAGGGTAGACAGAAAACACCTAGTGTTCAGACACTCCGTACTTCGCTTTCCGTGTTGACTGGTGGAACTCAACGCCACACTTTGTCTTAACAGTGCGAGAAAGTGAAAGTATTTAAGTGTAATATCTCCGCCCAGTGGGATCGAACTCACAACCGATCGCATTTACAGCCGGACCCTGTTCCACTGCGCCACGACCGTCCCCCGGCCGCGATATATTTTTGAAACAAAAACGTTTTATGCCCATTAATTCATCTTACTGTCAACTAAAATAAAGTACTATTTGGTAGTTGAATATTTTACATTAGTTCTTTTTATTTCAACGTTTTTTTGGGAGGGTTTTTTGGCAGATTAAGAACATTGTGTCAAGACACTCCATTCTCCGCCTATATGTGAGCTTCTGCTCTCTGGTTAGACAAAGTTTGGGGTTGAGTTACGCCATTGAACAGGCAATTTACTGAATTCTTTCTGCTATGCGGGAAATTGTTAAGTTTTAAGGATTTCGGAGATTTTCAACACACACACACACACACACATACACACACACACACACGCGCGCGTATGTTTATTATGTATTTTGCTAGTTTATTGTTGTAGATAATAATACATTTTTTTTTTCAATAAATAAGTCATACTCAAGTTTAAAAAAATATATGATTTCATTTTTATAAGCTAATATAAAATTTGCCGTGAAGCTTAGTTATTTAGTTAGTTTATTAGTCAATGTATTTGAAATTTTGTAAGTCTACTTTGACATATTTCTGATGACAATAAATGCTGTAGAGGTGCCATCTTTTAGTCGGATATGTGAAACCAATTTAGGTGACCGTATATGCAACGAAGAGGTACGAAGACATAAGAAGAACATGGTCAGGTGATTTGGGCACGTTGAGAGAATGAGTGATGAAAGAATGGTAAGAAAGATTTATGAAGCAAAGGTATACGACAGGTCGGGGGAGACCTCGGTTGGCCTTCGAAAACACAGTATCAAATATATTGGTGTAAGGTCACGTAAAAAGCATGAGGACCCTCCAAATGGTATATATGAAGAGGATAATGACTGTGGTCGAGGCGAAAGAGGTATGCAGAGACCTTAGCATTTGGCGCTCCGTTGTCTCTGACTACACCGTCATAGATACAGCGTTAAACTAAAAAATAAATAAAAAAGAATAAAAAATTGTTTTGCAGAATACAATATACTGTGAGAAAAGCTTATTTTAAAAAAATATATATTTTAAACTAAAAAGATTTAATGCATAAATATATTTCTATGTAAATATTAATTTAAAAACAGTTTGTTCCAAATAAAATTACTTTACAATGTTACACTTATTATTGAATTACGTGAAGTGCGCACTCGTGAAGTGAACTTAAGTAGGATCCAATACAACCGAGTGCCATTCTTTTAGGAACAATAGAAAAAAAAAATGAGCTAGAACCAGCTTATGCGTTGGATATGAATAAAACATATACGAAAGTCATGTAGAAATTAAAATTAGGATAAAATAATTTTATTTATAAAGTAATAAAATTAATAATTTAATTAATAAAGCAGCTTCACGTTACATCCTGCCTTCCAGGGTAAACAGAGAACCTTTTGTTTAATGTAAAAGGCAAGGCAAACGAGCGTGCAGGTCACCTGGTGGTAAGTAATCACCACCGCTCAAGGCCCCGCGTAACACCAGGGGAGCTACAGGTGCGTTGCCGGCCTTTGAGATGCCAGCAAGCGCGCTTTTTGAAGGTACCCATGTCGAATCGACCTGGGAACCCTGCCAAATCATTTCACTGTTGTGTGGCACGTGGAAAGAAGTTCTGGGTGAACTGCACAGTAGCAGAGTGCCACGTTTCCAGGTGGCATGGATGATGGCAGAGACTAGGTCAAACAGTTCTCCAGAACACTCCCCATGATATATGCGGTAGAGGACGTACAAGGAAGAAACGTCTCAACGCAACGCCAAGGTGTCAAGCCTTTCACAGATCATTGGGTCCCTAACGCTTCGAGCGGCTCTACGTTGTATGCTACAAAATGGTTTAAGCTGATACTGAGGTGCACCAGCCCAGATGAGAACAGATGATTCATCCATCAATAATCAGGTCATATTTTCATTATTTTGTCTTTCTCTAGGGACGTAAATCTAAATTAAAGTACAACTAAGTGCAATTATTAATTAACCACCCAATGACAAGCAATGATAATGATTTTATTTTTAGTAAATGTCTCAGGCTACGCGTGTGTACTATTGTAACACATGCGTGTGTAAGAACCTCAAAGGAGTGGGTGCAAATTGGACATATAACGAATCTGTGTTATAATCACGATAGGTTCAAAATAATACTGATAAATTTTCACAATAATCTTAATTATTGGTAATTATTAAATAAAATAGTTAACACTAGGAAATATAATATTTTATATAAGACGTTTTCCACTATTTCTGTTAGAGAAAGAAAGAAATTGATAACTTTATTTTCTATTACGATATGGCACAGGACCTATGGATCCCTTAAAATATGAGATCATTTCGTGTTACCTCAGAGCGGAGAAATGGAAATAATAATAGTAATATATTGTTTATTATTAATTTTCTAAGTTATGAAGAAAATAAATGATTAAGGCTAAATAATTTCATATAACGAATGGAATTGCATTGAATTGGAAAAGAAAATTGACTGCAAAAGTAGCAGGAACCTGTTTTTTAGTCTTATGATTTTATCCAGCATAGCAGGATAGACAGGAAGTACCTAGTCCCAAGACTCTCCGTACTCCGCTTTCCACCGAATTCGAGACATTGGGTGTTGAGTGGTGGAACTCAACGCCACGTTTTATCTTACCAGAGCGAAGAAACGGAATTTAATTGTAATTATTGCCACGAGAGGGGATCAAACCCACAATCGATTGCGTTTACAGTCAGCCGCTGTCCCAAAGCGCCACGCCATGGTCTTTTCTTGTTTTTAGTTAAATATATAGATATATAATATATTCGCTAGTCCGACGAAAATCGTAGGATTGCCAGTAGACAGTGGATGGGGAAAGTACAGAACCGACTAACGTGGTACGCTCTAGGAGAGGCTTATGTTGTGGTACGCTCTAGGAGAGGCTTATGTGTTAGTGGACAGTTATTGTTAAGCTGATGAAAGCGGTAGATAGAGACAATCTGATGTCAGGTCACTTGGCTTTCCATCTATCACGTAAGTCGTGACTATGGGTATTCACCAGCGGAACTCAGCGCCGCCCTTTGTCTTACCAGAGAGGAGAAATAAAAATGTGATTATATACTTAATCAGTTTACAACATTCCGTCGGAATTCAAGATGTTGTGTGTTCAGTTGCGAAACTCAGTGTCGAGTTTGTCTTACTAGAGCAGAGGAATAAAAATATTATTTTTATATAATTTATATCTATCAAATTATATTTCATTAAAAATTTTACCTTTCTTCTCATGCAATATTATGTGCCTACTAGATGTTCCGTTGACGCGTTGCCGGAGTAATTTTATCTATTTTTAGCTTCACGCTTTTTATCCTGCATAGGTGGATAGACAGAAAGTACCTAGTGTCAAGACACTCCGTACTTCGCTTTTCACGGAATTCGAGAAATTGCGTGTTGAGTGGTGTAGCTCAACGCCGCACTTTGTCTTACAAGGGAGTGAAAATAATTTTAAACATGATCACTCTCCCGAGTGGGGATCGAACCCACAATAAAAAATATTAGCACTGTGCACTGCTTCTCTATATAAAATATAATTGTGCCAAATTTGATAATCCTCAGTTAAAGTTTTAGCCTAAAAACTACTTCACGTATTAATTTTGTATGTATTAAAGCTAGCAAAAGGAAAATAATTTCAGCGATTAGCCATTATAATGGAGGACTGTCGTGAAAATAGAAATACATTACTACGGGACAATACTTGATATCTACTACAATTAATTAACCTAAATCAGTAGAGTAGAATTGAGATAAAGTAATTTATTAAAATCTATTAATAAGATCATGATTTATTACTATTGACTTATCAACTTGTATTCATATATACGAGGAGCGGCTTGAAAGTTTCGAGCCTAATGTATTAAAAATGGTCATAAAAATAGTTTATAATAGTCTAAATTCAATTTAGTATCTTTAAGGAGGTAAATAAAATCGATAAATAAAATTTCTTTACAATTTAAATTTAATTCATTTAACTGCTTATATTATTAGGATTAGAAAAAAAAATTTTTTCTTTTTTATTATTAGTGAATTGTAAGAAATTTACTTTTTGTTTGTAAGCCGAGTGTATAATAATAAATCTAGTATGTTAAATAATACAGTAATGAAAACTGAGGTCGGTCGTGACGCAGTGGGACAGCGTCTGACTGTAAACGCGATCGGCTGTGGGTTCGATCCCCGCACGATGGAATGATTATGTTTAAATTATTTTCATTTCCTTACTCTGATAAGACAAAACGCAGTATTGAGTTCCACTATTCAACATGCAATGTCTCGAATTCAGCTCTGGAATCACAAATTTACAAAAATAAGAAAAAAAAAGAGTTAAAATCTATACTTTAAATATAAAACCATAACGTTGGGACAAAATGATTTATCTGCTTAATCTTGGCCTTATTTAAAAACTTGTCGAAATTACCTAAACAAGGTATATATTAAAAATATTTATTTACTTATTGTGAAAGTACTTATATTTTTGTTAATGTTATCAAAACAATGTTAGTATTTTGCGTGTAAAAACGTTGTCTATATTTAAAAATAAACATCTGTCTTCTATATATTAATAAGTAAAGCAAAATCTTTGTACAGGAGTACAGAATCTTCAATCAACTATCAACGAAATTAAAGGTAACGCTCTAAAAACGGCCTGACAAATAAGACCACAAAATGGTTTGTGTTATTATTTGATTTCGGTATAGTCCAATCATAGCCAACGGCCGGACATGCTAAAATATCTCAGTATGCTTTTAAAATAAAAATCTAAAAAAGTATCTTTTTTGATTGTGTGGGGGTACGTTGCAAATTCAGTTTAATAATAATAAACAATATTTGAAAACAAATTAATACAAAATTTAAATATGGGTATTTTAATTTGGCCAACATTTGCCACCCCATTACCAACCACCAAAATCGAATCACCGGATGTAATTAAGAAAATTTTAAGCCTTATCATTATTTCAAGACGGTTAATCTTTTTGTGTCCAATGAGTATAGCACTACTATTGTGTTATATCGGTTACGCGCTAATCGAAACTAAGCCTAAATACACTAGAATAAGGTAGGATTTTATTAAAATTATTTTATATCATATGTCTGTATGTATAGTTTGGGTTTCTGTTTATATTATTTTATTATTATTGGCTGGTGATATTTTTTTTAGCCGAATTTGCGATCTGTTAGTTGTCTAGTGAATAGTTGATTGAATTGGATTGAATGCTATAATTTAATAGCATTTTCGAAATAGCATTATTATTAAATAAAAAAAAAATGTGTAAATATTTGACAAATACGTATATATTTGACATACACATGGTCGGTCGCGGTGCAGTGTCAGCGTCTGACTGTAAACGGGAACAGTTATGGGTTGGAACCTCAGTCGGGGGACAGATTATATTTAAATTATCTGCACTTCCTCGCTTTGGTAAAGACAAAGTGCCGCGTTGAGTTCCGCCACTCAGAAATGCCCAGTAGACTCTCAAGTTTACTGGGTCTAATTTCTAAGCTTATTTACAATAAAAAAGGCGGTACTAACTTCGCAAGGTCAGTTAATTAGTAAGTAATCACCCAAAGACTGATGATCGCACAGTTTCAACATGACAGACAAACTGCATACTCTATTATCATGGAGCAAGATAAACGGAACTAGAATAACTGGCCCAGTGTAAATGTTGAGAACTGTAGACGTTTTCGGAAGTAACGTAGTTCTATTGTAATTAAAGTTATTAAATATATGCAAGACTCCTTAGTGGTGGTGGTGGGTACTAAATATATACGCGAAGGTTTTGGGTTCGGTCTTTACTATGTTAAATTTAGTATGTCTAAAGCCTTTGTGGCGCAGTGGGACGGTGTCTAAATGTTTATTTTTTAGCTTCACGCTTTTATCCCGCATAGCAGGGTAGACAGAAAGTACCTAGTGTCAACACACTCCATACTTCGCTTTCCACCGAATTCGGGACATTGCGTGTTGATTGGTGGAACTCAACGCCGCTCTTTGTCTTTACCAGAGCGAGGTGTCTAACTTTTATTATGATATTTTTAGGATTCACTCCTACTCGGAGGAATGGTCATATTAAATTATTTTCTTCCGCTCTCGAAACCCAAAAGGCGGCGTTTAGTTTCGCTCTTTAATACGCAATGTATCAATTTCGAGGGAAAAGCCGGCTATGCCAGTAAAAGTATAAAACTATAAAAATAAATAAAAAATCCCTCTGTATATTTTAATTCCGAATTTATAATGTTTTAAAAATGAGGATGGACAAGGGAAGGAAGAAGTAATTATACAAGTGTAACAATATACAACTCTTACGTCATCTACTGTCTTCTGTTAATTGTGTCAGTATAATGATTGTTGTAGTAGGTTATCTAAGCCTTCCCTAGCAAACTATATCGTAGATTTTTACGAATTGTACCGGTAACAAAAAAATGACTATTACCAGGTATGAAAAAAAAAAACATTTTTATTTAATTGCTATCCAGTTACATACCCAGTTACCAGATATGAAGAAAAAACACGATTTTATTTAAATTATTCATTTAATTCCTACCCAGTTACATACCCAGTTACCAGGTAAGAAAAAAAATCACGATTTTATTTAATTTATTAATTTAATTTCTACCCAGTTACATATCCAGTTACCAGGTAAGAAAAAAAATCACGATTTTATTTAATTTATTAATTTAATTTCTACCCAGTTACATATCCAGTTACCAGGTAAGAAAAAAAATCACGATTTTATTTAATTTATTAATTTAATTTCTACCCAGTTACATATCCAGTTACCAGGTAAGAAAAAAATCACGATTTTATTTAATTTATTAATTTAATTCCTACAAAGTTACCTACCTGGGTAGTATCTGGATACAAGGTCACAAAAAAAACACTGTGAAAAAAAAAGACAAGGTGAAAAAAAAATCACAATTTTATCAATTTTATTAATTTATTTCCTACCCAAGTTACCTACCCAGTTACCAGGTATGAAAAAGAATCACAATTTTATTTAATTTATTAATTTAATTCAATAAAATATATTTCTTTCTATAAATATATAGCTTATTTTTTCTTGTAAAATTTGTTAATCCAAGGAAAACTACACTAACTCTAGCACTTATAGTTTTCTGAAGTACATTAGGCTTCGTATCAATTCTTCCTTTCACTCTCGCTTCATATATTGTTTAGATAATATTTTTATCAATGACAAGACTTTGTACTCTGTTTTTTGCCAAGTTCGACTTTGAGTGTTGAGTGGTGGAACTCAACGCCGCGCTTTATCTCACCAGAGTGACGAAATGACAATCATTTCAATATAATCATTCTCCCGAGTGAGAATCGAACCAACAGCCGATCGCGTTTACAGTCAGACGCTATCCCATTGCGCCACGATCGACGTCACGACATGAGTATGACACATTACACGTTATTTCCGGTCAAAAAGGTAATATCAATTTAAAAAAAATATTAAAACAATACCATAGTTAACTAACTCCAATCGTTTTATTTAACTGAGGCATATTTTCATTCAAATCTTATTGAAAAAAAATAACTTTAATCAACTCAAATGAAACGGTCGAGAGTTTGCCGCGTAACTTTTTATCTGGAAATCCATTTTTGATATGAATTTTTACAATGATGGAGAAAATTGGAATTAAGTATCCGCTATTGTCAACCTTTCCAATATGTATTCTTATAAAATATTCCTTAGTGTTATATCAGTTTTAAATATTAAGATCTTTGCTTTGCTTTGTAATGTTTGTGATTACAATGCCTACTCAGAGTGTTGTCTGTCCATTTAAATAAAGTGCGGCGTTCGTTTACGCTATTTAAAATACAAAAAACAATGTTTTTTGATAGACCTCTAACATATAGTTAAGGACGTAGTAGTAACCAATAAAAATATATATAGCCTATACTTACTTTCATCCCCACAAATCATAAAATGTACATGGAATTTAATATAAAATGAGAAAAGTATGATATTATAAGAAAATCCACTTTAAATATATAAAGACAATTATATTCGAATCGAATCGAATATATACGTATTATATTATTATTAAAGTATTGTTTCACACTTAGGATTTTGAAAAAACGTATAAAAAATTGAACGAAGCAGAATTCGAACCCGCGCTTCTTGGAAACCGTCCAAGCGTTCGATCGCTAAGCCATGCGTTCTACTACCAGCTGCGTTGAAATTCTTATAATATGCAAAAAAAATGTTTTATTCAAAAAAGAATTCAAATATACATATATACGATTTGCAATGACATTTTGGCCCTGAGCCAGCAATCTCAAGAATAAATAATAAGTGAAAAATATTTTCTTGTAATTAGCAAATCATCAAGCTTCTTCAAGAAACACTACTGCAGAATGAATTTGCAATAGACGAGGAATGATAAAAAGCACCATTCATTAACCATTCTCATTTTCATTGTTTCTGAACACAAAGGAAATAATTAATTCATTCGCCCTAAAAAGGAAGTATTATTTATTATAACAAACATAATATATTGTAAAAAAGTAAATGGCATCATAATGCTACTTTTATCTTGTTTTATGTAAGTACATTAATTAAATTGGATAGGCCATTTAGGGACATGGTTTGGCTGTAGACGTGACGGTTTTGGGTTCAAGTCCCACTCAGGGGAATATATTTATTTTTAAAATATTTAATTTTTTTCAGTCCCCTGCTTTGATAAGATAAAGCGTGGCTTTATATTCCACCACCTCACACGCAATGTGAATTTAATATGGAATTTCAAAAAATGCTTGCACATATCTCACAAGATTTTTCGTGTTTTTTTTTATAATTAGACTTTTTTCAATAAACAATTGCTCATGTTTCTAATGTTGTTAGAACCCGCTACCTCTTTGAAGCCATGTAGAATTCTAAGTACACAATCCCCAAGCCTCACAATGATTACATTTATTTACCGCTGAAACCTTTTGTTTGCCAAATTGTATCTAATTATGCGAATACACCGTCTTGTGATAATAACGTTAATCCATACAATAACCGGTAATCCTGTATAATGGAACCCGAGTAAGCTTCTCGTAATTGATCTCAAATTAATTTTGAAATTGTTGGGGAAAAATGTAGCTTCCGGCGTTTTCTTGCCGGTTTCAGTGATCATTGGATTATGAAAAGGGGGACGTTGTGTTTGAATTTTATATAATATTATAGAAATATATTATTATTATTTTTGCAGCTTTAAGCTTTATCAAGTATAGCAAGGAAGTCAGAGTTAACCCAGTGTAATGACATTCAGTTGATTGTTTTTTACTTCACATTTCCACAAATCAAAACATTATGTATTGAGTGGCGAACTTAAATTATATGAAATTATTTTTTTGTATATAATTATTCCTCCGAAAAACGAACCCGCGTTTACAGTCAGACGCTGTTCCACTGAGCCATGATGGTTATGAATATTTTAAAATTACTTATTGAATTTATGCGTGTTTATAAAAGTCAGAAAGAGGCGTTTAGCTTTTTTAATATTTTTTTTCTCTATCTAGTGGTACAGAATAACATTTTGAGATGAAAGGTTTTAATTATTTTCTTCCCCGGCAGTAAAGTGCGAGGCAAAGTGCTGCGTTGAATTACGTCAACACGCAATATCTCTGTTTCGAATAGAAAGTTGAGAACGAAGTGTTTTCAAACTAGAATCCTTTACATTATTTTGTAAACAATTTATATATATATATATATATATATATATATATATATATATATATATATATATATATATATATATATATATATATATATATATATATATATATATATATATATATATATATATATATATATATATATATATATTGTACAAATTGAAGGTGATGGTATGATTTATTAATGCTAGCGTATGACGAATGAACCTCAGAGTGAATATAAAGAAAATTACGCCTCATGTGAAATTTGCGATGTAATTTCTTAAATAGCTAATTTTGACTTGTTTGTATTTTTTTAATAACTCGAATTCCTATTTATATATTGAAATTTTATTATTTTTTTATAAAATCATTAAAACTAATATCGTTTAAACTAATAAGTTTCGACATTTGTATTTTACTATTTTTAAAGTGTTATTATACACACTTAGGATTTGAAAACACTTTGAAAAAACATATAAAAATTTAAATACAGATTTGAAGCCACGCCTCTTGATTACGGTCCAAGCACTCTGATCGCTAAACCATGCGTTATATACTTAGCTGCGTTTTTAAATTTTTATATTTCTGTAGAGAGATTTTTACAAATTTCTCCTACCTAAATTAATATTTCTAAGAAATAAATATTTGGCAATTTTATTATTTTACTATTTTTAAAGTATTAATATAAAAATAAATAATAAAAAAGTTTGAATTCAGCGTGATTTAAACTCAACTTAAATAAGTTGTAACAAAATGTATAAGAATTTTGACACAGCCGGAATTTGAACGCATAGCTTAGCGGTCAGAGCGCTTGGACGGTTTCCACAAAGCCGCGGGTACATTGCTAACGGTAGCAAAATTTTATCAAGTAATGAGAATCGAATCCTCAACTATCGTGTTTGCAGCCAGACTCTTTTCCACAGTACTGCAATGGCATTATGATAATTATTTAAAGAACATGTAAATACGAAACGTTAAAAAGCGCTTAATTACTAAAAATATTATGTTTTAAAATAAACAAATACAAAAATGTTTTCAACTGAAAAATGTCCGCGCCCAAAAACAAAAGTTTCCTTTAGTGTTGCTGCGAGCATCGACCATATTATTTGAGTGCTTTGCGTTTTTGTGTCCATTTTTACGACGTTTTGTATAAACACGTAACAAATAACACTCTGGCTGTATTCATTTCACTTGTTTTCATACAATTCTGTTCCTGCCTTTACAAATTTAACGTTACTATCGTAACAATTATTGTCGCTTTTGAATTAAATAATTACTGTTCTGTATTCATAGTAGTGGCGCAGTGGGACGGCGTCTGATTTAACAGGATTAGTTGTAAGTTAGATTCCCTATTTGGAGAAATTAAAGTATGAGTAAATTAATACTTCGAAATTCTTTGATAAGACAAAACGCGACGTTGAGATTCGCCACATAACAAGCAATATCAGGAACTCGTGCGGAAATGAGGTTTTTTTTTTCAAATTAAAAAAAAATATATACCTTTCAAATAAAATTGAATACTTTACAAATATTCCAATAATAAAACTATATACTTCATACATTTTGCCAATTTCTAATATTACACAAAACTATACAATGTTTAATTACAAATATATGCGAGTTAATTGCACGGTTCAGTCAATGATTGTATTATGAATTAGATTGCTACCAGTCTCATAACATACAGACAGACTACAGATTCTACGTCTAATTTATATAACTAATTGAAATTACGTTAACTCCATTCTTACAGACGCTTTTCTTACATCACTGCTGGTCATTATCATCAAAGGCAAAGCGCCTTTGATGATGAGTGGGCTTTCATATTGCCCAGAATATTGTTTCAATCTGCTTTATTCTTGTATTTTATATTCCAATTGATAACGCTCAGGGTGTTCGTGTCTTGTTAAACTCCATCTAGCTACCAGTTTTGGTCTCTCTCGATTACTCATCAGGTATTTGTAACACTGTTACGAATATGTATTGATGATATTTATAATTTTTAAATGTTATTCCACACTTAAGATTAGCAAAAATGTTTGAAAAAATGTATAATTTTTTTTTCAAAAATGTTTTTTCTAATCCTAAGTGTGGAATAACACTTTAAAAATAGTAAATATTAAAATAACAATAGCAATCTCTCTTGATAAACGATTATTTCTTAATAATCTTTAAGTAGTAGGAATTTGTAAAAATCTCTCTACAGAGATGCTAACAACATAAATAATTAGTAATAAACGTATAACAATTTCGACGCAGCTGGTTGTAGAACGCATGGCTTAGCGGTCAGAGCACTTGGACGGTATCCAGGAGGCGCGGGTTTGAATCCCGCTGCGTTCAAATTTTTATACGTTTTGTTCCGAAAATGTTAACATATGTTCGCCTTTGCTCATTACCCAAATTTCTGATCCATATATTGGGATCGATCTCGGCAAAATCTTGTATACAAGTGTCAATTGAAATGTAAAAACTGAATAAATTGATACTCATACACTATTTTTATACCGCGTTCGGTTCCGCTATTAAAACACACAATGTGTCTTAAGTAGGCTCATAGTATAAAAGGAATGAAGAATGAATAAGATAGAATAAGAAAAGAATAAGTAATCTAAAAAATATATTGATTATAAAGGTTCAAACTGAACTATATTGTTATTTTAACCTAGTAACAAGACACGGTTCTCCGCTTACCACCTATATTTTTAATATTGCCTGTAAAATAGTACCCAGATTCGTTATAGGGAATTAACGAAAATTATTTTATAACTCGTCCTTCCAGTAGGAACCAAACACACTCCATCCCATATTTTACATATTTTTCGATACAATACAAATATATTTTACTTCATACAACAAATACATAGCAAACAAAAGTAATTAAAAAAAAGCGAACAATAAGGCGGCCTTAAAGCTTAAAGCGATCTCTTCCAGGCAACCTCAGGATGTTGGACTTGTATAAAGTGAAGGTAGGTGGTGCATTGAATAGTATATACATATGTATATATAAGTAATATACAAAAAAAAAAAAATTATTAAACATAGATAAAAAACAGACATAATCCATAACAATAACGTTAATAATTACATACAGATAAACATGCATACATACATATATATATATATATATATATATATATATATATATATATATATATATATATATATATATATATATATATATATATATATATATATATATACAAATAAACCGATATATAAAATTTAGTTAATCACATAATATTTCTTAAATAACATTCCACATGACTAAGCCTGCCATAACTAATACACTTTGAAGACATTAATTCACCGTATAATTACTAAGTACGTAGTCATCATACCGCGTTTTGTATAAATTAGAAATAATTCATGAGGAAACAACTTGACTTATGTTTTCTTTATAAAGTTTATACGTTGTAAAATTTTGAAGTTGCTAATTTAAGGGGCTAGATGGAAGCGCTTTTGTGGCAGTTTTGTGACAGTAAGGGAATATGGAATATAAAATTTAAAGCATTTTCAGTATATATGAAACGCTAGTTCTATTGCCTTGAACCTGCGCTTCTTAGATACCAACTAACTTGGACTAACAACAAAAATAAATTGCAACAAGCGTGTATAGATTTTAATACAGCTATATATACACTTAAAAAGTATGGCTTAATTTAAAACCTTGAACGATTTTTACGAGGTTCTAGTTCGAGAAAAAAAACAGATTTTTGTATCCTAAAAAGCACTTTGATAAATATTAAATACAATCAAACTGGCAATAAGGATGCATGAAGGTAACTTCAAAAAAAATTAAAATTCGTCATTGGCGAATGGAGTACTAATATTAGGTGCATTTTTTATATTTGGTTAGGACTTAGTTAAATACATTCAGTTGTCAGTATTTGTCAAATCAATAATGCGTAAAATATACGTTACTTTCGCAACATGCATCATGCAGGCACATGGCAGTATGGGTAATATATATTCGGACATTTTATTTAGCTCCAAGCTTTTATCCCGCATAGCAAGGTAGACAGAGAGTACTTAATACCACTGTTCTATATATATATATATATATATATATATATATATATATATATATATAGGATAAAAATTTGAACATCAATATTTTTAATGCAAGAAATTCTACAAAGAAAACGCTTTTGCTTATAAATTAAGCTACATGTTAAGTTGAGTACACTTTTGAAAGGTTTTCGTTGTGTAATTATTATCATTCCGCTCGTTCAGTACGAGTATTAATTATTAGGGAAGAGTCTTATTTGCTTTCCTTACCAAGTGTTTTCTTCGCGATGAACATTATGAACGTGAAACGCTTTAATTAGCTTCAACTGTATCTATCTATTTCTTTAACCTTTTAAAATCTAAAAATAATAGCCAAATTTAATATTAAAAATATTACATACAAAATATTAGAATTGAGTTAAAAATAGGTATGTAATATCTCTTCTTTCTCTTTTATTAGGGTGAAAAGAGTGAATCAGAATGAGAAATGTCTAATAAAATCGAATATCCAAAACATCTTAAGTAAATTAAAAGAATTATAGACATATGACAAACTCAACGTGATACTTTGTCTTACAACAGCGGAGAAATTAGAATAAATTTTTAATATAATTATTCGAATCACAACCACATAAATTAATATTCAACAATAGATATATCATACAAAAACGATAAAAAATATTACGATAGCAATAATAAATTGAGGTGAAGACAGGAAATATATGAAAACAAGTGAAATGAATACAGCCAGAGTGTTACTTGTTTATACAAAACGTCGTAAAAATGGACACAAAAACGCAAAGCACTCAAATAATATCGTCGATGCTCGCAGCAACATTAAAGGAAACTTTTGTTTTTGGGCGCGGACATTTTTCAGTTGAAAACATTTTTGTAATTGTGTATTTTGGAACATAATAATTTTTGTAATTAAAAGTGCTTTTTAATGTTTATAACATGAATTTTTTTTTAATATAAAAAGATATTTCTTTATCACCAGTGCCTGGAACTAGCAGTACAAGTGTATATACAAGCGTATTCAGGCTTATTTTCGAATTGTAGGGTGGACAGAGATAACCAATGTTAAGACACTCTGCTATACGCTTTCAGTTCAAGTCTAAATATTATATATTAATTGAAAGAAATTAACGCCGCATATTGTCTTACCAGAGTGGGAAAATTTAGATAATGAGTGAAAGGATCGATGCACGCCCGCATAGACAAAACGCACGTGACGTTTTGGGCTAAATTGTAATCATTTACACCACGTAAGTTGTGTTAAGGAATAAAATTCCAATAAATTAAATATAATCACTTGAAGCCGGTTGTGGTACAGTGGCACAGTGTCTGACTGTAAACACGATCGGTTGTGGGTTCGATAACCGCTCGGAAAAGTGTTTATATTTAATTTATTTTCACTTGCCCGCTCTGTTAAGACCAAGTGCAGCGTTAAGTTTCACCACTTAACACGCAATATCTCAAATTCAGTGGAAATGATAAAAGCGTGAATCTAAACAAAACCATTCTTCAAGCAAAAATCGAAAATACTACCATCATTTCCACGCCAGATTCTTCACCACTGCGCCACGATGTATTTATTTAAGAAAAATCAAATATAAAAAAATTATCAAAAGTGCTTATTAGCAATTTAAATTGCCACTTACAAGTAACTAGAGCGTAAAGTTCTGTCGCGACGCCTCGAAGAATATAAACTTTTCTCATTATAAGGCCTTTAAAGAAAGGTGAGAAACGAATGGAAAAATAAAACATCGTAACAACGAATCTAATTAAAACCAAGTCGAAATCCACGTTTTGGGTGAGATATTTTTTCTACGGAAAAAATGCTTATTTTGCTTTTTGAAATTGAGATACCTCAATGGTGCAGTAGTGTAGGATCTTAATAAGCGCTTGTTGGTTGTGGGTTTGATGTTGTTTTGATACACTGTTTTCGCTTTTTTAGCGTAACTTCGTCCATTCATCAATCTCTTGATACATACCCTCCGCAGAGATACTGTGCTATAGGAGGTCAATGTTTCCGCCTCCTTCTATCATAGTAGTCGCATATATGCCTTCATACTTCATATATATATATATATATATATATATATATATATATATATATATATATATATGTATATATATATATATATATATATATATATATATATATATATAAAGCATCGTTTCCCATTCCAGACACCTAAAACACGGCGTTGACTACCGCCATACACCACGCAATAGTATTAAAAATATTTATTGTTGTCTTTAACAACAAAAAATTTAAAGGTTTGCGGTATATTATACAGAAACAACATTCCAGCTCGACGGTAACGTGAATTGTCACAAAAAAAAAATGCGAACCACTCAAATTATTCTGACGATGTCCGCGATGAAATTAAAACAAACTTTTGCCTGCGTTTAGAATTAATGTTTATGGAGTTGCGGCAAGCTTTTTTTTATACTTTTTTTTTGAAGCTGTAAAACAGGTTGAGTTCATACTGTGGAATGGGTTATAGCTTAATTCGTTATCTTCTGAACGGCTAAGAAAAACTGAATTTTATGATATTTGTTTTGGGTGTTTATTGTGTTTGCCAATGACTTGTTTATGTCCGCGTTTTTTATAATCGATTTCCCAAAAATAAGAGGTTATGAATCCGGCCAAGCCGTTTTGTTAAATGAAGTAGTAAGCCGAGAAACTCTTATATGTAGTTTGCTACAGGTGAGACACCTTAGATTTTGGTAATCTCAAAGACTGTTAGCACTTAAACGTCTTTTTAGGTATACGATAATGATAGAAAATATTAAAGGCACAAAGTTTTTGATAGAACCAAATAATATGGAACACGAATAGTATGCAATACAAACTTAGCGTTTTGTAAATACATTTTCATTTTTGATTTAAATAATTTATCAATTTAAATACAACAAACATATATAGAAACAAATATTTTTTATTATACACTAGAAAAATAACTAAAATATATATGAAACAAGTGATAATTAAAATAATAAAACTCAACTGTAATTAAAAAATATGTTTTAAAATCTGCCATTTATTTTTTTTAGTATTTTTATATAAGCAGTGACACTTGCGCCCTTAAGACGACACTGACGACGTATTATTTGTCAAAACGGTTAATGAGTGTAGCATTTACAAGAAAACAAAGAAAGGACATACATACACACTTACATACGCGAAAAAAACATAACCCTCCTTTTGGCAGTCGGGTAAAAATTGAACAGAAATAAGGCAACTTTATTGCTTGAAGTGATCTCTTACCCCTTGTATCCATTTTTTCGTAAATTACGCCACGGAGGAGTATGAAATTTGGCACAGCTATTGTTTATATAGAGTTTATATATGATAAATAACAAAATAGGATTTTCCGAAATTTTTTGAAACAAATTTTAGGTCAGTCGAATGATACGGGCTAGTTGAATGTAAATCAATGTCGGTGGCTCGGTAAATATTTGACGCATTTTCATACTTCCGTCCGCTCTAAAAGCTTCCTTGGAATGATCGGTTTTGTTTATTAAATTATACAACTACAATTTGGTTTTCACGGCTGAAGTGGCAATAAGTAGGCTTACTTGGTGAAAATCAACGTAAACAATGAAATTGATATCGTTTGGATTTCTATATATACTAGGTGTATTTTTTGACATACAGTGTCTGAACCCTGCTGTCTGAACCTGACTTGTAGCTGTAATAATGATTAGAACGAATATATTTTAGTCAAATCAAAATGCCTTGAGACTTACTGTAAATGATAGGTCGTGGGTTCGTTTTACACTACATACTGGACACAATATATCTTGACACTGGCATCTCTTAAACTATGCGAGATACTACTACTTCTATACGAGTTGAGTGTTTTAATGAGACTATTTCAAACGAATTACCGCGTATATTTTGGTATAAGGTCGTTATTTGATTGGTTATTGGTTGAAACTATATATTAATGATATCAATCTAATGTTTTATTTAGTCCTATAAGAAAACCATAATTATATTTTTTTTTGTTTCAGGCTTTCCTTCATAGCAGGGTAGACAGAAAGTACCTAGTGTTAAGACATTCTGTACTTCGCTTTCCACCAAATTCAAGACATTGCATGTTGAGTGGTGGAACTCAACGCCGCACTTTGTCTTTATCAGAGAGAGAAAGTGAAAATAATTAAATAAAATCACTACCCCGAGTGGAGATCTGACCAACAACCGATCGCGTTTACAGTCAGACACTGTCCCACTGCGCCACGACCGACCTCAATTCAAAATTTATCATAAACCCTCAAGTTTTAGTTTTAAAAATCATGCCCCAAATAACATTGTAATTAGATATACAATTTCATATACCAAGCTAATCTCTAAATTATACTACCAAAAACTAATTTTTTACATCCAAAACATATCACAGTACAAGGCGTCCAAAATTAAAACTGCATAACGTAAAAAGCGTGGATTTTTGATTTTTCTCTTAAAACACGGATGTGAGTGCCGCAAGCGGAATATTAATGAATTTGTGCTAGCTTACATGAGGTATAACGTGAAACGTAACGTACCATGTGTATGAATATATGAAATAGATAGATTTAGAGCTGCGAAATGAATTTGCAATTTAAAATTGTTTTGACGATTTCGCGGGTGTGGTTTGAACTCGATCCGTTGGTACAAATATATCAGGGTGGTTTTTGTGTGTTATACAAAATATATAAAGAACTTGTACCTCCTCTCAATATCTATATTAATATGTAAAGTAAAACCTATGAAATTAGGTACAGTTATAATTTACATATGGAATTAACGGAGAAGTGAGCTTGGTTGTGGCGCAGTTACACAGCGTCTGACTGTACGCGATCGGTTATAGATTCGATTAATATTTGGGAGATTATACTTAAATTACTTTCAATTTCCTCGCTTTGGTAAGACAAAGCGCGGCGTTGAGCTCCGCCTCTCAATGCGCAATGTCTCGAATTTGGCGGAAAGCGGAGTACGGTGTGGCTTGACTCTATATACTTCTTGTCTACTCTGCTATGCGGGATAAGAGCGTGAAGCTAAACAAAAAAGAAAACAGCTTAAATCAATGTTAGTTTTAAAAAAGCCTACGACTCGGCCTTGCTTTTAACCTCGCTATAAAATCCACATTTTTCTACGTTCAACCATTAGATTTGCCCCGTCCTGATCTCAGATTGCAGGAAACTGTGTTACATTGAAAACATTCGTCGACTAAAATTGATCCTTATGTCAATGGCATAAATTACAATTTTGGAATTTCATTGTTTTTCTTCAAATTTTCAAATCTAAATCTTAGGGCAAAACGCTAGGCTCGACTAAAAAGCCTTTTTTTCCATAAGAGTTCAAGAGTAATACATTTTTATTGGAGCTTAAGGTAAAATTTAAACGATTTTCTTAGAATTTTTTACTGTATTGCTTTTAAAAGACTACAAACAGCTTGTGACGTAATATGACAGCACCTGGCTATAAACGAAATCGGTTGTGTATTCCAGTCCTATACGGTGGAATGATTATATATTTAAATTGTATTCGCTCTACTAAGACAAAGTGCGGCGTTTAATTCCGCCACTCCAAACGCAATGTGTCAAATTCGGCGGAAAGCGTAGTACACAATGTCTTGACATTAGTTACTTTCTCTCTACCCTGCCATGAGGGATAGAAGCGTTAAAGAAAAAAAATAGGTTTTATCTTTAATATTTACTATTTTTAAAGTGTTATTCCACACTTAGGATTCGAAAACATTTTTGAAAAACGTATAAAAATTTGAACGCAGCGGGATTGAACCAAGCGCTCTGAACGCTAAGCCATGCGTTCTACTACCAGCTGCGTCGAAATTCTTATCCGTTTTGTTACAACTTATTTATGTCGTTAGCATCTCTGTAGAGAGATTTTTACAAATTTCTACTATTTAAAGATAATTAAGAAATAATCGTTTAACAAGAGAGATTGCTATTTTATTTTTAATATTTACTATTTTTAAAGTGTTATTTCACACTTAGGATTAGAAAACATTTTTGAAAAAACGTATAAAGAGATGCTAAGTACGTAAGAAACGTATAAAGATAAAGGAACAATGGTCATCAATAAATGAGAAGACCTCAACCACCGGACTAGACTTTTAGAGGGAGTTTTTAGAGAGAGGTACTGAAAAATATTATATACGGATCGACTTTTAAAGAGGACTCCTCTCGTCCTCTTAGAGGCTTTTGCTTCTTTATTTCGTAATGCGTCGGGTATTTTCCAGTCCTCGACACATTATTTTAGTTGTATTTATTTGTGTAGTGTTGTATTTATTTTTAACTAAATGTATTTATTTCCTTTTAATTTGCACCCATGCTGCTCATGGTACTCTGTGTTGAAACCAAAACCACGATTGAGGGCTTGGTTAATCGTAACACAAGCCCAGAACTTAGTGCTAGCGTCAGTCTCATATAATTATGGACTATATAAATTCTTTCTACAATAAACGTTTGTATTTTATGTTCAAAATAAATTAATTATTATTATTATTATTATTATAATGAAGATAGATTTAAACTAGTTTCAGGACGCTATAAGTCCGTAGCAATATACAGTACTAATATGAGAGATGGTTCATATTTAGGAAAAATCTTCCATCTAAATACAAGTCGAACTTCAAAAATATATGCCAATAAATATTTTTTACAAAAAAATCTCTATAGATATCTAGATAGAGGCTTACTAACAAGGTTGGTACGTCCTCGGAATACAGAACAGCTTTTAGCTAATGCCACTCAATTTACGATTTTTACGAAGGAAAATACAAGATTGTCTTTAAGGAGTGTAAAGTGGTATAGAAACGAGTTTTAGCTAAAAATGTTATTTTCTTTTGTATAAAAAATAAATATAAAATATCCATAGATATTGTAATTTAGTCTTTTCGTGAGTAGGTGTGAAACTATTTACTTTTGTTTAAATCAGCTGATTTATTGTTTCGGATAATAAACATTGTAATTATGTATTCTTTAACAAAATATGCTTATGTGAATAACATTACCCCACTGCAAGAACTGTTTTACTTTAATTTTTAATACTTTTAAAAATATGGACTCTATCAAGGAACGCTTCAACTGATTTATTTACCACAAAAATTGGTGAATTTCAACACAACTTGCACAAACCGTCTTGTACAAGTTGTCTTAGTTTGGGTAAATCTTCTGAAAAACTAAGTCCTATAGTTGCAAAATTTACCCATGTGTTAGCCTGAGATATAGTTTGGTTGGTTTGGTACGTAAACTAAAAGGTCACTACCGAATTGATACCCCTGTATCACACAGTCTCAATTCCTCACTAAAGATCGTCACCAGGCTTTTTTAGAGACAAGAGAACGATTTGGTATTGGTAAGTGTTCGCCGCAGAATGGATGGATCCACCTAATGGATACCGTATGAGTTGAAACGAAAGCTGGAGTCATTTCCATTTCATGTATCAATATGAAGTCTCCTCCTATGCAAATAATCACCGTCAAAGGATCTGACAAAGCTGTGGCTGGTCATGCCAAAAGAGTGATAAAAACTTTCTATACAATCAATTTTTTATTTTATATTTTAATTCTCTATTTTCTGTTTCTTTACAATTTGTTATTTGAATTTATTTTGTTAGTTATTATTATTTTTAATAGTGATTTCGTTCTCTTTATGTCATATTTCTTGAAACCGGTGGGTATAACCTTGTATAAAGTTTAAAACAATAGCTTCAAACGATAATAGTAATAGCTCTTTCCCAACCTTGTCCTTTATTTCCGAGACACTAGTAGTGACAATAGTCTCCATAATATCCCGTCACTCAATGATAATCTTAATTCGTATTTTTTCTATGTCCTATGTCCTGTCCTAAGTTCAGCTCAGAGTATTCCAGCACATTATCCTGATTTATCGTCATCGTCTATCACAAAGACAAACGTGCCATCTTAGTGTCAGAGTAATGGCTTAAATCATATTTGCAGTCGAGCTATTATTAAATGCAACAAAGTGTAGCAATTTGCCTGCAAATTTATATTCCTTTTTCAATAATCAATATGTCACAACCTCATGACGATGCAGATGCTCAACACCACTCATCGATGTCATGTTAAAACATATAAAATTTCTTCTCGGAGTTTTTTATAGTCCTAACCTAACAGTAGATAATTTATCCTCGTTAGAAGTTCTGGTGGATAAATTTATACCCTTTTATGAATGACGTAATTTTAACACTTACCTTTTTACAAAAATATTATCGTACATCCCATTTGAAAACCGTAGTAAATGAGTCCAATTTTACACCAGTGCATTACAATAGAGGAATACTATTCCAACTGATCCTTAACCAGCGCGGGGGTCTCACAAGGAGGCGTGCTGTCTCCTCTACTATTTACATTTTTTATTAATTCTATCTATATTAAAATTTCTTCTTCCTACCACCTGTACGGTGACGACCTACAAATTTAGCAAGGCCAAACTCTCACCCAATAGTCCAACATCATTATAAGAATAAATAATGACCTTGAATTTATTTCAACTTTAGTAACTTCAACCTACTAAAATTTCAGTGACAAACTGACTCCTATTACGAATTCTGAATTATGCTGATGATTGCTATCTTAACATTAAAGAGGAGCTACTAAATAAACTTAAACGACTTCAAAGTCCCTGCATAATGTTCATATTTGGTATACATCTTCTTCATCCCGTGCTGTTTAATCCTTCTACTCCTCCCTACTTGAAGAAACAATTCAAGTTTCTTCATGATATCTACTTACGTTCTCTACGCTCTGACAAAAATCTACTCCTCAAAATTCAAGGAATTCACTCTACTCTATTCTACTCTCTTCCTTCACTATTAAAGCTGCCCAATTATAGAATTCCTTACCAATTAAAGTAAGACAATGAATGATTGCGCACAATTTTTTATGTTGAAAATAATGACAAGGATAGGTCACAAAATTCAAAGTTTTGTTTTCAATTGTAAAAGGCTTTGTTAACTATTAAATATTTTTATAATAAGAAAAAATATTTACTATACCGTACTGCGCTTTCCCTTATATTCTATATGTATCTTACCAGAGCGAGGATTTGAAAATAACTTATATAATCATTATCAGGAGTAGGAATCGACCCCACAACTGATGTGTCGCGACCGAAAAGTAGAGTACGGATTGTCTTGGTACTAGAGGTACTTCCAGTCTACCCTGCTATGCGGGATAAAAGTGTGAAGCTAAAAAAATATATATTTTATTTATAGTGTGTGTTTTAAATTGAATTTAATAGGTATAGATTCTTTTGAAAATTAAATCAAATCTCTTTAAAAAATAAACAAAATTTATTTCATATTTCTACGTAAAAACACAACAAATCATAACTTCATTTATGTACGTTTATATGGGCAAAAGTCTTCACTAAACATTATTTTAAAAAATGTAATGGTGGAACTCAACACTGCGATTTGTCTTACCAGAACTGGGGTATACTGAAAAAAAATTTTAAACACACCTCCCACTGAAAATCGAACCTACCGACCTTCACGAATTGTTATTTCTTAGAAAAGAAAGGAAAAATTATAAAATTAATAATATTTTACCACTATATTCAAACAAACGTGAAGTAAAGTCAATCACAGTACCATTTAAATTATATACACAAATTGGCCAATTAAAAGCCAAAATGATGATAATTAAACATCCGTACCAGCCGTAGCGTTATCAGAACGTTGCGAGATATTGCTCAAATATAATTCCACGTGTTACAACGTGATGTTGATTGATCGGTTTGCTTAAGGGTTAAACTGAATTTAAAAAAAAAACAAATGAAAAAAATAATTTTATTATATGTGTAGACGTCATACTGTTAACGCGTTTGGTTGTGGGTTCGATTCCAACTCTGGGAATGATTTTATTTGGAATTTATGTGTAATTCTCGGCTCTGGCAAGACAATGCGCGGCGTTGAGTTGCGCCATTACGTTTTTTTAAATAATGTTTAGTTAAAATTTTTGCCTGTATAAACGTATATAAATGAAGTTATTATTTATTGTGTTTTTTACGTAGAAATATGACTCGGCACACTTTTTGGTCGAAAGCATGTGGCATATGGCGATATCTTGACTGTAAGTTTGTCTGATTATCCGGTTACGCGGGATGAAGCGTGACGCTCTGTTTTGGTACAATATGTAGAAACTCAAAGTTACAGTGATTTCTTTCTTTTATAATAACCATTGTCACTCAGTGGGAAAACGTCTGAATGTAAGCGATACTGAGTGTGGATTCGATTCCCATTCAGTATCGCATTAAATTATTTTTATTTCTCCGCTTCGGTAAAGATAATATATTTCGCCTGTACATCAAATCTGAATTTATTTGGAAAGCATGCCAAAGTTAGAAAAACGCTGGGATGAATCCTAATGATGTTTTATATATATATATATATATATATATATATATATATATATATATATATATATATATATATATATATATATATATATAGTTCCCATAATAATTTTATAAGCCGGAAAGAATTATACATAAAATAACCACTAAAATTGTATAAAATATTATACCACTGTTTTTATATATTATATATTTTTTGGTTTAAGACACTAACATAGCACTTATTATTACAATTCGTTCTCTTTCTTTACAGACATTTATGTCAAAGATTAATTAAACCGGTAAATTATATAAGTAATTTGGACAATTTTGAAAACAAACGTGGCGTATGGTGCAGCGTCTGACTGTAAACGCGATCGGTTGTAGTTTCGATTCCCACTCAAGTAAATGATTTTATTTATATTATTTTCATTTAATCGCTCTGGTAACACAAATCGCGGCATTTAGTTCCGCCATTCAACACGCAATGTTTCGAATTCAGCGGGAATCAGAACGCCGATTATTTTGACACTAGGTACTTCCTGTCTACCCTGCAATACGGAAAAAAGTGTGAAGCTAAAAAAACACATATAAACAATTCCCCATATCATATTCGAATCCACTACCAGTAGGTAAATAATATCATATTCAATAAACCACAACATAAAGAGTTTCATAGGTATCACATTCCTACCCCTTAACAAAGGATGTTCAATTTGATACCGAGTTGACCCGGAGCAGTTTTTCTGCCAAAATGTCGTTATTACTGGCATTGATTGATCGTTGTATTTATCATCAACATTGCTCCAACCAGATGGCATTATCGCACTGGAATAATGGCTTGTGAAGTCATTTGATACATAATAATGTGTTCGGTTTTTATTATGTTCTTTATTGTTTGTATGTAATATTTATATATACATATATATATATATATATATATATATATATATATATATATATATATATATATATATATATATATACATTACAGCCTTAAGCTTCGTCAAGAGGCTATAGCGCGGTGGAACAGTGTCCATCAGTAAACACGATTGTTTGTGGGTTTGATTCCCAGTAGTAAGAATGTATAATATATAATAAAATTTATTTTCATTAAAACTTATTTCCTATAAAATTTATTTTCATTAATCCACTCTGGTAAAAAGAAGTCTGGACTTGTTCGTGCTACATACACAATATACATGCGGGATAAAGTGTGACTTTATGGCGGAACATAACGCTGCGTCTTACCATAGAGGAGAAATGAAAATAAAATTTAAATATAATCATTAACCCGAGCGAGGATCGAACGCGAATCGCGTTATCAGTCAGACACTGTCAATGCGCCATGACGGTTTCCAAAATATATTATCCCTATATATAATTAGGTACATTTTTGTACCTCCTCGTTTCTATGGCAGGTCTTCGCAAACACAAAATTCCCTTCAATAACTTGTGCAAATTGACTCCAATTACATACAATTTATTAGATTTGATTACAATATTTCGCTTGGACGCATTTTATTTCCTCTAATTAGCTAATTATAGGAGGAATATTAAAATTACATGAAATGCTGATACTCACAAATATCTAAGTCGTTAACTAATTTTGAGAAATGATAAGGTACCCTACCTTATCATTTCTCAAATTTAGTTAACGTTTTAGATATTTCTGAGTTTCAGGAATTCATTTTTTTTTTTTGTAAGTTGGATCAATTTTTATTTATTATCCGCACATTTAGGATACGTATTATGAAAACTAAAATCAAAAGCAGCTTCACGCTCTATTTCGCTTAGCAGGGTAATCAGAGGCAACTTAGCGTTTAGACACTACGTAGACTGCTGAGTGGCGAACTCAAGGCCTTACTCCGTTGTATTACCAGACCGAGAAATGGGAATAATTTTTACATAAAATTCGATTCGTAAGGCATCGTGGCACAGTGGGACTGCGTCTGAATAGACGCCATTGATTATGGGTTCGGTTCCAATTATAAGGAACGATTATATTTAAATTATTTTCATCTCTGTGAGGTCCGGTCAACACGTAATGTCCCTTCGCAATGGAATGTCTTAACACCAGATTCCCTTTAACTTTGATTATCTATGCTATACGGAATATGACATGAAGCTGCTTTATATAAACATTTCTATAATTGTAAATTGAATCCACTACCCATCAGTGTTTAACCGGAATTAAGCACTGTTGGGAAGGATTTGACTGTATACTTGAGTATACAGTCAAATCTCTCCCAACAGTGTTTAATTCCGGTTATTTTTAAATAATAAACTTTACATAAAATAAGCAAATAGTAAGGTTTTGACAGATAATAATATAATGTTGTTATAGGCATAACTTTAAACTAGATCAAAGTTTGTAGGTAAGACTTTATGAGAATACATACATATTATTATAAGGAATTTCATATTTCTTCACTTTGTAAGTTTGCTTGTTTGTAATATTTTTGACAAGAAATTTGAAATTTGTATTTAAAAACTTTCTTAATAATATTCTAAAATACTAAGGCAAGTCTTTAGGTAAGTTAGAAATAAATAAATATATATGAAATAAGGGAAAACAGGTTGCATAAGGTTACTAAGACAAGGTTATATATATACATATAAGTAAGGCTTCAGTTAGGCCTCTAGGAAATAGCTGTTATATATTTTTTTAAATCAAAATGAAAAAACATATTTTTTTTATTATAAAAAAATAACAAAGAATAAAACAGAAAATAAGTAAAACTTTTCCACAGCTTCCCCGTATAGTAAAAAAGCGAATAAGCCCAGTGTCAAGACACTCCGTTCTTCTAATTAATAAAAATAAATAAACACAATGTTTTTTAGCTTCACGCCTTATCCGACATAGCAAGGTACTCAAAAACAACATGACGTCATCACAGTATTCCATCCAAAATATAGAATTCAACGCTGCGCTTTGTCTTATCAAAGTAGAGTATAGAAAACTTTTAACATAATTTCATAAAGTAGAAATCGAACCCACAACCAATAACGTTCACAACCAGCTGTTCCACTGCGCCACAACGGTCTCAGATTACATTAAACGACAGTTACAGCTCGATTTAAACTTTCGATTTGCCACCTCTATCCTTAAGCCTATAATCTTTATCAGTCCCTCGGGCCGCGGTTAGCACGCTATCAATTGATCCCCTCTATAAATTGTTACCATAAAACACCACTTTCAATCATGCCCTTAACTTTTGGACTACTGTGAAAGTTTTCGTCGTTTTCTTGTCGATGTCCAATTTTGATTTTGGATTGTATTATTTCAGAATAAGGCCATCGCTGCGCAGTTGGTAGCCACATCGTTAATAGAGGCTAGTCCTGGCGCAGTGGGATAACGTCTTATTATAAACGCGACTGGTTGTGGATTCAATTCACACTCGGAGGAATGATATAATTTTAAATTATTTCCATTCCTTCGCTCTGGTAAGACAAAGCGCTGCGTTGAGTTCCGCCATTCAACACGCCATGACTCAAAATTCGGTGGAAAGGAAAGTTTGGAGTGGCTTGAAAATTTAAATTTCTCTAACTTGGTAAGACAACGGAATGTCTTAACACTAAGTTCTCTCTCTATAGTACCTATACTCTACTATACGAGGGAAAATCGTGAAGCTTAAAAAAATATTTAAAAATGAAAAAAAAATAATTAGATATCAATTATTACGCAAATTTCATCTGTAAATATATATTTGTCAGTGTCTTGCGCCGGTTTCTTAAGGTCTGAATTACATTTAATTTACTTAACCAGTCAAGAATTACCCAATTTCGAAAAAAACGTGCAGAAAGGAAGGTCTTGACACCATTCTCTCTGCCTACCTTGCTATATAGACAAAAACTCAGAACAGCTTTATTATTTATTTCACATAAATATTACACCCGTCATATCCAAGTACGTAATCAAATCTTAAAACTCAACATACAAAGAATTCATAACAAAATATTCATTATATCTCATTTCACGCACCAAAAATAAATATAGAAAAACAAGTTGTAATATTCTCCTAAAATGTTAATTACAAAGTTAACAAATTATTTCCAGTATTAGGCGTAGCGTTATTTTTCAAAGGAACACAGTGCCTTTTGTGTCATTTTCCTTGTATTGTCCGGACGCGGAGGGCATTAGCACCCAAAACGCTATCTAAAGGCCGGAAACTAAGTCAATTTCGTAAACCAATATTATTATTTACCTAACAATCTAATTTTATAGATATAATTTATTAGAATTTTGTATGGAAATTACTTATTTGTGGTACAGTTATCATAGTTTTAGTTACTATGAAATCAAAAGGAAACAGCTTCACTCTATATCAAGAGTAACAGTAGTAGTCAGGACAACCTAGTGTCTTGACACTCCATTGACTGTCTTTCGCCTGAAATTGAGACATTGTATGTTAAGTGGAAATTTAACACTATACCCAGTCTTTTTTTAGCTCCACGCTTTTATCACGCATAACAGGTTACACAGAAAGTACCTAGTGTCAAAACACTCCGTACTTTGCTTCCCACCAGATTTGAGACATTGCGTGTTGAGTATTGGAACTCAACGCCGCATTTTGTCTTTTACCAGAGCGTGGAAGTGAAAATAATTTAAATATAATCATTCCCCCGAATGAGTATAAACCCCAAAACCAGTCGCGTTTACAGTCAGACGCTGTCCCACTGAACCACGACCGCCCTCACCTAGTCGTACCAGAGCAGAACAATGAAAATAAATTTTAAATTTTAAATATAGGCATTTTCCGGGTTCTTTAACTGTTAACATGATATTTGTTAATAATATTAAAATAACCACTTATTAATAAATGCCTATATTAATAAATGCCTATATGTACATACATAATACAAAACTATTATGGTTTATACATATAAACGTTACATAAACCAAAATAATTTTTTTTACATTTTCATCTATCTGTTTGGTCCGATTAATTTCGGGAACGGCTAGACCAATTTTGGTGGTAATTTCACAGTCATATAACTAATATATTATGGAATAACCCAGGCTTCTTTTAGTTTAGATTGCAGACGAAGAAGACGGAAAAACTTCTAATAAATAAAAAACTTGTTTAAAATTTTGCATTATTCACAAACATTCCATTGAAAATATAGTACATGGGCGCCCAATGATAAATGATTATACACACAACTGTGTTTCTATTTCCGTAGAAACACGGCACATTTCTGTATATCCCGCTGTCTATCCTAAACATATAGGGTAATTAATCATGACAAAAACATCTGCTTATGATTTGGTGCATATAGAATACAACAAAACTAACCTAGCGATAAAAAAGATATATTCTTAATAGTTTTTAATGAAAATATTTAAAATGGATTAATCTCATTTATTTTGGTATTCAAAATCTGATGTGGTATTCGTCTTTTATATGATATAAAAATTATTTATATTAAACTACTGTTATTTGTATCTGAACTTAACTACCTTGCGTACTGCACTGGATACTTGATACTTGTGTGAACTTTCTTGCTCTCTAGTTTAATATAGTTGCGAGACATTGCGTGCTGAGTGGATTCAGAAGAGCATAGTACGCTGGCTAGAATTTATTTCAGTGTTTCTTTTTTTTCACAAAACGGGGGTAGTGAGAAAGAACAAGACACTGTTCTCTTCCCGCTGGAAATTGAGATTTTAAATATCGCATACAACCAGACCCTTTCCCACTAGGGAATGATAGAGTCAAATAACATGTATTTACTAAATGTTTTGTTTTCTAAGTATTAAATCTATCAACAATATTGCTTACTGTACTATGGATTTGAATTATTGAAAAATAAATTAAACGATCAATTAAATAAATTATACACGCTTACTATATTTAAAGTATTTTTTCATACTAAGGATTAACTAATATTTTAGTAAAAATCTAAAACAAAATAAGTCAGCGGTATTGAAACTGGCGCCTTATGGAACTTGAACCACTAAACCACTGAACCACTAAACCACGCGTTCTTCCACGAATCACACTGCGTTCAATAAAAAAAAATGTTTTTTTTTAAATAAATAAATAATCGTTTGCAAGTGAGAAAAATACATATCTACAAAGATGCTCACAATGTAAATAAGTTGTAACAAACGTATAAGAATTTTGCCGCAGCCGGTAGTAGAACGCATGGCTTAGCGGTCAGAGCTTTTGTACTGTATCCAAGAGGTGTGGGTTCGAATCCCACTACATTCGAATGTTTATACGTTTTTCCAAAAAACTTTTCTAATTCTGAATGTGGAATAACACTATAAAAATAATAAAAATTACTTATTTCTTGGAAAAGCAAGAACAAAGATAAGATAGGAAATAACTAAGTTCAAAACACTCCGTACTCCGCTTTCCACCGACTTAGAGACATTGCGTATAAAATGACAAAGCTCAACGCCGCTCTTCAGTAAGGCCAAAGCGGCCTTACTGAAGAGAGGAAATGAAAACAATTTAAATAAAAATTATCACGTACCAAATTAATGAAAAATAAACAAAAAAAAATTCCCATAGATAAGAAAATCTCTTTATTTTACACTAAATTACCTTTATTTTTTTAATTATAATAAAACACAATGAATATACATAGTTCCAAAAACCTTTCCTTATAGAACAATAGTTACAAAGACTTCACCGAAATGAAACTGTAACTAACTTAGTTAGAGAGCTGACAGCGCCAGCCTGAGAAAAGGAAATAAGCTGTTTATTTAATTTAACCTCAAGCTCTTGCAAAATTGTAACAAAACTCGACACGGAACATCGGAAATGCCAACATAATTTGCGATTTGTGTGAAACGATAGCAATATCTTCTTGAATTGCGATAAACTAAAGTACATGGACATATATATATATATATATATATATATATATATATATATATATATATATATGTGTGTGTTTGTGTGTGTATTTATGTATGTAGTTTCTATATATTTATATGGAAATGTAACGGAATTTAACATTTTGAACTTTGTATAATTAAACTAAGGATTAAAATCTGGATGGAGTTCCTAGAAACTTCTTCCATCAGGAAAATCATTTACATAACACTATGCCGTGATAGTGATAAACAGACAGACAAATAAACATTTATTACTATTTACTATTTTTAAAGTGTTATTCCACACTTAGGATTAGAAAATATTTTTGAAAAAACGTATAAAAATTTGAACGCAGCGGGATTCGAACCCGCGCCTCTTGGATACCGTCCACGTGCTCTGACCGCTAAGCCATGCGTTCTAGAACGCATGGCTTAGCGGTCAGAGCATTAAAATAACACTTTACTATATACATTTGGAAGCGTGTGTAAAAGAGCAATAATAGAGGATATTCCGAAATTCCTAAATTAACATAATTTTATATTAACTAATACTAACCCAACTCCATTGATGAGCTTCGAATTCGAGATATTATTGCGTATTGAGTGGCGGAACTAAACGCTGCACTTTATCTTACCAAAGCGAGAAAAAGGAAATAATTTAAACATAATCATTCAACCGAGTGCGAATCGCACCCCTATTTGCCCCTATATAAGACAATGCGCCTTAACCGGCCTCATTATAACATAAAATAATATATATATATATATATATATATATATATATATATATATATATAAAATAAGATTATTATAATTTTTCAAACTAATTTAATAAGACTAAGCCCGTAATCCACTAAATAAAAAAAACGCATTACTAATTTCTTTTTGAGTATTTCGTAGCAAAAAGGAAATACATCAATTCATTTTATACTGAAAAATATATAGAGTTAATCGCGCGTTCTAAAATCATATAAATCAGTCAGGATGGGACAGTTGCATGTATGTGTTTGTTATATCCCACCATCCGTCATATTTAGACGATTACGCGAGACGATTTACGATTTTAACTGATGTGTTTTAAAATCATTTATATAAATATATATCAATTTCTAAAATGACTGAGATGAAGTGTTGAGGACGGTCGTAGCGCAGTGGGACAGCGTCTGACTATGAACGCGATCGGTTGTGGGTTCGATCCCCACTCGAGGTAGTGATTATATTTAAATTATTTACATTTTTCTGCTCTGGAAAAACGAAGCGCGGCGTTTAGTTTTATTCAATAGGCAATGTTTCAAATTCGGCAGAAATCAGAATACGATGTCTTTACAAAAATCATATAATCTTATGCTTGATGCAATATTTTTTCAGTTTTTACAAATTTCCGCTACTCAAAGATTATTTTTACTAGAAGATTATAACTTGGCAAGAGAAAATTTCATTAAATAAATATTTTAACGTTTTAATCAAAAACATAGGAAGGATGCATACAATATTAAAATTATAGAAAAAGAACACATGAAATCTGATGGTAAGTAAGGTCCTACCTTCGCCCATGAACATCTATTATATTGGAGTTGTGGATGTGTTGCCGGCCTTGAGAGGGAAGTGAGAGGATATGGAGTAGTGGTCTTGGCAGCCAGAACTGTTGGAATTACCATATTAAAGGAAAGATAGGTAAAAATAGGAAAAGCTGGCTAAGATGATATCGAACCGGAACCCATCAACAAGTATTTGGCAGGTAATTTCATGAACCAGTCGGAGAACTAGCCTCCTACCACCAAATATATTGCACACATTTTTGAGTGAATAATTTAGTTTTTTTTTAATTACCACACTTATCCCAAAAAGTTGGTAAAATTGATAAACCCTAATAAGCTTTTTAAATATAAATAATTTTACATATCTGAAAGCCTATTAAGTTCCAAGCGTTACAAAGGGGCAACGGAATTCATTATTTATTTTATACTTTACAAAGAACAAGGCTGACCTTTGGTCATTTCCCTCGTATTATCCGGATGAAAAGGCCAACAGTGGACCGATTTTGTTTGGGTCCGGAAATAGACTAAATTTCATTGTAATAATTCTATTTGCATCTGAATATAGGTTAAGTTTGCAGAAAACGGTTATATATTTGTGTATATCCTTAAAGTTATTTCATATGATATCTCTGTACTGAACAATGAAGCTTTGTTCAAAAAAAATCTTATTTGTAAGTAAGTAAATTATATATTTTTTAACAGAATTTACAGGACGTACTTAATGTCAAGACACTCCGTACTCCGATTTCCGCCGTTGACATAACTTGTTGAAATCCGCTGTTTTTCTGAAAAGAGCGAGAAAATCCTCCGAATAAGAATCGAACCCACAATCGATCACGTTTACAATGAGACACTGCGCCAAATTTTTTCATATATTTTTTTTGATAAGCACAAAATTTAAAATATTTTTTTTAATCTGTACTGTGGAATGACACTTTAAAAAAAGTAAAATAAATTATACTTATTTTAATCTCAAATATTCTAAGCTATGATCTATGCCTATTATTTAATTTCCAAACGCAACGTGACAGGTTTGACAGGTTGTTCGTACCTGTCAATTTGTACGGCAAATAAAATTGGATTTTTCACTTTTTCCTCACAATTTCCATATAGTTAGTTACTCACCTTTGAAATCCTACTTGGAAAAATATTTAAAAATCAAAATTATAGTCAATTAGCCAAACGTTATCATATTTATATATACATTTAAAATGTTTACATTCTAATATTTATATTTCTTGTTATCAATTTACTGTAAAGAAAAATAGATTTTTGGAAATTGTGTATGTATTTTTTTTTGAACGCAGCGGGATTTGAACCCGCGCCTTTTGGAAACCGTCAACTAAGTGCATAACGCTCTGATTGACTTAGCAGTCTACTTCTGGCTGCTTCAAAACTCTTATACGCCTTATACCTCTATAGAGAGATTTTTACCCAAAGATTGTTTTAAGTAACAACCACTTGGTAAGGGAGAATGCTATTTTATTATTACATTTTTTAATATTTTAAAGTGTACACTTACGAGCGCGGGTTCGAATCCTGCTGCATCCAAAAAATATTTTACTTACTATCAACATTTTTAAAAATGTTTTCTAATACTAAGTGTGGAAATAACACTTTAATATTAGTTAAATATTCAACAAGCAGCGTTTTCGCTTACTAAACGATTATTTCTTAGAAATAGTCTTTGTTTAGCAGAAAATCATGAAAATCTCTCTACAGTGATGCTAACAATATTAATAAATTTATATTTCATGATAAACGTACGTTTTATTTAATTAATATTGCTAAATTATAAAAAAAATAGGAAAAACTTCTTCTTATGAGATACTTGAAATATAATTACCCCTTACGTGATAACAGTTTCAAGAAAACAAAGAAACACTGTAGTCGACGTGATTATCTACTTGTGTTTTTATTTATGTTGGTGATAATTTTATTTGCGTTACATATATCTTAAGGTCTTTTTCAAATGGTATTTAGTGAAAAATCACTCTGTTTTCTATTACTAAAATAATAATCACAACCGTTATAATACTATTAATAACAAAATTTGTTCTTAACACCTCTGAAACTTGTATAGCTATATTTTTTAAAGTGTTATTCCACACTTAGGATTAGAAAACATCTTTGAAAAAACGTATAAAAATTTGAACGCAGCGGGATTCGAACCCGCGCCTCTTGGATACCGTCCAAGACGTCTTGGACGGTATCCAAGAGGCGCGTGTTCGAATCCCGCTGCGTTCAAATTTTTATACGTTTTTTCAAAGATGACCTCTGAAACTTGTATAGCTATATTTTTTCATTGGGTTTCTTAAAGAATAGCTGGACTTGTTTTTTTTATTTTTCACGACGTTAGGAAATTACGTATTGAGTATCGAATTTCAACGCCGTGCTTCGTCTTAATAATAGTGAGTAAATTGAAATCAATTAATTTTAATCGTGTCTCCAAGTAGAAACCGAATCAATATTGTTCCACTTAGCCAATGGCCTAAAATAATTATTTTTTCAGGTATGTATTAGGTATATATAATTTTATATACAAAAACTCATAGAAGTTAGTGGCTTTGAACGATCGATAGAAGAAAATTATAACATTTCAGCCATAAATCACATTGTTACTCTAGATATTGCTCTCAAGTGGCCTGCCTGTACGATGTCTGACAAAAACTTGGCGTTTCGGTAAAACGTGAAATTCAAATATGTACTCGTATCTAAGTAAATTGTTCAGGGCTTTAGAGATCTTTGAATAATTTAATCGATATGGGAAAGCTATGATGATCTAGTTATAGAAAGTACCTATTTGTTTTAGTCAATCTCTTGCCTCGTGTTTTAAGTTGTTCTTAGGATACTTTCTTTTTAGTTTCAAGCTTTTATTCCGCATAGCAGGGAGTGTCAAGACGTGCCGTACTTCCTGTCCGCACTACGCTTTCTACCGAATTTAAGACAATGTGTGTTGAGTGGCGGAATTCAACACCGCGTTTCGTCTCACTGAAGCGAAAAAATGAACGTAACTTAAATATAAACATTCCCCCGAGTGGGGATTGAATCCACAACCATTTGCATGTACAGCCAGACGCTATCCCACTTCACTATGACCAGATACTAGTAATTTTATAATTATCACTAGCGGCTTGCTCGCTACTTTACCTGCGAGATACAACACTATTATATTTCAACATATAAATATTTAATTTTGTTTAAATTAATTAAGCACTGTGTTATTACTGACACTGATAAGGATAATTTCAATAGATAATGTATGGAAGAATAATTATCACAATACTGTACCGAAACTATGATTTTAACTGATAGTGTGAATCAGCTTTAATGAACACAAGATGGCATTAAGCGTCAGTGAGTGCTAAAGAATTTAACAAAATACTCGACAATCTAAATATATATAAAATAGTTTAAAATAGTTTATTTTTTTCTTCACACATGATAAATAATAATGAAAAAAAATAGTGTCAAGACACTACCTTTCCAGGTTTCCTTCTAATATGAATCTGTGCGTAGCGTAGCATTATTAATATAAGGCCATTAAAAATGATTTGACTAACACCAACCGTATATGGGATATTTAAAATTTTTTGTCTTCATACTTATTGCATGTAATGCAAGCACAACGATTCGGTTGTCTTTATCGCCCATTTTACTCCCTCACTCCATTTTATTATTACAAAATATTTTTGAGAATAAAATGGCGTATTTGTAGAAAAATAAAAAAAAACCTATGAATAATAGTATAAAAATGACAGAATTCCAATTCAAAAGTAATATTTTTTGAATGAAACTATTTTAAATCGCATATTTTAGTATTCGAAAATACAATTTTTTTTTGAAAATCTGACGTTTCGATCAGTACAGTAGTCAATAGTTTCAATTAAAATGTGCAAAAATCACATATAAGTTATTAAGTAATATTTCATATATTTCTAAATGTAACGCTCGCCTTTACTAAACTCACAATGCCTTTTGTTCAACACTCAACATATCTTTTAACCTAAAGCTTTAACCTTTTATCCACTTAAAGTCACTTAACACATTGTGCTAATGAAAATAACTCGTATAGTATAAAAAAAGCGCTCAAATCGTAAAATACCTTCATACTCCTGCAGACCGAGACCCGAGGTGTCGTGCCGTCTCATGTGGCCTATCCGAAGTGGCGTAATAAAAACCTGACATTTCACTAAGACGTGGATGGTAAAATAGATTGAAGTGGGGCCGCTGTCTGCTTCAACGCGGTGGAACATTTTCACACTGTGTGGTTTAAGTTATGAGCAGATTGAGGTTTATATATTTTTTTAAAAATGCGGAAATTTGGGCCCTCGTGGCGCAGTAGGATTGTAAATGAGAATTTCGGGTTTGATTTTCAGAGAATGATTAGTAGTGTTAGTTGTAAGACGTATTGATCTTGGGTGGAAGGTGGGAAATTTAATGGCTTTATATTATTTTTTTTACTATCTACTTGTAAATAAAATTGCAAATTGTCATCTTGAATTGAAGACTCAAAGTTTTATTGAGTTTTTTTATTCACGCATTTTATTCATATCACTTGGGCTTACATACTATGTCAAGTGGGAAGATTCTTCAGTCATTTCTTTAACATTGTAAGACAAAACGCGGAATAAAGTGTGGCCTAATGTATGCAGAATGAAAATTCTAGTTTACAAGTTACACAAAATTCTTAAAGTAGAAATATGTTTTTGTTATAGTCAACATACTATGAACGTATGGTTTATATCTTTAGTTTTTTATTGAACACAAAACATTGTTTTTACTTTAATCTAGTCTGATAAGACTTATAGAGAGCTTAGTATTTCTATGTACCTAAGGGAGTTGAAGTATGTCACCTGCTATCGCTTACACCTTGTTCCACGCCGCAGTCTGTTCGTGAGCACAATATAATGAGGATGGGAGTAAAGAGAGTTTTCAGTGAACTCAAAAATGCTCCAAGTAATTTTTCCTGCTTGATTTAAAACGATCGCATCGAAACCCAGTTTCGGCTCTTTGCGGTACTCTCCAATTGTACGCCCAAGTTTTTAATTTTGTTAAAATATCAGACGAGATCTGTAACTCAAAGATTCATAAATATAAGCACTTGGCCTAATTATTATTGAAGCTATATCTTTGTTGTTTTGTAATATTTTGAATAGTTATTTTGAGTTTTAGATAGCTTTTCTGTTTTGAAAATGTTTAATTTCATTTTGTACTAGTTAATAATGGTCAGGGTTAAAGTAGCCAAGTTTAAATATTCTCTAAGGCACGAATCAGCAACTTTCTCACTTAATAATTGAGATTTTCCTAATAGAATAACTCGATAAGTGGCGGCTTCACTCAGGGGATTTTAAAGCCAAGGCTGGCTAAAAAATTCCCGTAAAAGATAGACGAACGACCAGGTGATGTAATTTTTATATACACATATATTTAATGTTTATGTTTATCTCCCATTCAGTTGATAGAGATCATAGTCATGTCGTTTTCTTTTATAATTATACTTATAATTTTCTTTTCTTTAATTCGTTTGTACTTTTAAACAATTTTTCGATTCTTACAACACAAAGTTTCGGTTTTGAACGGAAAAAAAACCTAGGCCCTGGCTAACTTGCTATTTCGAAAAAAAAGAAAATCTCTATATTTACATTTGTGATATATAGAGCAGCTTCAACTAAAATCAGAATAAACTACACCGTATAGAATGTTTCAATTCAGTGCGATGTCAGGGCTTAGTTAAAACTTTTGTTTACAGTTGAACGTGGAAAAAATTTGCACCAAACAAAATTTGATATGAGTAATAAAAAGTATACATACAGCTTGTAGTGTGGTATGAATATATGGCTTATTTGATTGTAGAGCTAATGCTGCGAATTACAAAATATCAAAGAATTCAATTATTGTTCAAAATTTTTTATTATTTTTTGTTCTTTTCACTATTCAATTTTAGAAACATTGTACGTTTATATGGCGGAGTTCCACGCTGCGTATCATCTAGCGATACTAAATGATTTTGTTATAAAAATATTAATATATATTTAATTTTTTTGATAACATACAACTATAAATGTCAATATAACTTAATATAAATTATACGTATAATATAATTTAAGAAAATAATTCCGTACAAGCGAAATTCTTCATAATTGTATCATATCAGGGCCAATAAAACTAGACGTTGAGCTTTAGTCCCGTTCAACCAAAATCCAGCGACTACACGAGATAGCTCTAAAGATTAAAATTTCAACGTACATACACACATATGTATTATATAACCAAGTATATTGAATTGCACGTATTCGTTAGAGTCCCGCAAAGTGTTTTTATGCTGGCATAATTCTAAAAGAAATAATCTTTGAATTTTAGTTCCGGTTTTGATATTTCTCTTCATTATAAACACGGAGTGAACAAGTTAGAAATTGCTGAACATATTAAAAGCAGTTTTCGAGTATTTACCAGGCGTACATATTCATGCACATTGTAGAATATTTCTTTTCTTTTGTTTGCAGGATAAATGGAGAGAAGCTAGAGTTCCAGATTTCGTTTTTCTGCCCATTTTATAATTATGACAAGTTACTTGTCATAAAGATATATATATCTATATGTATAAATGATTAACATAAAAATAATCATTTCACTGTTGTAGTAAGATGGTACATGGCGTTGTGTTTCGTCACTAAATATTCAATTTTAAGTTCTGACGGAAAGTGAGAAACGGAGTGTTTTGACATTAGTTTCGCTTTCCAAACGGTTAAACACATAACGTTCAATTAGATAAAATGACGTCACACTTTGTCTTACGAAACTGTGAAAATGAAGTACACTTACACTTTGAGTACACTTACACTTACACTTTTTTAAAACACTTTTTAACTATATAACGATGACATAGGTTGACAATACCGATCGTTTTTTTTTAATAATTGATGATTCAAAAGTGCATGTAATAACCTTTTCGAATAAAGAATATTTTGATTTTGAATTTAATAAAAAGTTTACATTTTCTAAAACATCAAACCCTCTGTCAAAGTCGTATAACGTTTTATATAAATAAAACATTACTTATATGTTAAAATTGATACAATATTAAATAATAAAACATTTATGGCACGAAGTACACATTTGTACAGTAAAATTCCACAAATAATTTTAGATCTGATGAAATGTTATTGATGCTTTTTTTATGAAGCTAACTATTGTCAGAAACTCATTGTAAAACTATATTTGAAAAGAGCAACTGTTGAGTTTCTCGCCAGCTCTTTGAAGTTCAACTGGCCTCCGAGCCGGTAGTTCTATAGGACTGGCAGTAACGACATACAATGTTGGTTGACTATTCAAAAGTGCTTGGTAAAAGCCTATTTAAATTAAAGATATTTTGATTTAGAAAAATAAAACACTTATTAAATCTTCACATTTCTTATTATACAATCTACTAACATATATTATTGACCCACTGAGGAAGTACAGTTAGCTTCTAATATAATTATTATAGTTATTTGAAATAAAAAGAAATATCTAAAAAGAAAACATTATTGCGCAGAAAAATTAACTAAATTGAAGAGTATGGTCTAACTAATTGCGAAGAGCGAAGATGGTAGCTTAATCACAAAGTTCGCAACCGAACAGTGCCGTAATGCTGCGAGTTACTAGAGGAAGGGGAGGCGAGTGGAGTATAACTTGGTATTCGGTGTTATTTAATTGTTAGACATAATAATTTTGCCTTCTAAATCAAAGGCCATGGGTGTTGAATCCTATAGCTATACAATCGTTTCCCCGTGTTCAGATGGGTGAAATCACATATGGACCATAATATCACATGTGGATGAGGAAAATCACATGTAGACCAATGAAAATCACATGTAGAATGTCATATGTGGATGGTTGAAACCATATGTGGACCAAGAAGTAATATGTGGACAAGTAAAATCACATGCCGGCCACGATGTCATATGTAGACGAGTAAAATCATATGTGGACCATTGTGTCATATGTGGATGGCTGAAATCATGTGTGTAGGAGCGAAATCTCATGTGGACCATGATATTTTTTGTGGATGAGTGAATTCACATATGAACCGTGACATCATATGTGGACAAGAAAAATCACATGTGGACCACGATGTTTTATGTGCATGGATGAAATCATATGAGGACGGTGAAATCATATGTATGTAATATCACATATGGACCATGATGTCATATGTGGATGAGTAAAATAACATGTGGGCCACGATTTCATATGAGGTTGGCTGAAATCATATGTGGACCATGATATTTTGTGTAATGAGTAAAATCACATGTGGATCATGGTGACATATGTAGATGTATAAAATCACATAAAATTTGGAAGTAGAAGATGTTCGTCATAAACGATTTTTTTAACAGACCCTTAGGACTTGCAAGATTATTAGAAGTCTTAGGCTTTTTTGCCTAAGTAGTAACTGCCTTTAAGATTTAAGCCGATTTCAGAAAACATAAAAGCTATTGCAACATTATATTAAAAATATCTGTATATCTTAGAAACGATTACCTTTCCCATGGTCAGTTGTATTTGGTTGGATGTAGATAATTTCGCCTAATTTACTGACACTGTACAAATCATACCTGGTATATAGAGAAATTTGACAAATACTGAACTGTATATGAATTCAACGCCGCACTCTGCCTTACTAGAGCAAGTAAAGAAACGTGATTTAAATGTAACTCAATAACGCAATAGAGGCCAGTAGAGGCAGTATGGAAATATGCATGCATAATTTTAGCTTCACATTTTTTATCCCGCATAGCAGAGGGTAAGATGTACTTTATTTTCCACTGAATTTATGATTTTGCGCGTTGAGTAGTTGAACTCAACGCAGCACTTTGTCTTAACAGAATGAGGAGGTGAATATAATTTATATAATATATACATCTGTATAATGAATTTTGTGCAAGTTTAGTTTCACGATTTATCCCCCATAAGTGGGTAGACAGAAATAACCCAGTATCAAGACCCACTAAGAACCGAATAAAAATATTTTATAATGCAACTACCTTGTTCTGAACCATTATAGACATAATGCGCTCACCCTGGGGCTATTTACTCTGCATTTAAACGAAGCGGCTCTAGTATTAACATTGAATATTGTTTTAGGACTTCTGTGTCGTGGTAAATTAAATAAAATATCATTTAGTGTATATAAGTTTGCGTGTATGTATATACATTACAATATTATTAGCAATTTAGGGATTTTCTCCTTTGACCAGAACTATTACCTATATTATTTTTTTAACGTTATAAAATAACCCTATAAGTTCATTAGAGAATGGAGTGGAGGGGACCAAAAATACTACCAGAATAGGTGACACTGTCAAACCAACCGTTTTATACAGTAAGCATGTATAGTATTTTCGAACACCAAAATATAGATGACTAATCCATTTAAAATAGTTTCAATTAAAATGTGTAAAAATCATGAAAATCTAAGATTTTGTTATACAATAAAATCATAGAGACACAGGTCAGGCAACTTCTGACTGTAAACACCGGGTTACTCAGAGAAATTATGATATTTAAATAATTTTCCTTAATTTCGTTAGTAGTTCCTGAGCGTTTGGCACTCCGTTCGCAAGGAATAAAGCGTGAAGCTAAAAAAATTTTCGTTTCCCACCTTCGTAAAACAAAGCGCAGCATTGAGTTACGCCGATTAAAACACAATGTCTCAAACAAGGAGGACAAAGGCGAACAGAGTATATCCTGATATAAGGCTATCTCCGCTTGTCCTGCTATCCGGGGAAAAATCAGAAATTCGTTAATGGTTTAAAATTATATGGTTTTACAACTAAAATATGCGAAAAGCACTTTAAAATATCTTTTGAATAATAATTTTGATGTAAGGTTTTTATAATCAAACTTATCTAGGCTTCGGGTAATTAGTTTTTTCTGCTCGCTGAGAACTAATTAAGTTTTGACTAAAGCAAGTCAATCATTACATTCCAATTATCTTAAAGCTCTAGACTAAAATTAGCAAATGATAGAAAATGATTTTTGCTTTTTGAATTAAAAAAAAAACATATGCCAAATTTTGCCGTTTTAATAAACTAAAATTGTAGTATTGATTGTTGGCGTGATAGCACCGGTCTCGCCTAGTTACATAACTAGACACTTTTAGACAATTCATATAGACACTTAATAGGGTGTTTGATTTTTAACATTTTAAGATATTTTAAATGAAACTATTTTAAAGGGATTAATCGTCCTGTCTATCTGTGACCACAAACTATTGTAAAGTGTTCAAAGCGTCGAGTTTTCCCAAATGTAGTTTCGAATACAAAATAAAAACGCAAATAATCTGTTTAAAATAGTTTTATTTAAAATAAATGGACGCTGAATAAATCTTATAAGTATAGTTTTAAGTAATACAAATATGTAGAACGATTAAAATTAAGAAAAAAAATCACAAGACAAGATTAATATTTCACATATTTTATTTAGTTTATAGATAGCCTGTTACGTAAATTTTATAGTTTCAATTACACAACCATATTAAATTACCCTCTTGAAGACTTTATTTACAATTTGCCAACTGAATCAAAGACATTAAAATTCAGCAAGCAGTAATCAACGCCGTATTTTGTCTTACCAGAGACGAGAAACGAAAATATAAATAAAGTATAATCATTTCCGATTTAGAAGCTGATTATGGCGCAGTGTGACAGCGTCTTACTGTACTGCTATACTACTACTTTGTGGGTTCGATTTCCATTCGGGGGAGTGGTGCGGCGTTGAGTTCCACCACTCGTCATGAACTCGACGAAAAGCGAAGTATGAAGTGTCTTGACACTAGATAATTTCTGTCTACCCTGCTATGCGGGATAAAAGTTTTCAGACAGATGCTCTTCCACCACACCACGGTGGTCGCATCAGATGTTCATACGTTAGATAAGAGATGGCTTGTCACAGCTCAGAACTTACCACAGCTAAGAAATACATACCAAGAACCTGAAGAAAAGACATGTTTACAATGACACAGATACCTTTTCTCGCTAACCTAAGATTCTCAGTAATTAATCAAAGCAAAATTTTCTTTCCTTTTCACATTACTTTTAATCTCGTCGACTGACAAAAAATAATTAAACTTAATAAGCTTTTGTATTTACGGCGTTATTAAATTTTGGAAGTTTTTTATAATGTAACATTCCAGTATAGCGCAGGAGAACTGTGAATTGCTGTATATGTGATGACTGTAGGTACGATACTTATTTGGGGGATGATTTTATTCTAGTTTTTTTAAAATTTCGTTCGTCTTACTATGGATTTGGGCAGAAAGTAGAGAATGAATTTGAAAGTAGCTTTTCCCTGTCGACCCTGCTATAGAAAAGCTGTTTAAAGCTGTTAAAACTTACGGTATCGAAGTTACTGGGTCACGTAAAACGGACCCACCGAAGGGCATGTACGAAGAGGATACTGACTGTGGACGAGGCGAAAGAGGTTTGCAGGGATCTTAGCATTTCGCGCTCCGTCCTTTCTGACTACCCCGCAAGGGATAAAATGTAAAGCAAAAAAAAAACTTACGATAGTGAACTTGTTATTGTCAATTTTTGTTTTACTCCCAACAGTATGTGTTTTGTTGTATCAGAACGATTCGACTATATCTAACGAAATAAAATTGGAATAATAAAGCTTCGTCTTTGAAATTCACTATGATTGTTTTCATACATATATATATATATATGTCTGAAAACTTTTATCCCGCATAGCAGGGTAGACATAAATTATCTAGTGTCAAGACACTTCATACTTCGCTTTTCGTCGAGTTCAAGACATTGGGTGCTGAGTGGTGGAACTCAACGCCGCACCACTCCCACGAATGGAAATCGAACCCACAAAGTGCAGTACACTAAGACGCTGTTATACTGCGCCATAACCGGCTTTTAAATCGGGAATGATTATACTTTATTTATATTTTCATTTCTCTTCTCTGGTAAGACAAAATACGGCGTTGATTACTGCTTGGTGAATTTTAATGTCTTTAATTCAGTTGGTAAATTGTAACATGGTTGTGTAATTGAAACTATAAAATTTACGTAACAGGCTATCTATAAACTAAATAAAATATGTGAAATATTGATCTTCTCGATCCTATATTCTTTTTCTTTGATTTTTTTTCTTAATTATAATCGTTCTACATATTTGTATTACTTAAAATTATACTTATAAGATTTATTCAGCGTCCATATATTTTAAATGAAACTATTTTAAACGGATTATTTGCGTTTTTATTTTGTATTCAAAACTACATTTGGGAAAACTCGACGCTTTGAACACTTTACAGTAGTTTGTGGTCACAGATAGACACGACGATTAATCCCTTTAAAATAGTTTCATATAAAATATGTATAAATGTTAAAAATCAAACACTCTATTAAGTGTCTATATGAATTGTCTAAAAGTGTCTAGTTATGTCACTAGGCGAGACCGGTGCTATTACGCCAACAAGCAATACTACAATTTTAGTTTAATAAAAACGGCAAAATTTGGCACGTTTTTTTTTTAAATTCAAAAAGCAAAAATCATTTTCTATCATTTGCTAATCTTAGTCTAGTGCTTTAAGATAATTGGAATGTAATGATTGACTTGCGTTAGTCAAAACTATTCCACTGTACCACGATGGCTTATTCAACTATATCTAACGAAATAAAATTGGAATAATACAGCTTCGCCTTTGAAATTCAATCAATCTGTCAGTGAATTGTCCATTATCTGAAAATCTGTCTTTTTTAATATTGTCTTTTTTTTTAATATTTCTTATATAGACTTTCTTCTACTCAGTCTTTTAGAAGTGACGAACGTATATACATTTTCAATAATTCATTTTTACTTATATATGTAGATTTTAAAACACCAATAACACTGAAATTAAAATACAAAGGATCATTCAATGAAAAATACCAACCAAAATGCCTTCGCGACTCAAATATTGAATAAAAAATCGTTATAAAAAAAATGTATAAGCAAATTAGCGATAACTCTAAGCGATTTTATTTTCCAATTTAAAGGATTATCGCTTTTTATGTTAAATTGATGAGGAGTTGTATGGTAGCGTGTAAAGAATCAAGTACCCTTTAATTATTCAAAACTTTATTTACCAAAGCGGGATTTCGTATCTGCGTACGCTTTTCAAACATGAGAGCTCTTAATACAATATGCTAGATATATGTATGTATGTGCATGGATGTTTGTATGTGTATAGAATTTTTTTATTATGGACATATAGAAATGTTATTGGAGTGTCCGTCTGGTTCAGTTTAGATTTTTTATTTATTTAGGTTTTTGAATTTTTTGTTAGTTTTAAACAACATATGTGTTATAGTACAGATCGTCGACTGTCGATTTAATTCGGCCACAAGGTGATCAGGGTGAAAGTGGTCAGCTTGGGGAAGCTGTTCGCCTGATCTCCTGGCTATTCTGCCCAGGTTCTACTAAGCTGTTTCTGTGGCCTCATGATTGTTAAGATTAGTTGGTTGAGCACCCTAAGGTTTTAGTGGGTTCGAATAGTGCTCCAGAGTCTTACATAAGTCATCTGAATTCAAATCAGTCAGATATCCGTCACGGATTTCTTCACGTTAAGAATAGAAGAAAAGTATAGAAGCGTAACTCTTTAAGCCTTAACTTATAGCACTGTAGAATTACCACGTCGTTCGCTAATTTTGACGATAAGAGAATGTAAATTCAAGACATTAAGGTCGCTATTTTCCTTCTAATATGAAGAACATGCAAGTTGATTATAATCCTATATTTAGACATATTCCACAATCCTATAATGGCTTTACAGAAATTGTTATTATTATATTTAAAACCGGCTTTAACATCAAATGATGTTCTAGTAAAGTATACTACACAATATAATGTCTAATCAAGACATTTGGCTAGTTATTTGATACTCGTATTGAACAGTTTGTGTAAAAATATGCAATCCGCCATTTTGTCGTGGCGGCCATTTTGGACAAACAATAATACTGCTTATATTTTATAGCATTGATATCAAGACTAAATGTATATTCCTAATTTCAGCCTAATCGAACTTGACGGTTACAAGTCTTTTTTTTTTTAATTTACATATCAGGGTAGACAAGACACTCCATATTTCGCATTCCTCCAAATTTGAGACACTGCGTGTTGAGTAGCAGAAATCAATTTCGTACTTTGTCATAGCAGAACGAAGAAGAGGAAATAATTTTAATATAATTACTCCCCCGAGTGGGAATCAAACCCACAACCGATCGCGTTTACAATCAGATGCTGTCCTATTGCGCTACAACCGGCCTCAATCTGGTCAATATAAATTCAATCAATAATAAGACATTTCCAAAATGTATCAAAACAAATAATATATAACAAATATTCTAAATTACGAACAAAACCGCGAAACTACTATTGTATGACAAAGATATAAGTGATGATAATTATTTATCATTAATTAATTTATTAATTAAATATATTTTATTTATATAATTTCTTTTTCCACTCAATTCAGTTGAAGTGTTCATACACGTTTAAATGAAGCTCTTCTAACAAAGTATTATATGAATTATCACTATTGAATAGAGAAAAGTTGAAAGCGATCGTGTTTTTATTTATTATAATATACAAACAGCGTTAAGTTCCGCCGCTTAGCACGTTATGTCTTCATTTCGTACTGAAATTAAGACAGGAGTGTCTTAACACTCTCTGATTTCTCTGTAATGTGTAAAAAGCTGAGCGATTTGAATGGAAAAACACGGATACCTACATAGTAAATCTATATATAAACTTATTGCGTCTATGTTAAGGACTATTTACAACAAACAAATTATTGTGATTCAATTTCGGCACTTTAACAGTTAATTGGATTATTGAAACCTTATACAACACTTAAACAGAAATCACTTAGAAATACTGATCGTCCACTGATAGCTATTATATAAAGCTTTATATCTTCTTCAAGCGCTTTTTTTAATAGAAATAAAAGTTTCGAGTTCTCGGACAGCAGAACGAAAGAGGAAATATAGTTTTCAAACAACCCGTTTCAAAACATTTTTGAAAAAAACGTATAAAAATTTTTGAAAAAACGTATAAAAATTTGAACGCAGCGGGATTCGAACCCGCGCCTCTTGGATACCGTCCAGAAATAAAAGTTTCGAGTTCTCGGACAGCAGAACGAAAGAGGAAATATAGTTTTCAAACAACCCGTTTCAAAACATTTTTGAAAAAAACGTATAAAAATTTTTGAAAAAACGTATAAAAATTTGAACGCAGCGGGATTCGAACCCGCGCCTCTTAGATACCGTCCAAGAGGCGTGGGTTCGAATCCCGCTGCGTTCAAATTTTTATACGTTTTTTCAAAAATGTTTTCTAATCCTAAGTGTGGAATAACACTTTAAAAATAGTAAACCCGTTTCAAATTCTGAGTTGAGTGGCGGAACTGAACGCCGTCGTTTAATCAGAGCCAGTAACTGACAGTAATGAAAATATATTCCTATCTCTTAATAGGAATTGAATTTCAAACTATTACTCTTAAAACCTTACGTTTTCTTACAATGCTACGATGGTCTGGTGAATTTACATATACCCACATAAGACTACAAAAATATATATTACTACCGTCTTCACGTATTATGAACAATTTTTTTTAATAATTTATTATATTTTATACATGGGTGCAGACAACAAATGTGTTTTCTGAGATCATAGTCGCGAATTTGATACCTACTCTATGAAGTGTTTATATTTATAAATGTCTGATATTCTTTTAAATAAAAGGCTATGCGCGGCGTTAAATTCCGCCATCTACAATCTAACACTCAAAGGCTTTAAAACAAACAAAAATATAGCAGTTTGTATTGTAAATATATATTACAGATTACTATACTATCATACACTGTAACCGAAATAAAATAACGAATTCAATTAACAGTTAAGCCTATAATAGGATTATGTTTCGAACAAAACACCTCTACGGAAGGGTACGATTCGATCGCTGGTCGCTAATGACTTCACCAACAGGGCCGATCGTGATTTATTCGCTACCGTCTACATTTTGGTGGTTGGTACAAGTTTAAAAATTATTTAATTAATTGACGTCGAAAAATAATATATTGAGGCGTCTGACTGTAACGCGTTCAGTTATGGGGTCTACTCCTACTCGGGGGAGTGATTATAATTAAATAATTTTCATTTTCTCGCTCTGGAAGACAAAAGCGTGGCGTTCAGTTCCGTCACTAAACACTCAAGTTCGGCGGAAAGCAAAGTATGGAGTATCTTAACACTAGGTACAACGCTTAGCAAGGTAGACAGGAATGTCTACCTTATTAAGCGTAATTAAAGCGTGAAGTTAAAAAAATCACAATTGCGCTTATCATATGAGTATTTTTAACTCTTAGATATTAAGACATATGTATCAATTTAATTTTACATAAAAGATAACAAATAATTTAGAGAGTGCTTTTCAGTTGATTGATATCAAGACGTCTAAGAATCTGTATACTTAAGTAAAACTAAAAGACTTAAATTCATTTAATAGCCTCACGTTTTAGCCTGCATAAAGGTGAACAAAGATAACTTAGTGTTTAGACACTACCGACTGCTTTCCGCTTAAAATCGCGAATTTTGACAACGCGACGTTGACTTAGGTCGCGTCGTCCTACCAAAGCAGAGAAAAAAATCTTCAAGTGACTGATCCTCTCTCCCTCCTATTTGGGTACTTAACTAAAACTTATGACAAAGTCTAAAACAAAAGTAGCCTAAGTCACTCCTTATGACATCAATTATTTTCTAGCAATTCCTTTCATAATCGGTCCAACCATTCTAAAGATTAGCTGGAACAAACGAACAGACAATAATAGTAAATAAAAATTTTGCATAAGTAGCGTGAATATAAAAGACTTTCCAACTAGATTTATTTATAAATATATAAAAACGCTGTCGCTTCTCACTTACGCCCAGCTGTTACACTCACCTGCTACTAACTTTCGATATTCAAACGCAAACGATAATTGGTTTCGATGGCAGTTGTTTGGTAAAATGGCGAACCAATTAAATTTTGTTCAATGAATCTCCCGACAGCCCATTTAGAAGCGTATATTTGAATAGATTTTGTCATATGTAATTTAAATGTATGGGTTTTAGTATTTCTTTCAATTTCCAGTATTTTTTTTAAGGGAAAATGCTTAAATTTTTATTTGAAACTTAATGAAATGAAATGAAAGAGAGAAAAATACAAATATACATTTTAGTCATAATATATAAATAAATAAAATTGGAGTGTCTGTTTGTAATATATAAAATAACGTTTTTTTTTATATTTTTCATCTGTCCGTCGGCTTGTTCTGGCTAGGCCAATTTGACAAGACGTTCACTGGTAGATCTCTAAGGTGTATGACGTAATAAGAAGTCAATTAGGCTAATTTTAATTTAGAATTATAAAATAAACATTTGTTTGATTTATTTTCATTTACTCGCACTGGTAGGACAAAGTGATATATCTCATATTCAACAGAAAGCGGAGTACGGAGTGTCTTGACACTAGGTACTTCCTGTCTACCCTGCTATGCGGGATAAAAGAGTGAAGCTAAAAAATTCAAAGATGTTAAGACTCACACGGGCGAAGTCGGCACATACCTTATATGCACTACAGCGTAGTATACGGTAGTGTAAAATTAATTATACCATTAATAATTCACATGTTTAAAATATTAAAAAAAAATAGTTTACATTTATACTAGAAGCCAGCCCACGGCTTCGCCTACTTGAGCTACGTGATTATGTTTCAATATATCGTATCCATTGACGAAATTATTAATATAGATTTTTATAGTCGACATAGAGAGTACACTTACAAGTAAGAATTATAATGTACATATTTCCCTGCACCGATTAAGTTATGTTTGTGAGTTGACGAAAGTGGACTGTATTTTAAAAGTAATTAATAATTTTAAGTTTATATAAAATCTGGCACAAAATCACTGTAATTGAGTTATGCGAACACTCAACTATAAGTAACTCTAATTGAGTGCAGTACAACACACATCAAAGTGTAAACAATGTTAATAGGTTACACAAATAAAATATGCATCATGATGAGGCCGGTCGTGGCGCAGTTTGACAGCGTCTGACTGTAAACGCGATTAGTTTTAGGTTCGATCCCCACTCGGGGGTGTGGTTATATTTAAATTATTTTCACATTCCCGCTCTGGTAAAGACAAATTGCGGCGTTCAATTGCATCACTCAACACGCAATCTCTCGAAATTGGTGGAAAGCGAAGTACAGAGTCTCTTAATACTAGGTACTTTCTGTCTACCCTGCTATGCGGGATAAAAGCGTGAAGCTAACAAACAAATACATGAAATAGCTTGTAAACGGTTGTTTTTAATCTGTTTTATTAGCATCGGATGTATTATTTTGACCTACTTTAATACATCGGCTTAATTTGATATTAGCTTGCATAATTTTCAAGGACCCATTACAATATAATATTATGAATAAAAATTATCATTAAATTAAAACTAAAACACACCTTTTTATATTAAAAAAAACAAGAAAATAATAATAAATTAATAAATTAGAATAAGGAACAGTGAAGATAACAAAAAAATGTATTTTATAGTAGAAACAGCGCGAGGTGTTTTTTTTTAAATATCAACAAAATGTATGTCCTTCTACTCCTTAATAAAATAATTACTTATATATTTTGTCACCAGACCTTTTTTTGTCTATTATTTTGTTTTTAGAAAAGCGTGGTTTATTTATCTTTTTTTCAGTTGTTTTGAAAAAAAAACACATTTAAATGTTAAAAACACAGTAAGGCATTAATCGAAAGGAGACACCTCTCAATTATTGATAGTTCACAGGTAAAAAATAAATTTCTAATATCATAGACTTTTCTCAGCTTCACGCTTTAACCCGTAGCCAGAGAAAACTTAGTGTTAAGACACTAAGCAGTCTGCTTTCAGTCAGAAATCGAGACATTACGTGTCCAATGACGAAGCTCAACGCAGCGCTTAGTCTTACTTAGAGCGAACATATAAAAATAAATGAATACCATAATATTTCTTTAAAATTAATAAAAATAGGCCCAAAGGCGTGTAAAACTTTCAAGCAGAAGAGGTATATTGTTCAGTCAGCTCCGATCGAGATACAATAACTCAACGCCACTCGCTAAGCCTCTTAGCGCATTGACTGCGATTAGAAGGCGCAACTGATACTGAAATGGAATTTATTTTATTTTGTTCCTCCTATTCATAACAGAACTTTAGAGCGAGAGAACGTAGAGATGAAGCATTCTGTTTTTGGCATAGGGAAATGCTGGAAATGAATTTAATCTGCTTTCCTGCCTTGGCTGCCTTAATTACGAGTTCCTTTGATACAAAAAAAATATATATACTACATGTTATATTGACATTTTAAATTAAAAAAAAACATCATTTCTTAGCAGAATAGACAGAAAGTACTTAGTGTCAAGACACTCCGTATTTTGTTTTCCACCGAATTCGAAACATTGCATGCTGAGTGGTGGAACTCAACGCCGCACTTTATCTTACCAGAGCGAGGAAGTAAAAATTATTTTATTAAATATGTCAAATTTTATATCTATCTATTAATAAGGATAAGGGATTGCATTTTCAAGGTACATTTTTTGGTTTTGGCTGTGTTTTTCCCAGTCAGACACTCAGTGAGCGGTGACACAATCGAACATATAGCAGAAAATATCTTGATACTAAATTAAAAATAATTCTGCATTAAAACCTGTGAAGCTGCAAGGATATAAATTTTAATTCGATAATTAATTTTAATAAGACAAAATGTGACTCTGAGTCCCACTTTACAGCACATAATGTCTCGACTTCCGGCAGAAGTGTCTTGCCACTAGACTCCTCTTTGACTCCTCTAACTTGGGGGAAAAGCTGGAAAAGACGACTACGACTTTACCAATCCCTTTATTAACAAATTATCCCACTGGTTCAATTTTTTTAAGATTTTTTTATCACATATAAATAACCACCATTTAAAAAATAATCTTACGTTTTAGAAAAAACGAAAAAAAAATAAAAATTTTGAACGCAGCGGGATTCGAACCCATGCCTCTTGGATACCGTCCAAGCGCTCTGACCGCTAAACCGTGGGTTCTACTACCAGCTGCGTCGAAATTCTTATACGTTTTGTTACAACTTACGTTGTTAGAATCTCTGTAGAGAGATTTTTACAAATTATTTTTTTATTTTTATTAATTAAACAAACAAACAAATACGTTGTAACAAAACGTGTAAGAATTTCGACGCAGCTGGTAGTAGAACGCATGGCTTAGCGGTCAGAGCTCTTGGACGGTATCCAAGAGGCGTAGGTTCGAATCCCGCTGCTTTCAAAATTTTTATACGTTTTTTCTAAAATATTTTCTAATCCTAAATGTGGAATAACACTTTAAAAATAGTAAATATAATCTTACGTTATTAAATTATTTAAACGAATAACTTTCCTTTTTTTATATACGCTTAATAAATAAAAGACAAAAGCAAAACATTTTTCCGTTACATTTGTCATAATAATATTATATCATGGGTTTTCTTTCCACCCTGTATACGTTGCCAATCGCTATATCCGCTGAATTGGCGTGAACAGGTTAGGGCGATAATGGACACGGCATTTCGTATGTCCGCACAAATACATTCAATCATGTCCACAATAGCTTGTATTATGCTATCTTTGGCTTAGATTATATTGGAAATGGAATTTTATTTATCACTATTCTTTCAAAGTATTGAAATATTATTAAACAGTAATAAAGTTAAATACTTTATTTAACCTTAAAATATGTTTATATATGTCTTGAATTTGGTGGAAATCAGAGTACGAAGTGTTATGTCACTAAATACTTCCTGTCTACCCTGCTTTACGGAATAAAAGTGCAAAACAAAAAAATGTTTCTTCATTTTAGTTTAAAACCGGAAGTGATAGAAACAGGAAGTAAAAAATAATAATTTGAAATTAATTTTAAATAATCCGTAAAATATATGAATTCGACTTAAGTTAATCTTCTTCTATCTATCTTTTGATCCCAATCTCAAAAAGCACTACGAACAATTTCCAAATAGACTTTCCTGAAAGAAAATAAATTACGAAAACTTAAGACTGCAAAATCATAATTCCTAATCAAGTTACGGTGGGGGTCGTTCGTCGTTAACTGCATGAAATTGCCAGCAAAGGGGTTCCGTTCTACTGCTATCTAATTGAGACGCCGTGTTCTTCCTGTCTTCCATTAGCACTCCCTACTATGACGTGGCAGGGTCGATTTTAACGTAATGACATATATACATTGCTGATTTTGTAAGTGTCAAGTTATTTTATATCTTCAAGCCATCTTTTCTCTGTGGAACAGCATTTGACTGTAAATGCTTTTTTTTATTTTTAGCTTCACATCTTTTTCCACAAAGAAAGAGAATCAGAGACCTAGCTCTTGTGATAAGAGATACCGTTGACTGCTTTCCGCCTGACACATTGTGTGTTGAGTGGCGGAATTTAACGCGGTATTTTGCTACCAGTTTATAAAAACGAAAATGAATTTTAAATGTAAAATTACATTTACATTCCATTTACGTTTCAGTTTCAATTCAATTACTTAATCATGACATACTGTTTTTAGTTTTACAAAATAACCACGCAATGTACGTTTAATCGATAATTTTATTTAGATAATTTTATTTTCAAGTCGACCATCAACAGGGCGCTCACGTTTAGACGTTAAGAGTCTAGACAGACGTTTCAATTTCTTGTATTATATAGTCCAATTCTAACAAGCTATAGTTATGTGGACTATAATTTTGAAACGTAAGCCTCGTTATTTATTTGGACGTTTTACGATGAACATAGGTACTAAAATGTGAAACCTTTAAACTTGTTTTGATCTTTGGTTAAATTTATGATAGCAGTAAATGATAGTAATTCCAACTATTATTATAGCAATTTAAAGTATTATTTCTCATCGCTGTGTTAGAGCGATTCAAAAGTATGTAATAAATAGCTTTCTATTTTTGAAAAAACGTATAAAAATTTGAACGCAGCGGGATTCGAACCCGCGCCTCTTGGATACCGTCCAAGCGCTCTGACCGCTCTGACCATGGGCTCTGACCATGGGTTCGAATCCCGCTGCGTTCAAATTTTTATACGTTTATTCAAAAATATTTTCTAATCCTAAGTGTGGAATAACACTTTAAAAATAGTAAATATTAAAATAGCTTTCTCTCGTGTTAAGGGATTTTTCTTGGTATAATATATAATCTTTGTATACCAAAAATTTGTAATTATCTCCTTTTAGAGGGGTTAATAAAAAAAGTGGTAAGAAGGCTATAAATATTTCTACATATGTATGTCTAAAACAAATGTATATACACGCTCACATACATATACACAAACCCCCACACACATACACACGCAAACACACAAACATGCACACACTTGTACATCATTTTTATTACAATAACCTAATGTATAGGAGTGCTTATTTTAAGATGGTTAAAGAGAGGACTTGGTGTTTTTAAAAACATGGAAACCTAGTTCAGATTACAGTCTCTTATATATATAAATATATATATATATATATATATATATATATATATATATATATATATATATATATATATATATGTTTATAGCGTAGCGGCTTAGTCCTGAAAGATAATATATTTTAATCTTCGAAACATAACAATCTGTGTATGTGCGTGTGTCACTTTGAAAATAAAAAAATGATTTAGTGCAATTAATTTGTGTAGAACTAGTTAAGTGTTCAATATAAGACAAGAACGAAGAAAAGACGAAGTTTGGAGGATTACTTTAACATATGAACATATAGACATCTATGATTTTTTTTAAATGACAAACGGGTATTCAATAGAAATAGAGATTTCCCCCAAGTGGAGTTTGAAATCATAGTTCTCTCGTTACTTTCATAAGCCGATAATATATATATTTTATCAGCTTCATATTTTACTCCACATAGCAGGGTAGCAGAGAAAACCTAGGGTCAAGACACTCAGTGGACTTCTTTGCGTCTTAAATCAAGATGTTGCATGTTGAGTGGCGAACTCAACACCGCGCGTTGTCATAACAGAGAACCATGAAAATAAAATTTTAATATTATCATTAACTCGTAATGGGAATTCAACCCACAACCAATTGTCGTTACAGTCAGACGATATTCCATTACACCATAACGATTTCTATGATACGATTTACCGTTGATGTTAATAATAACACAAAGTTTAGAGACTTAGTCGCGCAATGTGACAGCGTCTGACTGTAAACGCGATCGGTTGTGGGTTCGATCCCCACTCGGTGCAGTGATTATATTTAAAAATTATTTACTTCCTCGCTCTGGTAAGACGAAGTCCGGCGTTGAGTTCCAACACTCAACACGCAATGTCTCGAATTTGATGGAAAGCGAAGTACGGAATGTCTTGACACTAGGTACTTTCTGTCTATCCCGCTATGCGGGATAAAAGCGTGAAGCTAAAAAAAATATTGATATACAAACCCGCAAGCTAACATAAGCTTACCTTGAGCGTTACAAATTATGTTGATTGAGCCAAATTTACTTTTCTCATTTCAGAATTCAATTTGTTACTTTGTGACTTAATGTTATAGCTTTTTAAAGACCCTTAAATTCATTCATATGTTTTTTCCACGTACAAAGTCTTACGCAATTTCCGGTCGATTTGCGGCTGATTTAGCTTTCGATTTACCTCTTAGTATACATTTCTATCTATATATATGGTATGTTCATGTTTATTTCGAATGATTAAAGGCTTTTACGTATATGCTACCAACAATCTAGGCAATGTGCGAAATATTACGAATATGTTTATCGCTTATATACTTTACGTGGGTAATATATACATTTGCTGGGGATTGTGGAGTATTTAATGATGGATTTTTATTCACTTTAACTATGCTAAATTTATTTTATCTTAATATTTGCTACACAATATTTCCTTCGCGTACTCATGGTGGGAATTCAAGTTAGAATATATAGGACTTAAACACATTTTATTTGGAAAACCAAAACTACCGGATACAATTGTAAGCGAAGTTAATTCACTAATATATAACTCTCTTCTTATATTATGTATCAGCTGGCAAGCCAAATTGAATTTGTCACCAGACCGAACAAAATTTCTGGTATCTATTCCGTTATATGCCTTTTTATTATTAGTTTCTTAATAATAATCGTTTCAATATGAAACTTATATTAGAGACGTATATTGTGATTTTGATATACATTTGAAAAGCAGCTTCACGCTTTATCCCGTGTTGCTGATTACCGTGTGGTAATCAGAAACAGCCTAATGTCAAGCCGCATTTTATCTTACCAGAGCAGTGATTGACCATAAGTTTGAAATTAATTTTTCTTAGCTTCACGCTTTTATTCCACATAACATGGTCGACAGAAAGTACCTAGTATCAAGAAACTCAGTATTTAATAATAATAATAATAATAATACATAGATTGGACAAAATTACACTACTAACACACAAAAAGTATTAACAACAAAAAAACAACAAAGTAAAACTTATCCTAAAAGTACACAAACAAAATAAACAAAAAAAAATTAAAAAAAAAGAAAGGAAAGAACTTATAATATAGCAAAGTTAAGTAAGTAAATAGTGCGCAGCAATGCAACCTATCCAAAAGGAGATCTACTCAGTGTACGTAGAAGAGTAATTTATTGTTTTTATTGTTTTTATCTAAATAATTAATATTAAAGTCACCTACGATAACAAGCTGATCACGAGATGTAAACAAGGATAAGGACTCGTACAAAGCATCAAAGAAACTTTGTACGCTTAACCACGGTGGCCTATATGCAGTTCCTATTACTATGTTTTTACCTCTACTTTTATAACATATCCACATCTGCTCAACACATAGGGAAGGAGAGTGACTAAGAGTACGAACATTTATCCCTTTCCTGATATAGAAACCCATGCCACCACCGCGGGCACGAAACTCAGGTCACGCGGAATATGCCGTAAAGTGTACCCCGATATACTGGGTGCACGGCCCTCTTTTCCGGCCCTCAACCAGGTTTCATTAAGGCCTAGAATGTCTACATTATACCTTTCTACCGTGACTATGAGCTCCTCATGATTAGTTCCTAGAGAACCCGGATTTAAAAAACCAATTTTCAAATTTCGTGGCCTTGTCATTTCATAAAAAGTATGCCACTATGTATACACTGGCAAAATGGCAAACACAAACAATTTATATTCAATATTATAACATATACCGACCAACGCCTGAGGATTGTATTAATTCCTTTATATTCATATGAACATATTATGTATATAGTCTGTCCGCAATATAGTACACTGCTGCAATTACTTAAACTAAAATATATGAACGTCATATTATTACGCATACACTTAACATGAATATAATACAATATAACCGTGATATAAAATGAATATAAATTTCAATAAATATACTTTTGTATAAACAACTTTTGAGAAACATAAAACTAATAATTTAAAATAGCAGAGCTTATTAAGAAAATTAAATTCAGGACTCAAACATGAGCAGTTAGAAAAACCTTGGCAATGTCGTTCTGTGATCGTATCCTCTGAACCGCTGTTTCCTTATTCCGCCGAGCATAGATTCGACCCTCGCGAGTCCATATATAACGCCATCCATTGCGGCGGCCCTCTTCTCGGGCATTGTAGAAAAGAATGCGATTTGTCCTTGTTAGACGCTCATTGATGTAAAACTGCCTCGGTTCTTTATCGATATCGAAACTCGATGTATCGGCCCCGCGGCGCACACGCGCCGCTCGCAGTAGTTGGTCGCGAATCGCGCGCCGCGATAGTCGCACTACTACGGGGTGTGCCCGTTGTTCACCGTTTTCATTATAAGACGGTCTCGGCCCTGAGCGTTCAACAAAAACAATGTCACGCTCGTCCAGGGTGACGTCAATCTTATGTGCAATAAGTCCTACAACATGCTGCAAGTTCTCTTCGTGGCGTTCAGTAATACCTGTGATCTCAATGTCGTTTAATAAACATGACTGATCGCGTTCATTGAGTTCAGTCTTCAAGTTGGCAATGTCTTCCAGCAAGCTGCTTTCTGGCGCGAATGACGATTGATTTTCCAGTTGTGATAAACGCATTTCAACGTTATCCACTCGCTTGCCTACTTCGGACAACGCACTCCTAACTGACGCAAGCTCCTGCCGAAACGAGGCGACCTCATACGTCACTGCAACTAATTCAACCCGAAGGAGCTTCATTTGGTCCAAAAGTGAGCTGACAACTCCCAAATCCTCGATACTTGATATTGTTGACGGAAGCTCGGTGTTAGATACATTTTCCACTTGAGTGGCTACCAAATCGGTAACCAACGCCGGAGGACCTGGTCTTGGCTTGCATCCTTTACAGATCCACTTAGGGACCCTGGCATCAGGACTCGTGTTTACGACACAAGCTCGGTGAAATAAACAGGAGCAGCGTACGCATTTCACATTATCAGAAGCAGCTAAAATTTTCCGCAACTGGTGGATTTGTTTGCCATGTTAGCTATGTTAAATGTTGGTATCAATGTAGAAATAAACTTTTTTTAGAAAAATTGTCCGCAGTTTTATTTAATGTACATATGTGGGTACACAAAACAGCTGATTTAGCTGAGTGATTTTAAAAGATTGTTTTTCTTCGTATTTACCAGTATTTTACAAGTCTCTTTACTTTCACATTACACTTTCACTTTACTAGTCGATATAGTAATTTTAAACAGTTATTGGGCAAAACTAAAAACAATTTTATTAATTTACGAAATAACTTGTAGAAGACGAACTATCTGTAACCGCTGTCAGATAATATATATCTATATATATTTCGATCTTCGCCCAACTCTACACATTGCGTGTTGAGTGTCGGAATTCAACGTTGCACTTTGTCTTACCAAAGCGAGGAAGTGAAAATAATTTAAATATAATCACACCCCCGAGTGGGAATCGAACCCACAACCGGTTGCGTTTACTGTCAGATGCTGTCCCACTGCACTTCGACTGGCCTCAAATTAAACCATTCCCCCCATTTAAATTTAATCAAAGCCCCAAATAGAATTGAACCTACAACCAACTGTTTACGTTTAAATTAACACGTAGTCTCACTACGCCATTATATCCTCTATCCTCTTCGTTATATATTCAAATAAGCATATAAATATATTGTAAACATGTGAAAAAACTGAGTTAGTATCTTTTGTAAGACGAGGCTTGATGATGAGTTTCAACATTCAACACGCGATGTCCTCGACTTAGGGTGCAAAATCACAAAAAAAATTCTTGACATTAGGTCCTTTCTCTGTTATACAGAAAAGCTGGAAATTATAAAAATAATAAAAAATATGTAATTACAACGAGAAAAAAATTGTCTAATTTTAATGAGACTAACTAAAGTATTGTTCAAACTGTTAGACACAAACGTTAGTGACATTCTAACAGCTTTATATGAAAACTTTGTATTTATAAGAAAGAAAATTATTTCATGAAGGAGAAATAAATATCTTATTTGACAAAGCTTACTTTACATTCTTTTAAGGGATTTGTTATGTTTCCTAAGGATAATTATTGAGTAGTAGAAATATTATTAGACACCAGCAAATTGTTTTTAATAATACTGTACGATATTTTTAGATACAAATTCCATTGTTGAAACTAGTAAGAAAATTAAAGTTTAGGATGTTGAAGTTTAAACGAATCTGAACTTCAAAGTAGTCAACTTCAAAGTAGGCAACTTCAAAGTAGTCAACTTCACAGTAGTCAACTTCAAAGTAGTCAACTTCAAAATAGGCAACTTCAAAGTAGTCAACTTCAAAGTAGGCAGCTTCAAAGTAGTAGTCTGACCAATATAGCTTGTCATTCTAAACTAGCTGCCGCAACAAAATTGTGGATTGTATATTTTAATGAAATCGAAAATATATATTAGATATTAAATTAAAGAACACAATATACGAGTAATATATCAATAAAAAGATTTAGTTATTTTAGTTACTTATTTTAGCTTCACACTTTTTTTCAACAAAGCAGGGAAGACAGGAAGTAAGTCAAGACACTCCGTACTCCACTTTCCGCTAAATGCTAGACATTGTATATTGAGTGGCGGAACTCAACACCGCGTTTGCGTCTTACCGGAGCAAGAAAATAAAAACAATATAATCATTTCTCTGAGTGGGAATCGAACCCACAAATGATCGCGTTTACATTCAAATACTGTTCCACTGCGCGACGACCTGCCTCATTTACAACTTAACCTATAAATAAAAATAAATAATGTATAGAAAGTCCTATATCATCTCAAAAAAAAAGAGTTAGTACATAAAACAATGAATTATATTTTATATACAAAATCCATATATATTTATACCGGATATTGCATTTTGCCACACAGATTTTCACACATAAGCGATATATTAAAAATATTAAAACGTTAATCATTTTTCAAAACCACAATGGCGGTCAACTTTTCACAATACTGTAATTATGAAATTTCAATTAAATCTCTTATCTCCTGATGTCAGTATATAAAATCGATTATTTATATATAACTTTTTTACTGGTGTTGAGTTCACAAGGCAATGCTTTCAGGTGGAAAGTAGTCAACGGTTTCCAAGAGGCGCGTGTTCGAATCCTGCTGCGTTCAAATTTTATACTTTTTTAAAAATATTTTCTTATTAAAATTGTGGTATAACACTTCAAAACAGTAAAATAGTTTTATATTATTATTGTTTTGATTATTGCAAGACACACGTGATAATTATAAGGCGGGAATTGGAAAAATTAACACAGATCAAAGCATGTTAAATTAGGTGATTCATACACCAACTGTAGTTACAGATGATTTATTTAATTACGGTCACAATGCCGACTGTAAGGCAATGATATTACGTTCTTTGTTTGAAGGTTGCCCAAAGCCCTTGGCTTCAGATTTACGAATATTTCACTAAAATGTATATATATATATATATATATATATATATATATATATATATATATATATATATATATATATATGTGTGTGTGTTTTTTTACATTTTGTTGAAACATTATATATCTGGCAAATATCTGAGACTTTTTATAAAGCAGCGTTCTGTTACACCACCTTAAAATAATGTATATAAGACAAGTGAAATATTTTTGAAATTTGTATAAAAATTTGAACAAAGCGGGAGTCGAACCTGTGCACATCGGAAACCGCGCGACGTAGCGTATTGAAATTAACGTAGTAGTGTAGCCATTGCAGAGAGATTTTTACAAATTTCTGCTGCCCAAAGTTTATTTCAAAGCAATCATCATTTGGCAAGAGAGAACGTTATGTTATTGAATATTTTATTATTTTAATATAATCTACCTTCATAAGCCAAATACTTGTTAAAACATTTCGCAATTTAAAGTGTTTCTTGAAACGGTCTAATAGAGCGTTTGTTAACGTAACCATATTTGTCATTAGGCGAGAACAGACGGAAAATAATTTCTAAATATATATATTTTTGGATGATTTGCTTGCACAGAAACAGAAGATAAGACAAAGCGCAGCGTTGAGTTTCGCTTCTTAATACACAATGTCTCAGTGAAAAGCGGAGTACGGAGTGACTTGACACCTACGCACTTCCTGTCTACTGTGCTACGTGGTAAAAATATAAAGTTAAAAAAATTAGCTAAAAGGTGAATGTTACTATATATTTTCAATTTTTAAAAGCTTAAATTAAATGAAGAACAAAGAATAATTTATACATAAAATTTCCCTCAAATGCTTGTAGGGATCGAACCCATAACCAGTCGCATTTACAGTCAAAAGCTGATCCATTGCGCTACGATAGCCGTAGTATATTACAAGAAAAACATCCCTGTAAGTACAAATTTTATTAATATTTCAATTTTAGTTGATAGTATGTTTCATCCTAAATGTGTATCTTCATTCTTAGATTAGTCTTGGCTGCCTTCCAAAATAATTATGCCTTGAAGTATATTATTGCCACTGCCGTACGAGAAACGGGTATAGAAAGTCGGGAGAACTTTACAAATTGTTTTGAAATTTTCATTAAAATATATTAAATTCATCATTGAAAAAACGTATAAAAATTTTAACGCAGCGGGATTCGAACCCGCGCCTCTTGGATACCGTCCAAGCGCTCTGACCGCTAAGCCGTGTGTTCTACTACCAGCTGCGGTTCGAATCCCGCTGCGTTCAAATTTTTATACGTTTTTTCAAAGATGTTTTCTAATCCTAAGAGTGTAATAACACTTTAAAAATAGTAAATGTATTAAATTATTAACACAAAGTACGTTTCTATAATATTCTATTCTGGAATTCTACAATAACGACTCATTGGTATTACTTAGCAGAATTCTTTCAACTTGCTAGGAAACTGCCAAAGAAAAAATGCTTATTCAAGGTACCTGTTCATCACTCCGCCGGAATCCGACCCATTGCATGTCAAGTTACGGATCTCAACGCCGCAGTTTGTCGTACATAATTATTCCCCGAGTTGGTATCAAACTAATAACCTGTCAACTATATATGTATATATATATATATATATATATATATATATATATATATATATATATATATATATATATATATATATATATATATATATATATATATATATATATATATATATATATATATATATATATATATATATATATATATATATATATATATATATATATGTATGTGAAACAAACAGTAATCCCATTGGTGTTCGTTACGAGTGCAAATTGAAGAGAGTTAGATGTCTTAACTTAATTATAACTTAGCTTATTCGATACCTTACAATGCGTAATTCGAATTACTTCCGGATATGCTTGTTTGTTTTTTTTTTATATTAAAATATTAAGTTAGTCTCTACTTTTTTAATTTGTTTTTAATTTTAAAATTTAACGCACTACATACTGGGTATGTACCTGTTTTTCCTAGATAATAATTGATGTATAATTCTGTTATAAGTCACATTCTGAGCTTTTTCTATTTAGTTTTATAATTCTCTTTTTATGTTTTTTTTTATTTACCTTTCCTACAATTTATACTATTTTGTTATACTATTTTCTAATCCTAAGTGTTATTCCACACTTAGGATTTTTGAAAAAAATGTATAAAAATTTAAACGCAGCGGAATTCGAGCCTGCGCCTTTTGGATCTTGGGTTTAAATTTTTATACGTTTTTTCAAAAATCTTTCCTACAAATTGGCAAGTGAGAGGTAGAGAGGTCCTTAGGTGATTCTTCAGGTATAAGATTTCTACTTGATACTTACTTTCGAAACAATACTAATTTTGTAGCGAAATGTAAATAGGAACTATAATTATACCCATTTTTTCCGACTGGTAATTGAATCCACAACCATCGTGCTTACAGTCAGTCGCTGTCCCATAGTGTCATAGTTCAATGTTTTAATAAACATTGATAGGTTGATAATTAAATATTTGTTATTTTGCAATAAAATAATTATTAATTAACATATTTATTGTCCTTTGTTGTTTTCTAACTACTCTACAAGGGATAAAGCCTTAAGCTAAAAAAATTGATAAAAAAATAATATTTTCTATATCAAAGTATATTGTTATATTTTTTTAATAGCTAATAAGTCAACATTACATTTTAATAATACTTTTTGGTACACATTCATATATAATTTGTTACGTAGTATGTCTCACGTTAGCTACCTTTACATTATATTAAACATTGTTGCTTAGAGATTTTTTTTATCTTCACGCTTTTAATCCACATAGCAAGGTAGAAATCAAGACACTCTGTACCTTGCTTTCCGCCAAATTCGAGACACTGGGTATTGAGTGGTGGAATACAACGCCACACTTTATCTTACCAGAGTGAAGACGTCAAAATAATTTTTAAAATTAAACTCCCCCGAATGGGGGGTCGAACCCACAGTTGATCGCTTATACAGTCAGATGCTGTCACACTACGCCTCAACTGGCCTCGAGTTTTTTGTAACTCAAAAACAATACTTGCATATAAATATTATAACTTCGTTTCTTTCGCCTTTGTTCATTTTTTTAACTAGCATATAAAATGCATAGCTGGGTAAAACTGCAGTTAAATTTTGGTACTTTTCGAATTTTAAAGTACAGGAAGTGTACCTATATATGCAACTTTTAATACATACTATGAAAACGTTTAAAAAAACGTTTAAAATTTTGAAGGCATTGAGATTCGAAGCCGTACGTCTTGGAATCTGTCCAAACGCTCTAACCGCTAATCCATGTGTATTATTCATTTTTATAAAAATATTTTCTTATTCTAAGTGTGAGAAAACTTTGTAAAACAATATATAGCGCACTAAGCTGTCATATTAAGCTATTTACGAAATATCAAGCGCAGCCGTTTTCTTCAGTGTTTTCTTAAGTTATTCACTCAATAAGCAATATCTGGAGTGGAGAATAGAGAAAGGAGTGTCTCACAATAGATCTTCTCTACTGAAGAATAAAGAAGAGAAATGTCTTTTCCCTGACATTTGTTCCAACGTAGCCAGGGTCTCCCTGCAGTCTGAACCTCTCCCACATGGCACGATCTTTGATAGGATAAGCAAGAAATGTATGAAGCTTAAAAATGTAATAATTGCAGATTTAATTCACCATTTGTTTTTTGCTCTTTTTTTATAGAAAAAGGAAGCAAACGAGCAGAAGGGCCACCTGTTTGTAAGTGGTCACCTTCGACCATGGACATCCACAAATTTAGAGTTGTAGATGTGTTGCCGTCCTTGGAATGGATGTAAAAGGAGACGAGGTAAAGTATGGATGGGAATAGGTAAAGCTGGCTTACATGACATCGAATCGTAACACATCATCTGATATTTGGTGGATCGTTTTTGTTATGATAGTGGTTGCGAGACAGTTGAGGGACTAGCCTCCTAGCCACCAAATTATTGGAATACCCACCTCTTACGGGACGCTACCCAGCAGCAGGAGGTAATTATATTCTACACCTAAAGTCGATATAGCATATTGTAATGCAGAAATAAACACCGCGCTATGTCTTACCAGAACAGAACAGATAAATAAAAATAATATATAATCTTCCCTCAATGGGATCGAATCGAATCTACGATCTTCACGTAAACAGTCAAACGCTAAACCACTGCGCCACGATGGCTTAAAAATAAAATTTGCTTAATAAAATCTATCTAATATGTTACTTAGTTGTAGATATTCTACCAATTTCAGTGGATTACAATACCCGCAGGTGAAATTTCACTAATAAACTTGGAAGTCAATAAAAGAAACGCGACATTTGAGTGGAATTTGAGCTCTCTGTTCCACAGACGGACATACAGACGGTAAGAATGTAAATCTTAATATTAACTTATCTAATATAATTATTGACGTCAAGTGGCACTGTTGTCAATGACGTTACAGGATGCTTCTTGCTTTAACACACTGGGAAAGGAATTAAAAGAAAATTTGCAACAGATTTATTTATTCTCTGTATTTTTTATTTTTTTTTACCTTCACGCTTTTTATCCCGTATATCCATAGCAGGGTAGACGGAAAGTACCTAGTGAAGACACTCCGTACTACGCTTTCCACCGAATTCTAAACATTACGTGTTGAATGGTGGAAATCAACGCCACACTTTGTGTTACCAGAGCGAGGAAGTGAAAATAATTTAAATATAATTACTCCCCGAGTGGGGATCAAACCCAGAACCGATCGCGTCTACAGTCAGATAATGTCCCACTGTGCCACGACCGGTCTTCTTTTGTCTCTGTAATTTTTTATTTAATATTGACCAATACATTTAGGTCATTTTTTTTAGAAATTATTCATAAAAAATCAAATAGACTGTGAAAGTTAATACACACATTTAACTGAATGTGTCCGTTTCTCTGCTCCTAACTGCTAAACCCGTGAACCAATGTTGATAAATAATAGGCCGTTAGATTTATTATTAGGTCACTCAATATAAAAAAATACTGAAAAAAAAAAATGGCAGACAAAATTTAGTTTTTAACCGCAGACAGGTTTTTATTTTTTTTATTTATAATTTTTTTTTTACTTTTCAGTGCACATAATTTGAAGTCGGATTTCTATTTTTGTTAAAATCTTTGTTTATATAAATAGATCTTTGATTTTCACAATTTCAATACACTTTAAATGAAACTATTTTAAGCGGATTAATTGCGTATATTTCGGTATTTGAAAATACATTTTTGGAAACCTGATGTTTTGAACACTTTTCAGTATACTTGACAAAGAATAATTATATCAATCAATATTATATCAATCAACTGACAAAAGCCACCTCAGTTTACCCGCAACCAACAACCATTGTATGGTGTTCAAACGTCAAGTTTCCAAAAATGTACTTTCGGATACCAAAATATACGCGATTAATCCGTTTAAAATAGTTATATTTAAAATCATTGTTAATAACAATACATGGGTTATGTTTGATTTTGAATACTTGATAAACATTATAGCAGTATATTCAATATATAATATTGCTTAACTTTTCCAATAAAATTGGAGTGAAATGAAATTTGAAATTTAGGAATGAAGGTGAGCGATACTCGCGTAAATTTTGAGGATCTCACCGCTTCAACGAAATTTAATTTAGGGAAAAAGTGGCAAATAAAAAAACGGGAAGTCAAGAATTTTCTTTCTAGAGTCACAAGAGCGGGATTTAATTACAGTTGTACCAATTCCGCCATTAAAACTCTCTAAAGGACCCTAGATAAATGGAATTTTGCATATACAGGCCGGTCGTGGCGCAGTGGGATAACGTCAGATTGCAAACGCGATTGGTTGTGGGTTGGCTTCCCAGTCTGAGGAATAATTATATTTAAATTATTTTCATTTTCTCAGTCGGGTAAGATAAAATGCGGCGTTAAATCCCGACACTCGACACGCAATGTCTCGAATTCATAGGAATATTTTCAATCTTATTTGGAATTACTTAAAGGGGATAGTCACTTTATTCTCATACTTTATTAAAAAACGTATAGGTCTACCTATAACTTGATACCTCGTCTCATATAATTAAAATCTATACTATATATTATTTACTATATATTATATATTTATACTATAAATTTTGGATTCCCGTTTTAGAACTGACGTAATGGTATAAAATTCACAACAACAAAATTTTATATGGAGACAAAGTGGTGAAAGTCTATAGTTTTTTATAATATTGACATAGAAATATATATACATTAGCACATACTTTTGTCTAAAGTGGCATCATCTTTACTAAGGTGACGCGCACGCGTACGTATGCATCAGTGGGGACACTAGTCGGGGGCATAATAAGATCTACGAATTTTGCGAATTTTATACATTTTAAATGAAACTATTTAAACGGATTAATCGCTTACAGTAGTCACAGTTAAACTGATGGGGCTGTAAAGCGTTGGAATTTTTATTTTTCCTTCACGCTTTTATCCCACATAACAGGGTAGACAGAAAGTACCTAGTGTCAAGACAATCCGTACCTTGCTTTCCACTGAATTGGAGATATTGCAAATTGATTGGTAGGACTCAACGCCGCGCTTTGTCTTTTATCAGAGCGAGAAAGTGAAAATAATTTTAAAAGTTGGAATAGTTGGAATTGTCATGTTTCCAAAAATATATCTTCGAATACCAAAATATGCTCGATTAATTCGTTTAAACTAGTTTCATTTTAAGTAGTCGGGGACACTATATAAATAAATATTTTAGAATTTTTATGGAATCTGAGGTACTTAAATTCATTATATAAGAAACGATGGTCTAAGCAGAAAACCGCTTGCATCTATAACCTTACATCTTCATAAAATTCTATAATTCTTAAAACGGGCACAATTCAAACTTAAAATTAAAAACATTTTTAAGGGAAAGTATGTTATTCTATATAGTGGTTAATGGGCGGAGTTAAGGACCGTAAATGCTCATTCAGCATGCTAACCACAATTATAAAGCTATTGTAAAATTACAATTTAAAAGAGGAATTGTTGAGTTTCTTGCAAGCTGTTCTCAGCAGCTACGTTCTGAGCTGGTGGTAACTTTCACTAGGAGTGACAGTACTAACACTTTTATATTAATTGGAAAATGATAAGCATTTTCACAATAGCCCATTGAACCAGCAAATCTTGATTTTGATAATATATGTCCCTGGGAAATCCCTATAATTTAAATATAACTTTAACGTTTATTTTTCTTTTAATGTCTCCATATTTTTTTAATCTATTTAAAATTTAATTGTTCTATTTTCCTTTCCTCGCTCTGCTAAAATGATACGCGGTGATGAGTTCCGCCACTCAACACACAATGTCTCGAATTCAACGAAAAGCGGAGTTCAGACTTCTTGACATTAAGTTTTCCTGTCCATCCTGCTAGGCGGAATAAAGTCTTAAGCTAACGTAAAAAAAAAACAAAAAACAGTTTATAATTATATGTCCATTATGATGTTTGATATTTTTCCCTAATGGCTCATAGATTACCAAATTAATATTTTCAAATGATACGCTTACAAAGCCTTTAAATTTATTTATAAAGTTACATTAATTTTAATAATAAAATTATTTCCACTTTAATGTAGGTGTTAAACTAATAAATATGTTAAGATTAGTTTTCATAGGGGTGTATGTTAAGATCAGTTTGCACAGTAAGGGGCCCTCCCTTAGGTTGAAGATAATAAAATGTACTTCAATATTTAGTACTTTATAACTGCAAAATTATAAAAAGCAAATTAAACCTCTCCATAATGTTAGAACTCTACGATCTAAATGAGTTACACGATACTACTTTGTATAGCTTCGAGCTTTTATCCTGCATAGCAAATAGATAAGAAGTACCTAGTGTCAAGTCGTATTTAGACACTCCGTACTTCACTTTTGGCACGATTCGAGACATTGTGTGTTAAGTAGCGCAATTCAACGCTGCGCTTTTCTTTACCAGAGCGAAATAATAAAAATGGTTTAAGTAAAACTATTTCTTTGTGAGTGAGAATGGAACTGACAATCAATGGAATCGATCTCCCGTTCCCTATATTTTTAAATTTATTGCACATGAGGTATGTAAACCAAATAAAATTTAAATAAGATAAATAATAATAATTTGCTTAAGTAAGAATCGAATCTGCGACAATTTTGCAAAATCCGATACTTTCTCACTGCGCATCGATAACGTCAATACGTATATAAGCTTAAATAAGAATTTATCGTTATATTCTTCTTACAAACTTTTCAACCGTATTCTTGAAATATTCAGGTTGAAGTTAAGAAAATCCAAAAGCCAACTTGCCACGCTTCAGTACCGACGTACTGTATTTGTCTACGAATGTACATTTGACTTCGAGAATGTTTTACTTGGTAAATAATTCGATCGGTTGCTTGTTTTAAACGTACGGCTTACTTTTGGAATAATTGAAATTTTATTTATATGAATATTATGTGGCCATTTTAGCTATAACTTTTTTTGGTTCAGGGGTAAGGAGTTTATTGTACATGAGATGGTTAGGGATTCAATTTTTACTCGAATTTATGATCTCGTCTAAGTTACTAACATTTGACCAATTTGTTAAAAAATAGAACTAATTATATCAATAATTAAACTTGAATATTAAATATATATATTTTAGAAAAAACGTATAAAAATTTGAACGCAGCGGAATTCGAACCCGCGCCTCTTGGATACCGTCCAAGAGGCGCGGGTTCGAATCCCACTGCGTTCAAATTTTTATACGTTTTTTCTAAAATGTTTTCTAATCCTAAGTGTGGAATAACACTTTTAAAATAGTAAATATTAAATATATATTATTACAATATGTTATTGAAATATTAAAAAAAATTGTAAAAATCATTTAAACTATATAAGTTTCTATTAAATATAATTTGATTTAAATATTCTCAAGTCGCCTTATTATAGCATTTAGGGTCTATCGTACAAAATTTTCACTTCTTCCAAGGAATTTCAATCTGGAACCTATGGCCGTTCAAATATTTATGTAGCTAAGAAATTCAAGAGCAAACGCTACGACGTCTACAGCGCTACGGCGTAGCGGCGAGCATAGCTGTAGCCTAGTGGACAGGTATAGTTATAACAATTTAAATATAGAACAATACATGTAGGATATTGCTTTTGCCATATTCTTAAAATAATTAAATATTATTATGTCATCTTTAATAACAGGATTTAATGTTTACTCAATTATTATATTGCATCGGTCGTCTTGGAATGGCTTCACGCTTCATCCCGCATAGCAATGTATATAGAACGTAATGGCAAGACGTGAAGAAGAAGAACTCAGTCAGCGCTGCGCTTTGTCTTACCAGAGCGGGAAAATGAAAATAAATTTTATTTATAAACATTATTCCGAGTGGGAAGTATTTTTTTCGATATATATCTAATCATAAGTATAATCTTGGATAAGTATATAAAGAGTATATAGGTATTTTTAAATGCTTTTTTTGAATCAAGAAATCCACATTAATAATAATAATAATAAATATACGGATGCTATTTCAATATATTAAGATAAAAATATATATCTTTCCAAATGTGGGCCAAACAAGAATTCTATTCACATCAATAATTTACATCTAAGTTTTCATTGCTTAGTGAGTCGTATCATATGCCTTGTAAACTTCGTGTAAAGTGGTCCACAAGTTCGCATCTTTATTTATGAGAGCACTTCCTTACAGTCGATCGCCATTTCCACGCGAGCGTACAACTTTACTTCGCGTTCGAGCCAGTTTTTTGGCAGAAATACTGCTTGTACAGCGTGCGCTATCTTTGCTATAACTTTTTGATAGGCGGATACATGGAGTTTGCTTTTTTAATATTTATTTTAGTTTTTTATAGTATGCCCATTCGTCTTCAGTTGTTTTGTGTGGTAAAATCTGCCTTATATAGGGATATGTACAATTTCTAATTATATCAGTTTTTAGACTTTACATGTAAGATTATAGAAGCCTTTAGCTTTCTTTCTTATTTATATGTAAGATTTCTTATCTATATGTACAAATAATTTTTCAATTCCTATCTCAATAATGGAGGCCGATCGTGGCGCAATGTTACAACGTCTGATGGTAAACGTGATCGGTTGTGGGTTCGGTTCCCATTCGGGGTATAATTAAACTTATTTTCACTTCCTCGCTCTAGTGAGACAAAGTGCGGCGTTGAATTCCACCACTCAACACGCAATGTCTCATGTCAATTCAGTGACAAATGAATTACGGAGTATCTTGACATTAGGTGCTTTCTGTCTAACCTGCTATGTGAAATAATAGCGTGAAGCTAAAAAAAAAGGTCCCCTACATACTCCTAAGGAAACACCATCTAAATTTCAAATAACCTTACTTAGCTTTGCTTTTACGTTGTATAAAAGTCACTCAATTAAGAACGAAAGAGTTTAATATATGTTAATGAAATATTTTGTACCTCCAGAATTCTTCTTAGTAGTACAACAGTATCATTTTTAACTTAATTTAAGAAATTCCTATTTTTTTTTAGCCTACGTTTTATCCCGCATAGCCGAGTAGACAGGAAGTACCTAGTGTCAAGACACTCCGTACTTTGCTTTCCACCGAATTCGAGACATTGCGTTGAGTGTGCACTTTAATCATAGTACAACCATGGTAATGAATGAAAAAATGTGTACTTATATAGGTCGGTAGTGGCGTAGTGGGACAGCGTCTGACTGCAAACGCGACCGGTCGTGGGTTCGATCTCCACTCGGAGGAGTGATTATATTTAAATTATTTTCAGCTCTGGTAAGAAAGACAAAATGCGACGTTGAGTTCCAACACTGACACTAGGTACTTTCTGTCTACCCTGCTATGCGGGATAAAGCGTGAAGCTAAAAAAAATATCATTTTAAATATTATTTTATTTGTTGCACAAATGTGTACAACTGTAGAAACTCATCACTTAAGTCAAAATGTAACATAAAAAGTTTTCCCAAACGTATTATATCTGTTAGATTACACACGTCAAATATATTGAAATAATGATACTGATAACGTCAAGAGGCCGGTCATGAAGCAGTGGGACAGCGGCTGACTGTAAACGCGACCGGTTGTGGGTTCGATTTCCACTCAGGAGAATCGTCATAACTAAAATGATTTTGACTCCTCCACTCTGGTAAGACAAAGCTGCGACGTTGAGTTCCGCCACTCCACACGAAATGTCTGAAATTCGGCGGAAAGCGAAGTATGGAGTTTCTTGACACTAGATTTTTTTTTTGTCTACCCTGCCATTCGGGATAAACGCATGAAGCTAAAGAAAATAACGTCTGGGTTAGAGAAACAGGCTCCAAAATCAACCACGAAAGTATACAAGTAAAAGAATCCCCTGTATTTTTTTTTCAAATTGACAAGAATGCTGTTGACCAGAGCGGTCTTGACAGCGTCACTGAGCTGGGAGGGGCGAGGATAGCTCGTCCTCGAAGATATTTTGACGCTGATGATATGACAGTTCGAAGGAAGAGGCATATCGATGACAAAGAGCCTCGTGGCTTTAACTGCGGATTTATATAGACATCGAGCAAAGCAAGGCAAATGCCTTTCTCTAAGATGTCGATATATAGATCAAATGAGGTCTCCTTAATGATCCATATTTAAGACTAATATCCAATGTTACCTATATAATAAATAAATTACGCTAACACACTCCACATGCGTTGCATTATCTACCATTTGAGTGTAGTGTAATAATTTTTTTTAAACTAATATTATTTCTCAATAATAAATCTAGGAGAGCGATCGAATGAGCGCTGTTGACACTTTTATAAAAAATTGTTAAATTTTAAAGCTACTTAAACATTATAGATCGAGTAAGTATACGAAAATTCTTCAGGAAATAAATAAAAAAAGAAAGAAGCCGTCGTGGTGAAGTGGGATCCGACTGAAAACACGATAGTTGTGAATTCGACTTCCATTCATGAGAATGATTATATTTAGATTGTGTAGTGTAATAAAGTGCAGCGTTGAGTTGCACAACTCAAAGCTGCACTCTATTCCTTTGACTTCCATCCCAATACTGGTAAAGATGTAAATGGGCGAAAATGACTGCATTCAATCAGATGGCGTTTCTTCTCGTTTGCCTCTTTTTTCTGTTACAAAATAACTAATAAATCCTTCAAACACAGTGTCGAAATATATATATATATATATATATATATATATATATATATATATATATATATATATATATATATATATATATATATATTAGAGCTTAAATAAATACAGCTTATGCGGGTTATTTTTTCCTTCAATAAATATTAGCTATTTTTGTGAATTAACAGCTTTCAGCAAAATCAAATTCAAATTACAATGAAAAAAGACTTTATTTTTAGAGTTAACTAAGTTAATTACTTACTTTAACTACTTTTTTTTTATATTTTAACTCATTTTATAATTTATAAAGATCTTACTTCAAGCTTAACTTAGGAATTATTTTTAGTTTTATTATAAGAACAGCTCAGATCTGTGAGGTTTCAAATGCGTATCTCAACAATCTTTAATATTTTAATATCAAACCTAACCTCCGTCGTAGCGCAGTGGAACAGCGTCTGAATGTAAATGCGATCGGTTGTGGGTTCGATCCCTACTCGGGGGAGTGATTATATTTAATTTTTTCAATTTATCATTTACTCGCTCTGGTAACAGATAAAGTGCGGCGTCCACCACTCAACACGCAATGTCTCGAATTCAGTAGAAAGTGAAGTATGGAGTGTGTTGACACTAGGTACTTTCTGTCTACCCTGCTATGCGGGATAAAAGCGTGAAGCTAAAAAAAACCTAACCTAACCAACGCTATTTGTGTTATTATTAACGAAAAAAGAGAAGTACGAGGGCATTGTATAGTGGAGAAGCGTTTGTAAGCGACTGTGTTGATTGTATTTATAATCTGTTTTCATTTCTCCGTCTTTACCCTATGTTATCTCTAACTACTTTGCTATGCGGTATCAAATGTGAACCTATTTTTAACTTACTGGGCTCATAACAACGTAACATAACGGTACTTCTAGTCACTTTTGGACGGAGCTTAGCCTTAAATTCTTATTATTTTTTTTAAATCATATTATGCTTTTTTTATGAAATCAAGAATAAAAAAGTCCAGATATGTACAAGTATCAATATATTTTTAATAAATCATTACGGTCTACGTTAACCACCTCCGTAGAAACTGCATTGATGACGGAGCTGAACGCCGCTTTTAATTAAATCAAACTAGAAAAATTAAATAAAAATCCGAACCCAACCCACAACCCGAACCATCACAGTTTACCAATAACCACTGGTAACAAATATATTCTACGCATATTATGTTACGAAGCTAATATTTCAATGCCAATATTGACGCCATTTTCCTCTTCGATTCCCAAGTCTGGCACGACAACAACGCCGGCTGGTGTACACGTGACTTACCGATATTAAATGATATCTATATACGTCTCTTGATAGAGATTCTATTAATCTCCTATTCCACGATTTTAGGTTTTATTATATATATCAATTTTTCAACTATTTTTATAGTGAAGATCACTATAAATATAGTTGAAAAATTGATATATTTTCTATAATCACACTAAAATTAACGCTAAATGCATTAACCTGAACAACTAAATTACCTTATATTTTGCTTTTAGCTTCACGCTTTTATCACGCATAGTAGTACGGACTCAGGTTTATTATTTTCTTATACAATTTAAAGTGTTTAAGCTTATAAGACTCATAGAGACTGATGTCTATATGTGTTCCCTAAAAGAGTCCAGAAGTCAAAGAGTACAGTAATTTAAACTTGAAATTATCTTAACTTAACCTAAGTAGGTTAAGTAAGATAATTTCAAGTTTAAATTACTGTATATTCATTCTTTATATTTTACCAATAACAATTATTAGTTTTAAACTTTTTTTTAACTTCACGTTTTTATCCCGTATAGTAGTGTAGACAGAAAGTACCTAGTGTCAAGACACTCCATACTTCGCTTTTCATCGAATTCGAGACATTGTGTGTAGAGTGGTGGGACTGAACACCACACTCTGACTTACCAGAGCGAGAAAGTGAAAGTAATTTAAATATAATCATTCCCCCGAGTGGGGATCGAACCCACAACCGATCGCGTTTATAGTCAGACGCTGTCCCACTGCACCACGACCGGCCTACAATACGTAACATGGTATATTAATTATTTTAAAAGTGTGTCAAGATATTTTTCTAAAAATCCACACTTTCCTTGTCCGAACTCCTAATTAAAGTTATCGGAGAATTTTATGTTTTTAATACATAAGCGGAAGAGTTTTAAAAAAATAAATATCACTAATATATAATAATTGGTATTAAATTTTAACAGGCTATTTAATACGCCCATAGAGGCCATCGTGGTACAGTGGGACAGTGTTAACGATTAGACGCGGGTTCGATAACCCATTTGAAGAATGTTTATATTTAAAATACTTTTTCTTTCTTCTCTTACTAATTCTCCGCTCTAAGGTAAAGCGTAGCATTGAGCTCGCCACTCAGCACGTAATATCTCGGTTTCGGGCGAAAAGCGGTTAACGGAGTGTCTTGACACTAATAAAACACTTAACAAAAATAAGCGTGATGGAGCAAAAACAAAAAAAAAACTTAGAACCACTGTGCTCAGAGATAAAAGTACCTTATAATGTGTATGTCACTTTATACAAACGTACTTCAAATGTATTGTATAATATTTTTTTTTATTAATTTTATGAGTTTCTAAAGTATCATTTTTTTTAAATATTAAATATTTTCATTGTATACACAAAAATGATCTTGTCTTAAAGAATGTAGTCATACATTCTTTAAGACAAGACTTATAAAATATTCATATACAGATAAAAAAATAATTCCCCAAAAGACCAAACAGAAACCTGCAATAAAAAATTGTTATTATTTTCGTTTTACTAGTAACAGTATATATAGGTATATAAATAGAATATATAAATATATAAATAGAAGTTAAGCGGTATATCATTTGATTTTATAGAGCATGTATGAAGGGAATGATAGTGGACGAGACGAAAGAGTTCCATTTCCTCACATTACCCCGTCAGGGATAAGGCGTAAAGCTATAAATACTTATTTTATATATAAAATTATAATGATTATTATGCCACCTTTTATACTCCTCAATGTTTCTAATTTTTGAAAAAAAATCTCTAAAGGCCAGTCGTAGTCCAGTGAGACAACACCCAACTGTAAACGCGATCGGTTATGGGTTTGATCCCACTCGAGGGAGTGATTATATTTCAATCATTTTCACTTCCTAACCACTCAATACACAATATCTCAAATTCGGTGGAAAGCGAAGTGCGGAGTGTCTTGGCACTGGGTACTTTCTGTCTACCCTGCTATGCGGGATAAAAGCGTGAAGCTAAAAAGCACTCCTAAAATGTGATCTGGTGGTAATTTTCGTAACTTTTAATAACAAAAATCTTAAACACATCCGCCATTTCCTCTTAACTTGGAATGTTTACTAATTCCAAGGTTTTATTTGGCAGTCAGAATGATATACGGACTTTCATTAGTGGCTAACAACGCAAGGTACCGACCTCGACTATTTGTTACCTTTTTTACAAGAAACGGTTTCCTTCCTATACGTTGTAATATGTTGACCAGCTACGTAATGAGGTTCGAATCTTAATCAACTACTTAATTAGATTTAGTATTGGAAGTTTTATTACTTATATATTATATATTAGCAGCTTCTTTTTTATTTCATGTATTTATTTTATAGCTTCACGCTATTTATTTCATTCATTCATTCAGCAGGGTAGACAAGACTTAGTGTCAAAACGCTCCGTATTCCGTTTTCTGCGGAATTCGATATATTGCGGGTTAACTGGCGGCATTCCACGCCTCGATTTGTCTTACCAGAGCGAGGAAATAGAAATAAATTAAATATAATTGTCCTTCGAGTGGGAATCGAAATCATAACCGATCCTGTTTACAATCAGACTCTGTCCCACTGCGCAACGTCCCGTCTTAATTTATCAATAAATAGATTTATTACAATTCTCTTGCTCTTGTATGCTCCGTTTTCCTTATTATTATGTAAAATATAGTTGTCTTTTGACATTTATATAATGAGTTACCTAGAAGTAAGCTAGTTTTTTATTTTTTTTTTGTTATTATAATAGGAACTTGAGGCCTGTTGTGGCGCAGTTGGACAGCGTCTGACTGTAATCACGATCGGTTGTGGGTTCTATCTCCAATCGGAGGAGTGATTATATTTAAATTATTTTCACTTCCTCGTTCTGGTAAAAGATAAAGTGCGGCGATGACGCTAAGAAAAGTGAAGTACGCAGTGTCTTGACACTAGATACATTCTGTTTTCCCTGCTATGCTGGATAAAAGCGTGAAGCTAAGCTAAATAAATAAATAGGTATATGTATATATATATATATATATATATATATATATATATATATATATATATATATATATATATAGCAACTGTCAGTTAAAACTTCATTTACATGGACTCTTGTCTTTTACCATATCATTTCCATTTTTATCTTCCCCAAATTCGACTGTAAAATCTAAAATTCAACTTAATCCCGTTACCGTAGAAACTTCGGGATCTTTAGTGTTTCTCTACATTCCTTAAGGCACTTGCATGGTAAATTTCCACTTTCTAAGCCACATTTTGACTGTACGTCATTTGATAATCTCTTCACTCAGTGTTTATCAGATAATTATTTGATATATAAGCATACTGATTGATATCCTTTATTATATTTGAAAAAAAAAACAACAAAAGAAATTTCTTATTTGCATTGGTCTAAATTGATAAGAAAATCTGACATGTTATTATTAAAATTACATCACTTTTACATGAGAAGTACGTAGGAATCGACACGTTTAACATTCCGTTCTCTCTGCCTATCTGCTAGAAAGAAAGTATATAGCGTAAAAATTAGCTTAATTATAAAATATTATAGATAGATTAAATCAAAATTCTAGAAAACATCAACTGAAAAACTAGAATCAACAATTATAATCGTGAAATTATTAATAAATAATTAATGAATCTAAGCAGATTACGTTATATAGAGAAATGGGAGTTATACGATACATCTTGGTTTTTATTTAGATAATAAAAAAAATTAAAATTTATAACTTTATTTAAATTGTAAGAATTGCCAATGTAAAAATAAAATTAATACATTAAATTTGAACTTATTACCTTCTCCATAGCAAATAGACAAACAAACACACTAAAGAACGAAACTCCCAAATATTATGAATAACAAACTCATTTGAAATAACAAAACAGTAATTTATTTGGCAAAACTTGAATCCGGGGTGATGTAGAGGCAAGTAAATAAGCATTCTCGTCACAGTAATGGCCGTAGACATAAAACCGGTAACGCTAGTCCAATGAGTATCAACTAAACAATAGTGGCGAATAAAAATAAATGACTCGCTCGCTTCCTTCGTCTAAGTTTTTGCGAGTCCATCGGAAGGTCTTTAGAATGAGTACTGTGGACTGTTCGCAAAAAAAATCATATTGTAATTTTTTTTAATACATGTTGATACATTTTGCGGAGTAGATAGGGCAGTGAATAGACACATCGTTTATATATTTTTTTACAATTTCAAAAGGTATTACAAGTCAGACGGAACACAACGCCGTGGTTTGTCAAATCAAAATAGAAAATGTATTTTTTTAAACCTACCACTTTCCTAATTAAACAACTTTATGACTGTTATATAAAAACCTAACCAGAAAAGGAAATAATATAATTACTTTTATAACATATTTATTTGCTATCTGTACATATCCGGTGAGTGGGGGTAAGAGAAGTAGGGGTCTGATATCCGCCGCGGCGCCGCCACGACGCTAACCTCTTTATAACTTTGACTGACCTATCACAGAATAAACTAATAATATAATTAAATTCATATTTTTTTTCATTTGTGTCTTCTTTGCTTTTTGAGGTAGGCAAATTTATATTGATTTTGGGCGGAGTTTCAAAAGAGTGATGTTAATACTAGATTATTTTAATCTACCCTGCTATATAAAAGAGCCTACTCTTAAAATATTTAGCTATTTATTTTAAATAAAACTATTTTTAACGGATTAATCGCGTATATTTTAGTATACGAAAATACATTTTTCTTAATTTCAATAGAGAAGATGGTTGGAAACTTTTTACCACCTTTTGGACCCACTTATAAGTAATATTAAAAATTTTAATTCTCAACCACACCAGAGACAAAGATACAGTCAGCTCATTCTGCAAGTATCCAGGGCACTACGCGAGGCAATTAAGAAACAGATGGCGGTAGATTGATATAATTAATTTTTGTATCATTTGACAGACAAATTCCACCTAAGTCTACCTGAGACCACGGACTACTGTGAAGTATTCCAAACGTCAAGTTACCAAAAATATATTTTCGAATACCAAAATGTATGCGATTAATCCGTTTTAAATAGATTCATTTAAAATGAGTAAAAATAGCGAAAATCAAAGATATTATTTTGCTATTCATTTCTCACTTAGTTTAAGGTCATATGTGTTTTTATTTTGACAAAACTGGGGAATACAGGCAATTTATTTATAATATATTAAACATATATTATATTCATTACTCTAAGCCTGGCAAAAGTGTGATTTGTCGTTTGAATTATGAAATACTTTCAATTACTCAGAATTAATTAATATACATATAAGCAAGTATATAAACATTTTCTTTACCAATATTGCAATAATTACATAGAATAAATTTTCAATTTCTATTCATTCATTTTTAGTCCTTGTCATTTTTTTAAGGCCGGTCGTGGCGCAGTTGGACTGTGTCTGACTGTGAACATGATCAGTTGTGTGGGTTCGATCCCCACTCGGGGGAGTGCTTATATTTAAATTATTTTCACTTCTTCGCTCTGGTAAAGACAAAGTGCAGCGTTGAGTTCCACCACCCAACACGCAATGTCTCGACTTCGGTGGAAAGCGAAATACAGAATTCTCTTGCTTTCTTTCTACCCTGCAATATGGGATAAAGATGTGTGATTCTTCGTTATACTATATATTAACTGCACATAATAAAATAATATATAATACATTAAGTAATAAAAGAAAAATAATAATTTCTTTTATTATCGTGTTTTTTACACATTTTAAATGAAACTATTTTAAACGTTTCGATCGCGCATATTTTGGTATTCGAAAATACATTTTTGGACACCTGACGTTTCGAACACTTACAGTAGTACATGGTCATGGACATGTAAGTGCAAACTGTAAGCATGGTTGCAACATTTGTCTGTTGGTTGATACAAAAATTAATTATATCAATCTACCGACATCAATTTGTTACTTGCCTCTTGAGCGTTCATTGCTCTGGTAAGGCAAAGCGCGGTGGTAAGTTCCTGTGATGCGCATGTTTGAATCCCACTGTGTTTTTAAAAATATTTTCTAATTTTAGGTGTTAAATAATACTTTAAAAATAGTAAAATAAAATCATTATTGGTCAAAATAAAACAAATCCCTCCAGTGAGAATGGAACTCACGACCATGTACATTCAGATACAACCCCAAATAACACTATTATGACAGAACTAAACATTTGACCCCAAGAATTATTAAAACCTATATAATTCATAATTAACTTGTAACATGATAAATTATCTTACAAATTCAACTCAAACATTGCAAAGTATGCAAGAAGATTTCCAAAGTCATGAATATAATGAGGAACGGGCGACTTAATTACATCCCCTGCTTTAACTTTTCAATCGCGTACGATATGATTGGAATGCTACCACCGATGTCCCCGAACAATTACGACTTATACCCCGAAAACAAACGCCCCATGACATTATCATAACCGCAGATTGGATAACAATAGCTATAAATTAGTTATAAATAAATAAATGATATTAACTCTATTTTGGGGCAGCCGTGGCATAATGGAACCGATGTTGATTGTAAACACGATCGGTTGTGGGTTCGATTCCCAGCCGGGATTTTTTTTAATTATGTTCATTTCTTCGCTCTGGTAAGACAAAGTGCGGTGTTGAGTTTCGCCGCTCAACACGCAATGTCTCGCATCTAGTGGAAAGCGGAGTTGTTTCTGTCTACCCTGCTATGCAGGATATAAGCATGAAGCTAAAATATACATAAAAATACATATAAAATCAATAAATATAGTTAAAATAGTTTTATCTAAAAATATGCGAATTTGGTTGATGAAAATTACTTTAAAATATAATTTTTCCCCTGAGTGAGTAATTAACTCCCCGAGTGAGGATCGAACCCACAACCGGTAGCGTTTACAGTCAGACGCTGTACCACTGCGCCACGACCGGCCTCTATTAATATGTATTTATATATTTTTTGATATTCAAATACATTTTTAGAAAACACAATAATTTTTATATGTTTCTATCTCTGATGTAGCCCACTAAGTGATTTAAAAAACGCAAAATAATAACATCGTAGACTTGTCTTTATGACAGTCTGTGTACAAGTCTTAATATTCTTACCTCTAAACCAAATAAGGAAGCGTCTGCGCTCCATCCGGTCGATTTCCGGTGCAAAAACCGTGGAAATCCCCTTTAAGTACGTTTCAGTGTTTTTGTAAACGGGAAATATAAAATTATTTGGTAGTAATAACCTATATTGATGTAGATATTAGATTATTGATAACAATTTTGTTTCTGAAGTAATATGGGAGGTTTTTTGTCACAATTTTTAGACATTTTGTATGAATTATTTAGTGTTCAAATGTAAAGTCTCCCAAAAGGCATATTCGAATATACCAAAACACATACAGTTAAATTAGTCTACTTAGAAATAATAGGACTTTATCTATAAGGTTTATTTCCTTAGAAGATCATTTTTTTAAAAGTCATAAAGTCAATTCGCCTGTCTATCATCCGTTTATTTATATAAAAATATTGTTTTAAACTTGCTTAAATTCACTCTTTAAAGTAACTCCTCTAACACCTATATCCACCGCAACAGACCAGGGCATCGGAAGTCGAAGTACGATCACCACTTTCCCTCTTAATTGTCAGAGGGTGATCAGCTTGGAGAAGCTGACGGCGTTGTTGGAGGGCCATAATGAGCAAACTCACAGTCTTTGAATTCATGACTTGCTTTACAGGTTCCCCCTAAGAAATTTATTAAAGGAATTGGGAGGAAGAGGAGCACTGAGGTTTTACTGAGTGTTCAGCTGCTCTACTATCCTGCTGGATTCTGACCAGGTGAAAGGGTTTCGTTACAAGAAATAAGTCCAATACCTGTTCATTTTATAGACATTCTTTGGTAAATCCGTAATTTTTCTAACCAAATTACAAAAAAAAAAATATTTTAAATCGAACCCACAGCTATTATACAGTACAACTTAAAAAGTACACTGCAATGGTGTAAAATAAATTAATTAAATATACATATTTCATATGGCGGCGCTCCTGGCTATTACTAATTTTAATTACCTCCTGGCCACTTTACTGGCAATCGTGCCGTATTCGTTGTGAACTAATTTTTTCGCAACCTCCGACTGCGTCATACATAAATGTATATTGAGAGAATATATTTCTTTTTAAACATGAATATTTATAAAATTTCACTCAGTTGAAACGTGTTTGTCTATCGGTTCAAATATTTTTATATTAAAAGGGATACCATCTGAATCAAAATTTTAATACTTATAAATTTTTATTCCATACTTAGGATAAGAAATTGGTTATTTTCGAAGGCTTGCGATCAAGTCCTGTGAAAAACAGTATTAATTTTCATTTACAATTTCAGAGGACGGTCGATGCGCAATGGGACAGCGTCTGACTGTAACCGCGATCGGTTGTGGATTCGATCCCCACTCGGGGGAGTGATTATATTTAAATAATTTTCATTACCTCGTTCTGGTAAAAGGCAAAGTGCGGCGTTGAGTGTCACCACTCAACACGCAATGTCTCTAATTCGGTGGAAAGCGAAGTACGGAGTATCTTGATACTAGATACTTTCTGTCTACTCTGCTATGCGGGATAAAAGCGTGAAGCTAAAAAAAAGAAATTAAAAAAAATGTAATAAGTAAACCGCTTAATCCAAGTCCTCAATAGTTTGCTTAATTCTTATTAACCTAATATTAAAGACTCCTCATAAAATATATTCATTTTTTTTTTGCTTCGCGCAAGTGTCCGCTTTCTCCCGCATTCAACGCCGCGCTTTGTCATATCAGAGCGAGGAAATGAAAATAATTTTAATATAATCATTCCTCCGAATGGCAATCGAACCCACAATCGGTCGCGTTTACAGTAAGAGATTGTTCCACCGCGCCACGACCGGCCTCAATTCATGTTTTTTTGCCTCTCTCAATCTAAATATGGAGTTATACACTCTACGCTAGAAAAAATAATTTTGCAATATATATTTGGCAAGACTGGAAGTAACCACCCAGTATGATTTTAAAACAGAAAAAGTGATAGTGGACTGTATCAAGACATTCCACTCGAGGCTTCCTGTTCAAATTCAAGGTATCGCGTATTGAGTGACAGAATTTAACGCCGCGATTTGTCTGACCAACGCGGGTACATAAAACATTATATAATCATTTCCACGAGCGGGAATCGATTCCACTACTTTCCCGTTTATAGACAAAGGCAGTTTCACTGCGGGCACCTCTGACCTCATATTATACAATATATAATTATAAATTTCACCTAGTGTCCAGACACTCCGATGACTGCTTTTCGCCTGTAATCGAGACATTGCGTTGTGAATGGAAACGCCGCGCTTTGTCTTATCAGAAAGTGAAAATAATTTAAATCTAATCACTACCACGAGTGGGAATCGAACCCATAAACGATCGCGTTTACAGTCAGACGCTGGCCCACTGCGTCACGTGCGGCCACTAGTAAGTAAGTCAATTATTATTATTTAAATCACTATAGAATTACACATCAGAACACAATCAATTGGGTCCGAATAATTTTATTTACATTCGTATCCGAGCCTTCATACCGCCATAAATCATTCGCCTTTTGTGATTTAATCTATTTATACTTTGTTAATGTAACATGACGTAGCGAAAAGCGAAATATATAACTTGGTTTTAATTCGAGGCTCTTTTGGTATAGTAGGCATATCCCTTTGTAATATTATGGTTTTGAGTTCAACTTCCCGTTTATCCCGCATAGCAAAGCATATGTAGTCAAAGACAATATTTTTATAAAAAAAAGGGCAACTTAGTGTCAAGACACTCCGTCAACTGTATTACGGCAGAAATCGAGACATTGAGTGACGCATTCAACGCCGCGCGGTATCTTACCATAATGGAGAAATGATAATAATTTTAAATATAATCATTCCACTGAGTGGAAAACGAACTCATAACCATTCGTATTTACAGTCAGTTTGTCCTACCGAGTCACGACTACTTTTAAATTCTAAAACATTAAATAAATGTAAATATGCTAAATTTCGTTCTACTCTGCTCTCGTCATTTTCACAAAGATGGATACTAAATATCTATCTGGGTTGTTTTTTTTTTAAATATATATATATATATATATATATATATATAGACACTACTTACCTACAGACAGTACTGAGAGTAAGGGCACTCCGCTCTTCGTTTCTCATCCAAATTTGAGATATCACGTGTCATGTGGCGAAACTCAACTTTTTCTTACCAGTGCGAAATGGAGCGGATATATGTGATATAAAACTAACACAAGTCTTTAATCATAAAAACAGTCATGTATATTTTTGAGCTTCATGCTTTATTCCATTCAGTAGGGTAGACAGAAAGTATCTAGTGTCAAGACACTCTGTTTCTGCCACGTTCAAAACATTGCGTGTTGAGTAGTGGAACTCAAAGCCGCACTTTGTCTTACCAGAGCGAAGCAGTGAAAATAATGTAAATATAATCACTCCTCCTAGTGGGAATTGAACTCACAACCGATCGCGTTTACAATCTACCAACCTAAATATATAACATTTTAAAATAACCAAAATATTTGATAAATGGCATCCTTTTTTGCCAAACTATTATTTCCTTAATATAATAACTTATAAAAACATCTGTACAGCTTTGCTAATGTTAACAATAAAAATAAATTGTAGAACTAGGCTTAATGGTCAGAGAGTTTGCACGAATACTAAGAATCGTGGGTTCGAATCCCATTGAATTCAAAATTTTTATACGTATTCAAATACATTTCCATATTTTAAATGAGACTATTTTAAACGGATTAAACGCGTATATTTTGGTATTCAAAATAGATTTCCGGCCTGACGTTTCGAACACTCTACAGTAGTCCGTGGTCACATGTAGACTCATATCGTAGGTAGTGCTTTAAAATAGTAAAAATATTATATTTTTTGAGTTACAGTACAGTACCAAGTTGAGAAACAATTTTCACTTCGTCTTTTTATCAAGAAAAGAAATCTTTAGAAAAGTTCTTTTTTTCTATACAAATAATTGTTTTTATACAAATATAAACTTACAACCAGTATAATCTGTCAGACGCTACCATACTTCCCATAGCGTTAATTTAATTAACCGAATTTCGTGGGAGTGTCCTAAAACCGAGTAAACGGACTCAACGTTATACAAGGATCATAAATAAGCTGCCGTATGCTGCGTTTTGCTGCTAACTGGCTATTTAGCGGTCATATCTAAACGTTTGCATGGATATATAATTATGGAATAGACTTGGAGTTTCACATATTTTTAATGTAAGCACGATCGGTTGTGGGTTCGATTCTCAGTCGGAAGAATGTTTGTGTTATAAAACAAAGTGCAGCGTTGAGTTCCGCTACTCATAAATCAATGTTTCGAAACAGGAAAGCTCTAAATAAAAAGGTGAAGCTAAAGAAAAGGATTAATCGCATAAATTTTCGTATTTCAAAATAGATTTTTCATAACGCGTCGTTACCACTTTACAGTAGTTCGTGGTCGGAGTAGACCATAGTGGTATTCTTCTCCCTGTTGATAAAAAAATTAATTATAATAAATTACTATCAAAGCAGTCGACACAGTGATGACACCAGGTCGTCTCTCACTACCCCGCTATGCAGGACTAAACGTGAACCTGCTTTATATTATTTTATTTGTCTTGGTATAATTATATATATAGTAATTGTGAGTTCAATTTTTTATCCCGCATACCACTCTTTTATCCTGCATAGCAGAGAAGACAGGAAGTATTTCGTGTCCCCCGAATGAGAATCGAACCTTTAACTGTCCACGTATACAGCTGCACACCTGTGATACTGCAAAACACAGCGTTAAGTTCCGCCTAACAAGCAAGTTTTCCAAGACCATTCGACAGTGGACTATGAAAAAAGAATTTCAAAAATTCTTACATTTTTTATTTAATTTGAATCATGTCAACACATGGTAGTGTGTGTTACATTTATTTTATTTTATATATTTTTTTTATTTTATCTTCACGCTCTTATACCGCATAGCAGTGTAGGCAGAAAGTACCTAGTGTCAAGATACTCCGTACTTCGCAAGTGGGTGAGTGGTGGAACTCAACGTCGCACTTTGTCTTTTACCAGAGCGAGGAACTGAAAATAATTTAAATATAATCACTCCCCGAGTGTGGATCGACACCCACAACCGACCGCGTTTACAGTCAGCTGTCCCACTGCGCCACGACCGGCGTTCATTAAAATTTATTATTTTATATTAATACATTTTAATGAACGTTGAAAATAAATTCGACAGTGGATACAAATATAGGGTACTTGCTCCCACATTGGTCGAGCCTGCGTGTGAATTTCCAGGGGGTATTTTCGAATGTGATATGATGTGTCATTTCCTCACTGTATATTAGGAGTACTTAAATATTAAAGAAAATCGAAATATTTATTGGCTTAAGATTAAATTTAAATATGTTACTTCTATTAATTTAATAAAGTACCGTGTACAAAAAAAGCTAAACCTGAGAAACAGTACAAAGTTTTTGCTTTTAATATTTTTTTAAGGAAATGATTATATAGATTATATAAATTTTTAGATTATATAGATTGTTTTTATTTATATTACTTTTTATACACTTTTGTTACAATGCATTTTATTAAATTGTTTTTAATTTTTTTTTATTAACATATTACACACAGCTACTTATTACGGAACAGTTAATATTAGGTACATGAGAAGTTAGCCTATAAGTGTGGTGTATAGAGTATTATACTATATTACTATGTTGGCTTTCTAAAAATAAATAAATAAATAAATAAAAAATAAATAAATAGATTATCCAGTAAACCTAATTCCGTACATACTGATCGTTTTGGACCACCACCAAAGCAATTAAACCGTTGCTGTTGCAATGTACCGCCTTCCGTCCGCGCGATTTGATGGCTAACGCGCACCCGTTAATTTCTGTATTTTTTTTCTCTTTCATGTACTTTATTTACATCGTTTTACACTAAATGTTTGCGTTTCAGGATATATTGTGGGACTGTATATATTTTCAGTACTATATTTCTAGATACAGATGTTTACCGATATTAGTATGATAAAAAAATATCTGTGACGTCATCACAGCCGAGCTACTGAACAGATTGCGGTGAAATTTTATATATAGAGTTGGATGAGAATCTTGGGACGAACATAGGCTACTTTGTTTTCACATTATTTTAATATTTTCATTTGTTGATGCGGAAGAACGAATAAATCAATCTGGTTCAGTTCATCCCACTGAAGACACAAGTTTGCACGTTAACCACTAATGGAACCCCATTTGTCGTATTACCAGTATTCGAGAATACTCCTGTTAAAGCCGTGCCCGATATCAGCATATTGGGCCTTAACGTTTTGAGTCAGTGCTAGTATCGCAATTATCTGGAATGCAGGGCCTAAGTGACCTCGAGCAAACTGGATGTCATATGGATGCCCCATATGGAATACTGTTCTTATCTCTGGGCTTGTTCACCTCAGTATCAGCCCAAACTATTTGAAAGCATATAGTGAAGAGCCACTCGAATCGTTGGGGACCCAATGATCTGTGAAAGTCTTGATACTTCAGTGTTGCGTAAAGACGTTTCCTCCTTGTGCGTCCTCTACCGCATATATCATGGGGAGTGTTCTGGAGAACTGTTTGACCTGGGCCTTGTGGCTGAATTGCCACCTGGATACTTGGCGCTCTACTACTGTGCAGTTCGCCCAGAACATCTTTCCAGGTGCCACACAACTGTGAAATGATTTACCTGCGGCAGTGTTTCCAATCTGGCAATGCACCTGTAGCTCCCCTGGTGTTAAGCGAGGCCGTGGGTGACAGTGATTTTTTACCATCAGGTGGCTTGCTCGCTCGTTTGCCTTCCCTTCTCCATAAAAAGAACAAAGAACTTATCTTTAGTTGCTTTTTCGCTTATTCCAGTATAGCAAGGTAAGAAAAGAAAAACAAGAACAAGACACTACATTCTCCACTCTCCGTCCAAATTGGAAAATTTCTTCTTGAGTAGTGGAACTCAACGCCGCACATTGTCTCATCAGAGTGGGTAAATATAACCTAAATATAGTAACTCTCCCGAGTGGGAATCGAACTCATAAACACCGCGTTTTATTCATACTGTCACAAGGGCTTTATCTCAATGGTTCTTAGGTTTAGCTTCACTTTCACTTTATAAAATAATATAAAGAAATCTTAATATTTACTATTTTAAAGTGTTGTTCCACACTTAGGATTAGAAAATATTTTTGGAAAAATGTATTAAAATTAAAAACACAGCGGGATTCGAACCCGCGTCTCTTGGATACCGTCCAAGCGCTCTGACCGCTAAGCCATGCGTTCATAAATAAGTTTATAGCAAACATATATGAATTTCAACGTAGCTGGTAGTTGAAATTTATCCAAAAATTAAGAAATCTTACTTCTTTTAAGTTCCTTTGACATAGCGAATCAAACTCGTAACTACCTCATGTATTCATATACTATTAACTGAGCTAACATACCGCTAATATTAGACCTTTCATTTGGATAAAGCATTAGAGCTTCATTAAGATTCATTTTATTCAAAGGAATTCTATAGCTCAGCAAAGTTTCAGTATAAAATCTGTTATGGGCTTTTAATGCATATAAATGGCTTATTACAAAATTTATGGTGTTGAAACACCATGGTGTAATATTGTAGATTTAGTATCTAATTGTTGTTTTTATCGTCTAAGTGTCGCTATTGGTTGCGAGTTGGATTCTCACTTGAGGGAATGATTATATTTGAAATTACTACTGTACTTGCTATGATAAAACAAAGCGTAGCGTTTAGCTCTGCGACTTGAGGCCGGTCGTGGCGCAGTGGCCGTCCCACTGCGTCTGACTGTAAACGCGATCGGTTGTGGGTTCGGTCCCTACTCGGGCGAGTGATTATATAAAATTATTTTCAGTTCTCCGCTCTGGAGAAGAGAGAGAAAGTGCGGTGTTGAGTTCCACTATTCAATATCTCGAATTCGATGGAAAGCGAAGTACGGAGTGTCTTGACACTAGGTACTATCAGTCTACCCTGCTATGCAAGATAAAAAGCGTGAAGCTCAAAACTCAATGCCTTGATTTTGGTAATGCAATGAATAGAGTGTCTTGACACTAAGTTGTCTCTGACTACCCCATTTTACGGGACAACACGTAAAGCTATCAACTTTCATAAAGTTTTTTTTTATGTTATGTGAATATTTTTACTTATATAACATGAATACAAAGAGAAATTTATATTTAAAATATTTTACTTTTTCTTGTTAGATAAAGAGATTTGTTAAGTTTTACCAATGAATTTAAAATGATCGTATACCTGTTAATAAATTCTTTGCATAAACGCTTCAAGGTATAAAATCGACAAATTAAAAATTATAAAAACAACGTAACTTAACGCTACCAGAAGCTTCGGTTTCGTCTACTCTTAAGCAAAACCAATCCATTCACAACTGAACATCAATACAGTCCAGTATAGATACCCAATTAAATGTACATATATTTTGGTTTAAGCCGATAGGTTAAATGCCATAGTATGTCTATTTTCGCGCAAAATAGGCCACTTCGGAATCGACTGAACGCAGCAATGCCGTTGACAGTATGTCAATCACAGTATTTGAAATGCGAATGGGTATTATGTAAATTTTCACAGGTGAACGTAATCTGGTGTTAGGTGTTTATGTATATATTTTACTGGTACACAATAATAAGATCTTCGATTATCGCGATTTTTATACATTTTAAATGAAACTATTTTAACTGGATTAATCGCGTATATTTTGGTATTTGATAATACATTTTGGACACCTGATGTTTCGAACACGTTACAGTAGTCCGTCGTCACAGGTAGACTCAACCAGACCAGTTGTCCAAAAATATATTTTCGAATACCAACATATACGCGATTAATTCGGTTAAAATAGTTTCATTTAAAATTACTGGTACACGTTTGATACTGAATATCAAAATGTAATTTATTTTATTTCTTCGCTCTGGTGAGACAAAGTGCGGCGTTGAGTTTTTCATTCGGCTCGCTTCTTGGTTTTGGCGGAAAACAGTCAAAGCAATGTCTTAACTATCTGGTTAGGTTGTCTCAGACTACCCTGCTATGCGGGGTAAAACGTGGAGCTCGTGTTTTTTTATTTTAGTGATTTTAAACGGATTATTAGTGAATACGTATCACCGTAAAGTGTTCGATACGACAGATTTTAAAAAATGTATTTTCTAATACCAAAATATACAGAAGTGATCCGCTTAAAATAGTTTAATTTAAAATTAAAAATTATTTACTAAGACGATTATACATAGGTATGGCATCTATACAATTTTTTCAGATGATAAAGAGAATATGTAATGTTTATTTGCCTTAATTTTAAAATATAAATTAATTTATATTTCTGCAGTTTTATATAAACAATAAAGGCAGTTTTTATTATAATGTATAATAAATACTTTGAATTAATAAACTCACTAAATGCTTATAATAATGCTTATAATATTACTTGTCTACGAATATCAATTAAACTAAAATTTTATTTACGATTTTGATAGCTTACAGCCACCATCTTGGTTGTTTAACATTTGACATTTGTGTTGTTTTGTGTTCAGTAATGTTTGCCATTTAATCATCAAGTTCACATTACCTCAACTTTTGGAAATTGTCCAAATTTTCTATCAAAATTCGAGAAGTATTGTCTCTACTCAAAGAGCATTTCGTGCTAAATATGGTCGTCATGGTGCACCGTCTGAGCTCGCTCGTGAATATTCTTTGCACGATAGTAGACCACCAACACGACAACGGACAGGCCGTAGTGAAGAAAATATTGCCGCCGTATCAGCCAGTGTCGAAGAAAATCAAAATGTTTCCGTTCCACGACGTGCACAAGAATTGGGCTTATCCAGAATGACAACCTGGCGAATTTTACGTACGGATGTTGGCCTACATCCATACAAGATTGTGTTGGCACGAGAACTCAAGGCAGCAGACCATCGATAATGTCGTGAATTTGCTGATTGGGCGCTTGAAATGATGGAAACGGACACCGAATTTCATAGGAAAATCATCTTTTCAGATGAGGCTCACTTTTGGCTCAATGGTTATGTGAACAAACAGAATTGTCGTTACTGGAGTGAGTAAAATCCAAGAGTGGTTCATGAAACACCATTACATCCTGAAAAATTTACTGTTTGGTGCGGATTACGGTACGGTAAAATCATTGGCCCGTACTTTTTCAAAAACGACAAAGGCCGTACTGTTACTGTCAATGGCGACCGTTATAGTGACATGTTGAACGATTTTTTTTTCTTAAGTGTATGAAATCGATGCGGACGACATTTATTTTCAACAAGATGGTGCAACATGCCACACTGCGACCGTCACAATGGATTTATTGCGTGATAAGTTTGGTGAATCGGTTATTTCTCGCAACGGTCCTCACAATTGGCCACCAAGATCATGTGATTTAACACCCTTGGACTATTTTTTGTGGGGGTATGTTAAATCTCAAGTGTATGCCAATAAACCAGCTACGATTCAAGACCTTGAACGCAACATTCGAGCGACTGTAGCGGCCATACCAGCCGAAATGCTGCACCGAGTCATCGAAAATTGGACCGATCGTATTCACCAGTGCAAAAAAAGTCGTGGCGGTCATTTGAACGAAATTTGAACATATATTATATGTTTTATTTCAATTTCAAAACATATTGTTCTTATTGGGAAACCCCATTTATATATATATATATATATATATATATGTGTGTGTGTGTGTGTGTGTGTGTGTATGTGTGAGTTAATTGAAGCGAGAATATATAAAAAAAAATAAAAAAAACCTAAATACGGTCCTGCCTCGTATAAAAAATTCAAGGAAATTAATGCTGGTTTTTTTACATTAACAGACACAAGCTTACAAAAACGGAAATGAAAATTAGTATTCTCTTACTATGAAACAAAACAAAACCTATAGTGTTTCTCTCTTATTAATTAGAACTAGAGATCTTGCTGACACGTAAAATACAAGTAACCTTAGCAACGTGTATATCGAACGCATAATTGTGAATGTAGTATTTACTATACAACTACCTACCTATATTTTGTTATGATTAATTTACTTATATCTCTCAAAAGGCTGGACCGATTTTAATTAAACTAACTTAAATTAATAAGGATAATATCGATAAGATTTTTAGTTTGCGAGTAGTTCATAAACAAGCTTAAGTATTTAGTGAGTGTATACATATATTATAAAATAATGTGTAAAACATTATTATAAAAATTGTCAGGTTTCTGCTATTTTTCTTTATATAAATTGTAACTGTGAGAAATTTCATACTCCTCAGTCCTTATTTTCGTTATAAGGGAGCGAAAGTATTTCCTTTACGTATTATTTACTCCAATAATTAATTGGAATAAAATTTCAAAATTCATCTCCATATTGTTTTTTTTTATAAATAATTTTAAAATTAAAAGTATTTTCAATTTTTATATTATTATTAAATACACACAATACGACTGGGTAATAAACCAAATATATAATATGTAGATTTAATATCAAATTCCACTGAGACGCATGTTAAGCACACTAGGTATAGTTAAATAAACAGTGGCACAGTGTGACAGCATCTGACTGTAAGCCCGATCGGTTGTGGGTTCAATTCCCACTCGGGGATTTGGTTATATTTAAATTATTTTCACTTCCGTTCTCTGGTAAGACAAAGTGCGATGAGTTCCGTCACTCGACACGTAATTTCGCGAATCCGGCGGAAAGCAAAGTACGGAGTGTCTTGACACTAGGCACATTGTCTGTCTCGCTTTACGGGATAAAATCATGAAGCTAAAAAAAACAAAATCAAATATATCGCTCAGAACATATAAGCATTAAAGCAACAAAGTCACTTTTCAAACATAAGTCAAGGTAAAAACGTTTTTAAATGATAATTTTTAGTACCGACCGTAATAAAAGGCAATATAAGCGTTCAGTTGAACGTGGTGTCGACAAATTCATTTTTCTCGCTTCGGTAGGTAGTAATCAAATTGTTTCCCGTTCCTGAAGACTTTGAAACTGCGCTTGTATATCTGTGTGCAAAATAAATGTTAAGACGTTTCTGATAATTTAGCTTTCGAGATTGAAATTAGTGGATAATCTCTCTATTTATCTCTCCCTCTTTCTCTTTCTCTCTCTATTTCTCCTTGCTTTCTTATCAATTAGAATATAATTAATATTAATTCGCCAGAATGACATCTTTCTTGGGACAAAGTTTTAGTGTAAATGAGTTGTGGGTTCGATTTCCACTAATAAGAATGATTATTATAACACGTTAAGCTAAGCCAAAATGGGTTTTAAGAAAATCTTGTTTTTTTTATAGCTTCACGCTTTTATCCCGCATAGCAGGGTAGGCAGAAAGTACGCTTTCCACCGAATTCGAGACATTACGTGTTGAGCGGTGGAACTCAACGCCGCACTTTGTCTTACCAGAGAGAAGAAGTGAAAATAATTTAAATATAATCACTCCCCCGAGTGGGGATCGAACCCACAACCGATCGCGTTACAGTCAGACGCTGTCCCACTGCACCACGACCGGCCTTAAAAAATCACACTACAAATTGCTTTATTGGTTGTAACATTTAAATTTTACTTTTAGCTATAAATATTTTATTTTATAGCTCTAAAAATAAAATGTTTAAACCCAGTAACTCTTTACGTTTAATCGAATAACAAATCAATATACTACGTTACTAGATAAGCCTTTTTAAAAACGGAAGTCCATATTTTTAGCACACCGAACAAAACCTTGTTATTAGTTTTTAAATTTTTCATACATATTTATTGAGTTTAGGCGTGTTTGCTATAAAATATTTAAGTGGCTTAAAGGATTTTATTTTGCTAAAACAAAATTAAATTTCAGCTTTAGTATAGTGGACGTACAGACAAAAAACGCTCATATTAGCGAAATAGTATATTTTAATAGGAAATAAAACACTGTCTGTAAATATGATTTTTGTGGGATAGGTTCTCACTCGGGGAATGATTATATTTAATTATTTTTTCATTTCCTCGCTCGAATGTACGCACGCACGTTGAAATCACTATTCAACACGCAATGTCTTGAATTCTGCTGGAAAGAAGACAACGGAGTGTCTTAACAGCAGGATGTCTCTGACTACCCTTTTATTATCTTAATTTTAACCTTCTTATGTTAGTCTCCTAGAATTTGTGTTCCGATAGCTTGAAACACTCCTATTTTCACTGTTCAATTTTTAAACATTGCGTTGAAGAATGAAAATGAACACTTTTCTTAATGTCAAAACACTTCGTCTTGCGTTTTCTTTCCGAATTTAGTACATCGTGTGTTAATTGGCAAAATGTTATACGATACTGTATATTGATTGTAGATCATAATTAATTTTTTATTGAGAAATGAAGATAATTTAAATATTATCATTTCCACGAGTGGGAATCGAATACAAAACAACGTTTATAATGATGACTAACGCTTAAAAAAATGAAATTATATAGATATTTTTGGATTTATTTCTGACTGACTGACTGACTGTTTGTTATATTAAAATAATCGCTACTTACTCAATTTCTATGTACATATCTACCCTTGTCTGACTGTTTGTTCCATTGACTTTTTGATCGATTTTTTTGATACTTTCACCGGCTGATAACTAATGTAATAAGAAATAACTTGGTTGATTTTTCCTTTAGAATCCAAAAACATTAAATTTCACGCGGACGAAGTCGTGGGCATATCTTATATCTAATATGTTTGAATGTACTAGCCTTTTACCGTGCAAAACTCAAACACGTAATACTCCCTCGTGGATCGACAGTATTTTATAGTTATCGCGGCGCGATACGCTCAGTTATATCCCCGATGTATTTTAAAGTATATTAACAATAATAAATTTTAGCATAATGCTAGCACGAAAGCTTTATGTTACACCTTTACTGTCTTTTTCGAACTTTTATTATTAGACGTACCGTATAGACACGATGTAATGGATTAATATTGATTTTTTTTTAATATTTTAAACGGATTATTCATGTAAATTTTGGTATTCGAAAATACATTTTTTGGAAACCTGACGTTTTAAACACTTTATAGTAGTGCGTGGTCACAAGTTTATAGCTTCACGCTTTTATCCCGCACAGCAGGTTAGACATAAAGTACCTAGTGTCAACACACTCCGTACTTCGCTTTCCACCGAATTTAAAACATTGCGTGTTGAGTGGTAGAACCTAATTCCACAGTTGGTCTTACCGGAACAGGAAGGAAAAATAATTATAAATATAATCACTGCCGCGAGTGAGGACCGAACCTACAACCGACCGCGTTTACAGTCAGGCGCTGTCCCACTGCGCCACGACCAGCCTCAATTAAATTTAAAATCGTTAAAATGAATGGTTTTATCATCGGTATAGACACTAGCCACCACTATTTGAGTGCCTTCCTCTCTCTTTATCTATATTTTAAAATTATTATCTATCTTTATATTATATTCTAAATGTCTAAAAATCGTAGAGGATGTAACCAGAAAGCAGTAAACAGAGTGTATTGACACTAGGTTCTCTGTCTTACTCCCCGTATACGAGATAAAGCGTTAATCCATAAATAAACTAGGTAAAGGCCACTTGTAACAAAAAAATTGTCATTTAATAAAAAAAACTATGCTCAATTTTAATTTAGTTCAAAACTTCTTACTGTTTTTAAAAGCGAAGTTAAACTATTTTTCTTTACTGTCGATAGCTTGATAGTTTGATTTATACGAGAAGTTGCTAAAGTGTCTGCAATGAGATTACTTTCCGCGCCTGATGTGAAAATACAAGAACAATACCTATAGCTATAAAATAATTTAGTTTTAAAGCTTCTTTTTTGTAGTTCCCCGCTTTATCCGTATCCGTATAACAGGGTAGCCAGAGACAACCTAGTGTCTGGACACTCCGTTAATTGCTCTCCGCTAAAAATGCAGACATTGCGTTGTTTATATAATAAAGATATGTACATATATTTTAAATATAATCTATGATCCAAGTGGGAATCGAACCAACAACCGCAGATGGCTTGTAAATGCTGTACCACTGTGCTATAATGGCCTGAAAAATATTTTTTCAGGCGCTTCAGGTATTATAATAATGAACGTAAGGTTGTATGTGATAGTTGTGTAAACCACACCCGTTTGCTTATTTAATAACAAATTAGTATAAAAAATAAACGAAAAGATATACGTTTTAATTTTTTTTTATTTATGTTTGAAAATATTGTTTTCTCATTGAATTCTCATAAATTGCCATAATTTCTTAGTAGTACAGTATAGTAGATAGTGTATATGTCTTGCTTACGATGGTTGTCGGTTCGATTATTTAAATTAGATGTCCCGTTGACGCGTTGCCTTAGCAACGTGTATGTCTTTATATAGACGTGTATATCAAACGTGTAGTAGTGCGTGTTATAATTTTGTTTATAATTTAATACATTATAACGTGTTATTTTTAAAAATATATGCAATTCACACTTGTTCTCTATATAAACTATAATTTCATACTCCTGTTTGTGATATATTCGTAAAGAGGCGTGCAATTTCTTATTTTTACTTTATATTCAGCGAGGAAGTCCAATTCCCCGATTTGGTTTAAAGCCTCTAGAGAAGATAGATTAAGTAAATATAGAAAATTATCTGTCTTTCCGGTAAAATATGAGAGATATGTATGTAATAAAAATATTAAATATACACAATGTGTGTTATTATATATTCAACATTTTCAGTATATACAGGTATAAAGAAACTTGCCACCGAGTTCATGAAAGACTCAGGTTTGCGAAGTTTTGCTAGTGACAATTCAAAAGGAGAGATTTTAATAAGGCCTACATCTGCCAAAGTGGAGTCCCACATAACCTATGCCAAGATCCCAATGGACAAAGTATGCATAACAGGATTTCCTTATATATAACAAACATAGAGAGCCTTGGCTTAAAAAAAGTCAGACACTCCTCCATTTTCCGCCTAATTTCGAGACTTGAATGCTGATGACTTGAGAAGCAGAATGACGAAAATAAAACTTAACACCGCACTTTGTTTAAGAACATGAAAATGGTATTAGATTTAGACGTTCATAAAAAAATATAATAATATATAATATATAATCCCAAAAAAATATGCTACACAAAAGAAGAATCAATGTACGTCCAAGCGAGACGGCCAATGCACTTGTATCTCAAAGGTTAAAATTTATTAGAAAATGTTCTGCGAGGGTGAATTTTATAAGAATCTTATAAAACTTTAATATTACAATAATCTTTGTATTGAAAATGCTTAAAATATATACATTGAGTATTTCAACCACATAAAAGCTAAATTGCCTCGAGCTTTATTATAGAGCATAACAAGTGACATCAGAACTAATTATATAAAAAGGATTTTTATTTTTATTGTTATTCTGACATAAAATTGTATTTAAGATTGGGTGTTGATTTGCGGAGTTTAACGCCGCGCCTTATCTCATCTTAGCAGAAAAAAATTAGGTTCAATAACGCTTCCCTATGCGTTTATTAATATTGTGAACACTGATTGTTTGAACATAACGTCAAATTTTGTCTAAACACAGTGTGAATTGAATCTACGACCAATCGCGTGTACAGTCAGATGCTATCCCACTGAGCCATGATGGTTGTTCTATATTTTATAGAAAGAAAATCTAAGCTGTAAAGATTGTTTTTATGTTAGATTTTACGACGGAACTTGCTACCCTTGTTTACATCGGGGTTTTTTGATTAAATTACATGGACCTTGAATATAGCAAAGAAAGCCGTTTTTTTAGTATATTTGTTATTATTTTTATTTATTTACTTTATAACTTACAAAGCTAAAAATAAATATGAGGTAGACACAACAACTTCGTATAAAGAACGAATTCGTTCTTTTTTTTTCTATGTAGTCAAAATAATAATGATTTATATAAAAAAAAATCAAGGCCACTGTGTTGTTGGGTTTAAACGTGATTGGTTGTGGGTACAAATCCCACTCGGGAAAAAGATAATATTTAAAACTTAAGCTAGGTATACTTCAACTTACAGAACAGTGTAGGTTTCATTAAAATCGGTCCGGTTTTTTAGAAATATATGTAAATTATTTATAAGAAAATATAGATAATTAAATGAATTCGGTTTACTTTTTTTATAGCGTCAAGCTTTATCCCTTATATTAGGGTCAAAGACAATTTAGTCTCAAGAGCATAGAGAAAAAAAATATTATAATTATACCTCCGAGTAGAAATCGAACCCACAGTCCATTATTCTTACAGTCAGACGCTGTCCCACTGTGCCACGATGACCTCGATCGTTCGATATCAATTTCATAACTAGGAATTGCCTTTAAGTATTCTAAGAAGGTTTTATTATTACATAATTATATAGACTTTTAGATAGTATCGAGGCCGATCGTGGCGCAGTAGGACAGCGTCTGACTGTAACATGATCGGTTGTGTGTTCTATCGCCACTCGCAGGAGTGATTATATTTAAATTATTTTCACTTCCCGTCTCTAGTAAAGACAAAGTGCGGCGTTGAGTTCCACCAATCAACACGCAATGTCTCAAATACGGTGGCAAGCGGAGTACAGAGTGTTTCGACGCTAGGTACTTTCTGTCAACCCTGCTTTGTGGGATAAAAGGCATGAATCTAAAAAAAAATTTAGACAGTACATAGATAATATTTTAATAATTTAAATTATTTTACTAGAAACTCTTAAATCATGAAAAGATGCGATATCTTGATAACGAACTTCGTTACGACGATGCAACAAAAGACTGACTTAATGAGTTTCAAATATTTAATTTTGACGTTTGGTCTCTGGATAATAATATAAAGAGGTAAGAGGTTTTTTCAGCTTTACGCTTCTATTCCGCATAGCAGGGTAGGCAGAAAGTACCTAGTGTCAAGACAATCCGTACTTCGCTTTCGATTACGTGTTGAGTAGTGGAACTCAACGCCGCGCTTAGTCTTACCAGAGCGTGGAACGATAATTTTAGATATAATCATTCCTCCGTTCGGGATCGAACCCACAACCGATCGCGATTACAGACGGTGTCACACTGCGCCACGACCGGCCTCTAAGATATTTACATATATTTCATAATATTTACATATATTTTATAATTAAGTTACTTATGAAATATATATAATACTTATTAATAATTCAAGAAAAAATGTATAATAATTCATTATAAATACATTAAAGTAGTGAAATAAGTAATGAACATAGTTCTATGTCCATGTATTTTGTTTGTAACTGGGAAATGCTACTTACGCAGACCACAAATGGTACTGCGGGACTCATCAGCGAACCCGTTACTACCAGCCCCCAGAAGAAACCATCTACATCTACCTGAGAAGCCACAGGATCGTTCGTGTCAATATGAACACTCGATGTTACATATTTACCACACTCAAATTAATTGATACTGATTTCAAATAGGTGTTACATTTATGGCCATAATTTCGATTTACATTCATCGAAATCTCTATTTTTTCTCTTTTTAATTTCATTTGATAACAAAGACTTAAATCAGAAAATCGAGAGTCCATAGTGGCACAGTGTGACCGAGTCTGTGCTCGATTCCCACTCGAGGAAATAATTATATATAAAAAATTAAACTTGAGGCCGGTCGTGGCGCATTGTAACTGCGTCTGACTCTAAACGTGATCGTTTGTGGGTTTGATCCCCATTCGAGGGAGTGATTATATTTCAATTTTTTTTTGACTTCCTCACTCTGATAAAGACAAAGAGCGGCATTGAGTTCCACCACTGAACGCGCAATGTCTCGAATTCGGTGGAAAGTGAAGTACAGAGTGTATTGACACTAGGTGCTTTCTGTCTACCCTGCTAAGCGGGATAAAAGTGTGAAGCTAAAAAAAAAACTTCTCCCCTCTGGTAAAATAAAGTGCGACGTTGAGTTTACCATTCAGCACGCAGTGTCTCGATTTCGGGTGGAAAACAGTTAACGGAGTGCCTTGACACTAGATTATTTCTAGCTACCCTACTTTGAAGAATAAAGCATGAAGCTACCCTTAATTTTAAACAAATTTAATTAATAATATATAGGCAAAAAAATATAAATTCATTGTTTGAATCATTTTTAACGAAGTAATTTTTAAATATAGAATAACAACTTTGCCTTTAAATCTTGTCTAATTATCAAACTTATACTATATATTTTCTGTACAAAACTTATTTTGCACGAAATTTGCGTTTTGGGAATTTAGAATGGTGTTCTAAATTCAAATAAGTACTGGTAAAGAATTGTTTTTATATTCTGATATTGTCTTTTTCTTCATCATTAATTAGAGACCAAACTCTATTTATCCCTAGCGGGATAGTCAGAGGGAACGGAGCGCCAAACGCTACGGTACCTGCATAGTTCTCGCACATCGCCCACAGTCATCAATCTCTTTATAACTGCTCCTGGCTGAAGCGGCTTCACTAAATTACCACGCTTTTCACTAGCGGAGTAATCAGGGTGATTGGAGCGCCAAACGCATATCCCTGCTTACTTCTTTCACACTGATTACATAATAAAACAAATTATATAATATTAAAAAGTTTTTATCTCATACCTTCCCTAAAGTAATTTTAAATTTAAACAAAACAACTCACGATATACCACGACATTGAATGCATGTAGCATCCGCCAATCTTATATTCTTCGTATGGGCTAAGGCTAAAAATGTGTTTTACAGTTAACAACGAACAAAGCGGGCGCCAGTTTTCATATTGCTTCAAACAAATAATAAATTGTAAATTACATTCATGATTTTATCTCAGTTTTCTTTATAATTACGGTTTTTTAGTGTTAAAAAATTATTAAATTAAAATAAGGAGTTTGTACCACAACTAGAACATTTGCCGCGGTTTCACTCGCTTAGATTTTAGCTTATAATTGGAATAAATTATTCCACAGAAGTTAAAGATTTTTTTTTATATAATAGTATACATATTACTGTATATTTTCAACATTTCAATTTTTGTACTCTAAAACCATCAGCTAATAATATAATGAATTATATAGCTTCACGTTTTATGCTACATAGGAGGGTAGGCAGAGACAACCTAGTGTCAAAACTCCATTGACATTAATTTCTCCGTAGTTTTCTCCCGAAATAGTTATTGCGTATTGAGTGACGGAACTCAACGCCGCGTTTTGTCTTACCAGAGTGGAGAAATGGAAAAAGTTTTTAATGACAATCATTTCCAAAAGGGTTTTTAGCTTCACGCTTTTATCATGCATAGCAGGGTAGACAGAAGGTGTCAAGACACTCCGTACTTCGCTATCCACCGAATTCGAGTGCAACCGTGTTGAATGGTAAAACTCAACGTCGCACTTTGTCACCAGGGCGGATAAAGTGATTGATCGGAGTGGGAATTGAATCCAGAACCAATTACGTGTACGGTCACACACTTCCACTGCATCACACGTCAATATTTTAGAGAACAGTATGATTAATAAAATATTCTCCTAGTAACCACTATATGTATGATAAGTACACATAATGGTCACTACACAGAAGAAGGAATTGGACTAGTATTGGAGTTCAAATCGTCTTTCTTTGATAGTCAAGACCAAGGAAAACAAAAAATAGAGTTTCATTATTAGAAATTTTGTATATTTTCAAGGAATAACACTAAGAATGTGTATAGACATGTGAACTAATTCGAATACATCAATGCTTCGATCCCATATAGCAGGGTAGACAGAAAATATCTAGTGTCAAGACACTCTGTAATTCGTTTTCCACTGAATTCGAGACATTACGTGTTGAATGGTAGAAAGCAACGCCACATTTTGTCTTACCAGAGCGAGGTAGTGAAAATAATTTAAACATAATTACTTCCTCGAGTGGGAATCGAACCCACAACCAATCGCGTTTACAGTCAGACACTGTCCCACTGCGCCACGACCGGCCTCCAGTCTATGGGAAACAATTCTAAGATATTTACGCCTTTCTTTTGCAACTTGCGCCGAAATGTAAAGTTACTTTGGACATCTTCCAAGCGCTACCTCAGAGGTTAAGTGTATATAAAATCGCCGTGTACTTTTCTGATTGCAACTTGTATGGCATATAATAAAATAAATATCACCGCCGTTCCACGAATGTTTTTTTTTGTGAATTTTCGTTACTGAATTTTATGATATATTTTAAAATTGTTCTCATTCGTACAATGTAATTCAATAAGTTAACGCTATCTCGCTATGGCGCAAGATTTAAGTTAAGTAAACACGATCTATTGCGGGTTCGATTCCTAGAATAACTGTATTTGAAATAATTTCTCTGTCTGTAAAAACGATAGGTTGCGAATTCGATTCCCAGTCAGAGAGCTGATGACATAAATTTTTTTTTTCATTGACAAATCGTTATGTTTTGATTTATAGCGTATAGCAATCAACGGAGTGTTTTGAAACTAGATTGTCTCTGTCTACGCGGTTATGCGAGACATAGCGTACAGCTGAAACATTTTTCCTCTCCGGTAAGAAAAAGTGAGATAAAATGAACCCATAACCAATCTTATTTACTATCAGATGCTGTGCACTTCGCCACAATGGTGTTATATGTGTTTAAGAACTTAAACACTACGTTTAAAAACACATTAGACACTAACTTAGTGGTAATCATGTACTTCAGTCGTGCGCATCCCAACCGCATGTGATGTGAGTAAACATCAAAGTGTCCTATTTTATGAGTCCGTGGTGTAATGTCGGCCAAAAAAGTGGATGTACGTTTTTATTTAAATTATTTTCATTTCCCCGCTCTAGTCAGACAAGGTGCGGCGTTAAACTCCACCACTTAGCATGCAGTGCCTTGTAGTCGGGCGGGTTACAGTCGTGTTCGGTGCAATATGTACCAGCAACTGCCCTATAACTTCATGGAACTATTGCATTTTTTTAAGTTTCTTATTTTTTTAAGTCTTTATTTCTTATTTGCTAAAAAAAGGAGAAAAAGTTAGAGAGATTTTAAACGCATCGAGACACGAACTCCCACTTCATGGAAATGGTCCAAGACCTCTAGCCACTAAGCCACACGTTCCTTTCCAACTTCGTGGAAATTGTAATGCGTTTGTTAAAATCAATTATTGTTAATACCAAAAAATATTCATTTCTAATATATTATTACGATAAATTATCATTTTTCCATATAATATTATGTATAGCACACTTAAAATGGCCAACAACACACAGCTCTTTGATGTCCGCTCTCAGTCGCTAGCAAAAAGCGTTTTAACTTAGAAAGTTGCGAAATTTGTTCTGCCACTGGCCTAGTGAAAGGATAAAGCCACTGTACGTTGAATAGACGTAACCTACTTTGTAGTTATTTGATGTGTATTGTTAGTTTTGACTGAATTTTATTTATTGAGACACTAGTGGGTCAAATTCGATATATTGTGTGTTGAATGGCGTAACTCAACGCCGTTATGTATTTTAATAAAAGAGGAAAATAAATAATCATTTAAAAAAATATAAAAAAAATAAAAAGATAATTTTATTATTTTTCAAACATATTTATACTTAAATGAAAAAAGAAGAACATGAAATAATACTGTATTTCTTCAGACATTCTTCCGGTCCGGTGCGGCCTCTGTTTCCTATTCAAATTTGACTAATCAAGCGAAACTCAACGCCGCGCTTCTTCTTACCCGTGCAGTTTCAAACGTAACTAAGTTTACACAAATTTAAATATCATATTCGTATGAATGAAGCATAAATTTCAATTAATTCCCAGATTATGTTGGCACCTTATAATTTCTAATCGTGACAATGGGCAGTGTGACGTGGCCGCGCATAATTTAGCGCTCATGTAGACTAAGCCGTCTCAGCTGTGCGCCTCTATACGTTATGATTCAACATAAAAGCTTTGTTATGTATTTACTTGGCAAATGTAAGGAATTTTATTATTTTAAAATATATATGAGTGAATGTACTGCTATTATAGGTAACAGATTCGATTTTCATGTATTTGCTAAGTTCTTCTGAATGTAAACGCGATCGGTTGTGAGCTAGATTCGCGCTCGGGGATGTGATTATATTTAAATTATATTCGCTCTGGTAAGACAAAGTGTGGTTGGGTTCCGCCACTCAACACGCAATGTCTCGAATTCGGCGGAAAGTGAAGCACAGAGTGTCTTGACACTAGATATTTTCTGTCTATCCTGCTGTGCGGGATATAAGCGTGAAGAAAAAAAAATATTTTGTTTTATATTGACAATTTTCAAAGAAAAATATTGTTTTTATCTTGTATATTTCTATTAAAATAATACAAAATTAAGATTATCTGAATATACCTGAATGTTAGCATCAGTGGAAGCTGTCGTATCGTGGGTCCGACTGTAAATTGGTTGTGAGTTTGATTCTCGCTCGAGGTAGTGATTATATTTAAAATTTATATTTATTTCTCATATCTGGTACAACAAAGCGGCGTTGAGTTCAACACTTAACACGCAATGTCTCGATTTAGAGCGGATTTAGAGACAACCTAATGTCAAGACACTCAATCTTGACATTAAGTTATCTGTGACCCTGCTATGCGGAATGTTCAAATATATATAAACTGCAAAAATATATCATAGAATTTACTGTTAAAATCTGTAAATTTCTAAGGTTTTTGTTTCTTTAACCTTAATACGGAGTAAGGTTTTGTTATCTTATATGTAATAGAAGTGATATAATGTATATAAAATATAAAATTAAGAGGTATAGATGAACGAAATGTTACTTCTAGTTTGTTGTTATTACAATATTATAATAAGGTAAGAGAAAAGAAGAAACTTCTTTGCATTCTGTGGATTCACCATGGCTATTAGATTGCACAGTGAGGAACTGTGAAGAGCTAGGCCTTGTGGCCCAAGTGTAGGTTTAAGGGGCCCTTTTTAAAAATGTATTGAACTCGTTCCACTGCCCTACCATTTCTTTGTAAACCGTCCATTTTAAATTAAACATATTTTAAACAGATTAATCCGACCGAAAATGATCATTTTCTTTAAAACACATAAATATTATCTCTTCCATATTGTAACATAAAAAAAAACATAATCAAAAATTCATATATAGTAAAGTAAATATAAATATTTCTAAATATTTTTCGTAATCTAATATCAAAAATATTTACCTGAGTCATGTAGGACGAGCAAATACTTGGCTTAAACATGTCGTGACCACGCGGACATAACTCCTGAATGCCGGTAATGCCAGTGTCAACGGCGGAACTAGCTAAGCGTGAATTCGTTTTATATATTTTACTTAAGAATTTCCTTAAGAAAATTTTGAGGAAAATCACTCCGTTCTATATTTTTGTTATTACTCTATAGAATATACTTCGTCCATCATTTCCCAGTGGTAACGTGTTTGATTATTAACAGGATTGTCTGTGAGTTTGTTTCCCAATTAGGTGTATTATTATATTTTAATATAATTTTTCAAATGATTAGTTTTCGAGCGAAAGACAGAATACAGTATTCGAGGTAGGCAGAGGCAACTAAGTGTCAACTAGATTGCCTCTGGCTTCCTAGCACTTCACTATTTGACCAGCTTCACGCTTATTCCCGCGTAGCTAAGTATTCAAAGAATGCTGTGTTTACTTCAATCCGCAAGAAATTGGAATACTTTATGCCATTTTTTTAAAAAAAAACTGTATTTATCTTTATCTTTTTATATGATAATAATTATTTTGAATAAAAATTCTTGTTGTGATATATCTATAGTAATAATTTAGTCAATAGGTAAGGAAGACTCATTTGAAAACTTATCTAGATCATAAAACGTAAAAAAACAACATTTTTGTTCATCGCAATCAATCTGCAATACTTGAACTGGTGAATATTTTGTTAAATTCCAATGATGTTGACAGACAAATAGATATCGCCATATTTTCCTTAGCAAAACGTTACTAACTACGTAATTTCTTTAAGGCCGTAAGCTACTTAATTTCTTTAATTCACTATATTTTTTAAGTAAAAGCTGACAGGCACAGTACACTTATAATTTTTATTCTTTTATTATCAATTGAATGTAAGTACATACTGACAAGGCACTCCGTACTCCGCTTTCCATCAAATCAGATATATTACGTGTCGAGTATCAGCACGAACCCACAACCGATCGCGCTTACAGTCGAACACTGACCCATTGCGCCACGACCGGCCTAGTTCTTACTATCTTTACAACTTCAATAGCAATTATAATATCGTAAGCACACATGGTTATATACATATATATATATATATACATATATATATATATACATATATATATATATATATATATACATATATATATATATATATATATATATACATATATATATATATATATATATATATATCTTTGTCTTTTTACCAGAGCGAATAAGTGAAAAGGGACACTCGGGGGAGTGATCGAGCCCACAGTCAGACGCTGTCCTACTGCGCCACGACAGACCTCTAAATTACATTTACGTTATATCGAAGTTACTTATTTTCACCATTCCAAAACAATATCATATATATATATATATATATATATATATATATATAACCGAAATATCTTCTAACATCTTAAACGCATATATTCAATAAAGTACGCGATGTAAGTACACATGTTTAACAAATATTTGGCTCTCTTCAGAAACGTTTATTAAATTCTGACGACTGAGTATAGGTTTATTCGTACTTCCAAAGAAAAACGATTTCGGGGTTTTCTTTCCGGCGTGTTACATTTATCTTCTAACAGTTAATAACGTCGAGATCAAAAGTAAAGGCAGTACGTTTATAAATATTGTGTTCGACTTGATTGTGTATATTAAAATATGTATACATTGAAATGTGATTTATTAAAGAATTTTTTTTGATATATTTTGAGTTATGCAAGACTATACTAATGTTGTTAGTAAGGCCTTCACACCAGGCTTGTATATGCAACGAAATATTTGATATATTTTTTTCATTTCCCGGCGAGGCCAGTCGTGGCACAGTGTGACAGTATCTGGCCGCTAGCGTGATCGGTTATGGATTCAATCCCCACTCGGGATAGTGATTGTATTTAAACTTATTTTCACTTCTTCGCTCTGGTAAGACAGCAATGTCTGGTAAGACTTAACACGCAATGTCTCGAATCGCGGGATAAAAGCGTGAAGCTTAAATACAATAAAATTTCACGGCGTTGAGTTCTGGGTTCCACATCCAAAATAAAGCATCAGATAGCTCCCTCTTTCGCTATACCAGCGTCATACAAACTTAATGTAGCTTTTAACAACCCTCTCGATTCATCGTTCACGTTATTCAGTTAATAATAGACAGGCTTTCAGACACAGCCTAGATACAGACTGAAAATGTGGATATTGTGTACAAAATGTATTTCAGCTTTCTGCAAAAGCACACGCAGTATTTATTACTCTATGTTGCAGTTATTTCTTGTTCTTGTTTATTAGTTTTCTTTTTGAATTCAATTTACATGAATATATAAATATTAATATAACTTCAGAGTTCATAATTTCTGTTTAATACAAAAAGTAAAACTCTCCATTATTGCAAGACAAAGTGCAGCGTTGAGTTTCGCTACTTAACACGCAATGTCTCGATTTCGGCAGAAAGCGGAGTTCGGAGTGTCTTAACTGCTACTCAGATGTGATAAAAGCGTGAAGCTATAAAAAAACAATACCCCAGTAAGACAAAACACGGCGTTGAGCTCGCCACTCAACACGTAATATCTCAATATTGGATGAAAAGCTGTTAACGGATTGACACTAGGACGTCTCAACAAGTTCTTTCTTAGGTAGTCTCAGAGACGTTATCTGATTGAGAATGATCCATAGCCTTAAGCCAAATTTTTTGAAACATTTGACTTCAAAAAAGGAGGTTATCAGTTTTATATATATGTATGTAATATTGCTAGAGTCGATATATATTCGAGTATAATAACTTAATTTGGTATGTTTGTTTACATATTTGTATGTTTCTCTAAAACTAATTTTAAAATTACAAGTTTCATTAAAATCGGTTCAGTATATTCAGAGAGATGTAAATTACTCTTAAGAAAATATAGGTAGGTAGTTGTATAATTATTAAGAAGTTGGTTTAATTTTTTATCTATTAGATCATTTTAGCTTTTCGTAGTATATTATATTACGTACCGAAAACAAATAACTACTTTTGGCAACATATTCCTTTACTATAGTAGAACTATATGCAACTAAGTTAACAGAATTTTCTATACATACCTGTATGAATTATGATTTATAATAGAAATGAGCTTTGAGTGCAACAGAAGTTAAAACGTATCTACGTTGTAATATTACTCTGCATAATTGAATCATGCATGGAGCTTTTACGTACTAGCTATTTACTTACTACATCATAATTGATATAAAAGCTATATGAATTGTTATAATAAATAATGTTATAATAGTAGTAGAGGCCACAGTGCGGCGTTGAGTTCCACCAGTCAACATGCAATGTCTCGAATTCGGTGGAAAGCGAAGTACGGAGTGGCTTGACACTAGGTGCTTTCTAGGCTAGGCGCAGTGGGACAACGTCTAATTGCAAACGCGATTGGTTCTAGGTACAATTCTAATTGAAAAATGATAATATTTTATTTCTCTGCTCTTATAACACAAAGCGCGGCGTTGGGTTCGCCATTCAACACACAATGTCTCGATTTTAAGCGTAAAGCAGTCAACGAACGAATGGACACTTGGTTGTTTCTGATTATTGTGTTATATAAGATAAAGCGTAAAGCTGAAATAAAAAGAAAAAAATATAATTAACTTGTACCAAAATAATAAACCTGATATTTTGTATTCATAGAGATTAAGTAACAAATATTACTATAATATTGGCACATATCATTTTCACTTTGGTATATAGTGGTTGTAGTATATTATGGCGTTATTTAAAAACTTCGGCGTTGAGTTCCACCACTTAACACGCAATGTCTCGAATTCGGTGGAAAGCGAAGTACGGAGTGTTTTGACACTAGGTGCTCTCTGTCTACCCTGCTATGCGGTATAAAAGCGTGAAGCTAAAAAAAAATTAAAACTAACGAAAATGAAAAATATCTGCGTAGAATTTAATACATTTTGATATTTATTTTATAAATTTAAAATAAAAATAGCCTTTAAGTTACTCGTTATTATATTAGCTACTTGCCAGTGAAAGTGCCGTCAAAGTCAGTACATCCCTTCCAGAGCTCAGCCGATACAAACAGACTGACTGACAACAGACAGACAGATAAACTATGTAGCAAGAAGATTATTTAAACGTTACAAACAAACACTCTAGTTGTATTTATTCTCTTGGACGGTACCCAAGAGTCGCGGGTTCGAATCCCACTGCGTTCAAATTTTTATACGTTTTTTCTAAAATGTTTTCTAATCCTAAGTGTGGAATAACACTTTAAAAATAGTAAATATTGTATTTATTTGTATAGATAAATATATTTAATTTAATAACAATTAATTTTAATGACACAATTACATGATTTATTCAAATGTTTTCGTCATCTATTTTTAAATACAGTTGTTTTAAACACGTTGGACCTTTTCATATACTTTAAATGAAACTATTTTAAACGGATTTACTCTAAAGTAGTCTGTAGTTATAGGTAGAGACTAAGGTGTTCAAAACGTCAGGTTTCGAACACATAACCTTAGTCTCTACCAATATGCATCATTGATTACCAAAATATACGCGATTAATCCGTTTGAAGTAGGTTCAATTCTCACTCTCTTCTGATATATAAATCATTTTAATTTCTCTACTCTGCTGAGATAAAACACGGCGTTCAATTCTGATACTTAATACGGAATGTCTAGAATTCTTAACCACGCAACAGTACCCACTATAAAACACTTCATTAATAGATCATTATATTATCATACTGATTCACCCCAAACTAAACTTTTCCTATGGGACCCTTTATTATGTTCCCTCAACTAATTATAAGGGATGTATCTTCGAAAGTTTAATAGCTGATTAAGAATTCATAGAGTTGTGTATGCAAGGCCTTGGATTGTTCCAGAAGGGTAGGAGGTGAAGGCCAAACTGTTGATTTCTTTAATTTTTAAAGATATTGTTCGTAAGATTTTTTTAGAATTGTTTAAGGCTTTTGAAATAATTCGAACCCGCGCCTGAAGAAAACTATTTAAGCTAAATCAAATCTAATTAAGCCATAGTAATAAAAATAATATATTTTTTTAACACTGCGGGATTCAAACTCGTGCCTCTTGGAAACCGATTCCCAAAGATCTTGAAACTTGTTAAAACTTGTTTGATGAGAAATTTGTTAAAACCTCTCTACAAGGATGCTAACATAAATAGATTATGAAAACCTATAAGAATTTCAACGCAGCCTAATGTAGAACGCATGGCTTAACGGTCAGAGCGTTTGGACGGTTACCAAGCGGCGCGGGTTTGAATCCCACTGCGTTCAAATTTATAAATGTTTTTTAACATGTTTTCTAATCCTTAGTGTAGAAAAACACATTTAAATAGCAAAATAAGCCATACCTTTCGAATTACGTCAAAAACACATACAATTTTAAAATATATACAAGTTTTAAATTTAAACTAAAGAGAAAACTCTTGAAGCGAAACGGACGAAAAATCTAAATAGCTTCCATTTAAAAATTAAATTTACATTTAACAAGTGAATTTATTACTGCTGTTATATTTGTAATATTCTTTTATGTTCTATGCAAATAGTAAATAGTATGAAAATTTGAAGTATCCCTTACAAGCTTTATTTAGTTATTTATTTATTTAGTTTCACGCTTTTATCCCGCATAGTAGACAGGAAGTATCAAGTGTCATGATAATCCGTACTTTAGTTTCCGCAAAATTCGAGACATTGCGTGTTGGATGGCGGAACTGAATGCCGCGCTTTGTCTTGTATTTAAATGTATCCCCCCGAGTGGGAATTGAACCCACAACTGATCGCTCATCACCGGCTTCGATTTCGGCTATGCTTTATTTGATATGTGTCTTTTTAAGAAAATGTTTGGCTTTTTGAGATTTTTACACGGTTTAAATCATAAAATTTTTCCTGGACTCATCACGTATGAGTACAGTGTACCTACAGTTTAGTAGGTAGGTAGTTGGAGGTAGTCTACTTGCCAAATATGTATTCTCAAACAAGAAATGAAAACGCTCGTGGCCCAGTGGGACAGCGCCTGACTGTAAACGCGATCGGTTGTGGGTTCGATCCCAATCGGAGGAGTGATTATATTTCAAAATTAATTTCATTTTCTCGCCCTGGTAAAACAAAGTACGGCGTTGAGTTCCCCTACTCAATATGCATTGTCCCGAATTCGGTAGAAAGCGAAGTACAGAGTGTCTTGGTACTTTCTCTCTACCCTGCTATACGGAATAAAAAGCGTGAAGCTAAAAAAATAAAAAAAAAATTGGTAATTTTAAAATATCCAAGCCAAATAATTTGTGCAGTACGTGTAAAAATTTCCAAAATTAATCTTTTTATTTCAATAGCACACTGAATGAAAGCAATTTTTGTTAATCTTTTCTTTGGACATGGGCGAGAAATGAAGATAATACTATCTTATACTGCTTGTTAAAAACACTTAAATACAATATTTTTTTATTTATAGATCGTTCGTAATGTAGTGGGACAGCGTATTACCATAAACATAATGGTTGCTTTTTTATAATACGATAAGATTTGTTTAACGCGGCGTTGAGTTCCGCTAATTGACGTTGATCGTCTAGATTTTTTTCGAGCAAAAATTGAGTCTAGAGTGGAATATCACAAATTACTGCCAATATCAGTAAATTCAAAACATATAAAATTAAAGGGAAAAAATGCTTAAATATATATTTTAAATAAACCTTTCTTAAGTTATTTTTATTCTGTTAGATGTTTTATATGAGCATCCTAAGTGCCTACGTCTTGAACAATTTACACTACCTTCAAGTAGTTTCTATGCCAAATGTTCTGGCATTATTGGTATTATACAATTCAAATGTAGCCAAAGCAGAGATCGTAAACCTATTTTAAATATGTTCTCTTTGTAACATTTTTACATTTATTTTAACATAAAATTGAATATTTACTTCAGTTATATTATATTGTATCTAATGCTTTATTTAAATAGAGATCACTGTATCCCCTGTCTTTACGTCCAATTGTACCCCCTATAGGTTCAGTTGAGCATAAAGGGTCCACACGGTAATTAAGGGTATATTTATATACTCGTATATTGTATTTGTAATATTTCCTTTACTACCGCGGCAAACAACCCTAATAAATGAGCTGTAAGTACTGGACTAAGTAATTTATTGTTTCTTTTTCTAACTCCTTAACTTCTTATACTATGTACAAGTAAAAGAAAAAATGATATGGTTATTTTAAAAAAAAATCTCTTACGACTCCATTATACACTACTGTGGGGTTTACTAAAAAATTTATTTATATTCTTACTGCTTAGATGAATTAGATTTTTATTTCTCCTATTAACTTTCATCTTCTTAATACTAGAAGCAACTTCTATATGAACTTGTGTTGTAAATATATTGTAGAGGCCGGCCGTGGGCCAGCGGGAGAGCGTCTGACTGTAAACGCGATCGGTTGTAGATTCGATTCTCATTCGGGAGAGTGATTACATTTTAAATTATTTTAATTTTTCGCTCTGGTACGAAAAAAGCGCGGCGTTGAGCTCCACCGTTCAAACACAATGTGTCGGATTTGGCGGAAATTAGAGTATGGATTGTTTTGACACTAGGTACTTCCTGTCTACACTGATATGCGGAATAAAAAAGTGAGGCTAATATATAATATGTATATTGACTCAAAAATTTTACACAACTATATTACGATGCGACAGTATAAATTGGGGCACATAATGCAGTATAATATATTTTAAGTTAATGAAAATATAAAATCTAATAATAATTAAGTACAAACTTGAAATATCAACGAACTAAAAAGCAATTAATTAAATCAAATCCTGTTTTAAAGCTCGGAGCTTGGGCTTTTGAAATATTTATTCTGGAGTGAGAGAAAATTGTGCGAAAAAATCTTCTATATACTATTATATATTAAATTACAATTATTAAGAAATACAACCCATGTGATGGGTCAACGATGGAAGACTTGCATGCTATACAGCTGCAACATTCTATTCGCCACGAGCACAAGGGTGCATTATACTAGGGCGTCCCCGCGAGATGACGCGCATCAGTGCGTCCCCGCTGATGTAAGAAGTGGCGACGAATGCGGCGTTGGGAACCGCCACCCAGCACGCCATATCCGGGACGGCAGGAAGCGGAGAACGGAGCTACAAATAGCTACGTGGAATGTGAGAGGAGGGATGCAACAGAAAATGAATGAATGAATGAATACATGTAATGGATGAAAGAGATTTAGATGTTGTTTGTGAGACTGAGATTAAAAAAAGGACAATAGCACTGAAAGAGTTGAAATATGCTGGTAGGATCTTAGGAATTGTATGATTGAAGCTGCAACTGAGGTGTGTGGCATGTGGGAAAAGAGGCTTTAGTAAGAAGCGCGATGAGTGGACGATGAAGTCAAAGAGGCAGTAGAAAGAAAGAATAAAGCAGCATGGCAGGAGTATAAAGCCTCGCGTAAGAATAAAAGTATGAGAGATATGAAAAAGAAAGAATATAAGTTGCAAAAGCACCTAACGAAAGCAATGATAAAGATGAAGTGTGAAAAATGTCAGAGACGTGAAAGAGATCATGAAAGAGACGAAAGATTGACAAATAATTTCCGGGAAAACACTAAGCTTTTCTGGCGAGAGGTTAGTGATTCTCGGCGTTGTTCGCTAGCCTGTAGAATGAATGGGACTTTCTGAGGACGGTGAAATACTTACAGAAAGAAAACACGTTTTGCAACGAGGGGCGGAATTCTACAAGGATATTTATGAATGTGTTGACACCTCTGTCTCAAGCGATAGCAATATGCTGAGTCTTGATGTAGCAGATGGCGAAAACGGAATAAAAGAAGTAGAGAATTCTATACGAAGTTTGAAATGTGTTAAGGCAGTGGGAACAGATGGAGTTACTACAGAGATGATCAAAAATGGTGAGCCGCGCATCTTGGACCTGTTCTTTTTTCTATGCAATTTATGCTGGAAAACGGGAGAAGCCCCGAATGATTGGCGAGGCGCAGTCATCGTGCCTTTGTTCACAGATAGACTGTGCAAGCTATAGGGTCATCAGTTTGATTAGCTTGGGCAGTAAAATTTATGCTAAAATTCTAGCGAGGAGAATGCAAGAGAGATACGAAAAGCTTTTGTGGGAGGCTGAAGGAGTATGCATGGATCAGGTCTTTTCTCTCCGCATGTGGATTAAAAAAAGCCATTTAACAGAGTTATAAGGAAGAAATTATGGACGGACCCTTGTTGCAGGCTATAAAATCTCTTTCTTGAGATTACTCAGCCTGTGTACCAGTAGGAACTGGGATATGGCCTCAGTTTGAGATTCGATCAGGTGTCAAACAGGGCAGCGCCATTTCAGCTGTTCAATTTGTATATAGATAGCTGTCTCTAAGGCGTGAAGTCACATAGGAGTGAAAGTTGGTGATTTAACAGTTAACTGTCTGTTGTACGCAGATGCAGTGCTAGTTGCATCATCAGAATGCGAGTTACAGGCATTGGTCACCACTCTGAAAGACGGGTGTGAAAGTCTAAGCCTGAATGCGAGTAAAACTAAGATTCTAGTGTTTGAAGGAGATAAAGAATGAACGAAATGTAAGATTAGGGTAGATAGAAAGATATTAGAACCAGTGAATGAGGTGATATATCTGGGAAGTATGTTTAGTAGAAATAGAAGATACGAAATGGGTGTGGAAAGGCGTATTGCTGTCGGTAACATGGTTAACGATGCCAGTGTACCTGCGACGACGTCAGTGTACCTACACCTCTTGCAGTTCACAATTCAGTACTGATACCGACGTTGTTATACGACAGCGAAACGTGGGTGTGTCAAAAAAAGAATGAAAGAAAGATGAATGCAGTAGAGATGAGATCTCTTCGTCAGATATGCGGAGTCAATTTAGCTGACCGTATATGCAGCGAAAAGATACGCAGAATGGCAGGTGTAAGCGTGAATGTCCTAGTAAGAACGAAAAAGAGCGTATTCAAGTGGTTTGGGCACGTTGAGAGAATGAGTGATGAAAGAATGGTAAGAAAGATTTATGAAGCAAACCTGAGTGGTTCGAGAGGTCAGGGGAGACCTCGGTTGACCTTCGAAAACATAGTATCGAAGATACTGGAGGAAGGTCACGTAAAAAGCATGAGGACCCCCTGAAGGACATGTATGAAGAGGATAATGACTGTGGACGATTCGATAGAGGTATGCAAGGATCGTAGCGTTTGGCGCTCCAACCTTTATGACGCCGCAAGGGATAAATCGTGAAGCTTAAAAAAAGAAAAGAAATACAAAACAATAAAGGTTCTATATTTCCAATATATATGTTCTCATGCGTGTGCATATGCGTGTGCATATGCGTGTGCATATGCGTGTGCATATGCGTGTGCATATGCGTGTGCATATGCGTGTGCATATGCGTGTGCATATGCGTGTGCATATGCGTGTGCATATGCGTGTGCATATGCGTGTGCATATGCGTGTGCATATGCGTGTGCATATGCGTGTGCATATGCGTGTGCATATGCGTGTGCATATGCGTGTGCATATGCGTGTGCATATGCGTGTGCATATGTGTGTGCATATGCGTGTGCATATGCGTGTGCATATGCGTGTGCATATGCGTGTGCATATGCGTGTGCATATGCGTGTGCATATGCGTGTGCATATGCGTGTGCATATGCGTGTGCATATGCGTGTGCATATGCGTGTGCATATGCGTGTGCATATGCGTGTGCATATGCGTGTGCATATGCGTGTGCATATGCGTGTGCATATGCGTGTGCATATGCGTGTGCATATGCGTGTGCATATGCGTGTGCATATGCGTGTGCATATGCGTGTGCATATGCGTGTGCATATGCGTGTGCATATGCGTGTGCATATGCGTGTGCATATGCGTGTGCATATGCGTGTGCATATGCGTGTGCATATGCGTGTGCATATGCGTGTGCATATGCGTGTGCATATGGGTGTGCATATGCGTGTGCATATGCGTGTGCATATGCGTGTGCGTGTGCGTGTGCATGTGTATACATGTCCCACTATTTACAACTTTACAGGAATTGGTTACTTAAAGCTATATATGATAAGATTTAAGCAAAAGAAGTATGGCGCGTGGCGGGAAAATGTCTCTTAGAAATAAAGAATGCGCGTGATGGAAAAATATCTCTTAGAAATAAAGAAGGCGGGTAACACAACAACCACTTCCAACTTTTTAATTGATTGAAAATTAAAACACGTGTCCGGATCTGATAGTTATACAATATTTTAATAGCATAAACCTGATGGCATTACCAGGATTACCATTATAATGAAAAAATAATTTTAATCTTTTTTCTTTTTAAATTAATACTAATAACAAAGTTAGTTATATCTTTAAATGTTATATTATTCTAGACACAATTTACTACTAAGTATTCATTCATGACACATATATTCCAATTTGCCGAATTCATCAATTATTAAGAAGAGCTAAAATACAGGCATTTAAGAAATAATACTGAAGCAAATACAACAAATGTTCTCAATTTCTGACCAAGCGTCTGTACCTTTTGGTATTGGAAGACGTCCAAAGCTAAACCTTGGGCTTTAAACCTAGACCTTTACGTAACGTGACCTATTACGTTTCTAGACTAAAATTCAAGTAATACTGTCTTAAACAATTCTTTATAAAATGTGCCTGAAACGTTTTCGTCTGTATATTTTTAACTATATCTTTTAATATTAAAACAAAATTAACAAAGACCATCTTGACGTAGTGGCTGTCCTTCTGCGTCTGACTGTAAATGCTTGATTATGGGTTCGGTTCTGACTCTTTTAAATGATTATATTTGTTTATTTTTATGTTTCGTTTAGCTTCACGCTTTTATCCCATATAGCAGGGTAGACCGAAAGTATATAGTGTCACGACACTTCGTACTTCGCTTTCCACCGAATTCGAGACATTGCTTGTATTAGTGGAACACGACGCTGCACTTTGTCTTACCAGAGCAAGGAAGTGAAAATATTGTTCCATCCCCACTGCTCCGAGTGGGGATCGAACCCACAACAGATCCGTTACAGTCAGATGCTGTTCCACTGCACCATGATCGACTTCAATATAGCATAGCGTTTAGTTCTCCCATTTTACACGCGATATTTCGATTCCAGGCGGAAAGTGAAGAACAGAATGTCTAGACACCAGGTTTTCTCTGACTATCCGAAAAAAAAACATATTTTTTTAAATTAAAAAAAGATCATACCAAATCATCGAGTGAGTTATCTCGCTTACACTGAGCTAATTAGCTTCCAATATGTTCACTTTAATTAATTAATGAATAAATTAAAGGGTATTAAATTTTGTGTCCAAAAGGGAATGTAAATAACATTTATTTGTATGGAAGTTTTATAATTGTAATTTTGTTTCAGTTAATGAGAATTTATATATAATTTTTTTAGGTTCACTCTTTTATCCCGCAAAGCAGGGTAGACAGGAAGTGGCAAGACACTCCATACTCTGCTTTTCACCGAGTTTCAGACATGGCATGTTGAGTGGAGGAACTCAATGCTACTTTTTTGTCTTTCCAGAGCGAGGATATAAATAATTTTAAGTCAATATTTATATGTATACATACCGTAGAAAGAAAATAGTTTAAATATAATCATTCCCCCAAGTGGAAATTGAACTCACAACCCATTGCCTTTACATTCAAACGCTGTCCCACTGCGCTACGACCAGCCTCTTAGTACAAGAAGAAGCGTTCAAAAAAATTTTGATAACCTTTTCCAAACAATCTCCATTGAAATGGCACATTTTTTAAACAAAAATACGTGTTAAGTTGAAATAAAAGAGATCGGAATAAGATTGAAATGGTTAAGTTCGAGAGATATGTATTTCTTGCGAATCTATTTTGCATCTTGTTTGACTTGGCTTATGATCTTTTAAAAATTAGCTTATATTATAATATGCGGAGAGGACAAACGTAGCGCAGTGGTCTGGCAGCGTCTGACTGTAAACGCTATCGGTTTTGGGTTTGATCACCATTCGGGGGAGTGATTATATATTATTATTTTCACTTCCTCTCTCTGCTAAGACAAAGTGCGGCGTTGAGTTCCACCAATCAACATGCAATGTTTTGAATTCAGTGGTTCTGTCTACTCTGCAATGCGGGATAAAAGCGTAAAGCTAAAAAAAGACTGTAGACGCGATTGGTTGTGGGTTCGATCCCCACTTGAGGGAATTATTATATTTAAACTATTTTCTTTCTACGGTATGTATACATATAAATATTGACTTAAAATTTCAATATGTTACGGTAAGACAACGCAAGGCGTTGAGTTCCGCCACTCAACGAAAAGCTGATACGGAGTGGCATGACACTAAACGATAAATTTTCTCTCTTATAAATAGTCTTTTCTCTCAGAAATCTCTCTTTTATTTATATTTTTGATTTATATCCATCTTTATATTTTATAAGTCGTATATATATATATATATATATATATATATATATATATATATATATATATATATATATATATATATATATATATATATATATATATATATATATATATATATATATATATATATATATATATATATATATATATATATATATATATATATATATACATAATACACGATGACTTTTTAAATTATATTATAATTACTCTCTGATCTGGCATCATAAAGAGTTATCATATTATTTATGACGAGAAATGGAGAGCAACAACAATTCATGAAACTAGATTCTGTCTGATCATTCGGTATATATCTATTTATATGCCATTTATCACAAATAAGAAAAAATCAATACAATTCAACACATTTTATATAAAATAAAAGTATCCCTTAATATAGAACAATGCTTGGTATTATTGTATGTGAAAATCAAACAAAACTCCGTATAAGTCTCAAACAATAGACCGTAAAAAGTGAAAATTTTTAAAATTAAAATTGAGCTCCTGATTCAATCACAATGGCACCGAAAACGGTATTATAATGTGGTAATAAAAAATATATTAAAAAAATTGTTTTAGGATAAAAAATGTTCCGGATGAATTATACGGTTTATTCAAAAATGTACTGAATTAATAAAGGAGCAGAACGAGTGCATCGAGTGAGAAGACCGCAAACACCGGATTATATGTTTTAGAATTTCACATTAAAACTATGACCTGGAGAGGACTGCTCTCCTCCATCTTGGAGCTTTTGACTGTAATTTTAATTATTTTTTTTAGCATCACGCTTTTTATCCCGCATAGCAGGGTAGTCTGAAAGCACCTAGTGTCAAAACACTCCTTACTTCACTTTTCACCGAATTCGAGACATTGCGTGTTGAGTGGTGGACCTTATCTTTACCAGAGCGAGGAACTGAATGTAATTTTAATATTATCACTTAATTGAGTGGGATTCGAACCCACAACTGATCGCGTTTACTGTCAGACGCTGTCCCACTGCGCCACGACCGGCCTGAATCCTTTTAATTCTTAATAAATATTTTAAGGAAAGTCATTTGAAAAATAATTTTATTACAAAACACCTAATTTCCATTTTAACTATGATATGATACGATGCCTGTATAAATCGGCAATTTAAAACAAACTGGACTCTTTTGCTAGTTGCCTTTGGTATAGTAGATTGTGTTCCGCGGTACCTCTTTTTCTAACACCACATTTTTATTATTATTTCAATATATTTCACGCGTATAATCTAACACTTAGTTTGATAACTTTAACATTTAGTGTTTGTTTTACTAATACATTTCAAGGGTTATCTAGTCTAAAGTCAACGCTCAAGAGCTAGAGGAATTCATTACAATATCTTTAACAGGTTAGAACAGATGTAGAATAAATGGAAAGTCGACAAATAATATTTTTATCGACTTATAATATTTCTATAGAGGCCATAGTGGTGCAGCAAGGCATGGTCTGACTGTAAACGCGATTGGTTGTGGGTTTAACTCCCATTCGGAAAAATGATCATATTTAAGATTTACTATCATTTCTTCTCTCTGGTAAGACAAAGTGCGGCGTCTTGACTTTGAGCGGAAAGTAATCGGCGGAGTGTCTTGACATTGGATTATCTCAGACTAACTTGCTCTGCAAATAAAGCGCGAGAGTGTTCTCTACTGCTTGATTTTTATTTTCTTTGACAGAATAATTTCGCAAAATACGCATTGCCTTAATAACGTGTACCTGGTACCTAGTATGTCTTGTTTTTATTCACGTCTTTCATATATTATAATCTTTTAGCTTTTTAGCTTCACGTATAGCAGGGTAAACGGGAAGAATCTAGTGTCAAGACACTCTGTACTCAGCTTTCCGCTGAATTAGAGACAAAAATAGTGACTTTCTATAATTTAAAATGTGTTCCGAAATTTTTGCTATGTTTATGATGTCCCGTGGATGTTTAACTTCAGTTCGTACTATTTTCGTATATACGGGGTATTTTTGCTATATATATATATATATATATATATATAAATATATATATATATATATATATATATATATATATATATATATATATAAAATTTTTATCACTTCCAGAAATTTATAAATAAAATTGTCATTTACCCCAACAATCGTTAAGTTAGAGTGGTGCCCTAAAGTGTTGTAAGTCGTAACGAGCTCGCCGGCTATTGAGAATTTACTACGAATTATGCTATTAATTAAGCCTCCTGTAATTAATACTGTATAATTTTCAATAAATGTAATTAAATTAATTGAGTTATCAAATCTTAGTTATTATAGTTTTTTATTTTATACGTGAGACCATGCAAATGAATGGTGAGTTCGATTCCACTTAGAAGAATGGTTATACGTAAATTATATTCATTTACAACGGATTACAACGGAGAGCCGTTCGGATCGTTGGGAATCCAATAATCTGTGAAAGGTTTGATACTTGCGTGGCGTAGAGATGTTTGCTCTTTATGCGTTCTCTACCGCATATACATCGGGGAGTGTTCTGGAGTACTGTTTGACCTGGTTCCTGCCGCTGAATTTTACAACCGCACAGTACGTAATAGACTAAAATACCATCCCATCCATCTGGATACGTGGCGTTCTACTACAGTGCGGTTTTGGAGGAATTTCCTTCCCACACATCTGTAGAACAGCCTATCTGCGACAGTATTCCCAGCTAGTTACGATATAAACACCGTTAAAAAGCGCGCTTATTCTCACCTTAAAGGCTGGCAACGCTTCTGTAGCTCCCCTGGTGTTACACGGAGCCGTGGGCGACGGTGATCACTTACCATCAAGACCCGCGCTCTCATTTGCCTTGCCTGTCCTATAAAAGTATATTCAAAAGAAATCGTAGAATACTGCCAATCACAACTCAATGTCTCTAATACTAGTGAAAGGTAGAAAACGCAGTGTCGTAACAATAAGTTATTCTGAAACTAAGAAAAAAGTTTTTCTTTCAATATATCTATATGTTAGTTTAAGCTTAGATATGGTGAAAAAATAATTTGTAAATTATAAAAAATCATAGGAGTTCAAATTGAACTTGTCTTTCGGAAACCATCTAAGCGCTTGAACCAATTTCGTACGGAATTATTGCAATTTAGGTACCTTTTTAATTTGATTTACGAATTATATAAAAAGAAAAAAAACACATGTTTGTGGTATTATCTGTTCTTTATTTTTGTTTTTTTTACCGTCACACTTTCCCGCATAGCAAGATAGATAAAAGATACCTAGTGTCAAGACATTCTCTAACTCGCTTTCCACCTAATTTGAGACATTGCGTGTTGAGTGATGGAACTCAACACCGCACTTTGTCTTGCCAGAGCGAGATAGTGATAATAATTTCAATATAATCATTCCCTCGAGTGGGAATCGACACAAAAACCGATCGCGTTTACAGTCGGACGCTGTCACACCACGAAGATGTTATTAAAAGATTATCTCTACCGGCTCATAAGATTAAAGTATAATGAATTTCATGTTTCTAGTACTTCACAATAATGCGTAATAATAATAAAATAAAAAAAAATGTACATATTTAAATCATCGATATCAATCAGTTAAAAGTTATCTGTTACTACTCATATACTATTTTTTAGATCACAGATAAATATTAAAAAATATATATAATTAAACAAACGGCTGAAAGTTAAAATGCTTTATTAAAATAATATGATATTTTGTACCCCCATTAATCAGAACGCAGATTGGCGGCACAAGAGTTATTTTCAAATGTTCAGTGCTGTCGTACACTGGTGACTTTTATATTTGATATTTTTTATTTCATTCATATAAATCAATTTTAGTTTTTTTAGATAATATATAGTTCTCTCTAATGAACGTGAAGTAAAGATGAAGTATTACGTATAGTAAGATCTCTGATTTTCGCGATTTTTATACATTTTAAATGAAACTATTCTAACCGGATTAATCGCGTATATTTTGGTATTCGAAAATACATTTTAGACACCTGACGTTTGGTCACAGGTAGACTGAGGTCGCATTCATCTGTCAGTTGACTAAACTAAACTACCGCCATCTGTTTCTTAATTGCCTCACGTACTGCCCTGGATCCTTGCAGAATGAGCTGACTGTATCTTTGTCTCTGGTGTGGAGGAATTGAGACTTTAATTTTTTTATAAGTGAGTCCCGGGTGGTAGAAAGTTTCCAACCATCTTCTCTATTGAAATTTGGAAGTTTTTGAATTTCAATAGCCTCGCGGATCATTCTAGGAATATATCTACTTTCGCTAGCGAGGATATGTGGCTTATCAAACTTGATGTAGTGCTTGGACTTATTCATTGTATGTTCGCATACAGCTGATTGCAACACATACCCATTCTTGACATCGGATATGTGTTCTTTCACCCTAATCCCGATGCTCCTCTTTGTTTGGCCAATGTATGATAAGCCACAGTCACAGTCTAGATTATATACACCAGCACACTGCAAAGAAATATTACATTTCACGGGTCTCAAGCATTGGCTCACTTTTTTATTAGTCTTAAATATGGTTTTGATAGAAGCTCTTCTTAAGATGTTGCCAATCCTGTCTGTAATTCTCTTAACAAATGGTAGAAGTGCTGGCTGTCTCTCCACTATAGGTGGCTTGTTTGTCTTCATACAACGCTGGCAGGGAACTGGCAGCTTGTTCTGATGAAGGGCAGCCTTCACCTGTCGAAGCTCGTCCCCTAGGTGTTCATCGTTGCAAAGGTGGTTAGCTCTCTGAAACAAAGATTTGCCAACGGTAGATAACTGTGTAGGGTGATGGTGGGATTCGCCATTGAGATACCTGTTGGTATGGGTAGGTTTCCTATACACTGTGTGACTTGATATGCTATTAAGATTTTTTATTACTAATACATGAAGAACAGCTAAAGAGTTATTTGCCTGTAATTCTATTGTAAATTTTATATTGTTATTATTAGAATTGAGATGGTTTAGGAATATATAAATACTATCCGTAGGTAAAATTGTGAAAGTATCATCTACGTACCGCTTATATATTCTAGGTAGACATGCTGCAGAGCCAAAAGCCATCCCCTCGAATTCCTCCATGTATATATCTGCTATTACAGGGGATACAGGCGAACTTTTGTAACCTTTGAACCTTGTAGTGTGTTTGTCAACAATTTTATAAGATTTTTCATCCGATAGCAATGCTTACTTAGATACCGAGAATTATAACCAAAAATGTCAGTACAACGAAAATACTCAAAAGAACATCCGAGTTAATATGAAAACACGCGAAAACAACTTGACATTAAATCACTCGTGCCAGTTGTTTTAAACCTCCAAAGTTGTATGGCCTACCAAAATAGACAAAACTAATGTACCACTTCGTCCAATCGTTAGCCAAATCGATACGCCAATGTATAAACTGGCCCAACATGTTGCGAAGGTACTTTCTCCCCTGCGTGGTCACACAACATATGGTCAGTTTTGATGTCCAATCGCTGTTTACCAGTATACCTATAAAGGAATGCATCAGGATTGTCAAGCAGAAGCTAGAGGAAAACAAGATGCCTATTGAATATGTTGAATGTTTAGAACACTGCTGTACATCTGGATATCTAGTGTTCAATCAAGTATTCTATTTCGGTTCCGGTTAAAATAGTTTCATTTAAAAATATTACGTATAGCTTAAATATATCTATCTATCTAACAAAGTAATTGCCTCTGCTATGACCAACTGTAATGTTTTTTATCAGTAAAGAAATATTTCATCGAATAATATATGAGAATATTTTTTTTATCGTAAACTGTAACGCTTATCGTGAAAACAACGTTTGCATAGAATTTTAAATATTTAACTGGCATTTTACCTTAATTATTGCATGCTTTAATATATCTAATAAAAATAAGTTGGTCTGTATGTGAATGTATAACAGATTATGGACAGCCTACACTACTGCAGAAAGCTGAAATTCCACTCAGAATATTGTACGTTTTACAATTGAATTTACGAAAGATAGAAAAAAAATGTTGGGAATTGCAACAACGTACTCAAAACATGACAAAGCGTTTCCAGTTACAAATTTAATATATACATACATATATTCAGATGTATATGTGGGAGTGTGTGTGTGTGCGTGTGTGTGTGTGTATAAATAACTATATAGTTGTTAGTATAGATGGTGGATTGCTATTATAGGTATCTAAATATTAAGACTTAAAAATAAAACCCCTACAATGTGCGGCCTCCCTTACTGACAATGATAAATTGCCTATACCTATTTGCTGTATTATTTTCAAAGATAAATACTTTGTCAATTAAACGTTTACGTTAAAATATGTCCGATATTATAATTGTATTATGGATATAATTAGTATAGTATTCCGGCATAATTGAGCAAGCGATTTATGGGAGTAAGGGGTTGGATTCCTAATCGAGGGACTTTTTTTATCTCTGGCGGGCTAAATAGAGTCCAGAATACCTACTACATGTCATTTACTGAGTATAAAACCTTTCTGGCATCTAAAAACAAATTGCGGTGTTAAGTTACACCACTCACCAAACTAACAGAAATACATATTTTTAAAAGTTTTACATTTAGTAATTCCTATAATCTGATAAGTACCTCGTAATCAAGCTTACCGACAGGTACTCTCTGAAGGTAGTGCAGGTATATGCGCCGACCTCGACACACTCCGATGAAGAGGTTGAAGCCATGTATGAGGACATTACTAAAGCCATACATGGTACGACCTCATGCTTCTACAACGTGGTCATGGGAGACTTCAACGCTAAAGTGGGAGTACAGGAATGCGACGAATCGAAGATTGGACCACATGGGTTGGGGTGCAGAAATCACAGAGGGCAAATGCTGGTCAACTTCCTCGAGATGCAGGGGCTTTACTTGATGAATTCCTTCTTCATGAAGAAGCCCCAAAGGAGATGGACCTGGCAAAGTCCAGATACTGTGACAAGGAACGAGATAGATTTTATCATGGCGGACAGAAAGTATATATTCAAAGATGTCTCTGTGATCAACAGGTTTAACACCGGCAGCGATCACCGACTCGTACGAGGCACTCTGAATATATGCTTCAAAGTCGAACGAAAACGCCTGCTGAAATCTACTCTCCGACCTACGCCGCCCCAAGTAGACCGTGTGTCCAAGCAGTTCCAATTGGAACTGCAAAATCGATTCGACTCGCTGGAAACCACTGACGATGTGGACGAGATAACCGACAGCGTGGTGAAGACAGTGTGTAAACTGGGCCGTAAGCATTTTCCGCCGACGAGTACCACTAAGCAGTCCAAACTTGCTCCCGAAACCCTGGATCTGATGAGGCAGAGACGGGAAATGCCATTCGCTCAAGCAGCTTCTCCAAATCAACGGGCTCTCTCTAGGCGGATAAGGAAACTCACGCGCCGGGACCTCCGTTGCTCAAACACGAGAAATATTACAACTCTCATTGAGCAAAATAGGGGGTCCAAAGTTTTCCAAAGACCGCTAGGGAGAAGCCACCTTGCAAAGCTTAAGACAGCGGATGGCACAATAGTCACGTCAAGACCCCAGATCCAGAATGAGGTTGAGAAGTTCTATGGGCTGCTCTACTCATCGCGCACACACAAGCCTATAGCTCAGGACATTGAAGATCCACGTGCACCACTGACGCGCCATTACTCGGAAGACATCCCGGACGTTGAAGTAAGTGAGATTAGTGCGGCTCTTAAACAGCTCAGGAATGGGAAGGCCCCGGGTGATGATGGCATTACCACTGAGCTCCTAAAGGCTGGTGGACTACCGGTCCAAATGGCCTTAGCAGAACTCTTTAATGCCGTCATCCGCCAAGGCATGACGCCAGAAGCGTGGTCCAGGGGTGTGGTCGTCTTGTTCTTCAAGAAGGGTGATAAAACCCTCCTAAAGAACTACAGGCCGATTACACTCCTGAGCCACGTTTACAAGTTGTTTTCAAGAGTCGTCACGAATCGTCTCGCCATCAAGCTCGACGAATACCAACCTCCGGAGCAAGCCGGGTTTCGAAAAGGCTACAGCACCATAGACCACATACATACTGTTCGGCAGATTATACAGAAGACCGAGGAGTATAATCAGCCGCTGTGTATGGCATTTGTGGACTATGAGAAAGCGTTCGACGCCATCGAAACCTGGGCTGTTTTGGAGTCCCTGCAGAGATGTCAAATCGACTGGCGATATATCGAGGTGATGAGATGTCTCTACAGCGCTGCGACGATGACCGTCCAAATCCAAGATCAGCGGACAAGACCTATTCGGCTCCATCGTGGGGTGCGACAGGGGGACGTGATATCCCCGAAACTGTTCACCAACGCGATGGAGGACGTCTTTAAAACCCTGAATTGGATTGGACGAGGCGTCAACGTCAATGGAGAGTATATCTCTCATCTGCGTTTTGCCGACGATATAGTCATCTTTGCAGAGACACTGGAAGAGCTAAATCAAATGCTGAACGACCTAAATGGGTCCTCCCGACGTGTTGGTCTTGGTATGAACTTGGACAAAACAAAAGTTATGTTCAACAGAAACGTCATGCCGAGACCAGTGCGGGTCGAAGGCGTTCTTCTTGAAGTTGTACAGGACTACACCTACCTAGGCCAGACAATACAACTTGGCCGACACAACTTCGAGAAGGAAGCGGATAGGAGGATTCAGTTGAGTTGGGCGGCATTTGGCAAGCTCCGTCGAGTCCTTACGTCAACAATTCCGCAAAGCCTAAAGACGAAGGTTTTTGAGCAATGTGTCCTACCTGTAATGACATACGCTGCCGAGACGTGGACACTGACAGTAGGGCTGGTCCACAGATTTAAAGTCGCTCAGCGAGCTATGGAGCGAGCTATGCTCGGGGTCTCTCTCAAGGATAAAATCAGGAATGAGGTTATCCGTGAGAGAACTAAACTAACCGACGTAGCTCGCAAAATCAGTAAGCTGAAGTGGCAATGGGCCGGTCACGTCTGTCGCAGGACCGATGGCCGTTGGAGCAGACGAGTCCTGGAGTGGAGACCGCGTCTTGGCAAACGTAGTGTAGGACGCCCTCTGGCCCGCTGGACTGACGACATACGCAAGGTTGCCGGAGCGGGCTGGATGAGGGTTGCGGAGGACCGGGATGTTTGGCGCAAACTTGGGGAGGCCTATGTCCAGCAGTGGACTGCAATTGGCTGACGATACGATACGATAATCTGATAAGCTTCAGTATTAAACAACATAATCTCACAAACTTAAGTGAACACTATCATGTTACCGTTTCGAAAAATTTGCATAAGCTCTTCTGAGTGTACTTAAGTGCATTTAAAATAACCACACTTGTACACGCTGGTTTCTGATTATAAACTATAAAACGTATAAAACTGGCTATTGGCATTATATTTAAATTATTTTCATTTTCTCGCCCTGGTAAGACAAAGCGCGGCGTTGAGTTCCGCCACCTTAACACTAGTGAGTATCTTGACACTAGGTACTTCCTGTCTATCCTGCTATGTGGAATAAAAGTGTGACTAATTCTGACAGTTGCTTGGTTTTTATGAGACGTTAAATCTCGTTTTCCTCATAGTGGGAGTTTTTAAAAAGAATCTTAGTTCGGGATTACACTGTAAATGGAATATATATATACTGAAATATATAAATTTCAGGCTTAACTTATTTTAGTATTATTATAGCTCTACATCGAAAGCCAGGTTTAACTTCGGGTCGGGTCTGTATCATGCATGAAGCTGCACGTCTCAATCGTTCAAACATTACATTATGCGGCGACACGAGCCCATGTCTTAGTTGTGTACTTATTTGCTTATTACCCTATCTTACTATTGATAATTAAGTAGGTCAGATAGGAAAAGACAACAGTTACAAGCTTTTTCTTTAGATAGAGTAAGTTAGGGTAGGCAAAAAATAGCCTAGAGTCTCCAGTTTTCGTTTGAACATTGCGTATTAAGTTGTGTAACTCAACGCCGTGGATTGTTCTTTTATTAAACTATTCCATTACTCACTGAGTGGCTAATAAGTGGACAAGTTACAGTTGAAACTCCTGAACGTGAGCAAATACAATTAATGAAGGTTCTTTTTTAAAAAACTATGGTAACTCTACTACAAATATAATCATAACTAACAACTAAGAATTTAAAGAGATTGTACGAAAACCTTAATATAGAACGCATGGCTTAGTGATCAGAGTGCTTAAACGGTTTTCAAGAGACTCGGATTCGAATCCCGATGCATTTAATGAAGCATTTAGAAATTTTAAAGTACGCAGGTTCGTTATGAAGTACTAGAATAACAAAAGACTTGCCAATATTAATATGAGATTAATATTTTAATGTTTAAACCACAAAAGATACAAATAGAGTAAAACCATAAACCCCAAACGAAGTTGCGGGCAACAATTCTTAATTGTATATACGATAATGTCCATAAAATATCCAAACACTCGAACAAAACACATATATCATATATATTTCAACGTAAAATGATCTTGTTTTTCCGACGAGCTCGGGCCCTACCTACGAATATAGTATAACAGTGTGGGTGACATTAACATATTTTCGTTTTGCATATGCAATGCGGCCAGGATGTGATTTACAAAGGTCATGTGGAAAATAAAATTATATGTTATATAGTGTGTTGGCGTCATCCATATATCGTAGTCAGTTTTCGGGAGTAAATTCTTTTTTATATGACTTAACTTGAAGTAAAAGAGTTGAGGCCGGTCGTGGCACAGTGTGGCTGTAAATGCGATCGGTTTTGGGTTGGATTCCATCGCAGGGGAGTGTTTATATTTAAATTATTTTCACTTCCTCGTTCTAGTAAGACAAAGTGCGGTGTTGAGTTCCTCCACGCAATGTCTTGTGTATGAGTGTCTTGACACTAGGTACTTTCTGTATGAGGATTATTAAGGATAACTAAGTAAAATTCAATACACATTTCTACTGTAGGCTCGCTGGCCGCTAGGCCGGCAACGCTCCTGTAGCTCCTCTGGTGTTACACGGGACCGTGGCCGGCGGTTATTCACTTGCCATCACGTGACCCGCACGCTCGTTTGCCTTGCCTGTTCTATAAAAAAAATCATATATTTATATCATAGTTGTACAATTTTAACAAATTGTCTATATAAACACAAGTTCATACGTATGTACAAGAATGGAAGAAACAAAATAAAAATATTACCCCTCAGGCACGATTTGAACCCATTCTACTTAACGATGTAATTATAGATCTAACCATAAAACCCCATGGTATTATATCACCATAAGTTACCTATACTGTATTAAAAACCAAAAATCCACAAACGCTATATATATATAAAAAAGCAATGAATTTTATAAACCAATTTCAGTACTAACATTTTCATTTACGTTAACAAGCTACGAAACGTTCTCGAACGGTCAGTACTTAGAATGAAAAACGTTCCTGGATAAATGCAGACGTTGAAATAATTGATGCTCGAATCCATTCTGGTATAACGGTCATAACAAGAATACAAGATGCCTCTAACGTACGCAGCAAGTTTGGAAAACATTATAGAGCTCGCGATTGCCCGAACGAGTAAAGGTTTGTGAGACGGTACAGATTTTAAAATATAAATATTTTTATTTTCATTTGTATTATTATAATATGAAGCGTTCTAGCGTAATAGCGGCGTTTAGTTACGATATACGCAATGAAAGATTTAGATTCGAGCGGAACGTGGACAATGGAGTGTTTTGTCACTAGATTTTCACCTGAATCTGGTTTTAAAATCAAAATTGACTTTTTTTCTGTATATTATACAAATATCATTATAGTTTTTTTTTACTTTTACGCTTTATCCCGGATATTAGGGTACTCAGAAAGAATGTACAGTCAGGACGAATTTGATATGTTACAAGTTGAGTGGTAACGTTAAACGCCGCGTTTTGTTTTATCAGAAAAGGAAAATGAAAATAATTCAAAAATCACTTCAAGTGAGAACTGAACCCATACTCATACTTTTTGCAATCATATACTATTCCACTTCCACGATAGCCTCTGAACTGAAACTATATTACTTTAATATAAATAAAAAAATAATTATAAATATTTATACATTTTCTTAATTTAATTTAGCTATAAAGGAAAATAAGAAATAAATGACAGAAGAGAAAACAACGCAAACAACCTGTAAAGACGTGCTCATTGATTTAACGAACGAAATTTAGCAATCTAAGCACTGTTCAGGGTTACCACTTTACTGTCAAGTGGCAAAGGGTTTTTTCCAACGTTTATCGTGTGAAGAGGCCTTTATACAACAACCGGTACATAATGGGGTAATTTAATTTTCTCACTACAGCCAGAAGGCAATACTGAGTGGATACTCCCTGCCAACAAAGTAGATTTTATCTTCTTATCTCTTTAAATAGTCATTTCTATAAAGTTTTTATCCTTTGTGCGTTTCAGATTTAAGTATCCGTAACATTTTAACGTTTATATCGGGAATTTGGCCGAATCTGATTGCTTGTTCGTAGTTATCTGTAGTGGATATTCTGATATGTTCGTTCATGTGAATGACAGATTGACTTTACATGCAAGTAAAAATTCAATGAATACTTAGTGTCAAAATCCCCTGATATCCCGCTTTTTAAATAATTTAATGTGTTACTTTATAAGTAAGCATAATCAAATGAAGATTTTATATTTAAAGGAAATATATTAAGTAAAAACAAGATAGATCAATGTGTTACCGTTAGTTAGCTGTTAATAATTATTGATTGATATTTCAAGACTCTGTTTATGGGCCTTATTAGAAACTGGGGTTCTCAATAAAGCCCAAAATTTAACTCCAAAATTTAGATGTTGTAAATGTGAAAAATCATATATTTTGAAAGCAATGGTTGTAAACTACTATAAGGAGTATATAGCGTATAATTCATATATTTGTTGGCCGTGAATGAAACAAATCATATCATAGTATCAGTTTATTTATACTTATGGGCTTATTTAAAGTTATGCTGGTAACATCTTTCTTAAAACTTGTCATCCCTAACAAGGCCCACCCTCGGTTCTTTTTAGATATATTTAGATATGTGCTAAAAAGTACAGCAAAATGGAGATAAACAAGCAACTATTTTGATAATTAACCTTGTCAATCTCTCTAAAAGTCTAGTAACGTTATTATAACTGAATACGTAATTAACGACCGGCCGAGCGTTGTGACCGGTCGTATATGAATATTAGTGCATTTTTCTGTTTGGTTACAGGGGACGGACCCTGTGCATTCCGTATTGGTGTAAGTATTATTAAATATGGAAGATCGTTATGAGTGGGCCTTAATTAAAGTTATAATAAACACATATATGCATTACGGAAGATCTTAGTTAAGATGCTCCTATATATATATATATATATATATATATATATATATGAGAAAATCATCCATAATTTCAAAATTACGTTGAAATATGCTTACTTCCTTGATTAATTTTGAACATGCAAAACGCGTTTATTTGTATGAATGTAGGCAACTCGTGTTTACTTTAGAAACTGGAATGATTCGTTAGCGAGACTGAAAATATACGAATTAATTTCTTCATAGCACTCTACACATGGGGGTTAAGGATGTGAAGGGTATTGTCGATATTAAAAAAAAGGACGTTATGTATGTACTAAGGTACTATGTGTATAACATAATAGGCAGAGGAAATCTAGTAATTTATGCAATATTTAATTGAAAATATTTTAATTATATAGCAACTAATTGGCAAAAGATTTCTTTAGAATCGATCCATACTTAATTAAATGATTATTATCATAATAAATTATTTTGAAATTATTAATTATTTTGAAACGCGGTGTTAAGTTCCGCAATTACACCCAATTTAGAAAAGTCTTAACACGGAAATAAATTGAAAAAAAAAAATCGCTGGGCAGCGGGATAAGAATTGAAACCAACCTTAAGTATGCATAATATGTTATACATATAATAAAACTAGCGGCTAGCCCACTTCGCCTGCAAGAACTACACTATTATTGATATGGTTAAATTTATATATTGATCATATATAAATAAATATATACCATCGAACTCAAGATGACATTCGGTTTCAGTGCCTTTTTGCTTTCATTATATTTTAACAAAATACTCGACAATTCGAATTTTGCTGATATAATTTTTATGAACTTAAAATCTTTGTTTTTATATATTTTATTATTCAGATAATGTTCCAATCGGCATATCCCTTGACGATCTTAACGAAGTGAGTTACTCTATTTAAGAAAGATTACAAATTTTGTATGAATTTTTAATCTATTTTAAACGGATTAATCACGTACATTTTGGTATTCGAAATCTTCGAATACCGAGGATCAAATTCTAGTCTACCTTTGGCCCCGGCTAGAGGTAGTCTAAGTGGTACACCGTGAGTCTTCCGTCTGCCTATAGTTGTCTATAGGTGTTGGAAGAAGAGAAATTTTATTGGGTAAACGCCTTCATCTATCAGTTGGTAATCTTAACAGTTTGGTAACGGAACTCAACACCGCTAAATACAAACCAAAACCGAGTTTAACAGCGAGTACAAAAAACGAATATTTTGTATTACTACAATGGCAAATGGATCAAATCCTCAACTTAATATTAATTAAACAAAATCTTCCATAATAATATATTATATGTTTTATTATTCAGATAATGTTCCAATCATCATACACCTTAATGATATTATTAATATCTTAACGAAGTGGCTCACTCTATCTATTTAAGATAGATTACAAATGTTTAAAGAATATGTATATTACACACAAATGTGATCCGCCATTTTGTAACGACGGCCATTTTCTGTTAACAACATGATTGACTAATATTATATATAGCTATAAACTTATCAGAACTAAAGGTTTATTTCAAATTTCAGATCAATGGGATACAAAAATTTATCTTACAATATTTAAATTAAATACTAACATTGCATGTTAAAAAAATTTAAAAATTTACGCAAATTATTTAAAACTATCTATAGATAAAAATAATTACTTCCGTCAACATGGCGCAGTAGGACAGCCTTTGAATGTAAACACAATCGGTTGTGGGTTCGATTCCCACTTAGAGGAATAGTTATTAAAAAAATTTCGTTTCCTCGATCTGGTGAGACAAAAGGCGGCATTTAGTTTCGCCAGGCACGCACACGTAATATCTCGAATTCAGGCAAAAAGCAGAGTGCAGAGTCATTTGACATTCTTCACGTTATCACTCACTTTACCCTGCAATGTGAGATAAAGCGTGAACCCAAAACAAAAAGATAAAAAATATATATCGATACACCAACGGAATCCCTATTAGTTGTTAATTTGCTCGCGAATGGAATTAGTGTTTAATTAAAAGTTGTCTTGCTTTCCACAACGTGCGGTTGACGCGCTCTTATAAAATTCAACTTGTATATCATTTGATCTTTACACTCTTAGATTCTTTTACGAATTAGTTGCGTAACGTAATACTTTTAAGAATTTAATAAAACATAATAAGCTCTTTGATTTTCGGAATTTTTACATATTTTTAATGAATTTTGAATCTATTTTAAACGGATTAATTACGTACATTTTGGTATTCGAAAATACATTTTCGAATACCAAAATGTATTTTCGAATACCAAATAAATTTATCTAGAGAGGATCAAATTCTAGTCCACCTTTGTCCCCGGCTAGAGGTACTCGAAGCGGAACACCGTGAGTCTTCCGTCTGCTTCAACTATAAGTGTTGGAAGTAAAGAAATTTTATTGGGTAAACGCCTTCATCTATCAGTTAGTAATCTTAACAGTTTGGTGACGGAACTCAACGCCGCCAAATCCAAACCGATTTTAATAGCGAAAACAAAAAAATTATATTTTGTGTTACTATAATGAAAAAAGGATCAAATCCTTAACTTATTATTAATTTAAAAAAAACTGCCATAATAATATATTATAAATAATAGTATACCATTTAATACAAAGAGAAACTACTTTTCAGGCGTGCGTATTCAATGTCGTCGACAATTTGTGCTTGTACAAAGTTTCAGACAAATCCATCAAAGGAGTAAAAGTTTCATACAAACTTTATCTTTGAAGAAAGGGTGATTTTTACCATCTCCAATTTCAGAATTTAAGAAATTTCTTCTATAACAACCAAGCTTTTAACAAGAATTAAAGTAAACAATTTTTTATTTTGACCTATTTACGGAATAATAATACAATTTACGTTTTTGACGTTTTTATTCCGCATAGCAGCGTAGATAGGAAGTAGTGTCAAGACACTCCGTACTGTGGCTTCCGCCGAATTTCAGACGGATACAAGCGGCGGAACTTTGAACTTACCAGAGCGAAGAAATGAAAATAATTGAAATATAATCATTCTCCCACCTGCGGGAATGACATTTGAATCATCGAACCCACAACCTATCGCGTTTACAGTTAAACGGTATCCCACTGTGCCACGACTGGTTTTAAAATACAGTTACATGATACGTATTAAAAAAAACTATAACAAAAAGTGTAACAAAGCTGATGATGTTTAAGGCTAAATGTCAAATATCACTGATTTTCAATTACACGTTAAAATCTGCTCCCTGGATTATTGAGCAGGAATTATAAATAATGGAAATTCTGTCTAAAATTCACATTATTTGCAAGTGTGCGTGCGTGCGTGCGTTCGTGTGTGCGTACGTGCGTTTTTGCGTGCGTTCGTGCATGCGTGCGTGTGTGCGTGCGTGTGTTTGTGCGTGTAACCGCGAAAATTTCAATTGCGTTGTTCAAACGATAACAGATGCAGTGACATATTTGCGATATATTAAAGACGTACTTATTTTTTGTCAATTTTTTAATGTTATGTTCACAAACCTACACACCTAGCTACACCTTATATCTAAAAACCCTATTATGGCACAATAAAATTGTTATTTTTACTATTTGCTTACAATTTATTTATTATTTATCACATTTTAATCCTTTCTTGTACTTCAATAAATATTTAAAAAATTGGAGTCAGCCGAATTGATCCAAACCACATTCGATAAAATCAAAAAAGAAAATTATATTTTATACTCTCATATTTTTAACTTCATTTTGACGCTATTTCAAGGACATGCTTGATAGTAATGTCCCATTTAGTCTATGTCTCCCCATTCCTTTTCAATATAGACAAGAAAATTGTAAGAAAAATTGAACCTAGAACCATTGCTTTTACTTCGACATTCCTCCCATTCATTTTATTACTATTTATAACATAATTCCAACCAGACTCACCGGTCAGCGGACTCGCAATAAAAACGCCATATTAACATTCGTGTGGCGTATAATTTCGCCGATCGGCATTATTTTCTCGCTTTACCAAATTCTGAATCGGCAACGTCGCAAAACGAATTAGTTGAGAAATTTTAAAAGGATCAATGCCTAATAATCCAATATCGAATGAATCGCCCGTAAATTCGTAACGAACGTGACTTGCATGAGAATAGAGTTTCTTAAGAACACTACGCGAGGAAAGCTTTCTTGACGTGCATAGTGTAGTTGTGTAACAGACGTTTTTATATATATAAATGTAAATAATGTATATATTTAAAAAAAACTATGTCTTCAATAAGATTTTTAACTTTCGTGAATTTTACAGATTTGAAATGAATAAATCGTATATTTTTTTTATTCCAGAATATCTAGGTAAAAAAATAATTAATAAGGGTAAGGTAAGGTAAAGTGTTAGAAACGTCGTACGTTATTTAAAAAAACTTTAATTAGTCCGTTTTGTTATTTGTTAAGAAATAGCCTGTAGTAAATTTTATCAAAATAAAATAAATATAAATCAAAACGCTCAATTAGTCGCGTTAGCCAAATTATGTGGGTAGTTGTGAGAACTTTGGTATAAATAAACTATTTTTTATGCAAACATTTTTATCTTATACGTTAAAATTGGACAAATCTTCAGCTCTTTCTCTTTTTTTTACTTAATCTAATAACTAGAGTTTTCTCAGACTCTTCGTATCGCTCGACCTTGGTTGACCTTTGAAAATACAATGCCAATGATACTGGAGGGAAGTCATGTTAAAAGCTAGAGGTAGGTAGGAGGGCATGAAGAGGATAATTATTTGGGACGACACGAGAAAGTATGCAGGGATCTCTGACTACCCTGCCTCTGTGTTAGGTAGTAGAACTCAACGTCGCTATTTCTATTTTTAAAAGACCAAGTAAAATAAAATTACCAATCGCATTTATAATCAGATTTTTGTGTAATTTTCAAGTATATTCATTCAATTAGTTATTTATTTTTGTGTATTTTTCTCCCTTCATAAGTTTAAACGTATGTATATCATTCAAACAACCGACTTAGAGCGTCAGTTTACAAAGTAGTCATTCGCTAACTAGCGTTTGTAAACTGACTAACAATTGATACATAAGCCTCTAAAGCCTGTGTCTGTGTACGAGCTTTAGTAAATCTCAATCCTCTAGACGGCATAGGATATAATGTAATGCTCAAAGTAATGGTTAGAAGATATGTCTGTCGATTCCTATCCGAACTGTGTGTGACTTTCGTACATAATACAATATAAATAGCTTATATATCTATATATAAGCTATTTATATTGCATTATGTCATTTGATAATGGCGGAACTCAACGCCGTGATTTGTCTTGATATATATATATATATATATATATATATATATATATATATATATATATATATACATATATATATACGCTCTTTCACGCAAACTCACGCTTTTATCCCGCGTAGCTGGGTAGACTGCGTAGTATCAGGACACTCCGTATTCTTAACGTACGCTTTCCACCAAATTGGTAACATAGTGTGTTGAGTGAGTAAACTCAACACAGCGTTTCGTATTTCCCGAGCTGTGTAATGTAAATTATCTCGAAATATTATATAATCACTTGTGATAGCTACTCTGTATATTCTTTCAGTATGCCGTCCTTAGCGAACCGAAGCGCATTCGAGCGATGCATAATATTATACGTCACATTACTACTGAATCATTAATCCTAACCATGACTTATGGATTTCAATAGATTGGAAAGGTAATAGTGTAAAATAGTGTTCGAAGGACTAATTTTGTTTTACGGTTGTCGCGAGTTCATTGTCGAAAATAGGGTTATAACTTTTACCGCAATATTTGCTTCTAAAACTACATTTTTTTTACATTTTTTTTGAAACAGTACTTTTCAAAAAAATTTTCAGTTCCAAATTTCATATTTAGCTAATAATAGCGACAGGTATATCTACCAGATTATAGATGTTTGATAACACTTTACCCTAGTGACGTGTGCGTCACTATATGTGTGTTTCAAATATATGGCAGAGTGTTACATTAATATCGTTAATTTAATATAGGCAAATAATATAATAAATTGACGCCAGTCATGGCGCAATGTGATAGTGTCTGACTGTAAACGCGATCAATTATGGGTTCGATCCCCACTCGGGGGTGTGATTATATTAAAATTATTTTCACTTCCTCGCTCTGGCAAAGACAAAGAGCGGCGTTGAGTGCCATCAATCAACACGCCATGTCTCGAATTCGGTGGAAAGCGAAATACGGAGTGTGTTGACACTAGGTACTTTCTGTCTATCCTGCTATGCGGGATAAAAGCGTGAAGCTAAAAAAAACTCTCCATCCTCATTGTTAGTTTAAATTTGTGTTATGGATACCGGCGCTCTTACAATTTTTATCAATTACCATTCATTCGGTAGATAAAAAACTTTTGGGTTTTGCTTGAAAATTAAAAATGAAAATTACAAAAAGATTTAAAATAAATTAAGAGTTCAAGCAACATCAGTACCTGATATATTAAATAATTATTTATTTAAATTAATCATAAGGAAGCTAGTAAAAAAAAAAATAAAATAATTTATTTGTAAAAACAAAATTTAGAATTCCAATATTTATGGTTGAGATTGCTTTTTTAGTAAAGTATTGCCTGTATTAGAAAATCAAGCCCTTTCAATAATTGTAGATACAATATAATTTTAATATTTTTTTTAATTAAATAAAATATATTTACAAGCTATAGCAATTTAAATAAAGTAAATATGATTTCTGTCCTCTTTATTTTCGTAGAAACGGACACAAAATTTTTACTTCATATATTTTTGATACGTAAAAAAAATTTACTTCAAATTCATATTTGTTTTAAAGTCCAGTGTGTTTCTTAATCCATGGTGCATAATATTCAATATTCACGTAAAAGCCAAGACGTAGTGTACTGCATTCGCGAGCACCGATGTATGAAGCCAAGCCTATAACGGTATCGCCGCTAACTAAAGGACTGCCAGAATCACCCTAGAAAAATATATATTTTTTATTTTACTTCACTCCTTCAAATTAATAATAAAGAAAACGAAGTAGGTACTTTGCTTTCTAGTACTGAATATAAATAACATTATGATTTCTTTAAAATTGTAATTTAAAATTGTCTAAAAAATTTGTAAGTAAAAGTACTTACAAATTTTATGTTTAATAAGCATTATATTACAGCTTAAAAGCATTTAAAATATAGAACGAAAGTAAGCTTCACGCTTTATCCCGTATATCAGAGAGGTAAATGACAACTTAGAGTGTAACGGAGGGTCTTGCCCTCCGTTAACTGATTTCCGGTCAAAATTACATTGTATGTTGAGTGCCGGACTTAACGCCGCGCTTTATCTTAACATAACGCAGAAACGAAAATATATTTTAATTATAATTAATCCTCCAAATAGGATAAGAACCCACAACGAATCTCGTTTACGGCCACAAACTGCTCCACTGCACCGGAAATGATTTTCTCGAGTCAAAGTATTAAAATAATGAACCAGTGACTAGTGATGTTCATAACAACTTTATCTGTCGTGCTTTTACGATCATATATATTTAGGTGTTTAGCATAAATAATTTATAATATGCGGTAAAGCCTACGGCCATATATATTATGGGCAAAATGCAGATAATACTGATGTAGCCCAGTTTGGAGGCAATTATTCTCATCTGCGTAGATATAGACTATTTTGACCGTTTATCTTGTTATATTATAAATTATTTTAAAGTCATTATTATCATGTATTTATTATTTACTATTTTTAATTTCTCTCTTTAAGATTATTATTATTATATCTAATTCATTTAAGTCAAAACACAGCGTTAAGTTTCATCACTCAACACGCAATGTCTCGAAATTAGCGAAAAATGGAGTTCGGAGCGTCTTGACACTAGGCACTACTTGCTATGCGGAATGAAAGCGTGAAGTTAAAAATATATATTAATCAAAACTTACTTGGCAAATAGTTGGCATATTAGCCTCACGCTTGGCGCAAATGTTGGTTTTCTTAAGAAATTCAACAATATGACTTCCAAAATAATCCAGCGTTGGCTTTGATATGAGGCTAACGCATTGTTCAGGCGAGAGCCTTACCAGATCCACTTTTTGTAATCTCTTAGATACATTTCCAGTCTGTAATACATTTTTATTAATTAAAGTCATTCAATTTTTATTTTGTATTATTAATATTTAATAACACAAAAACACCTAAAATGTATGAAGATGCATGTATGAAGAGTTTAATGATTGTGGACGAGGTAAAACTAGTATGCCTTGCCCCAGATGCTACGCTTTCTCTGACTACCCCGCTAGGGACAAAGCGTGAAGCTAACAACAATAATAATATAAATATTATAGAGGCTTATTTATAGACAATTCAATAACAAATTCAATACAAACAACTTATTTCCCTGCCCCAGGATTTTTGTGAACAAAATGATGACCCTAGAAAATAGAAAACGCCAAAGAAATATTCAGTGTATTTTTTTTTGCTTCACACTTATATCCCGCATATCAGGGTAGGCAATAACTACCTAGTGTCAAGACACTCCGTACCCCACTTCCCGCTGAATTCTAATCAGCCAGTGTTTAGTGGCGAAACTCACCGCCGCGCTGTGTCTTATATAGCAGATAAATGAAAATAATTCAAAGATATTTATTTCCCCGAGTGAAAATCGAACCCATAATCGATCACGCCCACAGTCAAATGTCGTTCCAATGCGCCACGACTGCCCACAGTACTTATCAATGTAATAATTAAAAATGAATATAGCAATCATTTGAAACCTCACCTCATCTTTACCTCTACCTACAAACAAAACCTTAGATTTCGTGGAAACGCTGGTCGGAAGCTTTATCGATTTTACTTTTTTTGAAAGCTTCAGGGGTGAAGTGAGCTTTATTAAAGCCACATCATTTAAAGGGACGCCTTTATGCGTTTTATATTGTTCGTGTATTATAATTTTATTGTAAGGATATTTTACACTGTTAGTGAAAGATTCTCCACCGACATATACGTAGTTCTGTTTTCTGAGGCTAGAAAGAAGTTATATATTATATTTTGATTTTATGTTACCACATTAAATATATGTTGATACTTATTTAAATGAAAATATATTAGTAAAAAAAATTAAAAAATTGCAAAAAAAACTAACTTTACAAATATTTATTAAGATTGGAATTTTTTACATCATATGATTTAGTTTAATTTAATTAGAAATTTTGCGTTAGTGTTTTTTTTTGTTCCGATAAAATACGTTTATTAACAAAAACGCAATTATTTGTATAAATAACCTTCAAATTTTTTCAATTAAAATCATTATTAAAATAGTTTCATTTAAAATGTAACTTCATTTAAACATACATTTAAATATTCTTCTTATTACTCACTTAACACTATCCACGCAGTGGGCCGCTGTTAATATCCAAACATCGGATATGATAGCTGACCCACAATTGACAAGACCAGCGTAAAACGGATGATCCTCTATTCTAACGTCTTGCCCGTACAGAATACGTGATTCCAATTGGTATGCTAGAACGATAATAACTAGTATATTTTTTTATTATAGATTTTTTTTTAAAGTTCACAGAGTGATAAGGGAGAGTATAGTGTCAAGACACTCGGTTCACCGCTTTCCGTTCGAATTCAAGACTTTGAGTGTTGAATGGCGGAACTCAACGCCGCGCTTCCTTTTACCAGAGCGAGGAAATGAAAATAATTTAAATATAATAATTATTATTATATTTAATGATCTCGAGCATTCCACAAACGGGAATTGAGCTCACAGCTTATTACCCCATTTTAGAAACACAAAAATATTAATTTATAATTTTTAATAAAAAAAATGATTAAAAAATTATTATGTTCAAATAAAAAAAATTGTTCTTCTCTCTCCACTTTCCGATTAAAATGCACTCACAAATAAAAAAGAAACACTATAACTTGCAAATGGCCGTTTTAAAAACTAATTATATTTATATTATTTCGATATATCCAGTCGTGGCGCAGTGTGACAGCGTCTGACTGTAAACGCGATCGGTTGTGGGTTCGATCCCCACTCGGGGGAGTGATTATATTAAAATTATTTTCACTTCCTCACTCTGGTAAAGACAAAGAGCGGCGTTGAGTTTCACCAATTAACAGGCAATGTCTCGAATTCGGTGGAAAGCGAAGTACGGAGTGTGTTGACACTAGGTACTTTCTGTCTACCCTGCTATGCAGGATAAGAGCGTGAAGCTAAAAAAAAAGTACCATTGTTCAATACTATGTATAAATGTATTGAACAATGGTACTTTTGGTAAAACAAAAAAAAAGAACGGAGAGTTACGTCACTTGTTACATTTACATCAGTAATCTATTTGCAAAATAAAAACACTTACAGCCATCATCTGCCAAAACAGACGTGAACAAATAAAACGAAAGTGAAAAAAACATTTTATCGTTCACTGTACTAAGTACTGGTAATAAATGTGTGTGGAACCAAAAGTTGCTGTTTTTATATGTTTTTTTTAGAAAAATACCTTTTGTTGATAACACTTCTATGGTTATTTGAAGAATTTTACCAACCTATTAAATACTTTATCCTTAAATGTGTTTATTTATTTGTATATATATATATATATATATATATATATATATATATATATATATATTAGTAGTATTAGGGTCGTCTGTAATGATTTCACTTTATGTAACACATAAAACTAAGTTGATACGCGGAACTCAACGCCGCATTTATCAGGACAAAGAATTTGACACTAATAATTCACTTGAATGGAGATCTAACTCTGAATCATGGTATTTACAATAACATATTCTCCCACTGCGCTATGAAATATACGAGAAAAATTGTCGGAGTATTTACCGATGTAATAGAAGCCAAAATAGTTCCCATTTTTCTGTTTTGCTGTTTTTACACGCTAATATCGGAAACAGCTTGACCGATTTAAGTGTAGTTTTTTCTATTATAATTTGGCAGACTTTCTTTATCCATGAGTGTTGTTTTAATTTAATTGTTTCTTAAATACTTAAATAAGAAATATTATATCAATTTAAAAAAGCTGATTTTTTCATTTTAAAATACATGATATTCGACAGAATTATAGCAGGGCCTTAAGTCCATAAAAAAGTGGCAGGCACCAGTTTACAAAAAAAAAAAAATTATAAATGTATATGTTTATAAAAGTACAGAAATTTGATTGTAAACGGATTAATCGCGTATATTTTGGTATTCGAAAATAAATAATTTATGAAAACTCGAGATTTCGAATATTTACAGTAATCTGTGGTCACAGATATACTACGAGGTGGAGGCTCGAAACGTCGGGTTTTCAAAAACGTATTTTTGAATACCAAAATATACGCGATTAATACGTTTAAAATAATTTCATTGAAAATAATCGTGAAAATCAATCAAAGATCTTATTATAAAACATATATATATATATATATATATATATATATATATATATATATATATATATATGTATATGTGTATATATATATATATATATATATATATATATATATAACTACAAACAAACTGATTCATATTAATATTCACTTAAAGACCAGTATGCCTCCTTATCCAAAGAACATTGGACGTTAACGTAAAATCCAAGCCACATTTTAGGAGAATCGGACAAACCAATGTACAAGGCAATACCTACAATGTTAGCACCACTAACCAACGGGCTGCTTGAATCTCCTTAAAACAATAAAAGTAATTCATATATTAACAAAAATTTAGGCCGTTGCCGGTAGTGGAGCAGTGGGACAGTGTCTGGCTTTATGCGCGATCGGTTGTAGGTTCGATTCCCACTCGGAGGAATGATAAATTATTTTCATTACGTCGGTCTGGTGAGACAAAGGCGGAGTTGAGTTTTGCCACTCAACAGGCAATATCTTGAATTCGGCGGAAAACGGAATACGGAGTGTCTTGGCAGGTACTTCCTATCTATCCCTGTATTATAAGGGGGTAATAGTGTGAAGCTAAAAAAAGTGGGTTGTGTGTTCGTTATGGACCAAAACAAAAAATAAATAGAAAAAAGAATATCTGTAAACTCTAAAAAATTATAAAAATATAAGTTAAAAAATGTCCTAAATTTAGACTTTTATGAATCTGATATCTTTGATGAAATATAATTCGAAAAAATAGAAAGGACGCGATCGGTTGTAGGTTTGGTGGCGAGTCCCCCGAGTGGGAATCGAACCCACAACCGATCATGTTACAGTCAGACGCTGTCCCACTGCGCCACGATCGGCCTCAATTGCGTTTATTTAATCTATTTTATAGGCTTATTTCTAAAATTCCTTTTGATCGTTTACGTCAATGGCCAAAATAAAATATGTACGATTTATTTATTGTTCATGGCACATTCACATTTAAAAAATTATTATGAAAATTTTCTTCAAAATGACGCACATCTAAAGCACCTAACCGTATATAAAATGTACTATTAAATCGACTGGGCCGATTTCGCCACGGTATGATACCTCTGAATATCCTTTGAAAAGCAAAGAACTGGAGTCTACTTACTCAGTTAGTTTCGTCTTTTACTCAAGCTTTCTGTTATGCAAAATGTACATCCAAACTATTTCTTTTTATCCCACATAGCAGGCTAGACAGGAAGTGCCTAGTGTCAAGACAAAACGTTAACACGATCAGTTGTGGGTTCAATCCCCACTTGGTGGAATAATTATATTTAAGTTATTTTTATTTCCACACTCTGGTAAAATAAAACGCGGCGGAGTAGGGTGTGTTTTGACACGCGGCGGAGTAGAGTGTGTTTTGATCCATAATAAATTTAAAAATTATCAAAATATATATATATTTTAATATTACAATAAGATAAAAAAACCTCGTCTGAAGCGTAATAAAATTTATATTATAAGAAAACCGTATAGGGCATAATTATGTCCTAAGATTCCTAATGTAGAACCATAATAGACCAACTAATTATCTAAAAAAAAATGAAATGAAACTATTTTAAATAGATTAATCGCGTTTATTTTGGTATTCGAAAATACATTTTAATAAACCTGACGTTTTGAACACTTTACAGTAGTCCGTGGTCACAGGTAAATTGTCTATCTGTTCCGTCCGTTTAAAATAATTTCATTTAAAATGTGTAAAAATCGCGAAAATAAAAAATCTTATCATAAAAAAAATTGTTTCCTATTATTAAAAATGTTATTTTTTGCCATATTAAATTAAACGCCCTAAAACATCTGGAGATCTATGTGATTATACAATATTAAAAAAGAATGTCACATGACATAAACACCTTCAAAAAGCGCGCTTATTCCCACCTTAAAGGCTGGCAACGCTCCTGTAGCTCCTCTGGTATTACACGGGGCCGTGGGCGGCGGTATTCACTTACCATCACGTGACCCGCACCCTCGTTTGCCTTGCCTGTCCTATAAAAAAAAATCTCAAATGTCAAGACACTCTGTACTTCGCTTTCCACCAAATTCGAGACATTACGTGTCGAGCTCAACTCAACGCCGCACTTTTTCTTACCAAAGCGAGAATTTTAAATATCATCACTCTTCCGAGTGGAAATTGAATTCACCACCAATCACGCTTACAGCTGTTCACCTACGCTACGACTAGCTTCAAAAAAAGCATGGGAATAATTGAAAAAAAAAAAACATTTTTAATTCTTTCAATTTCAACATACGCAACATACCATATTACCGCCTAATAAAACTCATTACGATGTACCCATTAGGTATTCTCAAAACTCAAAGGCCAAATATTCGGTTACACGCTTTGATGTCGACAATTTTTGACCTGTAGAGAAATCTAAAGAAAATTTTACGGAGGATCGAATGAAAATTGGACATTTGATAACTCTATTATCAATTTATGATCGAATTCAAAATTTGCAATCATGTTGAATTTAGGAAGTATTGGGGGTTCTTATTACACATTAATTATTAGGGATTTTGGCGTACTATTATAGTTATCTGTCCGTATGTGCGTCTTAACTAAACTAATTTGAAAGTAAGTTAAATGAAGTGTTACCATGTGAAAATTTGCAGTGTATATAACATTTGTTTTTAAATTCTATGTTTCTCATTAATAATAATAGGTAGATGTTAAAAAATGGTAATTATTTTTGTTCTATTTTAATAAAAATAAATATATTCTATTTTATATACATTAAATTATAGCAAATATTATATTAATAAAAAATAAATATATTTAATTAAGACACACCGTTAATTTTACTAAGCTATAACACACATTGGTGACAACTGACAATGACATTTGACAGCCGTCATTTATAATTTAGGCTCAGTTTATATATATTCCATGTTTGAGTGTATAATTATCTGAATAGATTTTATGATACTGGCCACACCGATGTAATAGGAAGTGAGATTTGAAAAAACAAGAAACTGAGCAAAAGCACGAATATTGAACGATATGATGATTGACGGATATTTTTGGAATATAAAAATTGTAGTTTGTGTCAAAAACTTTTACCACAGATAATAAAAGGAAACAATAATAAGTTTTCGATGTGATTATCGGATATCTGCATGGAAAAATTGATCGATTTTTTTATAGTCGTATATAAAAATGAGGCCGATCATGGCGCAATGGGACAGCGTCGTGCTGTAAACGTGATCGGTTGTGGGTTCGATCCCCCTTTGGGGGGAGTGATTACATTTAAACTATTTTCACTTCCTTCCTCTGGTATAAGACAAAGTACGGCGTTGAGTTCCACTACTCAACACCTATGTCTCGAATTTGGTGGAAAGTGAAGTATGGAGTGTCTAGCTACTTGTCTACCCTGATATGCGGGATAAAAGCGTGAAGCTAAAAAAGAAAATAAAAATCTCAGAGGTTCGTTTTACTGCTCATTGCAATTAAAGGGTTATTCCTCAATTAGGAAGAGAAAATATTTTTTGAAAACTTACAAAAATTTATACGCAATGGGATTCGAACCGACACTTCTTTGATATCGTCCAAAGACAATGAACAATTTGTTTTAGTTTCTCCTTACAATGCGTGTTCCATTGCAAATGCAAGGCGCGCTTTGACTTACGCGCTTTGTTTAGATATCTATTTAATATAATTTTTAAAATTATATTATATTTAAAAATATATATATTACTGTGTGTACACTCTATTTGTTTCACGCCTTATTCCGCATAGAAGGATAATCAGAAACTTCGTAATGTTAAGTTGTATTCAGCACATTTCCCCAAATTATTATTTACAATAGAAAGAGTGTCAAAACCTAAATTAATTAATAAGGAAGTCATATTAATTTCCCAACAAAACTTTGATGACATTCTGTGTCAGGACAATTTACTCTTCGAACTGAAATTTATGTTCGTATTGAACTTATTTACCGCACAATATTTTGTATCTGGACTTCTCAAACTTTCATTAACAATAATTAGATTAGAAATTATATTAAAATTATATTATATTAATTTTAAAATTTTATATACTAAGTGTGCATTTATAATTCTACACCTGGATTGAGAAAATATTTTAAAAAACATAAATAAAAACATTTTAAGAGGCCCAGGGTTGATTCCTGCTGCGTACAGATTTTTATATACAGAGAAAAACTAGTTTCTTTTCAAAACCCTTAAAATTTCGTATTGGATAGATAAACTATACATCAACAAGGAAATGCTTTATACGCCTGAGTCGATATTACAACGAAAACCATAGAATATATACGAGTACAGTTTAATACTAGGTAGCTATTGTTACAGGGAAGAAAACTTCATTATTTACTTATAAATCTATAATAAAATAAAATTTATTGTATTGTAAAATGTAGAATTTTATCAATATATATTGACAATTTTCAATAATAAACTGCAGTTTTCTATTATTTGCCAATTGTTTTACTATTAATATCTATACTAAAGATTTTAAAAACAGCTTTAAGAAACTTAAACCAATCATTTGAAGATAGTTTAGACTTATTCGAGTAAATCTACGAATAAATGAGTATATGAGCGGTTAACGGAGTGTCTTGGCACCAGGTTGTCTCTGGCTACCCTGCTATGTGGGATAAAGCTTGAAACTGAAGAATATAAGTATAAAGGAGAAAAAGTGGAAGTTAAGCATAAAAGGTTTTTTACCATTACTTATAAAAACGGCAAACAAATCATGTTTATTGTATGGGAGCCCCTTTAAATATTTGTTTTATTCGACTTTTTGTGAATATATTATCTATGAAAATTTCAACTATCAACTATCACGGTTTATGAGATACAGTCTAACATATGAACAGACAGATGGGCGGACAGTGAAGTCTTAGTAGTGGACTAAAAAAACACATCTCAATAAAATACATTTCTCCCGAAATAACTAGAACATCTAGATGTAAAGTATTATATTATTCAACATGAACACAGCGAGTATATAAAACGCACAATTTGAATAAACTTTGGGCCAGAAGTTTGAGCTTCGTAGGTTCTGTTTAATTAATAAATTTGCCAGCGTATAATTTGAGAAAATGAAAATAAAGCGATTTCGGTTATAAAACAAACTCGCAAACATTCCACGCCGCAACTTGATGACTTACGGACCCCTAATTTGAGAGGTAGCCATGTAACGCGGGTTTCGTAGCACATTATGATACCCTATTTCAATTTACCTAAAAGGTCTGTAGATTTGAAAAATTAAACTAATATTTTTTTGTTAGGTAATGCTTTTATCTGTTTTTCTGTTTTTTTTACGGGCATACGCTTCTCTATGGAATACTAAAAATTCTAGCGAATGATATTCTTATAATGATTAATAAAGGTGATTAAATTTACGCCAATATGAATATTAAACGTAAATCATTTTCTTGTAAATCTTGAAGCAGTTACGTAGTATAAGACTTACCGAGATCCTCGTGTGTGTTCAGTTTTACTTGAGAAAAAAATTTTTTATCACGCATAGCAGGGTAGGCAGAGAGAACCTAATGTCAGGATAATCCGTTCTCTGCTTGTAGCCTGACTTCCTGTCTATTCAATGATGTAACTTAACGCCGCACTTCGTCTTACTGTGTGGGAAACGAACGCACGACCATCATGCTTACAGTCAGACGCTGTTTCACTGAGTCACGACGAGTGACAGACAATCACGACCCGAATAGAAAGCTTGACATATTTCTTAGAAAGTTTTGGGGAATAGTAACGGAGGATTTCCTGAAATTCCTATGGGAAGGGAAAAGATTATTTAACGTTTCACAGCTAATTTTACACACAAGCTAAGTGGAGAATAAACGGAATTATGGGGGCGACTATTTTTTATAATATTATTTTTATTATGCGAATTTATTTATCGCAAGGTGTTTCCTACTATACAATACTGACATTTTATGTCAATAAGATCTAAAATCAGTGGACGGAGAGTCTTGACACTATTTTCTATTTCTCACTTCTGAAGTAACTAGTGTTTGAAACTTACTTACTTATAACAGCTAATTTAAATAAAAAGTTGTTAACTTTATCATAATAATTACTGGGGTATTGTCTTTTATGTTTTTAACCGACCTCCCAAAAAGAGCAGTTTATGAATTCTTCAGATATCTTTCTTTTCCTTATGTACGTACACCGATCACACCGTAAGTTCTAAACCGATTTATGTGTTTCTTTTTTTTAGATGAAGATAAGCTACCGTCTTTTCCCACAAAAATTATATACAATTGGGTAAAGTATTTTTGATTTTATTATCATATTTGTTAAATTGACGATATCATTGTCACGACTCTATTTACGTATTCACTGCGATTTCTTCGTAATTTGTAAACGGATATGCAATTTCTTGTTACTAAATACAATTAAATACAGTAGGCTTTCTGGTTTCGTAGAAAGTCGATCAACTCATATATATATATATATATATATATATATATATATATATATATATATATATATATATATATATATATGCCGGCTTAGAATAGCATCACCCCATATCCTCCCGCGGGTGTCGTAAGAAGCGACTAAGGGAAAAATCAGGGCATGGGCAGCAGCGTGACCCTGTCTAACATAAACACCTACTGCGGTCCCCGCCTGCCAAGCGTGGTGACAATGGCAAGATCCCCCATGGAGACAGCGCCAAAAATACGGCCCTCAGTGCCCGGCAGCCCCGCTATTCCCGGCCAAGGCAGCGGTCGTGGTCACGGCGGGGCAGAGGGTGGTAAGAATCCCTGGAGTAAAGGCTGCCGAAAACAACATATGTATTTGGCAACGTACAACGGACATACGATTCGGCTGGACCATCACCTCACAGAACTGGAAGTAGAGTTAAGTCATATAAAGTGGAGTATTTTGGGGTTATCGGAAGTCCGAAGAGAGGGAGAGGATACAATAACCCTTGACTCTGCTCTTGCTCTACTTCCGGGAAGGTGATAGGGCCTCCCAAGGTGGTGTCGGTTTTCTGGTCCACAGAGCTCTTGTTGGCAACGTTGTGGAAGTTAGTAGTGTGTCGACCCGGGTAGCGTACCTCGTAATCAAGCTTACCGACAGGTACTCTCTGAAGGTAGTGAAGGTATATGCGCCGACCTCGACACACTCCGATGAAGAGGTTGAAGCCATGTATGAGGACATTACTAAAGCCATACATGGTACGACCTCATGCTTCTACAACGTGGTCATGGGAGACTTCAACGCTAAAGTGGGAGTACAGGAATGCGACGAATCGAAGATTGGACCACATGGGTTGGGGTGCAGAAATCACAGGGGGCAAATGCTGGTCAACTTCCTCGAGATGCAGGGGCTTTACTTGATGAATTCCTTCTTCAAGAAGAAGCCCCAAAGGAGATGGATCTGGCAAAGTTCAGATACTGTGACAAGGAACGAGATAGATTTTATCATGGCGGACAGAAAGTATATATTCAAAGATGTCTCTGTGATCAACAGGTTTAACACCGGCAGCGATCACCGACTCGTACGAGGCACTCTGAATATATGC